>JASPKZ010007672.1:450000-1069530 GCA_030220185.1 Diploptera punctata | reverse complement strand
TTTTAGAAAATAAATTTCAAATTATTGTATTGTCACGGGCCCCTTACACGTATACAAAGTTTCAAGTCGATCCAATGTTTCTAAGTGAAATCGTGTTCAAAAATTCCGTTACATAGATAAAAAGACACTATTTTTGATTTACTGGTGATTCTGGTCATGATTTTAGAAACAACAATATGAAATTATTGTATTGTCATGGATCTTTACAAGTATACAAAGTTTCAAGTTGATCCAATGATTTTAAGTTGGTGTGAAAATCGCGTTGAAATATTCCGTTACATAGATAGATAGATAGATTCTGGTCAAGCTAATATATAGCGTGTTAAAAAATGGACGAATTTTAGTTAATCCCCCAATTCAAAACAACATAATTCGTTTTAAACTGTATAAAATAATTCTGTAAACTGAATTCCTAACTAATCAAGGTACCAATTTGTTCAAATAGCTATTCAAAACCTATTTGAACTGTGATGTAAGTGAAATCTCATTTTGTTGTACTGGAAAATGACGTTTTTTTTTTGAGTTGTGACGTTAATCTTGCCAGAGTGCAGTATGCATAACTACAGCCTAATATGGGGGTAGACTATATATTCTTTTTTCGTAAATTTTGATATATTCATTCTTCATCCCTCTGTCAATCAGTGCAAAAAACATTAGCTCTACTCGGAACTTTCTCTTGTATATGTGACATGCTAATTGTTTTGGTACTTGATTTTGCACTTTCTGGATTATTTGTTTCCTTGAAACATTACAATACCAGTCGTTACAATTGACTTCACGTATTAACGATTTCTAGGAAGTCGATATTAAAGGACATCTGAGGCGGTCGACGTTTGTGTTCCAGCTTCTAATTGGACATTTCTGTTGCAAATGTAACATGCTAATTGTTTTACTACTTGTTTTTTACACTTTCTCGATTATTCATTATTTCCTTGAAACATTCCATGCCAGTCTTTACAATTCCAGTTCTCGACATCCCTCTCTGTCAATCTGTATGAAAATTACAGCTCGAAAGAAACTGATATTTTTAGAGAGGGCAGCGGTGACGCTCTGGTGACAATGTTCCAAATAAGAAAGGTAGTCGTTGGATGAATGTTAAATGAAAGGATAACCGATAAAAACCACGAGAATGAAAGCTTGCATTTTTTCCTAGTCTTCGTAACCGCAGATTTTTATTAAATTTTTATCGTTGTATGACATTGTAAAGTCTTACCTGCTAGGTATTATCAAGCTTTATTCCTGCAAGGTAGTTAAAATCCATCAACGATTAGAGAATATACGATTTTATTTAAGTTTTTACGCGCTTTAATAGTTTGGATTTAAACACAAACGGGAACAGGCATTTAAACAGGACATTTCACTCATCCCTGGGAAAAACCAGATAAGTCCAAACCTGGCACAAACACGTTAGGTCGATATATCTGTTTTTTTTTTCAGTGAACTTAATCCCTTTTAGAGTTATATACAGGATGATTCACGATAAATATTACAGATTTTTAGGGGCTGTAGAGAGGACTTAGTAAAAACTAGTTTTGATATAGAACCCATGTCCGGAAACGTACCATTTTGATGTAACAATAGGTTTGTATATCGAAACACAATGGGATCAAATCGTGTGTCTTGTGTTTCATAATAAGTATTACTTACGCTGCTTGGCCGTTCGTGCATTATTTTTCCATGAATAAAACATAAAAATAAACATAAGAATATATAAACAAATACATACATGTCTACACACCTACACTTATACATACAATGGTAACTTATAAAAAACAATTAATATATATATATATATATATATATATACATATACTTAACTTACTCACTGGCACTATCAAACCCGTAGGTTCATGGCCGGGCGGACATAAGCTCTCCATACATCCCTATCCTGAGCGAATGCTTTCCAATCAATCCCTGTATAATCTACTTCCCTCAAATCATAGTTAATTATTATTCTCCCACCTCATTCTTGGTCTACCAATTGGCCGTTTTCCCTCTGGCTTTCCTACAAGAAGCTTCCATGCAAGTCTTTCATTCCCCATACGTGCAACATGTCCTGCCCATACAGTATCTACGAGAATTAACTGTTTTTTATTATATCTGGCTTCCTATAAAGACCATGTAGTTCATTGTTATTTAGTCTTCTCCATTCACGTGTCTGTTCATCTCTCTTTGGTCCAAAAATTTTCCTAAGTACTTTATTCTCAAATACTTGTAATCTACTTTCCTCCCTTAAAGTAAGAGTCCATGTTTCGCACCCATATAATATAACTGGTAGAATAATAGTTTTATATACTTTCAGTTTAACGTTTTTTGAAAGGAGTTGGAACATCAAGTGTCTCTGCAATGCATAATAGCACGCATTTCCAGAATTGAGCCTATGTTTAAAATATATATAAAATCTACGTTTACAGTAATACACATCTAAACTCATACATGAAAAGACCATGTGTTTAGATGTAAAAAAAAGTATAATTTTGTATATTGATAATAACATAATTGCTACAAAACAAATTTAAAAAGAAGAGAGAAAAAATACACACGCCCGCGAGCGCATACCACCCCCACACCTGCATATATCAAATGCACTCTCTGGCAATTTAACTTATTAAGGCAACTTATAATATAATATAATTGAATATCGGAAACAAAATACCATATTGAGATTCTTATTATTGATAATATATATTTACCTATTTATCTCCAATTTTGCTATCCCTCGATTTCCTTACTGTACCCAAAAAATTTGCATGTTTTCAGATCACTCTCGATCCGTACTAAAAAGATGAAGGAATGTAGACCATGGGCAGAAATTATAGGGCGTAATTTGTCAATCCACCTTACGCTGATGGCTAATGTGTTTACATAACTATGTATTAGAACAAAAAAAAAATTCTGATGGAATTTTGACGCCCCACAGCGCTCAAACAATGAATTTCCGGACGTGTTTTCCCTCTTCAAAATGATCAGTTCATCATCCCGCCCAACATGCCAAGCGTGTCTGTGTTGTTTATGTATTTATGTGTTACATACATAAAAATATACAAAACAGCGGTTTTAATACTAGTGGATAGATTGTAAGTACAAAGTTCTTATGATAAATGAATCGAATTGTCTTGCAGATTTTGGGATACTGTATTTGAAATATTTCAAACTAAAACGTCCTAGAGCGAACAAACCGAATTACACTGAGCAATAAAAAAGAAACCTTTTTTTTTTCTCAGAAAGAAATATATGTGATTCTGATAGTATTTTTCTCCTGAATTCAAATAAGATATCTGATTTTCCCCATCACGCCAGGTTTCCGAGAGACAGACATTTATTATAATTTCAAACACTTTAATATTTTCTACATTCGTAACTACACATTATTCGAACATTCGGACTCACCTAGAAAGTAAGAAACGACGATTTTCTGCTATATTTCGCGTGTGGAGCATCCCTCTTGATGGTCCAACAATAATCGTCCAGCATATTAGGATTTCATTTGCTTTGTTATCTCTTTTCCATAGCTGAAATCTCCTGATGAAAGTGTTCCCCGTGCTCATCTCTCACTGCGCCAAGAAATCTAGGTTTATAAAAAAAAAATATTATTTAAATCCATTAATTGAAAATTGAAATAAAAAGAAACTGTGGGCGATGCAGAAATTCCGAATACATATTTGAAAACACGATAAAAAACTGCATTAGGTACAACTATTGGTACTCATGAGACAAAAATCATGTTGACCCAGTGTTATCAGATGTGGCGCTTGCGTCCAAAACTAGACAAGTCCAGAGCGTTATGAAGGTGAGTTTGTGTTATGTGTGGTACAGTTTTAATTAGAGTAATTACAGTAATTATTTTGAAATTGTACCGAACACACCATTGAATTATTTGCATAAAGGTAATTACCTCAATTATTACAAAATCATACTGAAAACGCCATACACTCGTTTTCATGAAATTGTGGAGTTGTCTGGTTTTAGATGTAAGCTCCACATATATTCTTGGCAAATTATCAGTAAATCGTCCTATCCAACACACTAACAAGTGAACTCTCAACCATTGCATTCCGAAACCACGCACGGATGCGTTGTGATGTATTAAGTCCGTGTTAAAAAATGTATCATTCGCTTTTAACTGCAAGGCACAGAAATCCAGCCCCAAATCTCTAAATTACACTACAGGGAAGTAATACAATGCCTGAGATGGTCGAGTGGACAACCCGCAAAATGTGCTGTCCGTCACATCCCGCCTCATTCCACTCCACCATAATTCACGCAGGGAAGTACATCTGCTTCGCACAGTTTGTTGCTATTTCTGGATTCTGGTTATGATTTCTGTTCCTTGCAGTTAAGAGGCAGATAATTGTTTAACCCGCGCCGTAGCCGAGTTGTTAAAGCAAGATGCCTTGTCGCAGAGCTACGGGACTTGAGCTTGTTCGAGTCTTCATGGGAGAAGAAATGTTCTCATGGAATTTCGGCCAGCATGGGACAGGTGCCCACCCAGCATCGTGAGGTTTTTGGGTAGCTACAATAAATGGCGTCTGCAGGTTGAGAAACTCTGCTATAACGATTGGCGGACCCGACATGCTGACTACATGTCATTGGCAGGATGATCGTCTACCTCTGTGACTAGCACATGTAGATGTGAGGCCAGCAGTCGGCTGGTAGGCCAAGGGCCTTCTTGATCTGTCGCCCCATGGTTTTTTTTTTCTTGGTTCATCACAACGCTTCTCTTGTAGAAATGTTTAACTCAGGTTGATATGAAATTGTTGACAATTCCCTTTCAAGTCTTATCGGTTTTGTTTCTGTTACACTCTGTGTAGGTTACGTGTTTACGGAATATTGTTTTGTTCTGCAAGATACTTATTACTAGGCTCACAAACCCGTAGGGAATTGTGTGAACATATCTATGAATTAAGTAATATAAGACTCCACTGGAAACAATTAATTTCTATTATTGTTCCAAGAATCATTCCTGGGGTTAAACATTTTCATTGCTCCTCATAAATCAAAAGCTTCCATATTGAAAACCAGGACAGTATTCGACCAAGTAGACCTCTTGCGCATAGAGGTCTGTCTGACTCGAACAGTCTGTGAAGTGATAGATTATGTAATTAATGTCCATGACTATTTATCTCATAAACCGATCATGTTACCCCTTCTTGTTGCTAAAACTGTCTCTTCCTGTTGATAAAATTGCCTCTTCCTGTTGATATAATTGCCTCTTCCTGATGATAAAATTGCCTCTTCCTCTTGATATAATTGCCTCCTCCTGGTGATATAATTCCCTCTTCCTGCTGATAAAACTGCCTCTTCTAGTTGATAAAAATGCTTCTACCTGTTGATAAAATTGCCTCCTCCTCTTGATATAATTGCCTCCTGCTGTTTGATATAATTCTCTGCTTCCTGCTGCTTTGATATAACATGCTCTCTTCCTGCTGATAAAATTGCATCTTCCTGATTGATAAAATTGCCTCTTCCTGTTGATAAATTGCCTCTACCTGTATATAAAATTGCCTCTACCTGTATATAAAATTGCCTCTTCCTGTTGATAAAATTGCCTCTACCTGTATATAAAATTGCCTCTACCTGTATATAAAATTGCCTCTTCCTGTATGATAAAATTGCCTCTACCTGTATATAAAATTGCCTCTACCTGTATATAAAATTGCCTCTTCCTGTTGATAAAATTGCCTTTTCCTGTTGATATAAATTGCCTCTACCTGTATATAAAATTGCCTCTACCTGTATATAAAATTGCCTCTTCCTGTTGATAAAATTGCCTCTACCTGTATATAAAATTGCCTCTACCTGTATATAAATTGCCTCTTCCTGTTGATAAAATTGCCTCTTCCTGTATGATAAAATTGCCTCTCTACCTGTATATAAAATTGCCTCTACCTGTATATAAAATTGCCTCTTCCTGTTGATAAAATTGCCTCTAACCTGTATATAAAATTGCCTCTACCTGTATAATAAAATTGCCCTCTTCCTGTTGATAAAATTGCCTTTTCCCTGTTGATAAAATTGTCTCTTCCTGTTGATACTAACTGCCTCTTCCTGCTGATAAAATTGCCTCTTCCCTGTTGATATAATTGAATTTTCCTCTTAATATTAATATTTGCATTTTCCTCTTGATAAAATTGCCTCTTCCCTGTTGATAAAATTGCCTCTTCCTGTTGATAAAATTGCAATCTTCCTGTTGATAAAATTGTCTCTTCCTGTTGATATAATTGCCTCTCTCCTGCTGATAAAATTGCCTTTTGCTGTTGATATAATTGCCTTTATCCTCTTGATAAAATTGCCTCTTCCTGTTGATAAAATTTCCTCTTTCTCTTGATAAAATTGTTTCTTCTCCTGCAGATAAAATTGCATCTTCCTATTGACAACACATTGCCTCTTCCTGGTTGATATAATTGCCGCTTCCTGTGTGATAAAATAGCCTCTTTCCTGCCGAAAAAATGCCTCTTCCTGTCGATAAAATTGCCTCTTCTTGGCGATAAAATTGCCTCTTCCCGGCGATAAAATTACCCCTCTTCCTGTTGATATAATTGCCCTCTTCCTGTTCGTAATGAGAGATATCTTCTGGCAGAGTTTAATTTATATATTTGACAAGGATATCCATTCAACAATGTACGATCGATATGGTACAGCAAGAAATGCCAAAAGGAAACTACTTAAAAATTACCAAAAAAATGTTAGTTCTGTTGCTTTAAAAAATTATAAAATATTGTATAATGAATCTGCATTATTGTTAATACACTGCGCAAAACAATTAGAGGAACACTTGTAATAAATTGAAATAAGTAATTGTTTTTTTAAAGCTGTGATGCTGAAAGTTGGACAATATGTAAATTGAATTATTAATTTTATCATTTGGATACAAATTTTAAAGATCCATGGCCTAAATACAGAGAAATTACCTCAAATAACAAATATGGGGAATTTTTTATTTTTGGAAGGCACTGGCCAGTTCTAATTGGTAAGCATTTTGATGTTGCTATAGTGACGAATGTTGATTATTGCCTTGTTTATTGAAGTCTCTGACAAAATGAGGCATTTAATGAAGAGTTTGAAGTGATATCATGCTCTACATCTTTTAGACGAGGTCAATCTCTGCGACAAGTTGGCTAGAGAGCTTGGGTGTTCTCCTTCAGTGGTGTCCAGGTTACGCAATAGGCACAGAGAGAACAGGTCACGTATTGTAGAAGACGTGGCACAGGGCCGTAAATTTAAAACAAGCCCCCAGGATGAACAGATACGTTGTTCTTTCTGCTCTTCGACAGCGTACAAAAACTGCAAAACACCTGCAGAATGACCTTCATATGGCTTCCGGAATCCGGGTTTCAGATCAAACCATAAGGAACAGATTAAGGAAAGAGAATATGTGTCCAAAAAGGCCGTTTAAAAACCACCGCTTAACAAATGGGCATAAGGCAGCAAGACGTACGTATGCTCAAAACCATAGTGATTGGAAACCTGAACCAGTGTGAGTTCTGTGCTCTTCTCGGACGAATCCAGGTATCGTCTTACACGTTGTGATGGTCGATTGAGGGTGTGGGGACAGCCAGGAGAAAGATTTTCTGCAGAGGCTGTACAGGAAATTGATAGATTCGGGAGGAGGTTCCATAATGGTGGTGGGCCGGAGTTTTGTACAACAATCGTACGGACCTTGTATTTGTTCCCCAGCGACTGAATGCTGTCCGGTATATCGAGCACGTTCTGGAAGAGCACGTAGTACCTGCTGCCATTGGAGTAGGACCTGGATTTCTGTTTATGCAGGATAATGCCAGGGCACATTCTTCGGCTGTCACCAGGGATTTCCTGAGGAGGAATGAAATTGAGGTAATGGAGTGGCCAGCGGTCAGGCCAGACCTCAACCCTATTGAACACTTGTGGGATCTTCTAGACAATAAGGTCAGGAACCGATATCAAGCTCCACAAACTCTGCAGCAACTTGGAGATGCTCTGAAGGAGGAATGGGAGAATATCCCGCAAGAGGAAATCAAGAATCTTATTGGGAGCATGCCACGAAGGTGCCAAACTGTCATCGAATGTCGTGGAGGCCATGCACGATACTATCTCCATGTAACGAGTGTTTAACTTTAAAAAATAAGCACAAGATTCCATTGCTTACATAGCGGAATTATTTGAAAAGTTAATTGTCAGCGTTATTCATTTGTTTTTACTGACATAAGCAATAAATAAATAACCACAAATAATGTACTTTATTAATTTCATGTTTGTATCTTTATCCAATGAAAAAAATATTTTGCATATTTCATAGTGTTCCTCTAATTGTTTTTAGCAGTGTAGTTATTTCTCATACAGAGATTTAACAGTAAATAAATGCTATTTATAACTATACAGCCGGCTTACAAATCGCCCGGAAGTAAGATCGGAATACATAACCTCACATTTGGTAAATCCATCCATCCATCCATCCATAGTAATTCTACACGAAGGCAGGTCCTTGACTGCAATCATAGCATTTTCATGCTATGCTTGCAGCTTTTACTAGGGAATTGTAGGTGTGGTAGCTTCCCGTTGCTTTCCACACCGGTGAAGTATGATGATGATGGCCATATGATTTCGAGGACCATTTGGGCCTTAAAATTTTCCTGACATTTGTCTTACAGGTGAGGAAAAACCCCGATAAAACCTCACCCAGAAAAACTGCCCCGACCGGGATCGAACCCGGGCCCTCTGCGTGACAAGGCAGACGCTACCCACCTCGAGACCACAGCGGATTTGGTAAACATTATAATTAATTTTAGCTTCTGATGTTGTATTATTCACTAAATAGTTACTCCAAGTCGCGAGTGATTTTTTCAGGAAAAGACAACCCCTTGTTAGATTACTGTTGATATCCCAACCCTTGTTCGTCTTTTTGCCGAAATGTTGTAGCAATAATAAGAAGACAACTAAAAAAAATTTATACATATATTATTATTTAATTAGGTTATAATTTTTTCACATCTTCTGACAGCCAAATATCAATACAATACAATCAGTCAAGTGACGTAATCAATTAAAACGAATTTATTATAAATGAAACCAATCGCTGTCAACCAGTCCGCTCGGTCTCTCCATTTATCTTTTCTTAGATTTCTGGCCTCCGTTGCTTCCCAGATAACCTTCATCCATGTTGTCCGTGGTCTTCCTTTTTTTTTTCGTCGTCTTGCTAGAATTTATTCATAAGCCAACCTTGTTAACCTCTCTTTAGCCATTCTCATTAGATATCCATGCCATGTGAGTTGTCGATAATATTATTTTTAATTAATATTATTCGATATTCTGTCTCTTCGGGAGTCCATCGCTATAGTCTCGAGGTAGCGTGCTGCCTTGTCACGCAGCGGGCCCGGGTTCGATCCCCGGTCGGGGCAGTTTTTTTTGGGTGAGGTTTTTATCGGGGTTTTTTCCTCACCTGTAAGACAAATGTCAGGAAAACTTTAAGGCCCAAACGGTCCCCGAAATCATATGGTCATCATCATCATCACCCTTATCATTATCATCATCATCATCCATCACTGGTGTGGAAAGCAACGGGATGCTACCACACCTACAATTCCCTAGTAAAGCTGCAAGCAAAGCATGAAAATGGTATGATTGCAGTGAAGGACCTGCCTTTGGGCAGAATTACTATGGATGGATGGATCTCTTCGGGATATTCTTGCTGACCGTCTGATGAAATAAATTCCCATAGCCAAAAGGTTGTTTTTGAAAACATTCTTAATTTGCCAAGTTTCTGAACCATATAAAACTGTGCTTCTGACAATTGACTTGTACTCATTTTTTTTATTATATACAACTTTCCTCATTAGAGGATTACCTCAAGGACACAGTGATACAGATAATTAATTTTTGGAATTGACGAAAAACATTTTGTAATTACATTTAAAAAAATTCAAATTGTAGGCCTAATTGAAGTATACATACTATAAAGTATAAATTTTGTAAAGATGATTTCTTAAAATTGAAATTGATCCTCTAATGGCAGCGATGGCAATTTTAGAAAGATACACCCTGTACAAATCTAAGGAATTCCAAAGTTTTGTTAAGAATCCTAGTATAGTACCTCTTGCCCCGATCATCAATCCTGTGACAGTTAAACTATATAGTTGGTATTTATCTTCGTAATAGTCAATTGATGGCTCATATATGACTTTCTTTTCACAGTTAACTTCCTCAGGTTGGCCACTATGAGTCTCAAAACGAATTGTAGGATCTAATGTCTTAACAATTTTACAAGATAGTCTAAATGCAATAATATCTATTCGCCCGTTACTTTCATTAGTAGCCACACCATGAACTTCCTCATAAACTGTGTATCCATAATCTCGCAAGGTTTCTGCCATCATATTTCGAATAGTGTGGTGCCGGATGTTTCTCAGTGATTCTCCAAACGGACAGGCCCCAAGGACGTGTGCAAGTGTTTCGTGCTCTCTGCGACAACGTCTACAGAGTGTATCGTCCCTAGCTAGACCTGCCTGACAACGAATGCACCGCCGATACATTGGCTTGCATTTTAATCGCTTCTCTCCATTCGGAGAGTTAAAATTTTAATACGTTAAAGTTTTAATAATTGTAAAGCAGTACCTGATATCTCAGTCGTCCTCAAAAATTTGCAGTGTTGTTTTATAGGAGGCCTTTCGATAACTTAAGTATCATCTTCTGCTTTCATTTTGGTACCAAAATCAAAATTTGCAGCTGAAAGCAGAAGATGTACTTAAGTTAACGAAAGGCCTCCTATAAAACAACACTGCAAATTTTTGAGGACGACTGAGATATCAGGTAGTGTTTTACAATTATTAAAACTTTAACACAGTGACCTCAATGGAGTTTCGTATTGTATTTTAAAAATCTTGTTATAATTAGAGACAAAATTTGCACCTGAACTTAGTTAATTACATCCTTCAAACAGCCAATCTGAAAGCATCAGTTTCCACTTCATTATATTGTACTAATCCTTGTTTCGTCTTTTATTGTTTCCACAAAAATATGGAGAAATTCTATGAATTATAATATTTTGAAATCCTAGTTGTGAATTACGAAGAATCGTACTCTAAAGCTTTATATTTATTTTATACTTTACAAGTCCACCGCTGTGGTCTCGAGGTAGCGTGTTGCCTTTTCACGCAGCGGGCCCGGGTTCGATCCCCGGTCGGGGCAGTTTTTCTGGGTGAGGTTTTTATCGGAGTTTTTCCTCACCTGTAAGACAAATGTCAGGAAAACTTTAAGGCCCAAACGGTCCCCGAAATCATATGGCCATCATCATCATGATCATTCTTATCATTATCATCGTCATCATCATCATCATCATCCTTCACTGGTGTGGAAAGCAACGGGAAGCTACCACACCTACACAATTCCCTAGTAAAGCTGCAAGCATAGCATGAAAATGCTATGATTGCAGTGAAGGACCTGCCTTCGGGCAGAATTACTATGGATACTTTACAAACGAGAAATAATAGTGCAAGGGAAAATTGTATTAGACATTTTTCACCAGACCGATCTGTTGCTATTACGCAATGAAAAGACCCTTGTCACATCAAATTCTCTCAAATAACGTTTTACTAAAATATAAATATATGTGTAATGGTTACCCTTGCTGTTGTATTTGGATGCAAAACATGACCACTTACTTTAAGGGATAAGAAAATATTACTAGTATTTGAGAATAAATTTGTTAGGGAAATTTTTAGACTAAAGGGAGAAGAACAAACGCATGAATGGAGAAGACTACATAACAGTGGGCTATGTGATCTTTACAGGAAACCTGATGTAAATGTGAACTGTTGAGTCTCGTAGATTTCGTTGGGCAGGACATCTGGTACGAATGGGGAGGTAGTATGAAAGAGGGAGGTAGTATGAAAACCAGAGGATAAGCGCCCAGCAGGTAGGCCAAGAATGAGGTGAGAGAATAACATTAATCGTGATTTGAATGAAGTAAATTTTACAGGGGATATTTTTTTGAAAACATTAGCTCAGGATAGGGATGTATGTGGAGATCATGTTCACGCAGCCATGAACCTCTCGGTTCTATGGTGCCCCATTGAGTTATTTAATTACTTAGACCGAGCTCTTCTTCTCGTAGAGTCACTATAGTTAAATGGCGATGCTTTTGTGCAAATGATTCAAAGAAAAGTCTTACGATTTTTCTGTGATCTTTAAGATATTCCAGAAAAATGGAGAATTAAAGTTTCTCTCTAAATATTTGAATAGTCTGGAAATAATGGGAACTTACACAACGTTGCTAGAGACAGAGTTCTTTTTCCAAGAGGATACTAAAGCAGGGATAAAGAGATTGTAAAATGAAACGTAGCATTCATTATAAATCGTGGGTCTTATAACCGTTTCCTCGATCTCACTTAACTAATACATTTTCTGGTTTCGTGCTTTAAGAGAGTCCACTGTTTATGCAGAAATTGTGGAAGGAAAATACATCTGTGCTTTTGCAAACTCATGGAAAAAAGAAGCTGTAAATTTCAGTTAATTCTCCTAACTTCTGCCTTAAGTCTTTGCATTCTCTCATTCTTAATTTATTTAAAGAAATTAGAATAGAATAGAATAGATTTATTTAGCCTGGTGGAGTTAAGGCCATGTGGCCTTCTCTTCCACTCACCAGAACAAGCATATGTTACATATGAATACAAAAAAAATACAATAATAGTCATATTAAACAGGACAAACATATGTTGCACATGAATGCAAAAAAATTACAATAATAGTCATATTAAACAGGACAAACATACATAAAAAATACAATAATAGTCATATTAAACAGGACAAACATATGTTGCACATGAATACAAAAAAATTACAATAATAGTCATATTAAACAGGACAAACATATGTTACATATGAATACAAAAGAAAGTTACAATAATAGTCATTGAACAATTAATTATCTGTCATATTTAATAATAATGAAATTAATGTCTAATAATAGAATGAAACTAAATACAATTAGCGTCTGAACGAGAATTTGAACTACTGATTCTCATCTCTTACCTCACTACTGAATTGTACATCTCACCTAGTTTTATATATTTTGTGAGTTCTTGCAAGAATTGAAAATATACGCACCAAATTCTATATGTTATTAAGTAAAATTAGCTAATTTTATTTAAACATTGGATGCTTATTTTTCTGTTCAATTTTTTTTTCCTCAACTGATGTAAGTTGTCACATTTTACACGGTTTATATTAGTTTGACCTGTATCAATCTATCTATCTATCTATGTAACGGAATATTTCAACGCGATTTTCACCCACTTAAAATCATTGGATCGACTTGAAACTTTGTATACTTGTAGAGGACCCGTGACAATATAATAATTTCATATTTATTTATATGTAGAACATGCATATCTACCGAATCATTCATTACACTAGACAACATGATTTTTGTCTCATGAGTACCAATAGTTGTACTTAATGCAATTTTTTATCGTGGTTTTCAAATATGTTTTCGGAACTTCATCACCCACAGTTTTTTTATTTCAACTAATGGATTTAAATAACACTAGTTAACAAGGTTTTTGCCACATGCTTGATACTATATGTATCAGATCAATTTTTATGTACTATTTACGAATTTGAATATGAAAATGTTGCATCACCCTCATATGTTTAGGAAATCACTAAAATATATCTAAAAATATGAAAAAATATGAAAAAAATTGAAGTTAGTATACATAAATTATAATAATTATTATTAATTATTAACGAATTGTGGAGCGTATCTAGAAGTCAGATTCCAAAGCTTAATGCTGAAAAAGCGAAAGAAGGAATATTCATTGGCCCCAAAATTCGAAGACTTGTTGGGAAATGATAAAGCAAAAAATGATCAACGGTTGGTTCAAGAACTTCTGGCGAGCTACCAAAAACTAGGATGCAGACTGTCTCTGAAAATGTATTTTCTCCATTTGCCCCTGGAATTTTTCCTTGAGAATTTGGTTTCTGTCAGTGACGAGCAAGGGGAAATATTTTATCAGTACATTCAGGAAATGGATCTGAGATATCAAGGTAGATGGGATCCTCATATGATAGGCGACTATTGCTGGTTTTTAGTTAGGGAGACTGACACACACTACAAAAGAAATAATTAATTGCAAGTCTTATTCAATTTAATTTTAAAAGTAGCTGTCATATTTATAATCCATATTACCTGCATGTTTCAGTTAATAAGTAGTAAAAGGGTTTTGACCATTATTTCTTAGAACTTCTTAATTCCAAATAACAATTTCAAATTGTTCAGTTTATAGCAAAATTACATAATTTTATTACATTTTACTGGGGACGAAAGTCAATTTGTCGATAGTAGCATCAATTTATTCCTTTTATAATAAATCATATGTAAACTTAAGGCATTTTATAACGTAATTCCATAATTAAATTAATTATAATTGTGACATTTTTACAATTATGTTTAAATTAAACTAGATTTTCTGTCATTTTTGCTGGAATCGAACTCAGTTCTGTCACAGGAAAAGTTACGTGTTACGGACTTTTTACTGTTATTTTCGTGTTAAGGAGGTCTGATTTATATAAAATGACATGCTTTGTCCATGAGGCAGATAAAAAGTGGAAATTTGTTGACTAGTGTTATTAGAAGTCCCAACTCCTTTCAAAAAACGTTAAGCTGAAAATATATAAAACTATTATTCTACCAGTTATATTATATGGTTGCGAAACCTGGACTCTTACTTTAAGGGAGGAAAGGAGATTACAAGTATTTGAGAATAAAGTTCTTAGGAAAATTTTTGGATCAAAGAGAGATGAACAGACAGGTGAATGCAGAAGACTACATAACAATGAACTACATGGTCTTTATAGGAAGCCAGATATAATGAGAACAGTTAAGTCTCGTAGACTGCAATGGGCAGGACATGTTGCGCGTATGGGGAATGAAAGACGTGCATGGAAACCTCTTGTAGGAAAGCCAGAGGGAAAACGCCCAGTTGGTAGACCAAGAATGAGGTGGGAGAACAACATTAACTATGATTTGAGGGAAGTAGATTATACAGGGAATGATTGGAAAGCATTAGCTCAGGATAGGGATGTATGGAGAGCTTATGTCCGCGCGGCCATGAACCTTCGGGTTCGATAGTGCCAGTGAGTTAGTTAGTTAGTTAGTGTTATTAGAAGATGGAACATTGTTTTGTTTTAGTATTGGTGATATTTTATTGGCAATTAGTTTGTCTCTGTGAAATGATCATCATTACACTAAAAGGTTGGTAATTGCAGATCAAAACATTTATTACTTTTTCTATTGAAGTTTATATTATATATGTATTCTGTTACATTAATATTATAGTAAAACAAGTGGTTTGTCACATTTTTGTCAGTGATAACTCGTATAAGTAGTATTTTGACAGTTTATAATTATTTTTCCTTAGGTGATCTGCATTCGCATCATCTCCGCGGCTTCTTCGTTGTTACTTGGTTAATAATATAGTTTTCCATCCACTGTTGAATAAATTGTTTCACAAAATATCTGATTAAAACATATTTTAACCTCCCCCCTTACATGCCCATTGCCCCAAAACGGGGGCAGTGGGATTTTACAAAAACCGATTATAAAAAATAAACTATTTTTTGCGTCTACTTAGATGTAATACAAAGAATTCTAGACTTTTTAACAGAAAATTTGAGAAAAAATAATTTGGGAAGATATGAGTTAAAGCGTAATCTAGTTGCCCCAAATGGCAGTAAATTACCAAACACATTTCAATGAATTTTGATTTGCAACTAATCACAGTCGTAATTCACCTCGATTTTATCACTTTCATTTTATCGCTTTATTTTTATATTAGTGGCTCCCAAATTGTACATATGGTGCACGAATGTAACCAGATTCTGCTTGCGATATATAATAGAAAGCATTCCTAGGAATTGATTATACCATAAAAAAAGAAATCACTGTTTGCACTTTCTAATACGTATTATTTCCCAGGAATTAACGTTGCAAAAAAATACAATTTACATGTTTACATCATAGGACATCAAAAATTAATTAATAACCAGTAATGATGTGTTTCATTTTTTCTCCACTAGGGTGCATTCTTACAATATTGCGATTCATATTTGGCAATAAATAATATCTGGTTGCTGTGGTGAACAAATTAAACATAACGTTTCTCATTTGTTTTCAAACAACTGTTTGCATTATATATATATATATATATATATATATATATATATATATATATATATATTTTAAAATAACTATATTTAAATAATGATTTGTGAGTAAACAGATTAATTTTATTCGTTAAATAGTCCTAACAAATGCCACTCTTGATTTCCAAATTCTCTAGAAAAATTCACACCTCACTTCGTGAGTCGTGAATTTATCGATAATTTGGAAATCACTCGTAGCTTTACTTATGATAATGAACTAATTAACTCACGGGCTCTATGGAAACCGTTGGTTCATGGCCGCCCAGACATAAGCTCTCCATGTATAGCTATCCCGAGCTAATGTTTTCCAATCATCCCCCGTATAATCTTCTTCTTCTTCATTTGCTCTACGGTCCTTTAAGAACCTTGGCCTCCTTTATTACATCTGCCGATTCTTATCTATACCTAGCTTTCTGTCTCCAACTTTTCAATACTTATCAGTCAGGCTTTAAGGTTTCTGAACATTTTTTTTACATAATAAGGTTGTTAACCCTTAAGCTCAACCATCCAGCAATTCTGAGGGGACGATGTTTTCTATTGGGGTTTTATCCCCTAGCTGACGGCTCACAATATAAGTGTCGTGAATTAGCTTTTTTGCCCTTGCATGTTTTGCTTTACCCAGGGGTCACGAAGAGGACGTACATGAATAGGACTTTGTAGGAATAAATGGCATTTCGCGAGATTTGAGATGGAATTTAATTGTCAGTAAGTTATATTCCCTCGAGACCACATTGTACACTTTTGCTCTCCCTCTATAATCTACTTCCCTCAAATCATGATTGTCATTCTTCCACCTCATTCTAGGTCTACCAATTGAGCGTTTTCCCTCTGTTGTTCATCAAGAAGATTCTATGCCCCTCTTTCATTCCCTTTTCGTGACACATGTCCTGCTCATTGCAGTCTACGAGACTTACCTGTTCTTATTATATCTGGTTCCCTATAAAGACTTGATAGTTAAAATGTACCTAAATGTTATGCTGAATTATTTACGATTTTAATTCTTTCAGATTTTAAGCAAGTATGTCTGTGATGGAAACTTAAATTATACCCTGAAATTCCCAGTTGAATAAAAGTGAGAATTAAAGTACAGAAATTGAAAGAAGAATAACTGATGGAAGTAGAATCATTGGTTTGTTGAACTCAGTGCTTTGGAATAGAAATATAATATACAGAACGAAAAAAACTATATTTCAAGTTCAGTTACAAAGCATTTTATTATATGGATCCGAAACCTGGACAGTAAGTAGAAAACAACCCAACATGCCGTTAGCGGTAGAAAAGGATTTTTGGAGCGATCGACAAGAACTTCTAGAATGGATAAGGTCAGAAACAGCATAATAAGGGAAATTATACAAGTTGAAAAAACATATTAGGAAAAATAGAAGAAAACGTTTGAAATGGTATGGACATCTCATAAGAATGGAAGAAGAGAGAATACCAAAGAAGATCATTAATTGGAAAGCTAATGGAAGAAATGAAAGAGGCAGGCCTAGAGAACGATGGATAGATGGAGTGAAGAGATGTATGGATGCTAGAGATTTGAGGGAAGAAGTTGCTTTAGACAGGAACCTCTGTTGACAAATCACTTTGGGTTGAAGGAGAAACATTGTATTGTGGAATATTCCTAAATAAATAAATCACATTCAGTAAATCAGACTATCTTCACTTCTAAACATGATATAACAATGAAATTCATCATCATCATCATCATCATCATCATCATCATCATCAAAGGTATGGGCCTATTGACTCGTTCCGCTCCCCGCTTCACAATATGCTACAGGTCATTCTTCCAACGTCGCTTCGGTCTTCCTACATTTCTTCGGCCTTCAGGTCTATACTAAAGTATCAGTTTTGATAGACGATTATTTGCCATTCTTTGTACATGCAATTTGTATTTATTTCTGTATATTGTCTCGTTTATAGGCCTATTATATATTTGTAATTCATCTCTAATATCTTGACTTCTCTTTTGGTCTCTACAATGAAATTTATACTAGAAATTAAATAAAGCATTGTGATGTCGAATGTGAAATTCCATGAAGGTAAATGCTACTGGTTTATTTTCTACGATATTTGAAAAATTATTGGGATGAAAATATTATATTTAGCTGGGTACTCGTTTCTTTTAAAAAATGTCCAACACAAGGTGAGAGGAAATGTGAAAACTGAGCTCCGTCCCCTAATCATACTCCCAAGACAGTTCAGTCCCAATTATATTTGGGTCATGTATCAGTTCCGAGCTAGAATAATTTTTATTTTTAGTTAGTCCCGTCCCGTCATTCTCACCACGAACAGCAATTTATCTTCTATTTTGCGAACTTAGGACTTACTAAAAATTTGAAAATTTGTTTTCATTATGTTACAGATAAGTTAAAAATTTTATTGGTTACTTTTTGTCCTAAAATATAGTGGGATTGAACATTTTATAAAATTCAAGCTTTTGTAATGTTAAAAGATTCCGGGCTATGTGGCCGTGGTCTATAACTGGTATTTCTTACAGACGTTTCTCCCTCAACTGCGGAGGGCATCTTCAGGGGCGAGTGCTTCTAGGCGATGTTACCTTGTCGTAGACTCGACTCATTTACAGTCGACTCTACGACAAGGTAAACACCACCCAGAAGCACTCGCAACTGAAGATGCCCTCCGCAGTTGAGGGAGAAACGCCTGGAAGAAATACAAGTTATAGACCACGGCCACATAGCCCGGAAGCTTTTAACATTATGATTACCGGCCGTGAAAGCCTGCATTCCAAAATTCAAGCTTTTGGTTAGGTTAGTTTAGATTAGGTTAAATTATGCTAGATTGGGTTACTTTATTTAAGAATAGGCTATACTTGATTATGCTACATTTAAATTAGTTTAGATTATGATAGATTTTGCTAAAATGGGTTATTCTCGAAGCAGCAATTTCATGGCCTGGGGGAAATAAGTTCTCTATACATTCCTATCCTGAGATAATGTTTTCCAATCATCCCCTGTATGAACAACTTCCCTCAAACAATGGTTAATATTATTCTCCCACCTCATTCTTGATCTACCTACTGCGCGCTTTATCTCTGGTTTCCCTACAAGGAGTTTCCTTGCCCCCTCTTTCATTACCCATTCATGCCATATGACCAGCCCTTCGCATTCTACGAGACCTAATTATTATTTTTATTATTTATTATTATTATTATTATTATTATTATTATTATTATTATTATTATTATTATTATTATTATTATTATTATTATTATTATTATTATACGTATCTGATTTCCCATAGAGATCGTGTAGCTCGCCGTTATATGGTCTTCCCATTCACCTGTCTGTTCATCTCTCATTAGTCCAAAAACATTCTTAAGAACCTTATTCTCAAATCTCCTAATTTTTCTCCTATCTTAAAGCAAGTGCCCAGGTTTCGCATCCATATATTATAACTGGAAAAATAACAGTATTGTAGATTTTCACTTTTTTATTTATAGAGAAGTTAGGACGACAAGAATGCCTGTAATGCTTAATACCATGCATTTCCAGAATTGAGGCCATGTTTATTCTCTTTCTTCTGCACCTCATTCTTCTTTGTAATTGGTTGTTCCTATGTATTTAAGTTCGGTCTCTTCTTAAAATTTGCCTTATTTATCAATAACTGCCCATTCCATTATGTAATGTATTTCTGTGTGTTACCATAGTTTTAGTTTTATTGATGTTTAGTTCCTGTCAACATTTCTTAGGCTTACACAATTTGAGTGTTCATGTTGGCCCTTAGTATCTCCTCGCTATCGCCTAATAACACTGTATGATCAACATAGCCTAATAACTTGTTATCATCACTGAGTTGCAGCCATTCTTGATCCACTAAATATTTAATAGTATGCTCTAGTAAAATTTTGAATAGTAGAGGAGATAATGCATCTCCTTGGCTTTAACCCATTGTAATTTTAAAAGTAGGCCTATATAAAACTGCTATAAAGTAAATTATGCTCATTGAAATGCTATATTTTTATAGAGGCTGTAAGATGGCAGTGCGGACGCTTCCCGCTGCCTCTTACGATTTGAGAAATATACATTGTATTTTATTGTAAGCCTATGTTTTCCCTTTACAGAGATTTAGGGGCTCTCCCCCTACAGGGAAGAATTTGAACCATACTAATTTAGTTACATTTGTTTTCGTATAGATGTCATTTTGAGTGTTCCGTGGTCAGCGTTCCGCCTCATGCTGACATCTAGGAAACCAAGATAGTACTAGGACGGGAAAATTCGGTAAATATTTGCTTATAGGCCTTTTCATTCAGGCTTAGGGATTTTTTACGAGCCTGAAAATCTTCAGACTCGGAACCCACGGCTTAAGCATAACGGCAAGGAGCATAACCACTAGTCCACCGAAGGAAGGAATATTAATGTTTGCACTGGGATGCCTGGATAGCATAGAAGGTAACGCACTAACGTATATAGCTAGAGATCCCGGGTCCAGATCCTGGTTTAGGCGTTAATTGTTCTTTTCATGACATATATATATATATATATATATATCCACCGTTGTGTTCTCGAGGTAACGTGCTGCCTTGTCACGCAGCGGGCCCGGGTTCGATTCCCTGTCGGACAAGCTTCCTGAGTGAGGTTTTTTCCCGGGGTTTTTCCTTGAGGCCCGAACTTTATCTGGCCATCATCATCATCATCATCCCACGATGTGGAAACCTATAATTCCCTAGCAAAACTTTACAATATACATGGAAATGCTATGATTGCTGTGAAAGGTCTTAAGAACACTACAGAAAAAAAATATAATGTTCTTATTGAATTAGTGTTAATTAAGAATGTAATCTCGAGGATTGAAAACAGAAGTGACTCATTATTGATTCGGAAATTCGCTATCCAGCTATTATAAATACCGATGACGGTGAAAATGTCACATACGTTGTAAAATTGTTGGTGTTTATGCCGAAATGGATGAACAGGGCAGGGATGGAGGAATAATGCTGGAATAACAGAGGTAGAGAGATGAAACCAGACAGAAACCCTTATACAATGGCTGCTTTGTGCACCGCAAATACAACCTCGAACTGACAGAGGATCGATCCATGCAGCAAAGGGTAATATCTTGTGACTCTGTTTCCCAATGACGACGTTAGGTGGAACATGGCACTTGGATAACCGAATCCTCGAGTTATGTTCCAATCTCCAACTTATTTACATTTTTTATTAATTTTTATTTGTTTTCTTCCCCTTAGTAAAATTCTCGGTTTCTAACTCCTTGATCAAAATTAAACTACAGCTAAACATTTTATGTTTTTCTTTATTAGGAATTTTTCTACAATACTGTAGTTTTCCTACAACTCACTGTAAATTTTACTCATCCATAAATCCCTATTCTCTGCTTCACTCTCTGTTAATCCTCTCGACACCATACTCCTATGCATTTCACTATTTTTTGAGTCTCCGCTTTCTTCTGTTGCCCTCCGCTTCAAAATTTAATATCATCTTAGGTATCCTGTCAACTGAAATCCTCTTTACGTAGCCAAACCAATTCAGTCTTCTTTCTTCAATAGCTTAGAGAACATTTTTTTGATCGTCCATTATTTCTCTGATATTACTATTAAACTTTTTTTTCAGTACCTTTATATTCTACAGAAATTTGTTTTTTACAAAAACAAATCGTCAGAAATATCATTGAATATTTGAAATAAAGTGCTGTGGAATTATTTTTATCGTTCTGGAAAAGTGATTGAAGAATATACATTTATTTATATACAGATTTTCAATGTTTACACATGTTTTTGTGCCTGATATTTTCCCCCTTCTCCACTCGTCTCTATCCATCCACTCAATTTCCTTCAGTCCTCTTGTTCTCATTCCAGTTCTTATTTCTTGCATCTACGAATTTCGAGGTCTTCCTTTTCTTCTTCTTGTTCTTCCAGAAGATTATATATATATATATATATATATATATATATATACACACACACACTTGGCAAACATTACGCGCTCAGGGCCAGTTTCACCAAGAGAGGTAACTGTATTACGCCAGTTTTCCCCATGTATAATGTATAGCTTAAACTGGCGTAATACAGTTACCTCTCTTGGTGAAACTGGCCCTCAGACGCAATAGATGTACCGGTAATCAAAAGCAGAAAACTTCAATTATTTGAACATATCTTACGATATCAAAGAATTGTCTTTAGATGAACCAAGAATTAGAATCATACATGTAAAAGGCCACTCGATATAACTACGAGCCGTTAGAAATTTCAAATATAATTTTTTTCCCCTTAAAGAATCAGCATGTACAAGAATTATGATTTTTAAAATACATTACGAAACTCCGTTGAGGTTACTGTGTTAAAGTTTTAAGAATTGTAAAAACAGTACCTGATATCTGTCGTACTCAATAATTTACAGTGTTGTTTTATAGGAGGCCTTTCGATAACTTAAGTATTATCTTCTGCTTTCATTTGGTACTAAAATGAAAGCAGAAGATGATACTTAAGTTATCGAACGGCCTCCTATAAAACAGCACTGTAAATTATTGAGGATGACTGAGATATCACGTACTTACTTACTTACTTACTTACTTACTTACTTACTTACTTACTTACTTACTTACTCACTGGCACTATCGAACCCGTAGATTCATGGCCGCGCGTACATAAGCTCTCCATACATCCCTATCCTGAGCTAATGCTTTCCAATCATTCCCTGTATAATCTACTTCCCTCAAATCGTAGTTAATGTTATTCTCCCACCTCATTCTTGGTCTACCAACTAGACGTTTTCTCCCCCTGGCTTTCCTACAAGAAGCGTCCATGCACGTCTTTCATTCCCCATACGTGCAACATGTCCTGTCCATTGCAGTCTACGAGACTTAACTGTTCTTATTATATCTGGCTTCCTATAAAGACCATGTAGTTCATTGTTATGTAGTCTTCTCCATTCACCTGTCTGTTCATCTATCTTTGGTCCAAAAATTTTCCTAAGTACTTTATTCTCAAATACTTGTATCTTCTTTCCTCTCTTAAAGTAAGAGTCCATGTTTCGCACCCATATAATATAACTGGTAGAATAATAGTTTTATATATTTTCAGTTTAATGTTTTTTGAAAGGAGTTGGGACATCAAGAGTCTCTGCTATGCATAATAGCATACATTTCCAGAATTGAGCCTATGTTTAATTTCTTTATGCATCTCATTCCTATTTGTGATCATTGTTCCTAGGTATTTGAATTCAGCCACTTCCTAAAAATTTCCCTCATTTGTCATTAGCTGTCCATTTCCAGAGATATCACGTACTGTTTTATAAATCTTAAAACTTTAATATACAAGAGACTAGATCAGATATACCTTTGTTGTAGTCAGTTTGTGAATGAAGTCTCTGGTTCAGTTCTCTATAATTCACTCAAAGAGATTTAAGAATATGTTTAACATTTACTCACCGAAATTATTAATTTAAGTGCTAATTGACCGTTGTAGAGTTTATTTAACTTTAGTATTTTAATAATGAATGCAGAATACACTCTCTATTGGAAACTGTTGCTAATCTAAATTGGTTTTCTTATATTTTTATTGTAGTATGCTGAAAACTACTTGTGGAATATAACATAGAATCTTATTCTTGATGTCACGACAATTTAGACACAAAAGCTGTTTCATTTGGAATGTCAAGGTGACAGCTCCATTCTGAATGACGATAGAGGCGTGGCTGCCCTGGTGCCTTTCATTTCCTTCGCACATCCGCCAACCCTGATTCTACCCGTCGCGTCGCAAACTTCGCAGAGGCAAACCATATCTCCAATATAAATGCCTTAGACAGTGGCGGCTGGTATTGTAATCCTGATTGCATTTTTTTTACTGCATTTAGAAATATGGGTCGTGGAGTGTAATTGTTGCCTTATAATCCTGGACTAAACGTTTGGCATTAACGTTTATCAGGCAATTCGAAGGTTTGATTAACGTTTATCAGGCAATTCGAAGGTTTGATTCCTCAAAGCCCCCTCAGGGGTCCTCATCTAGGGGATATGTGGATGGCGACCACAAGGTGCCCAAGCTGTGCAAAACATTTCTTCCACTTACTTGCGTTTTGCACTCTTTTAACTTTACTATCTAACCTCTCTTGGTTAACTCTTGTTTTTTCGACCCCGCCGCTATTAGGGCATCCGAGGGCTAGGGAGTCTTTCCTTTCTTCCATTTCTTCTTTCCTTTATTTTCTTTTCTTCTCCAGAAAAAGCCTGGCCAGAGGCTATAAGATGGCAGCCCCATCACTGGTCTTGCCTTCCTTTGGCCAGCAACCAATCGAAGGGACTATTATTATGCTTTCAAGTCTTATACGAGAATTTCCCATAAGGGAACATTTTCTATAGGATCGTAACAGGCCTTGGCCTAATACTTGAAAGGAAGAAGAAGAAGAAGATTCCTCAAAGCTGAAAATGGGAAATGAAGGGAAAATTAAAAGATAATATAAATGGAGATGGTTAGCAAGTAAGCCTACCGAAATTTAGAAATAGGAAATAGAGAAACACAAAAATAATTTTAAGGAAATAATTAAGAAATCCATGGCTAAAATTTATCATCATCATCCATACAAGTAATAGGCCGTATGGCCTGATACGGTCTCAAAGAGGAGTTTTCCATCCAGCGATTTTTTCGATGTCCCAGCGATCTTTTGCCTTAGGGGCAGTAAAGATGCACGGCTGTTGCAATTCTATGAGACGGCATTCGTTGAAGATGGGCTTTCCAGTTGTTCTGGTAGTTTTGTGTATGATGAAGAATGGGTTCTACATCCAACTCTTCCATAATTTCCTCATTTCTTTTGTGGTCCCTGAAAGACGTGCATGGAAGCTTCTTGTAGGAAAGCCAGAGGGAAAACGCCCAGTTGGTAAGCCAAGAATGAGGTGGGAGAACAGCATTAAGTATGATTTGAGGGAAGTAGATTATACAGGGAATGATTGGAAAGCATTAGCTCAGGATAGGGATGTATGGAGAGCTTATGTCCGCGCGGCCATGAACCTTCGGGTTCGATAGTGCCAGTGAGTAAGTAAGTAAGTAAGTACTTTTGTGGTCCCACTTTGTATAGCCTGCTGTACGGCGCATAAATCGCATCTCATTTGCTGCTATTCGGCTTTATCTCATCTTCGTATTATCCATGCTTCACTACCATATCTTAATACTGGTCTTGCGAGAACCTTATAAAGCCGTAATTTTGTGTTCTTCTGTACTAAAGATGGTTTCATTATACTGTTAATTATCCCCGTTGTTTTTGTGAAATTTATGATTTTCTTTGATATATCAGCTTCATCTTTAAATGTTAAATTATAACCAAAATAATTAAATTAATTTACTTGTTCTAAAATTTCATCATCCAAAAAAATTTTGCTAGGTATAGGGTACTTCCAACAAAAGACAATAATTTTAGTTTTCTTTGTATTGATTTTCATATTGTACCTTTAACATCATCATCATCATCATGAACAAATTCGTTTTAGGCCATGTGGCCTGTACGGTAAACCTAGCGAAGATGGTCTTGATCTTTCCACCGATGTTTTGGTCTTCCTTGGTCCCTATGTCCAGTTGGGGTATATTGGAATGCCAATTTTGGAAGTCTATTTCTTGCCATTCTTCTCAGATGATTTTTCCATTCTTGTTGGTATCTTTGGATATCTTCATTTAAACTTGCTACTCCAAGTTTTCCTCTGATAGTAGTGTTCCTTTCGTGATCCAGTCTATTAACTCCTAACAATGATCGTAAGAAGCGCATTTGGCTTACTTGAAGTTTATGAGAGTTTCTTTTATTTAAAATCTAAATTTCACTTCCGTATTTTAGAGCAGCTTTTGATGTGACGTTATGTAATCTTAGTTTTGTCTCTGTCCTCATCTGTTTACCAAAATGTCTTCGTATTACCCCATTCATTTTATTATATTTTTGTAATTTTGAATCAATGTCACTCTTATACTCTGCAAATACACTTCCTAAGTAAGAGAAATCTGACACTTGTTCTATAATTTTTCCATCAATCTCAATTTTCACCCGTTGTATGTTTTTTCCACACATTGCCATTGTTTTGGATTTTGATGTGGAAATTTTCATATTATATTTGCTGGCAATTTTGAATAATTGATATGCTGCTATTTGTAAGCTATCTTCGGAATCTGATAATATTATTTGATCATCAGCATATAATATTGTTTGAATTATTTTATTCCTAGTTATTGAAATTCCACTGTTTACTGTTTGTTCCATTCTTGCACTATTCTGTTAATATATATATTAAATAAGAGATACCTTTAACATTGCGCCATTAAATATGATGAACAAGTATCCTTATGACATATTACACTTTTCTTAACACGTAAATTATAGAAAGGGAACTATCCAAACGAAAAAAGACAGGGAAAGTTATACTTACTTACTCACTGGCACTATCGAACCCGTAGGATCATGGCCGCGCGGACATAAGCTCTCCATACATCCATATCCTGAGCTAATGCTTTCCAATCATTTCCTGTATAATCTACTTCCCTCAAACCATAGTTAATGTTATTCTCCCACCTCATTCTTGGTCTACCAACTGGCCGTTTTCCCTCTGGCTTTCCTACAAGAAGCTTTCCATGCAAGTCTTTCATTTCCCATACGTGCAACATGTCCTGCCCATCGCAGTCTACGAGACTTAGCTGTTCTTATTATATCTGGCTTCCTATAAAGACCATGTAGTTCATTGTTATGTACTCTTCTCCATTCACCTGTTTGTTCATCTCTCTTTGGTCCAAACATTTTCCTAAGAACTATATTCTCAATTACTTGCAATCTCCTTTCATCCCTTAAAGTAAGAGTCCATGTTTTGCACCCATATAATATAACTGGTAGAATAATAATATTTTTATATATTTTCAGTTTAACGTTTTTTAAAAGGAGTTGGGACGTCAAGAGTCTCTGCAATGCATAATAGCACGCATTTCCAGAATTAAGCCTATGTTTAGTCTCTTTGTGCATCTCATTCCTATTTGTGATTATTGTTCCTAGGTATTTGAATTCAGCCACTTCCTCAAAATTTCCCTCATTTGTCATTAGCTGTCCATATCCATTTTATAATTTATTTCTACGTGTGACCATGTATTTAGTTTTATTGATATTTACTTCCAGTCCTAATTTCTTAGTGTTACTCAATAGTGTATGCGTGTTGTCCTTTAGCATCTCCTTGCTGTCGGCCAATAATACTACATCATCAGCATAAACTTACAGCTTATTAATACCATTGATTTGTAAGCCTTCCTCATTCTCTAAAGATTTAATGGCATGCTCTAGTACAAAATTAAATAGTAGAAGAGATAGTGCATCTCCTTGCTTCAACCCATTCTGAATTTCAAAAGTGTCCGAAAACCGTTTGCCTACACGCACCCTACTCTTTGTGCCATTCGTATAAGTCTTAACTAACTTTTTAGGAATTCCGAACTCCAGCAGGATACTATATAACTCCTCCCTCTTAATTGAATCATATGCTTTTTTGAAGTATTAGCAACGGAAATAGTTTTTTGGATTATGGTAAACCGGATATAAAACATAGAATAAACGAAATTCATAATCTAGAAAAAAGGCTCTTTTTCAACAATGTGGAAAGATAATGTAATGCATCTTTTAAAAGAAATCTAAATTTGTATTTGCTCTAAACTCGACTTCATTATTATCCAGTGTAAGATATATATATTAATTGGTGTTTCCCGTATAATGTATCATATTTATATTATTATTATTATCATTATTATTATTATTATTATTATTATTATTATTATTATTATTATTATTATTATTATTATTATTATTATTATTATTATTATTATTATTATTATTATTATTATCGTATCATTATTGTTATTACCCTATAAAATGTTGTTTGTACATGACATCTACATTGCTACATTTATTGTATCTTTAACTGTTTATAATTAGTATAGTGTATATCTATATTTGTCGAATATTTATTTGTATTTGTGCTGGTTGAGTGGAAGAGAGGGCCTTATGGCCTTAACTCTGCCAGAATAAATAAAATATTATTATTATCGTATCATTATTGTTATTACCCTATAAAATGTTGTTTGTACATGACATCTACATTGCTACATTTATTGTATATTTAACTGTTTATAATTAGTATAGTGTATATCTATATTTGTCGAATATTTATTTGTATTTGTGCTGGTTGAGTGGAAGAGAGGGCCTTATGGCCTTAACTCTGCCAGAATAAATAAAGTATTATTATTATTATTATTATTATTAAGAGAAGACGTTCTTACTGCTGGAGAATAATGAACGAGAGTCTTAGAAAAGAAGAGGAAGACCGAGAGTAACTTGATAGACCAAAATCAGTAAAGGGTTCTCTACTGTAGCTAAGGGTTTGTCAGTTATTATCTATGATTTACCTCACGAAAAGAGGGAAATATTTCGATTGCTGTTAGAAACATCTCAAAATCGGAATATTTATTTGTGCATTAATGTTACTATTGCATCCACAGTCTCTAATTGTTTGCAATTTAGAAAACATATAAAATGTTTAACACGAAGAGCCGAAAGTCCCCAAATTCCGAAATGGGTGGAAATGAGTAATCCTGCACTGCACTCTTTGGGCCTTTGCTTGAGCATCGAAGAAAAATTGAAGATATGAAATTTTCATTGAAGGAGATTTATTCAAACACTAAACTATTTAATAATAATGTTTGGGGGCACGCCGTAGCGTTGTGGTTCAGGCACTGAGCTACAAGTCGGAGGGTCGAGGGTTCAAGTCCCGTTGGGGTCAGGATTTTTAAATTGACCCAAACCCACTGGCGGCACTATGGCCCTGGGGTCGACTCAGCCTCTAACGAAAATGAGTACCAGACGCTTGATCTAGGGGTAAAGGCGGCCGTCACGCAGGGCTGACAACCCGGCTGACATAAAGTGCCGATTGTCTAGAAAAAAGTGGGAGCCTTAACCTGCTACTACCCCAAGGGCCTCCGGGCCTGTTGAGGGATCACTTTACTTTACTTTAATAAAAATGTTTCTTTTCCTTAGTATAACCTCTCCAATTGTAAACACATCAACATCGCAATCCTGCCAGTCCTTTTAGGGACACGAAATGTTGGGAACAGATTTTACACTCTGGATCGCTTTCCATCACACAAAGTCATGGAGAACCTCCCGGAGGAGTGTCCAACTCAATCCTAATGCCACGACGGGTACAGGAGTCACGACGAATATTAAGACAAGACACGCTATCCATTCATACATTCATATTAAACAAGGCTATTATGAGAGGGTGGTTATGATGGCCACATGGTAATAGGGGATTATTTGGTCCTTAATATTTCCCGACATTTTTGTCACATGTGACGAAAAACCCTGAAAAAACTCGCTCAAGAAAATTCTTCCTATCGGGAATCAAACCCGGGGCCACTGCATCTGAGGAAACAATGCTGCCGCAAGACTTGAGTGTTGGAGAAATAATAATAATAATAATAATAATAATAATAATAATAATAATAATAATAATAATAATAACCATAATCATCATAATCACAATAATAATCATAATAATAATAACAATAATAATAACAATAATAATAACAATAATAATAACAATAATAATAATCTTTATTAGGAATTTCTCTACAATACAGTAGTTTTTCTACAATCGATTTTAAATTTTACTCCTCCGTAAGTCCCTATTTTCTGCATCACTCTCTGTTAATCCTCTCGACACCATACATCTATACACTTCTTGAATCCACTGTTCTTTCTGTCTCCCATTTCTTCTGTTGTCCTCCGCTTCAAATTTTAATATCATCTCAGGTATCCTGTCATCGGACATCCTCTTAACGTAGCCAAACCATTTCAGTCTTCTTTCTTCAGTAACTTGTAAAACATATTTTTGAACAACCATTATTTCTCTGATTTTAGTATTTATAATTTTGTCTCTTTTTGAATTTTTAGAAGCCCTCCTGCAAAAGTCAATGTATGTCATCAATAGTTGTGTGTTTGTTCTCTACTTAATGTCCACGTTTCCGCACCATACATTAGTATAATCTGCACCAATGATCCCTAAATAAGTTTTTTTTAGTTTCGTTACAGAATTATATAGTTTTATTTATAAATATGTTTACAATGTAATAAAACATCTTCCTGTACCCAAAGCTTTTTAAATTTTTATCTTCTTTCTCCATGTTTCTCTATCTTCCCATCCCAATTCTTCCTGACCTATCTCCCTCATACGTCTTCTGTCATCCATTCATTTAAATCTAGGTCGACCTCTCTTTCCTTTCCCAGGTGGAATCCAATCCAAAACTTGTCTGGACAATCTTGTCTTGGGCATTCTACCAATATGACCATACCATTCTAGTTGTCTATATTTCTTTCTTGTAATCTTGTAAGCCCATGTTTCCCTTAACAGAGATTTAAGGCGCTCTCCCCCTACAGGGAAGAATTTCAACCATACTAATTTAGTTACTTGTTTTCGTATAGATGTCACTTGAGTGGTCCGTGATCAGCATTCCGCCTCATACTGACATCTAGGAAACCAAGGTAGTAGTAGGACGGGAAAATTCGGTAAATTTTGTTTAGAGGCCTTTTCATTCAGGCTTAAGGATCTTTTACGTGCCTGAAAATCTTCAGACGCGGGACCCACGGCTTAAAGTCCCTCCCGGAGGACTTGCTCCTAGGACTTTTCCATCCTAAAAAATCCATTGACCCCGGCCGGGTTTGAACCCGCAACCCTCGGGACCAGAGGCAAGGAGCATAACCACTAGACCCCGCGGCCGTTTGTTACGAAATCTAATATTGAATTTTGGAATAATGATAATAATAATAATAATAATAATAATAATAATAATAATAATAATAATAATAATAATAATATATGTAACAATAAATAGAGCTGAACAGAAAATTATAATTTTAACGATTTTTAAGTTTTGCTCGTGGTGATGAAGGAGTGGTAAAAGTTAGACAAAGTCGAGTTTAGTGAAGGAACAAGACTTGTCAATTACACAGGTGAACGGGTAGTTTCCCTCATTTCCTTGCATATTGATTCCATTGTGTCCAGTAAACAATGTGGGCAGCACAGCTTTCATCATCCGCAAGGGGATTAGTCTCCAGTCGTCTGATAATCCCACTCCAGCGCAGCGCCAGCTTGTGCTGGCCATGTAGCTGCACCCGGCGCGCCGTTTGCATGGATAGCTGCCCAGTACATGCATCGCCATCACAATACTTTTACATTCATATCCAGCTCATTTATACATCATTTCAAATTATGTACAGAATGGTAAACTGGAAAACTCCAAAACCAGGACGTGATTGGCAAGTTAAAAAATATTCAACTAGTGTAAAGGATCTAGAAATAAACAAACTGACAACTTGGTTCTCCAAAGTGGTGAATCAAAGCTAACACCGACAAGACTGAAACAATAAACTTCATTAAAAGATCTACAAACATACCACTACTTAAACCCAACAATATTACAGAGACTCTTGACATCCCAACTCCTTTCAAAAAACGTTAAACTGAAAATATATGAGTATTATTCTGCCAGTTATATTACATGGATGCGAAACATTGACTCTTACTTTAAGGAAGGAAAGGAGATTACGAGTATTTGAGAATAAAGTTCTTAGGAACATTTTTGGACCAAAGAGAGATGAACAGACAGGTGAATGGAGAAGACTGCATAACAGTGAATTACATGGTCTTTATAGGAAGCCAGATATAATGAGAACAGTTAAGTCTCGCAGACTGCGATGGGCAAGACATCTGGCACGAATTGGGAAGTAAAGATGTGCATGCAAGCTTCTTGTAGGAAAACCAGAAGGAAAACGCCCAGTTGTTAGACCAAGAATGAGGTGGGAAAATAACATTAACTATGATTTGAGGGAAGTAGATTATACAGGGAATGATTGGAAAGTATTAGCTCAGGATTGGGATATATGGAGAGCTTATGTCCGCGCGGCCATGAACCTACCGGTTCGATAGTGTCATTGAGAGAGTAAGTAAGTAAGGATATTACTTGCATTGTGGAAACAAATGGATATATAATTATGATTCATGTCCACTTTGACTTGGTAGTAATAAGCTGTTAGTTTATGCTGATGATGTAGTATTGTTGGCTGATAGCGAGGAGATACTAAAGGACAATATGCACACACTATTGAGTAACACTAAGAAATTAGGACTGGAAGTAAATATCAATAAAACTAAATATATGGTCACACGTAGAAATTCATTAAATAATGGAAATGGACAGCTAATGACAAATGAGGGAAATTTTGAGGAAGTGGCTGAATTCAAATACCTGGGAACAATAATCACAATAGGAATGAGATGCACAAAGAAATTAAACATAGACTCAATTCTGGAAATGCGTGCTATTATGCATTGCAGAGGCTCTTGATGTCCCAACTCCTTTCAAAAAAAGTTAAACTGAAAATATATAAAACTATTATTCTACCAGTTATATTATATGGGTGCGAAACATGGACTCTTCCTTTAAGGGAGGAAAGGAGACTAGAAGTATTTGAGAATAAAGTACTTAGGAAAATATTTGGACCAAAGAGAGATGAACAGACAGGTGAATGGAGACGACTTCATAACAATGAACTACATGGTATTTATAGGAAGCCAGATATAATAAGAACAGTTAAGTAAATGAGGTGGGAGAATAACATTAACGATGATTTGAGGGAAGTAGATTATACAGGGAATGATTGGAAAGCATTATCTCAGGATGGGGATGTATGGGAGCTTATGTCCGCGCGGCCATGAACCTATGAGTTCGACAGTGCCAGCGTGTAAGTAAGTCCACTTTGACTATGTTAACGTGAGGGTAATAATATTACTATAATATTATTAACTGTGAAACATTCTTGATAAAACTGTAGGTCTGCTATAATGTTCTAAAGTATGCAAGAAGATTTATATTTTTTATTACAAGGAATTCGCACTTAAAATATGTGCACTGTTATTACTTCCATCTTGTATAAGTATTAGATATTACGTGTAGGATGATCAATATTTTTCAAATAAGCACGAATCATACGAGCTGGGATATGCTCCTCTTTCTAGGCTCCATAAAGTAAAAAACAAACAAAATATAAAATAATTTAGCATGCATTGTCACCGACGCAAGACCAGCTTCTCGCATGAGGTCACACACTATAGCCTAATGAACAAACCAAACAAGAATACATTTGCCTTCTATGAGATATGTTATAAATTATACATGTTATCCCAAACATGCACTTCGCATATACGTGATGCCAAATGTTACCCGTGAATAAATAATATTGAAAGCGTGCTCCTACACAAGTGGTCTTTGGGGAAAAGCAGATTTTAATCTGAAAAATATATATTCCCTTTGGTTTCAATCAAATCAAAATATTTCGAAAAATGTGGGAAAGGAATAAAAAGTATGTAGTGTGTTGACAATGTGTACATAGCATTTTTTTAACTTTGCAAGTTATTATTTCCATGTTGAAAGCATGGAATGAAATTTCCGACAACATTTTGCACGAAGTCATTTTATTTTAGGCTTAAGGTTTTAACGTCCGTGAATATATTCTGGTAGCACCTGAAGGCCAATTTTTCAGATGAATTTAGATTATGTTTCTCGACGTTTCGAGAGGCTAGCCTGTGGCTAGCTTTGTGGATGTATTCAGGGAGGAGCGTCTCGAAATGTGGAGCAGCTGCAGGGACACTTCCGGTGTGTATGGGGCAGAGCTTCTGGAGAGTGGATCAGACGACGACTTGCAGAGACGTCTGGGTGGAGCTCCTCCAGAGATCAAACGCCAGCTTCTGGAAATCTCTGGAATATACTTTCCTCGTCCCTTCGCTCGATTAAATAAGACGTCACTGGAGATGGCAGCGAGTGTTGTGAGTTAGATGTCAGCGTAGGAAATAGTTGCTGGTGTGAGTTAAAATTCTGTGTGTGAGATAGTTGTGAAAAAGAAGTCATCTTCACAGTCATTCACAAATTTCGGCCATTCGTTGACCTGTTTCGGCCTCAATAGAAACCCCATTCAAAAGTGTTTTGAGTGGACGTGCTGGTCTTCTTCCTGCAGGTTGATAGCTTAACATCTGCTTGGGTATTCTGTGATCCTCTATTCGATAAACAAGTTGCTACCATTTAGGCTTATAATCTGAAATTTTGTTTTCTAAATGTTCCATATGCAAATCTTCTAAGATATCTTCATTTCTTTATGATCTAGTAGTGTGTATCCTGCAGTCCTTTGAAGATATCTCATTTCAGCTGATGGAAGTATCTGTACATCTTTCTGTTTGAAATGTCCATAGTTCGCCACCATACAAAAGGGAATGAAGAGCCAGTGTTTTATAAACTTATAATCTTGAATGTTTTTGGGCAAACAGTGTCTTGGAGATAAAATTTATTTACCCTAAAATCCTTAAAAAATTTGATTTTTTTGCATTTGCATCCTTTTCTTCTTCATATGAGATATTGCATCCTAGATATGTAAAATAATTTACCTGCTCCAAAATTTTATTTGTAATACAATTTTTCTTCTCATAAAGCCATTTCTGTCGATTTGTTCAATCCACATGCTTCTGTAATTTTGTGAAGTCCAAAAATATATTTTTGTAGGCTATCTTCTGAAATGGAAGTCAGTCTTTGAAATCTGGTCATTTGGGAGGCGACAATGAAAATTCCAGTGAAAAGTTAAGTGTTTCATTGAATGATGACGAGAAACATTAGTGAACTGTGAAGTTCCAAGAACAAATAGCAGAAGAATTCTGAAAAACTGTTATTCTAAATTAACCCTCTTAGAGCCAGGCGTGAATGCGTGTGCTGGGGTTTAAATGCCAAAGCCGTCTCGGCCGGCTTTAAAGTTCCAGCATTTAAATTGCCAGAAACGATTTGATCGGCCGTCTAAATTTTGCATAGTTTAACTAATTTTTTGGCATCCTGTAGTAAAGGAATGCAACTTGCATGTTAGGGGAATCTTTCGACCTTGCTTTAATAGATTTATGAGGGTGTTTTTGCTTTCACTAGGGTAGTTTTACAAGTTAAAAACAAGCTCCTTCAGTTAGTTGCAGATGTTAAGTGTGGATTTTCAAGTCGCAATGGCAAGCGGTTTTAGTGAAATTTTTAAAGCTGGTGTAGAGGACGAAAATTTAATTGAGTATTTTGATGAGTGTGAAGTTGATTCCGATGGATTATTTTCCGCGAGTGACAGTGATGATTTGGGCTCAGAAAGTAGTGACGGAACTGTACCAGACACACCCCCCGAATCACCGCATATGAAAAAAAGGCGTTTACACGCTTCTAATGGAGCTTCCTTCGGTTCAATTTGTATATGCAGGTAAATGAAGATAGATGGTAGTTGTTACCTGTGATGAACGACGATGGCGATGAAAACGATATTGAAAATTTTCAGAGAAATATTTCCTAAACCGATCCTGACCTAAATCTTGAGCCTCCTTTCACATTCATTGGGGGTGGATTGCCCTGGACCAAAACATATGCCCTCCTCCTGATTCCCCTCCAGTATCTTATTTCAATCTGTTTTTTCACAACTACGTTACTGGGCAGTTGATGGTAACAGAGACAAATCGATATGCTGATCAAGTTATATATGCAAAAGAATTGTCGGCCGGATCAAGAGTAAAATCTTGGAAACGAACCAGTGTTGAAGAAATGAGGGCATTCATTGCTGTAATTTTAAATATGGGCCTAATAAGAAAACCTAACAATTGTGTCATATTGGAACACAACACCTCATTTCAGTACTCCTTGGTTTGGAAAAATGTTTTCTAGAAATAGGTTTCAATTACTCCTAAAATTTTTTCATCTAACTGACAATAGCAAACTTCACACCTCCAGGCTTCTCCTTCCTATGATCCCTGTGCTCGATTCCAGCCACTTGTTGTGAACATGCAAATAGGTTATTTAGGCACCATTATAACCCCTCACCAGCAGCTATCCGTCGATGAAAGTTTGGTTGGAACGAAATGCCATACGCAACTGCTCCAGTATCTGCCCAATAAACATCATCATAAATGGGGAATTACATTTTGGATGATATGTGACGCAATAAGCAAATATTGTTTAGGATTTTATACTTACAAAGGAGCAAAATCTACTGAAGATAAAGAAGCTATAAAGGAAAATGGATTGGCGTAGCACTGTTGTGTTGAAGTTACTTTCGCTAGGAAATTATATTATGAAGGGTTACCATGTGTATATGGATAACTTTTTTACTCTTCGATTCCACTTGCAAAACATCTATATTCTTTGCGTACGTACATTACTGGCACCATACGGAGGAATAGAAAGGGACTCCCAGATATTCTAAAGAAACCATTTAAATTTGTGTCAAATAAATATTTTCGAAGTGGATCTTTATTATTGGTAGGATCTAAACACAAAAAAGTCTCAAAAAAATCAAGTGGTACTTCTAAGTACTCATAGTACTGCAAGCGAATCTGAAATAATTTCAAACTGCCAGGAACAAGAACGAGCCTAAGAAAAAGCCTGACATTATTTTAGATTATAATCGTTACATGGGAGGCATTGATGCTAATGATATGATGGTGTAATTTTTTATTTAGATGAGCGCAGGGACAGTGAAATTTTGGAAAAAAGTTGCATTCAATGGTTATATCTAGAATGATGTTAAATGCTTACTTGTTATATTTGGAAAATAATACCGGAAAGAAATGAAAACAAGGCTTCTCTCTTTTACTCATCCATAATAGAATCTTTAAGTGCAGAATGGTTCGAGAAGAAAGAAAATAAAATTACTCTACGAACAATGATATAACAAACAGTCCTGTATGTGGTGTTACAGTTACTGCCTAGAAAATTAGAAAGACAGTGCGTTGTATGTCACTCACCACAGCAACGGAAGAGATCCAGAACTGTGTGCGTTAAAGTGTGAAAAAGGGTTGCATACAAAGTGTGCAACATTACATAAGTGTAAAAATAGGTTATTTATCATTAATGTGAGATTTATTATTAAGGTTTCACAAAATCCATTGTAATATATGTTTCTCTGTTAGGCTAAATTTTAGTGTTAGGTTTACACTTTTTTCATTAGTGTTGGTGTTAATTTTAATGTCCAAGAAAACATTCGTGTTTAATTAACAGTTACCTAAAAATAAAGATTGTGTTATTGAGCAACAAGTCTTCTTTCCAGAAAGTTTAGGTGAGTACCATAAGAATAAATATTACATTTAATTAGTTAATTAGCTCATAGATATTGTTCCTTCTCTCTCTCTCTCTCTCTCTCTCTATCTCCCTCTATCTTTTTTTTTTGTAAATCGTATTCGATGTAGATTCGATGTTTTATTTGATTTCGTAATAGAATGAATGCAATTGGTTACAGTATTTTTTTTACCGTTGTAATATAAATTTTAAAACAACTTTTTTAAATTAAAAGTATTAAAAAATATTTCACCGTGCACAAACATCATGTTTAGTTCAATTTATTAATAATACTTTACAATAATTAAATACATTATTTTCATTAATCGATTGTGTTATGTATGGGCACTCTATTCCATAAGTTTTAAATTATAATTCGTTATACTTGCTTATTTATTTGCAAATATTCAGAGTCATGTATTTTCAGCCAAAAAGGCGTGGCATTTTACAGTATGCTAGTCCAGCGGATCGCTGGCAGCCAACAGCCGACAGTAAGTAGCCGACAGGTTCGGCACTCGGCACTAAGAGGGTTAAATAATGGAAGTTAAAACAAGTTCAAATGAAACTAGTGATTGTAATTTAAATAACTTCTTGATGATGCAAGTTCACTCCAACAAGTTATATTCTTAAATAGAAATAGGGTATAACCCCCCATTTACTTCGTTTCCGATTTTTATTCCCGGAAATTATCACCTACTGCAATAGAACACATGGATCTGTTATCCGCAAAACGAGTTAGTGGCCCGTAGATCAACAGGATCGACGTGAAGAAAATGAATAAGCTACATTATCATTACCCTACTCTGGAATCTACTACTAGCGTTTGTTACATTAGGTAGTTTTTTCCCATTCTACAACTTCGTGTTTCACACATTTGGCCATGACCATTTTCCGATGTCTATTAAATAGGATCGGTGAGGTTCTGTAAAGAATTTTCAAAAATATTTTCACGAGACCACCTAAATAACTTCATTTGCAAAAAGGAATTATAATATATATATATATATATATATATATATATATATATATATATAATAATTGTGCGAAATTTATTCTAACTCACCTAATCTAAACTAACTTACCTACTACCACGTAATTTACTTAATATAACCTAAATTATATAATATATCTTAACCTATCTGATTAAACACAAATGACCTAGCTAATCTCTCATAATCTATTCAATCTAACCTAACCTACATAAATTAACATAACCTAACTAATCTATCCAATCTAACCTAACCTAACCTACATAAATTAAATAACCTAACTAATCTATCCAATCTAACCTAACCTAACCTACATAAATTAACATAACCTAACTAATCTATCCAATCTAACCTAACTTAACCTACATAAATTAACATAACCTAACTAATCTATCCAATCTAACCTAACCTAACCTACATAAATTAACATAACCTAAATAATCTATCCAATCTAACCTAACCTAACCTACATAAATTAACATAACCTAACTAATCTATCCAATCTAACCTAACTTAACCTACATAAATTAACATAACCTAACTAATCTATCCAATCTAACCTAACCTAACCTACATAAATTAACAGAACCTAACTAATCTATCCAATCTAACCTAACTTAACCTACATAAATTAACATAACCTAACTAATCTATCCAATCTAACCTAACTTAACCTACATAAATTAACATAACCTAACTAATCTATCCAATCTAACCTAACCTAACCTACATAAATTAACATAACCTAACTAATCTATCCAATTTAACCTAACCTAACCTACATAAATTAACATAACCTAACTAATCTATCCAATCTAACATAACTTAACCTACATAAATTAACATAACCTTACTAATCTATCCAATCTAACCTAACCTAACCTACATAATTAACATAACCTAACTAATCTATCCAATCTAACCTAACTTAACCTACATAAATTAACATAACCAACTAATCTATCCAATCTAACCTAACCTAACCTACATAAATTAACTTAACCCTAACTAATCTATCCAATCTAACCTAACCTAACCTACATAAATTAACATAACCTAACTAATCTATCCAATCTAACCTAACTTAAACCTACATAAATTAACATAACCTAACTAATCTATCAATCTAACCTAACTTAACCTACATAAATTAACATAACCTAACTAATCTATCCAATCTAATCTAACTTAACCTACATAAATTAACATAACCTAACTAATCTATCCAATCTAACCTAACTTAACCTACATAAATTAACATAACCTAACTAATCTATCCAATCTAACCTAACTTAACCTACATAAATTAACATAACCTAACTAATCTATCCAATCTAACCTAACGTAACCTACATAAATTTAACATAACCTAACTAAATCTATCCAATCTTACCTAACCTAACCTACATAAATTAACATAACCTAACTAATCTATCCAATCTAACCTAACCTAACCTACATAAATTAACATAACCTAACTAATCTATCCAATCTAACCTAACTTAACCTACATAAATTAACATATCCTAACTAATCTATCCAATCTAACCTAACCTAACCTACATAAATTAACATAACCTAACTATCTATCCAATCTAACCTGACTTAACCTACATAAATTAACATAACCTAACTAATCTATCCAATCTAACCTAACCTAACCTACATAAATTAACATAACCTAACTAATCTATCCTAAACTACCTAATTACACCTAATTTAATTGCTAACCTTTCCTAACCTTACTAATTTAACCTAACCTATCTAATTCAACCTAATCTACATAATTAAACTAAAATAATGTATCCTAAAATAAATTATTTAACTTAACTAACCTATCCTAACCTACTTTATTTAACCTAACTTAACTACCTAATCTTTCCTAACCGACCTAGTTAAATCTAACATATTCACTTTAAGTCGACCGCAGTAGTCTAGTGGTTATGTTCCTAGCCTGTAGTCCGTAGGCTCGCTGGTTCTAACCCGGACAAGAATGAAGGGTATTTAGTTTGGAAAAATCCTAGAGACAACTCCTTCGGGAGGATCTTTAAGTCATGAGTTCTGAGACTACGGATTTCGCGCTCGTAAAAGTTAGATATTCTGAGCAAAATTTAACAGGCCTCCCCATCCAAGTGATACCTGAGTTGCCTACTAGATGTCTCATTGAGCAGATGTATTTACCACATGCCACTCACAGACACCTTTAAGGAAATAAGCGCAACTAAATTAGTTTGGTCAATAAATTCCTGATAGAGGAGAACCCATGTCTCCTTTAGGGACTTACGCAGTATATACATATATAAATATCTAATCTATCCCTCAATCAATCAATCAATCAATCAATCAGTTCATCCATCCATCCATCCATCCCCATCCATCCATCCATCCATCTTTCCTTCCTTCCTTCCTTCCTGTGGCTCTACAGCCTAAGTCCTACCCCGACCTCCCAAATCCTCCTCTTTTTCCCCCCGTTCCTAGCCACCGTCTTCAAATTCCTTACTCCCAGAAGTGTGGTGGCAGCTGCACGTACTCTTTCCTCTCATCGGTCTCTAGGTCGTCCCAGTGCCTTCCTTCCTTCAAAGTGCTCCTGTAAGACATTTCTTGGTACTCGTTGTTCGTCCATTCTTATCACATGACCACCCCATTGGAGTCATTATACACTAATAACATCTGGAATTTGAAGTTCTCTATATAACTGCCTCAATTCGTCATTTATTCTGTTCATCTAATTTTCATGATAGTCAATTGGGCGGTAGATGTTTCCGAGTATCTTCTTCCAAACACATCTATTAATTTGATAGCATTTTGTGAAAGAGTTCTGGTTTCACTTTCATATATTAGTGCAGGTTGTATTACTATTTTATATAATAGGAAATTGATTCTGCGACGAATATTTTTACATTTTTATTGTTGGAAGTATTGTAAAAATACTTTATTAGCAATTTGTATAACCTTGCTATTTAATCTAAATATCACCATTAATATTGCCATCGCTGCCATTAGAGGATCAATATCAATATTAAGAAACCATCCTTACAAAATTTCTACTTTATAGAATGCATTTGAATTACAATTTTAAATTTTTAATGTATTTACAAAATGTATTTCATCTATTTCGAAAATTAATTGTCTGTATCACTTTGTCCTTGTGGCAATCCTCTAATGAGGAAAGTTTTATGTAATAAAAAAATACATAACAAAACAATAGTATGTTTTGTTTTATTTTGAGAATTTTTCTCATCATTGATGGTTATCTGTAACCAATCTTAATAATTAACATGAGTTTTAAAAACAATACTATGAAATAGTGTTAATTACCTCTACACATTTCCCTGAGGAAAGAAAACCAATCAGAAATTGTAGAGTCGGCCACTTCCAGCACAACCGTTCCATTAGCTCATACGAGAATCGATTTGCAGAACCATAAATGAGGTGCAGAATCCTACGAATACACAATATCGAATCGGAAAGAAGGTGTTTCTAGCGGCAGATCTTAAAAATCATCCATGCATTTGTTCCTCATTATCCTTCCTGCAGCACAAGATATATCCAAAATTGTATCTGCTATTTGGATTAGATTCTTGCAGAACAATTTCACAAAAGATGACACTCCATGATACTCGGTATAAGGCCTCTTTCCATTGACCAATCCATTGCTGATTCTTCATCAGTGCTAACGAAATAAATGAAACAATTTAAATAGTGCCATATCTGATACCATTAAAGGCAGTCAAACTCTGAATTACTCCCATTCGCTCCCGTAAGCGAGAGGGGATGAAAGGGAGTGCAGCTACGACAGTCTCGTGTAACGGTAATAAGAGCTCGAGAATGAGAATTCCCGGGATTCTCGCAGTGAGTAACGGCTGGTGAAGACGTGTAGTTTCTTGCCACATAGGAGATGTTTATAGCATATATGAAGCCGTACGTTCCTCAATAGCAAAATTAATTCCTTCTTTTACGAATAAACATTACTTACTTACTTACTCACTGGCACTATCGAACTTGTAGGTTCATGGCCGCGCGGACGTAAGCTCTCCATACATCGCTATCCTGAGCTAATGCTTTCCAATCATTCCCTGTATAATCTACTTCCCTCAAATCATAGTTAATGTTATTATCCCACCTCATTCTTGGTCTACCAACTGGGCGTTTTCCCTCTGGCTTTCCTACAAGAAGCTTCCATGCAAGTCTTTCATTCCCCATACGTGCAACATGTCCTGCCCATCGCAGTCTACGAGACTTAACTGTTCTTATTATGTCTGGCTTCCCATAAACACCATGTAGTTCATTGTTATGTAGTCTTCTCCATTCACCTGTCTGTTCATCTCTCTTTTGTCCAAACATTTTCCTAAGTACTTTATTCTCAAATACTGTAATCTCCTTTCCTCCCTTAAAGTAAGAGTCCATGTTTCGCACCCATATAATATAACTGGTAGAATAATAGTTTTATATATATTCAGTTTAACATTAATAACAATGTGTGGAAAGCAACAGGAAGCTACCACACCTTCACAATTCCCTAGTAAAGCTGCAAGCATTGCATGAAAATGCTATGATTGCAGTGAAGGACCTGCCTTCGGGCAGAATTACTATGGATGGATTAATAACAATAACAATAATAATAATATAATATAAGATAAAGTAATACAAGAATGACGTAAACAGAAAACAATTTTTAAATGTAATAACCAATCATATTAGGAAGAGGAAAATTGAACATTGATTGCCTAGCATATGCTGATGACCTAGCAATCTTAACCCGTGACGTTGTAACAGCACAAAAACACATTGAATTATTAAATGACATTGCAGAGAAAGTTGGTCTGCAGATTTCTTTTGAAAAAACGGAATATATTTCATGCAATAATCAAGCACCAAAATACCTGGAAACCAAATATGGAAGAATTAAACGACTTTCACAATTTAAATATCTTGGTGAAATAATTCAGGAAAATGGAATTGAAACCAAAGCCAATAAAAGTAGATGCCAAAAAATGGAAACAGCATATCGGCTTGCTTACAACACTTATAATAAAAATGCATATCTTTACATACAAAATTACGACACTATAACACTGTAATTAAACCAGAGTGCCTCTGTGGAGCAGAAACAATTAATTTTGAACAGAAAAAAGATATCGGAAATATAGTTAAAAAAAGAATGCAAAATTATAAGAAAAGTTTTAGGTCCACAAGTCATAGATGAAGCATTTAGACTCAGAAATAAAAAGGAAATAAAAATATATACAGACATTCATAGTGATATTAGAAAACAAAGGTCACAATTGTATGGCCATATTAAACGAATGAACTCAAATAGGCTTACAAAACAGATAATGGAATTCTACGAAAACAGAAGTAAAGCTCCAGTGGATACTATGAAGTGGATTGATGAAGTCAAAAAGGACTTACAATTGGCAGGAATTACTAAAGAAGATATCCCAAACAGAGATATATTTAGAATTAAGGTGAATAAGTGGCAAGTTGACCAAAAGGACAAACCGAAGAAAAAAACTGTAACAATTTGGACAGATGAGAGAAAACAAGCTCATAGCAAAATAATGAAAGAAATTTTGGCTCAAAGGAAACGCCTCTAAGTACTTTGCGTAGTCCTACATGGGCTAATCCGCAATTTAAAAAAATATATATTAATAATAATAATAATAATATATTAGTATTAAATAAAATATTTTTTTACAGAATGTGTTGCACTATAAAACGGACACTGGAAAATAAAACTTTGAGGAGCACACAATTAAAATTTTGTAAAATTATGGCAGTGCTGGTCTTAACATACATGCAAGTGAAAACTGGACTCTTAACCGTTCAGACAGAAGAAAAATAGAAACTGCAGAAATGAAGTTCTTACGGTCAGTAGCAGGTGTGACAAATTTAAAAGAGAAAGAAATTATGATATTAGGAAAGACTAAAATATTTTTAATTTAACAAATAGAATTGACAATGTGAGAAACATCTGGTATGAACATGTTAACAGAATGCCTACAGATAGAATCCCTCAGCTGTTACTAAAGTACAAATCAATAGGACATAAAAGTGTTGGACTCCCATTTACTAGATGGGAAGATTCATTAAATCCCACTAGATGTGAATACAGGTCACAAGGGCAAATTTCATGAAGTAGAAAAAGAATATAATAATAATAATAATTATAATAATAATAATAATAATAATTCACTGGCACTATCGAACCCGGAGGTTCATGCCCGCGCGGATATAAGCTCTCCATACATCCCTATCCTGAGCTAAAGTTTTCCAATCATTCCATGTATAATCTACTTCTCCCAAGTAAAATAAAGTAATCCCACTACAGGCCTAGGGAGGCCCTTGGGGTAGTAGGAGGTTAAGGCTCCCACTTTTTCTAGACAATCGGCACTTGATGTCAGCCGGATCGTCAGCCCTACGTGACGGCCGCCTTTACCCCAAAACAGCGTCTGGTACTCATTTCCGTTAGAGGCTGAGTCGACCCCAGGGCCATAGTGCCGCCAGAAGGTATTGGTCAGTTTAAAAATCCTGACCCCACCGGGACTTGAACCCTCGACCTTCCGATCTACTTCTCCCAAATCATATTTAATGTGATTCTCCCACCTCATTCTTGGTCCACCAACTGGGCGTTTTCCCTCTGGCTTTCCTACATGAAGCTTCCATGCACGTCATTCATTCCCCATTCGTGCCACATGTCCTGTCCATCACAGTCTACGAGACTTAACTGTTCCTATTATATCTGGCTTCCTATCAAGACCATGCAGTTCACTGTTATGTAGTCTTCTCCATTCACATGTCTGTTCATCTCTCTTTGGTCAAAAACATTTCCTAAGAACTTTATTCTCAAATACTCGTAATCTCCTTTCCTCCCTTAAAGTAAGAGTCCATGTTTCGCACCCATATAATATAACTGGTAGAATAATAGTTCTATATATTTTCATAAGTAATGCCACTAGTGATTTCCAAATTATCGATAAATTCACGACTCACGAAGTGAGGAGTGAATTTATCTAGAGAATTTGGAAATCAAGAGTGGCATTTGTTAGGACTATTTAACGAATAAAATTAAGCTGTTTACTCACAAATCATTATTTAACTATAGTTATTTTAAAATATTTATATATTTAATGTAAACGGCGATGTTTGAAAACAAATAAGAAACGATAGGTACGCTTCTACTGCTTCTTTTGTTTATCACTGCAACCAGATCATACTATTTATTGCCAAAAGAACGCAATATTGTAAGGAGGAGCTTTCTTTAATATGGTAATTATAACACTGATAAATATTTGGTGAAACACGACTCTGATTGGTTGTAAAACAGAAATCATTGAAACGTGATTGGTCATTGACTCCCATTTGGGGCATGAGTTAAATAGTCAGTTTAACGTTTTTTTGAAAGGAGTTGGGACGTCAAGAGTGTCTGTAATGCATAATAGCACGCATTTCCAGAATTGAGCCTCTGTTTAATTTCTTTGTGCATCTCATTCCTATTTGTGATTATTGCTCCTAGGTATTTGAATTTTGCCACCTTCTCAAAATTTCCCTCATTTGTCATATTATTATTATTATTTGTTATTATTATTTGTTATTATTATTATTTATTATTATTATTATTATTATTATTATTATTATTATTATTATTACCATTACTGAAATATGCTTCTATAACATTTAAGGATCATTCCATATGAAATCGGCAAACATAAAATTAAAATAAACTGAACTACTGTTATCAAAGTTTTACAATTTTTGTAGTGAAACGTCATGGTGCACTGAAGTTCGAAACTGAATTTCAGGTCTCAGCATGTTACACTGTAATTAAATAACAATATATCTGTCAGTTTATCATATTTTTAGAAAGAAGCCATTTGCTTGAAACACATTTTTCAAAGTGTAACTATTCCCTGAACTTGAGAGGAGAGTCATATTAAATCTTCTACTTGTACCTCATGAAATTAGATCTCTTGACTGCTTCCCATCTAGTAAATGGGCGTCCAACACTACTATGTCCTATTGGTTTGTACTTTAATAACAGCTGAGAGATCCAAACTGTAAGCTTTCTTTTAACATGTTCATACCAGTTGTTTCTCATGTTGTCAATTCTATTTGTTAAATTAAAAATATGTCTTTTGTAATATCTTAATTTATTTTTCTGTTCTAAATTGTCACACCTGCAACTGAACGTATTCTTCTTCTGTCTGAACGCTTAAGAGTCCAATTATATGTATATATATATATATATATATATATATATCCATCCATAGTAATTCTGCCCGAAGGCAGATCCTTCACTGCAATCATAGCATTATCATGCTATGCTTGCAGCTTTACTAGGAAATTGTAGGTGTGGTAGCTTCGCGTTGCTTTCCACACCGGTGAAGGATGATAATGATAAGGATAGTGATGATGGCCATATGATTTCGGGGAATGTTTGGGCCTTAAAGTTTTCCTCAAATTTGTTTTACAGGTGAGGAAAAACCCCGATAAATCTCACCCAGAAATACCTGCCTCGACCGGGGATCGAACTCGGGCCCGCCGCATGACAAGGCAGCACGCTACCTCGAGACTATAGAGGTTGATTATATATATATATATATATATATATAATTTTAAGCACTTATCGCTTGAAAATTAGTACACTGGTATTAACATTTTTTCTAAATGGACTAAATTAAATTAATTCATAATTGACCATTTTAACATTTTTTTATAAATGAATAATAATTTATTCCACACTGACAAAATCTTTTTTTAAATTTTTGTTTATTGGTAGATGAAAGGTAACTTCATAATTTATATAAGTTGTATTTTTAATAATTTCGCATGGAAATAACTTACTTACTTACTCACTGGCACTATCGAACCCATAGGTTCATGGCCGCGCGGACATACGCTCTCCATACATCCCTATCCTGAGCTAATGCTTTACAATCATTCCATGTATAATCTACTTCCCTCAAATCATAGTTAATGTTATTCTCCCACCTCATTCTTGGTTTGCCAACTGGGCGTTTTCCCTCTGGCTTTCCTACAATAAGCTTCCATGCAAGTCTTTTATTCCCCATACGTGCAACATGTCCTGCCCATCGCAGTCTACGGGACTTAACTGTTCTTATTATATCTGGCTTCCTATAAAGACCATGTAGTTCATAGTTATGTAGTCTTCTCTGTTCATCTCTCTTTGGTCCAAAAATTTTCCTAAGTACTTTATTATCAAATACTTGTAATCTCCTTTCCTCCCTTAAAGTAGGAGTCCATGTTTCGCACCCATATAATATGACTGGTAGAATAATAGTTTAAGGCCTATATATTTTCAGTTTAACGTTTTTTGAAAGGAGTTGGGATATCAAGAGTCTCTTCAATGCATAATAGAACGCATTTCCAGAATTGAGCCTATGTTTAATTTCTTTGTGCATCTCATTCCTATTTGTGATTATTGCTCCTAGGTATTTGAATTCAGCCACTTCCTCAAAATCTCCCTCATTTGTCATTAGCTGTCCATTTCCATTATATAATGAATTTCTACGTGTGACCATATATTTAGTTTTATTGATATAACTATGTAAATACTAAACATACATTTAGTGCTGTCGGAGTACATTTTATTTACAGAACTAAGTACATATTTAATTAAGTTTTTTCACATGTAATATCCAGGCTTATATTCAAAGCGTAGAGCTTGTAGATTGTACAATCCATCAGATAATTTATTTAATGTATTCTCTTTAGCCTTCGCAGTCATTAGATACATTTTTTTTTGTTTCGAAGACTGTTCATTACTCACGGGAATTCTGGTCCAACGGGTCTCCCGGTCGCTGTTGCTTGTATTCTAATCCCGCGCATACGTTTGGCATTCCCCTTCAACTCTCCTGAATACGCCAAGTGCCTCCGAGAAACGACGACTCTGGCAAACTCGTGGAGCAAGATTCTAGCGGGAGTAAATGTGTACTTGAGCTGCTCTGATAATTTAAAATAAGTAAAGTCGTATGAAGTAAACCTTTCCATGTCTAAAATTAATAATAATAATAAATAAATAAATAAATAAAAATAAACGTAGGTGCGCGGCAAAACTGCGCATCAAATTGCCGTTTTTTTATTATTATTCAAGTACCGGTATGCGCATCAAATTCTATCTTCTTCAAGTATGAATGTTTAGTAAACACGCACGATAAATTGCCTCTAGCTGAAACATGAGTAAACGTTTTTTTTTTCTAGCGGAAACTTAATTCTGATATGAAATCAAGCATCCCTAACTGGTCAGTTAGGATCCACTACAGTTTAGTTCATTATTCCCGCGGGAATTTTGAAGACGAAATACGTGTATTAGGAAAATGTAACGTTATAGAACGTTGGAGGCGTCAGTTGTTACCGGAAGGATTTCTAAATTCAAATCGTGAAAGATTGGCATGCTACGAGTTAATGGTAAACTCAGAAAATTGGATAAAAGTGGGTAAATGTCTGGACAAAACGCGGAAAATATGAACAGCACGCATTCATGAATAAATTAATTTGTAACCAAAGTGTATTATTATCATTAATACTTCATAAATAGTTAGACGTAACTTAATTAATGTAGCCTATAATGCAATTGAATTGTTACCTATTGTCTTTTTTATCTATTCATTTCACATTATTTCTAGACATTATTTTATTGTTACGAACTGTCAACATTTTTTATGACTTGCTGCCCGTGCGACCCTTATTTGTAAATAAATATTTATGTATCTTACTTTTAGTCTATTAAAGTCCTACTAATACTACCACTACTAGTTCTTTATTCAGACAGGGTGGGCAGACCGCCCAGAGTATCGCGACTTGAAAATCTATTGCGCCATCCCAGTATATTATGGTTTAAAAGAACAAAGTTTACGGAGGGTTGTTTCTGATCTCTGATAACAAATGATTTTTAAGTTTTGCCTTAAGAAAAGCCGTGTCTACACCATCGAGCATGCTCTATTTGATGGCTCTTCACCCGAGCTCTGGCTCGGCATCGGAGTTTCCGCTGCAGAAGACTCTTACGCAGCACAGCCATGTCTAGAAGTTCCCACTCTTTATATGCTTTCCAGAGACCGTCAATTGTTCAAAGACGCCTGTTTCCCAGTGCCCTTTTGAAGAGTCCAAAGATACAAAGTCCTTCGGTGATGCATCAGGAGACTTCACTGGGATGTTGCTGAATGGAATAGCATGTATTCGAGTTTCCTGCTCCATTTCTCCAGGAATGTCAGGGTTAAACCCGAAGTGTGACTGGAGGCCTTGTCTTGGTGCACCCAGACTTGGTTTTTGTCTGTACCATAGAGAACTGGGATTTCATTCGGGTAAATTGGGGTGAGAACTTATTCCAGGTAGTACTGGGAGTTGATTTTGGCCTTTTTAGCTACTCTACGAATGGTCAGTTTTTCATTGTAGTAATATCCCACGATGACCATAAATCCCTTGGAGAAACTTTCTCTGCATTCGGCATACCACTTTTGAAAATTTTTTTCACCCCTTTCTCTATAGTAAATTGCCCGGGTTTGTTGTAGTCTCCTAGATAAACATATGCTTCATCAAGTGTGATAAAAAATTTCCATTTTTCTCCTGCCAGGTGCTTTTTAGTTTCCTGCTGTTGTTCCGGCATTCGGCAATGTGACGTGGCAACAATTTATGAACCCTGCTTTTGTGGCGCTTCTCCATGTTTAAATCTTTGTTTATTATGGTGTTTACAGTTTTAAGGGATATTCCCAATCTGTTCGCAATCACCCTTTGTGTGGCAGGGTTACCACCAGAGATAAGGACCTTGACCTTTCTGATTACATCTGGGGTGCGGGTCGTAGCAGGTCGTGGATTTGCCCGTTTCTTTCCTTTTGGAATTAATCCCAAGCGATCCTTTCCATTTTTATAAGTACTGAGCTAATTCCACACTTTGACACCATAAAAGTACGTTTTTGGAAGCCTCAATAATCGCGGAATAACTATAATTAGCGTCGGAAAGGGCAGTAATGTATCCTTCCCAAAACGAGTCTATCTTCTTAAGCATTATGAGAGCAACACGCGTGCGAGTGTAACAGAAGCAGTACACCGACTGGTTTGATCACCTTGCATGCTCCTGTCGTGATGACTCACACTGCAACGTCACAATCTACTTAGCAAATCGTTATCAGAGATCGGAAACAACCCTCCGTATACTATCGTATTATGTGAGTTGTAGGTCGAATTCAGCTTCCGACACTAGGTTCTTCTCTTATGACCCATTCCGCTATTTTTGGTTTGGGACTGAGACCGCAAGGAAGGACTACAACCCTCCCGCTTGCCCCTTCTTCCATTTTTATTGCATCAGCTCGGAGTCATGAGCCAACACTCTGGTGGCCCTTTCCAATAGATCCAAGAAATCATACATTTTCGACACCTGTAGATGCCAACCAATCTATTTTTCCTAACATGAGATGAGGTGAGGGGTGATACGAAATGAATGGATGAGAAATGAAATGGCAGGGAAGGGATTCCGGAAGATTTGTCTCTTGGATTTTTTCATCCTAAAAACACCATCTATTCCGGCCGTGTTTGTACCCACGGCTCTCTAAACCAGGGACATGCGACGTATGTAGGAATAACTAACTCACTGGCACTATCGAACCCGTAGGTTCATCGCCGCGTGGCCATTACCTCTCCATACATCCCTATCCTGAGCTAATGTTTTCCAATCACCCCCTGTATAATCCACTTCCTTCAAATAATAGTTAATGTTATTCTCCCACCTCATTGTTGGTCTATCAACTGGGCGTTTTCCCTCTGGTTTTCGTACAAGAAGCTTAAATGCACGTCGTTCATTCCGCATTTATGCCAAATGTCCTGCCCATCGCAGTCTACGAGACTTAACTGTTCTTATTATAACTGGCTTCCTATAAAGACCATGTAGTTCACTGTTATGTAGTCTTGTCCATTCACCTGTTTCTTCATCATTCTTTGCTCCAAAAAATTTCCTAATAACTTTATTCTCAAATACTTGTAACCTCCTTTCCTCCTTTAAAGTAAGAGTCTGTGTTTCGCAATCGTATAATATGACTGGTAGAATAATAGTTTTATATATTTTCAGTTTGACATGTTTTGAAAGGAGTTGGGAAGTCAAGAGTCTCTGTAATGCATAATAACACGCATTTCCAGAATTGAGCCTACGTTTCATTTCCTTGTGCATTTCATTCCTGTTTGTGATTATTGTTCCTAGGTATTTGAATTCAGCCACTTCCGCAAAATTTCCCTCGATTGTCATTAGCTGTCCATTTCCATATATAATGTATTTTTATGTGTGACCAAATATTTAGTTTTATTGATATTTACTTTTAGTCCCAATTTCTTAGCGTTACTCTGTAGTGTGTGGGTGTTGGCCTTTAGTATCTCCTCACTATCCGCCAATAGTACTACATCATCAGTATAAACTAAGAGCTTATTAATGCCATTGAGTTGTAGGCCTTCTTGATCCTCTAAAGATTTGATGGCATGCTCTAACACAAAATTAAATAGTAGAGGAGATAGTGCATCTCCTTGCTTCTACCCATTGTGGATTTTAAAATTATCCGAAAACTGTTTTCCTACACGCACCCTACTCTTTGTGCCATTTAGACATATTCGTATAAGTCTAACTAACTTTTTTAATAAATCCGAACTCCAGCAGGATGCTATATAACTTTTCCCTCTTAATTGAATCGTATGCCTTTTTTAAGTTTACCATTATATTCCCATTTCATTTCTAAAATCTGTCTTATACTAAAAATGTGATCTGTTGCGTGTGTAGGAATAGCTACTTAACTTAATTAGTAAAACGAAGTCCATTTACGACCGCTCCAAAGAGCCGAGGCAAAACTTGTTTGTTCTTTAAACTGGGTTAATTACTTGTCATAATAAGTAGCTAGTCAATTGTTCTCACGAGGCAGAGTGGAGTCCTTTTCAGAGCTTACATCATAACGAAAATGGTGTAGCTGGGGATCGAATAAGGAAACCCATGGGATATTATTATTACTATTATTATTATTATATGTGTATAGGAGAAGAAATGGAAAATATAAATTTTAACAATGGAGAAGAACTAAAACCTAGTATTGAATGCAGTTATTTAGGAACAAAATTAGACCATTCAGGCGATAACACAGTGGAAATTAAAAATAGAATCGCACAAACAAAACAAGAAATAAATGCTTTAAACTCTGTTTGGTGGAGCAAAAATATTACAAAAAATAGAAAATTACAAATATATCAAACCATAATTCAGATCATTTTTACATATGGTGCTGAAGTCTGACAAATTCCTACCAGAGAAATGAAAAGAATTTTAAGTACAGAAATGGATGTTTTAAGAAGATCAGCTGGAAAATCTAGAATGGATAGAATACGAAATAAAGAAATAAGGGAAATTATGGGTGTACAAGAGGAGCCGGACATCATAGACATCATAGAAAAGAAAAGATTGCAGTGGTATGGTCATGTCAAACGAATGCCAGAGCAAAGATTGCCAAAAATTGTTATGGAATGGATCCCAATGGAAAGGAGGAAGAGAGGAAGACCGAAGAAAACTTGGATAGAAGGGGTACAAAGCAGCTATGAATATCAGAGGAGTGGAGGAAGATCAATGGATGGATAGAGAGGAATGGTGTTTGGTTTCCGGAAGACGGCGGCAGCTGCCATGATACCGGATGATGATGATGATTTTTATTATTATTATTATTATTATTATTATTATTATTATTATTATTATTATTATTATTATTATTATTATTATTATTATTATTATTATTGTTGTATTTCTTGGGGATAGCAGAAAGATGTTCTAAATTGGAAATAAATAAATAAATAATGTCATACGAGAAAAAATGAATATTAAACATTATTCAATAGCACAGTAGATTAAATAAGATATAAGCAATTAAATTTGTTTGGGTAATTTATGACGAATGCAAGAAGAAAGGCGACCCTGGAAAAAATATTGGAATGGTGTCTACCAGGAAGAAGAAAGGAAGACCTCCAAAACTCGTGAATGCAAGAAATAAGAATTGGTATGAGAACAAGGGGACTGGAGGGCTTGGAATGGATGGATAGAGAAGAGTTGAGAAGGAAAAGAAATCTTTTGGAACAGAAAGATGTGTAAACATTTAAAATCTGTAAATAAATAATAATAATATTGTTATATTATTATTGTATTATTTTTATATTACTATATTATTATTATTTATTTTTATTATTATTGTTATTATTCTTTATTTTTATTAATGTAATGATTCAATTAAGTAGGAGAAGTTGATTAGTATTCTGCTAGAGTTCGGAATTCTTAAAAAAGTAATTAAACTCATTCGAATGTGCGTAAATGGCACTAAGAGTAGGTTGCGTGTAGGAATATAGTTTTCGGACACTTTTGAAATTCACAATGGGTTAGTGCAAGGAGATGCACTATCTCCTCTCCTATTCAATTTTGTACTAGAGCGCGTCATTAAAACTTTAGAGGACGAATAAGTCCTACAACTCAGTAGTATTAATAAGCTGTTGGTTTATGCTGATGACGTAGTATTATTAGGCGATAGCGAGGAGATAACGAGAACCAAAGCGCGCACACTATTGAGACTGGAAATAAACATCAATAAAACTAAATATATGTTAACACATAGAAATACATTAGATAATGGAAATGGACAGCTAATAACTAATAGGATAAATTTAAAAAATGGCTGATTTTTAATAACTAGGAACAATAATTAGCCTAGATATAGGAATGAGATGCACAAAGAAATTAATCATAGGCTCAATTCTGGAAATGCATGCTATTACGTATTGCATAGTCTCTTATCCCTATTTCTACTGAAAATATATAAAACTGTTATTCTCCCAGTTGAATTATTTGGATGCAAAACATGGACTATTACTTTAAGGGAGGAGAAAATATTACTAATATATGAAAATAAGGTCCTTAAGAAAATTTTTGGACCATAGAGATGTATACGGACAGGTGAATCGATAAGATTATTTCTCTGTTGTGTTACAAGTCCCATGGTGGACATAAGTTCAAGAGGAGGAGGAAGGATAAAGAGAATGGGGGAAAAAATCTTTAGAATGTTTAGTAAAGTTGGTGACTGATATAAATAAAAAACGAAACTTTGTGAATTTTAGAATAGCCCATAACTAGTTCTTTGCTAGTGTAACAAAATTGCCTGAAAATTTTCTTTCATGCTATGTCCCATTTCGATGCTTTATGATTTAAGAAGTTGGCATTAATTGGAACATTACTGTATAATATACTGCAATATACAAAAAACGTACTCCATTGTCACCAACGTGTGTCAAAACATTGAAAAACATAATTAGTATTTTCAAAAGTAAGCAATCTTATATTATATTAGAACAAGAGAGAAAATTATCTCACTGCAAACCCTCTAATCTACTTAAGATGGGTCTGTTTATATTATTATAGTGTTTATGTTATTTTTCATATCAAATTCCGTTGAGGAGAATCGTCATAAGATAAAAGTTAAAATTAAAATGTACGTGCCTACAGGTATAAAGTTAAAATTAAAATGTACGTGCCTACAGGTATAAAGTTAAAATTAAAATGTACGTGCCTACAGGTATAAAGTTAAAATTAAAATGTACGTGCCTACAGGTATAAAGTTAAAATTAAAATGTACGTGCCTACAGGTATAAAGTTAAAATTAAAATGTACGTGCCTACAGGTATAAAGTTAAAATTAAAATGTACGTGCCTACAGGTATAAAGTTAAAATTAAAATGTACGTGCCTACAGGTATAAAGTTAAAATTAAAATGTACATGCCTACAGGTATAAAGTTAAAATTAAAATGTACGTGCCTACAGGTATAAAGTTAAAATTAAAATGTACGTGCCTACAGGTATAAAGTTAAAATTAAAATGTACGTGCCTACAGGAATAAAGTTAAAATTAAAATGTACGTGCCTACAGGTACATTTTAATTTTAACTTTTATCTTATTTTTCCTATTGTGTATAGCTATTACAAATATGTTAATACAGTCTGTCATTTGGGTGAATGATCTGCATTTCAAGTGCCCTGCATTAAATAAATAAATCTTATATTAGAACAATGTACGAGTTCGTGCTTTTAATTTCCGTAACATGGCTAACTTGTGTACGTTCATTGTATTATAATACACAGCGGGTTGTTACAACATCAATACGTACTTACCTATTTGCCAAAGATTTAGGTAAAAATGTCATGACTAATCTGTATATTTTACTGTTTCATACTTCTAAATGGTAGGGCTTTCCATGGAGAATTTAACGGCACTTCAAACTCTATTTCGAAAATAAAGTGAATTACCTTGTTCTTTTCCTGTACTCTTCGAATATTTACTACTTTAATCAGATGTAATCAACTCATTTTATGTAATTGTAGACCAAATATAAACTAAGCTATAGTAATTACATATAGTTAGCTGTATTATCTTAGAGTATTACAATGCAATATTCTAAATATCAGCTACATTAATTAGATAAAATTGAGGAGTTGAATAGAATTTGGGCATAACTCATTCTGCTCTTTTTCCGTTCATTGCATTTTTGGACTCGCCATTTTGTAGTTTGTTAGCCTGAATAGTTTCGTTTCCATATCTCGATTACAGCAGGTTCAGCAGCTGATTGTATCAATTGAAATAAACACCATGTTGTGCATTTAGTTATATATCAATTGCTAATAACTCAAAACATAAATTTTTTAATTGTGCCGATATTCCATTCAACTCCTCAATTATCCCTCTTATGTAACTCTAAAATATTAGATTAGAACAACTATGGGCTCGCGTTATATTTCCCGTAACCTCGTGTAGCTGCATTGTATATTGTGTACATAAAAGAATATAGTAGTTTCAAGTAATAATATTATCACTCAGATGAGGCATAGAAAGTTGTGTACAGACTGAAATGAAAAAGGAAAGACGATGGTTTTACTTGTGTGAGTGAGCGGAGAGCTTTATTTTGTTTTATTTCTATGGCAACAATAATAATAAAGATGGCAATTCCTCAACAGAAAGCGTTTTGTGTTTTGCGGTTTGACAGTTGTAAATCAGTTGTGACAGTTCAACGTGCGTTTCGAAGGCAGTTTAATCGTGAACCTCCCAATGCCAAAAATATCAGTCGATGGCATAATCAATTCGAAACGTCCGGTTGTCTGTGTAATGACAAAAGTGTGGTGAGACAAGGAGTGTCTGAGGAGAATGTTGCTGCTGCAATATTTCAAGCGCGAAGTAGGCTTCAGAGCATGCAACAATTGTAAATGTTAGGGACACGTATGCAAGCGTTCTCGTAAGACCTTTCACACTGTCCATTACTGGATTGGTCGTCATGGTACAGATGACAGGGCTTATCTCCAGTGGCCTCCTAGATCCCCGGATCTCATCCCACGCTATTTTTCTCTTTAGTGTTTTGTAAAGGACATAGTCTACGTGCCTCCATTGCCTGCTAACCTGCCAGAGTTGAGAGACAGGATTCGAGAAGCTGTTCCTGTCATCAATCCAGACATGCTTATTAATGTATGGGAAGAATTAGCCTACAGGTTGGATGTGTGTCATGTAACAAATGAGGCTCACATTGAACATCTATAAACTTATAATGTAAACTGGAAATGCTGCTCTTTCATTTAACATGAATATTAGTTTCGTCATAGTAAGTTAAAATATAGTTCAACATCTTTAAAATCGCTATATTATTATTATTATTATTATTATTATTATTATTATTATTATTATTATTATTATTATTATTATTATTATTATTATTATTATTATTATTATTATTATGTAGTTTGTTGCGCCTGGTTTCGACATACCAGATATTTACACACGATTCATATGGCCTGAGTAGTGCTCAGGGCCTCGAGAAGGGGCTACAATACTCCCTTTAACCCTATTGTACACGAATTTGTCACATAGCCTCAGCGTGGAGAGCATGTACGCGAATGTGCTCCCTGGATCACCAAAACAACACATTTTATACACGTGTGGTTTGCCAGACCAGACGATTTTTCCTAAAACAGATAGATGAAGGTGATATGAAATGAACGAGTGAGTAAATGAAGATGAAATGACAAGATTGTATTGGGAGGAGAAATGGAGTGTGATGGTGGGATGTAATTCAGGGAACGGGAGACGCTCGAGAAAAACTGAAAAAAAATCCCGGTATGACCCTACAGAGAAATTAAACAGGCTGAATTCTGGGAAAGCATGCTATTATGCATTACATGTACTCTTGTCGTCCCATCTCCTTTCAAGAAGCGTTAAATTGAAAAAAAATATAAAACAGTTATTCTCCCAGTTGTATTATATGGATATGAAACATAGACACTTAGTTTAAGGGAGGAAGAAAAATTACTAGTATTTGAGAATAAAGTTCCTAGGAAAAATGTTGGGCGAAAAAAGATATGGACAGATGCATGGAGAAAACTATATAATAGTGAGCTACATGATATTTTTAGGAATCTATATATAATAAGAACAGTTAAGCCTCGTAGGCTGCGATGGGCAGGACATGCGGCACGAATTGGGGATGAAAGAGGTGCATGTAAGCTTCTGGAAGGAAAAACATAGGGAAAACGCTCAGTTGGTAGACCAAGAATGAGGCGGGAGAATTACATTATCCATGACTTGAGGGAAGTACATTATATAGACGATGATTGGAAACATTAGCTCAGGACAGGGATGCATAGAGAGCTTATGCCCCCGCGGCCAAGAGCTTACTGGTTCGATAGAGCCAGTGAGTTAGTTAGTTATGGCCCAACAGTCGGAACATTCTCGCGCGCTCTCCGTGAGTCTACCGAGTTGGCAAAACAATCACAAATTCAAATTAGTTATAAATTATTTTATAGTAAATCCGTTATAATGATTTGTAAGTATAATTCGGGCATTTGCTCACCTGTAAGACAAATGTCAGGAAACTTTAATGCCCAAACGGTCCTCGAGCAACTTCTGACTATCATTATAATCAATACCATATTCGTCTCATCAGATTATTAGATTAAGTTCAGTTGAAGGCCTCTCCTGGCGCATCATTACCATAATCATCATTATCACCTTTCATATAATCGGCGTAGCTTAATCCCGTCACCTAGGCGCGTTACTAGTACGCCATGCCAGGAGAGAATACCATCAATGCCGTAATGGCAATCTGGTAGCATTGAATGGAAATATATATATATATATATATACCTATTTAACTGCAAATTATTTTATTATATTTTGAAATTTTGATAGAATACCGTCTTGGCTTTAATGATGGACCCTCGATGTAGATGGACATTATTATTAAGAAACATGCGATACAACGAATATAAATAAATTAATTTTTAACATTTTATTATTAGGGTATTTAAGGATAATGAACTATAAAATTAGAAAATGTTTAATTCCGGTTATCATGTTTATATTTATTGTACAATTAACATTTACCCATCAGACAAGTCGATGGAATATTCTTTCTTTTAATTCTTGAAAACGTACGCTACGACATTTGTTGAAGACGTGTTTTACGACTGCTCTGCTTCTAGAATCCCAACAAAATGTTTACCTCCTTGTTACATTCGAGCTACTTTATTTTTATCTTGGATAAAATCTTCCACGTATTTCTCAGTAGCCGAAGCACGCAAATTGTAAAATAAAATTGAGTCTACAAAAAAAAAATATATATATACCGTATATGTAAGTACAAACTTTTTTGATACTTAATAACTTAAACTTTTTTATATCATTCGCTGTTTCCATTTTCAGAATTCCTGATATTCTTTTCCTTCCCTTTAATTGGATTTATATAATTGGTATTATTGCTTCCGTCATTTCTTTACATCTTTCTGAGATTTCCTTTGGTATAATAGTTCAAAGTACTCGCCCACAACTTATTCCATGATTGATAAGTATCTTATAACAGCTTGTGCAATGTGATGGCCCGATAACGAACATAGTTATTGTTTTCTATGAACTTCAGCAGTACATACGGGTTTATTAATACTTTACTACGAGTAGTTTACTAGGGCTTGCTCAGTGGTCGAAATTCTACCATAATCATTATTGAAAATTTTAAAGTAAAAATATAGGCTATGTATTTGCATGTTTCCAACTTCTTTTTCTCCTCTTATAATTCGTTCATTCTATATCTGAGACCATACACGTACATATGTACACTTACAATACAAAATATTTCAATACAATTAAATAAAAAAAAATATTAGGAAAACACAATTTTAAACCCTCATTTATTAATCATCATCATCATCATTATAGTTCATTCACGAATTTAGGCCATTTGTTGACCTGTGTCAGCCTCAAGAGAAACACCATCGAAAAGTCTTTTGAGTGGACGTCCTGATCTTCTTCATGCAGGTTGATAGCCTAACATTTATTTGGGTACGCTGTGATCTTCCATTCGATGAACATGTTGCGTTCATCTTGACTTATAATCAGGAATTTTGTTTTCTGAAGGTTCCATGTGTAATTCTTCTAAGATGTCTTCATTTTATTGTGATCTAGTAGTGTGTATCCTGTAGTCAACCGAAGGTATCTCATTTCAGCAGATCTAAGTCTCTGTATATCCTTCTGTTTGAAAGTCCATACTTCGCTACCATACAAATGAGTTGGAAGAGCCTGTATATTAGGTGTATATAATTTAGAGTGCGGCACAAGCGACAATGTCTATATAGGACGAACTGGAAGACCTTTTATTTCTCGTATAAAAGAACATATGAGAACATATAACAAAAATGTAGATACTTCAAAATACGCTAAACCATGTAGGCTACTTCAATACGATCATTGTTTTAATTCAAATTTTAAAGTTTTACACGTTTGTAACAAAAAAAAGCTAGATATTTTAGAAATTGTAGAAATAAATAAATTAGAATAGAGCAATATGCTGGTAAATTCCCAACTGGATTTAAATGTTAAAATATGAAATTATGGAATATTCACCTGAAAGGTCCGTCTCCTCAACTTAATTGGTTAATTGGTTATTTAAGTCCCGAAAGCGCTACAGTCATATAACCAATTAAGTTTAGGAGACGGGCCTTTTAGGTGAATATTCCACAATTTTATCTTTTAATCTTGGCCTTAATCCCTCAAACGGCACACATCATGCCTTCTTATAAAAGTGGATTTCAATGTACCGGCCTCTTTTCCCTTTATAAGCGCCTGTGTGTTACAGTGTTTTTGTTTACATTCAGTTACGTCGTTACCCTTGTTACTTACTTGTTTGTACATATAATAACAGAATTAATTTGTATTCGTAGCATTCGTCTGAAGAAGGTGCAAAGTACTGAAACAGCTGTAATGAATTTGTATTAAAATAAATATGAAAATGGTATAAAACTTTAACAGATTGATTTTATCATCATCGTCATCCTGAACAAATTCGTTTTAGGCCATGTGGCCTGTACGGTAAACCTAGCGAAGATGGTCTTGCTCTTCCCACCGATGTTTTGGTGTTCCTTGGTCCCTATGTCCAGTTGGGGTATATTGGAATGCCAATTTTGGAAGTCTATTTCTTGCCAATCTTCTCAGATGATTTTTCCATTCTTTATTTTATTTAATCATTAAATTACTATCGTTGAATGTTGTGGTTTGTTATTAAAAAGTGTGAAATATGTATGTGTGCGAATCGCCGTACTTTGTTTAAGTAACACACTTTAGTATTGATGCATTTGATTCGAGTACTAACTTTAATCCGCGAAGCGAACTGGAGCCAACGAGATTCCAGTCGCAGCTTTATTTTCCGTTTCCTGAATCCCAACACTGTTATTTTCAGCCCTCCTTCCTGCAAAAGTAGTATTTATTTTCTTTCTTTTTATACACTTCTCGACAAACAAGGAATTGCATTTAAATGTATTCACTACGTCTCAGTATAAACTCTAACCTCTGTTTCGGATTTTAAAAATCTTTTTCATTTGCTTTTATCTCCTATGTCAAACATTAACAAAGCATACTACTATCTTTATGTAATCAATAGCAACTGTACGAAAAAATAAATGCATAATCCGTCAATTTGGAGCGAACTTCACAATTAACATCTCATGTCTCGAGGTAGCGTGCCGCCTTGTCACGCAGCAGACCCGGGTTCGATTCCCGGTAGGGACAGGCTCTTGGTTTTTTTGGGGGTTTTCCCTCACCTGAAAGAAAAAATCAGGAAGCTTAGGGCCCAACGGTCCCCGAAAATCATCCGGCCATCATCATCATCATCATCCTTATCATTATCATAAGTAATGCCACGAGTGAATTTATCTAGAGGATTTGGAAATCAAGAGTGGCATTTGTTAGGACTATTTTACGAATAAAATTAAGCTGTTTACTCACAAATCATTATTTAACTATAGTTTATTTTAAAATATTTATATATTTAATGTAAATGGCGATGTTTGAAAACAAATTAGAAACGATAGGTACGCTTCATCTGCTTCTTTTGTTTATCACTGCAACCAGATCATACTATTTATTGCCAAAGGAACGCAATATTGTATGAATGCTCTCTAGTGGAGAAAAAATGAAACACATCAAACTGTATATTAATCCATTTCTGATGTCGTATGATGTAAATATGACAATTATATTTTTCTGGATTGTTACCTGGGAATAAATACATTTAAGAAAGTGCAAACAGTGGTTTCTTTTTTTGGTGGTATAATCAATTGCTACAAATGTTTTTTATATTAACTCCCGCATGCGGCATGTGTTGACATTCATGCACTATATATACAATCTGGTAGCCGTATTTCTCACAGGCTCAGGCACAGCAAAATAATGGTCAGACCTGTTCAGAATATTAAAAAGGAGGAGCCTTCTTTAATATGGTAATTATAACACTGATAAATATTTTGTGAAACACGACTCTGATTGGTTGTAAAACAGAAATCATTGAAACGTGATTGGCCATTGTGTCCCATTTGGGGCATGAGTTAAATAGTCATCAATATCCTTCACCGATGTGGATAGCAACGGAAGCTACCACATCTATAATTCCCTAGTAAAGTTGCAAACCATAGCATGAAAATGCTATGATTGCAGTGTAAAACCTGCCCTCGGGCAGTACACTATGGAAATGGAATACTTAAGTTAGGAATATCATCTGGAAAAAATATAAATATATTTTTGTAAAATATTAGCAATTAGTACGCACAGTCTAATTGTTCCCGCAACCTAGCCGAGCGGTTTAAGACATATTTCCTTGGTGCAGAACTACGGGATTTGCTCTTGTTCTAAGCCCCCATTGGGAGGGTTTTTTTCAAATGGAATTTTGGCTAATATGTTACCTGTAGCCCTCTGCAATGTTAGAAATTTGGTTAACGGCTCCAGGTTGAGAAACTCAACAACGGCTGGGAAATCCGACATGCTGGCCGTATGTCTCGCCTATACTGGCTGGATGATCGTCTACCTCTGCGATTCACACGTGAATGTGAGGTCAGCAGCCGGATATTAGGCCAAGAGCCATCTAGGCCGATACGTGATGGAGTTTAATTTAGGCCTAATTTACCCCAAATTCATAATATGAAATTCCAAAAGAAACTTAAACGACGAAAACAGTCAGCAGTATTTTAAAAATTGTGTAATTCCTCGAGAATAATTCTGTAGGCATTAATACAATTTTTATAGCACAAAAGCAAGTTTTTCCCAAACGTTTGTGTATACATAGGGCCTACATATCGTATGTAGTCCACCGCTGTGGTCTCGAGGTAGCGTGCTGATTTGTCACGGGGCCCGGTTTCGATTCACGGTGGGACAGGCTCCTGAGTGAAGTTTTTTTCGGGGTTTTTCCTCACTTGTAAGAAAAAGTCAAGAAGCAGGGTCCAACGGTCCCCGAAAATCATCCGGCCATCATCATCCTTATCATTATCATCACCATCCTTCACCGATGTGGAAAACAACGGGAAGCTACCTCACCTGTAATTCCCTAGTAAAGCTGCAAAACGTAGCATGAAAATACTGTGACTGCAGTGATAGACCTGCCTTCCAGCAGAATTATTGATGGACAGATGGGTGGATATTGTACGTTAAAAAAATGTTTGTTCGATCTTTACTTGACATATACATTTAAACAAGATATATGAAGGGTATAAAAATATAAATAAATAAAACAGGAGAATCACATTTCCTTGAATGGTGGGAAAATCATTCTTAATTATACGATTCCGATTGAGGGTCTTTCCACTTTTCAGCGGTTGCCCTTTTACCAGCCGGCTGCTGGCCCTTCACATCCACATGTGTCAATCACAGAGGTAGATGATCAACAGCCAGTGTAGGGGTGACATGTGGTTAGCATGTCGAGTCCCCCAGCCGTTACAGCTGGTTCCTCAACCTGGAGCCGCTACTTATTGTAGCTACCCAATTGCCTCACGATGCTGGGTGGGCACCGGTCCCATACTGGCCGAAATACCATGAGAAAATTTCTTCCCCCATGGAGACTCGAACAAGCGCAAGTCCCGTAGCTCTGCGCCAAGGCTTCCTATCTTAACCGCTCGGCTACGGCGCGGGACTTCTTAATTATACGAAGTACCGATTTCTTAATACTAATAAAATTCATTGTTAAAACCGTTGAGGTGGAGAGTCATAAAATAAAATGAGTTAAAATACCATCTTAGGTAAAATCCGTCGTCCTCAACTTTTAAAATATGTGATCTGTATGCCTGTAGGCCTTTCAGGACATCCGTCCCATCCTCAGCAGTTATTCTTCGCTACAGCATCCAGGTTCATGTTTGATGCTGCTTTGTCACGACAAAGCCACATTAGGACCAGCAGCATCAAACATCAACCTGGATGCTGTAGAGAAGAATGAACTGCTGAGGATGGGAAGGATGTCCTGAAAGGCCTACAGGCATACAGATCACATATTTTAAAAGTTGAGGACAACGGATTTTACTAAGAAGGTATTTTAACTCATTTTATTTTATGACCGATTTCTTAATAAATAAGTTCAGCCTATATTTCATCTTATCTCATATTGGTAGTTTCTTGTAGGACACCTTTAATTCCCTAGTAAAGCTGCAAAACGTAGCATGAAAATGCTGTGACTGCAGTGAAAGACCTGCCTTCGAAATCATCATCATCTTTGCTCCATCATTAGGTTTCAAAGCATAATCATTTCTCCATCATCGGCTTGTACAGACTATGCACAGCCTGTGCAGAGTCTGAAACTACCAATATGAGATAAGATGACAACAGACTCAGCCTATATATTATGTAGAACCTCTTAATGTTACTACTACAAAAAATAATAATTTTATTTTACCTGGCAGAGTTAAGGCCTTAAGACCTTGTCTACCACTCAACCAGGTTTTAAAACATACAAAAATATTCTTACATCTAAATTACAATAAACATAAACGATGACATCTTATATATACAATACAATTATACTGGTCAACATGATTTTTGTCCCATGTGTACCAATAGTTGTACTTAATGCAGTTTTTTTTATCGTGTTTTCAAATATGTATTCGGAATTTCTCTATCACCCACACTTTTCTTTTCTTTCAATTTCAATTAATGAATTTAAATAATTATTTTTTTAATAAACATTTTTTCATTCATTGGTCCATTGTAAAATGAAACCAAATGAGCTAACTCAAATGGTTTGAGCTATGGAAAAGAGATATCAAGGCAAATGGAATCCTAATAAGCTAGCCAATTATTGTTGGACCATCAAGAGGGATGCTCCACAGGCAAAATATAGCACAAAATCATCATTTCTTACTTTCTAGGTGAATCCGAATGTTCGAATATTGTGTAGTTACGAGTGTAGAAAATATTAAAGTGTTTGAAATTATAAATGCCTGTATTTCGAAAACCTTGCGTGATGGATAAAAATCGATATCATATTTGAATTCAGGAGAAAACATACTTTCAGAATCACATATTTTCCTTTCTGAGACAAAAAAAAAATAGTTTCTTTTTTGTTGCTCAGTTTTATTATTTATAATGCATTTTGATTTACTCACGATTTAACGAATTAAATATAAGATGTACAAGATATAAAGAACTAGAAAAAATTAATATTGACATAGAATAAATTTAAATAATTAGAGAAAATTAATTATTTTTCAACCGGTAACTGTATATGCGTGGCTTAAAAGTGCCAAGTGTGCTTTCTGTTGTATTTACATACCTACTTCCATACCTGCTCGGTAAACTTCGAATGTAATCAAATCCATGACTATTCCGATTCTTTTACTGTTTCAAATTTTGAAAACATAGTCTTTTCCATGGAGAACCTGGTGGTATCTTCTTCTTCTTCTTCTTCCTTCCAAGTATTAGGCCAAGGCCTGTTACGATTCTATAGAAAATTTTCCGATCCTTCTGGGAAATTCTCGTATTAGACTTGAAAGCATAATAATAGTCCCTTCAATTGGTTGCTGGCCAAAGGAAGGCAAGACCAGTGATGCGGCTGCCATCTTATAGCCTCTGGTCAGGCTTTTCTGGAGAAGAAAAGAAAACAAAGGAAAGAAGAAATGGAAGAAAGTAAAGACTCCCTAGCCCACGGGTGCCCTAATAGCGTCGGGGTAAAAAAACAAGAGTTAACCAAGAGAGGTTAAATAGTAAAGTTAAAAGAGTGCAAAACACAAGTAAGTGGAAGAAATGTTTTGCTCAGCTTGGGCACCTTTTGGTCGCCATCCACATATCCTCTAGATGAGGACCCCTGATGTTCCTGATGGTATCTACAACTCCACATTGACAAAAAAAGTGACTTACATTGTTCTTTCCATGTACCCTTCATATATCTTGTAAAATATTGTTAAAAAGAGTGTGTTTGTATGTTCATAAACATGTTTCGTTTCTACTAAACAAGAAATGCATACATTCATAAAATTCCCTATACTATGGAATAAATCATCATATTGAATACTGTATAATGCATTCACCAATAAGAAGTAAGCAGGGAGAAATATATGGAATTGAATAACATAAGTTCTGTCGAATTCTATTTTCTCTTTCGAGTTAAAGGGTTTTGGTTGAAGTTACTACACTCCATTCCCTACACTGAGGAGGTGAGAAGTATACATTTATAGGATGTTCAGAGATGTTATTTCTTGATACCAACTTGCCTCGCGTAAGGATGGATCGGATTCGAAACTCAGAGCAGCCCTCGGGCAGAATTACTATGGATGGATGGATGGATATATATTTATAATAATAGTTATTATATTATATTTATTTGTTATTATTATTATTATTATTATTATTATTATTATTATGCAACTGAAATGGTACGGATATATTAGGCGAATGGAGGACGATAGATTACCGAAGAAAATAATGGAATGGACACCATCAGGAACGAGGAGGAAAGGACGACCAAATCACACGTGGATCCAAGGGATTAGAGAAACTTTTGAAGGACTGGGATATAGTGGAAGAAATGTGTTATAATAGAGACGAATGGAGGAAAATTGGTAAAGCGAAATTGAAGAGAAATCATTGGTGCCGGAAAAAATGTATCAACATTGTTAAAATCGGAAATATAGGAAATATATAATTATTATTATTATTAATTTTGTTAGTCATTATTTATTCATAATTATGCCACTAACAATGAGATTCGTTTTCTGTTAACATTGCATAAGTTGATACTACTTTTCCGTACTTTTTATATAATCGTATATTTTTTAATTGAGATATACTGTAGTCGAAAAAAAGAACATTACATGTTTTCTCTCATCATCTGGTTAATTAGATAGGTAGTGGTATACTATTTTATGTTAATTGATAATTATACACATGTTTATTCCATAGTTAATTAAAGTGATAGTGTTATATTAATTAATGTTCACTTATAATTACATATCAATTCAATTCAATGCGTCAGTAATTGAAGAAAACGTAGTATGATATTTAATATTAATTTATATTCTATATATTTCTATTTATTGAATATCTAACCAGCTCAATGGCATTATCGAGGCAGTAGGTTCATGGGTACGTGGATATAAGCTCTCCACACATTCCACTAACGTTTTCCAATCATCCCCTGTATAATTTCCCCCAATTATCCCCTGTATAATTTCCCCCAATTATCCCCTGTATAATTTCCCCCAATTATCCCCTGTATAATTTCCCCCAATTATCCCCTGTATAATTTACCCCAATTATCCCCTGTATAATTTACCCCAATTATCCCCTGTATAATTTCCCCCAATTATCCCCTGTATAATTTACCCCAATTATCCCCTGTATAATTTACCCCAATTATCCCCTGTATAATTTCCCCCAATCAATTCCCGCTGTATGATTTCCCCCAATTATCCCCTGTATAATTTACCCCAATTATCCCCTGTTATCATTTTACCCCATTATCCCCTGTATATTACCCCCCAATTATCCCTTTATAATTTACCGCCCTCCCAATCTCCCTGTATAATTTCCCCCAATTATCCCCGGTATAATTTACCCCAATTATCCCCTGTATAATTTACCAACCCACATTATCCCCTGTATAAATGTACCCCAATTATCCCCTGTAGTTTTTTCCCCCAATTATCCCCTGTATAAGTTTACCACCAACCAGTTATCCCCTGTATAATTTACTCCAATTATCCCCTGTATAATTTCCCCCAATTCTCCCCTGTCTACTTTCCCCCAATTATCCCCTTTATAATTTACCCCAATTATCTCCCTCGTATAATTTACCCCAATTATCCCCTGTAGAATTTACCCCAATTACGCCCTGTATAATTTCCTCCCCCAATTATCCCCTGTATAATTTACCGCCATTATCCCCTGTATAATTTACCCCAATTATCCCCTGTATAATTTACCCCAATTATCCCCTGTATAATTTACCCCAATTATCCCCTGTATAATTTACCCCAATTATCCCCTGTATAATTTACATCCTTCAAATCCTGATTAATTTTGTTCTACGCCCCATCATTCTTTCTTTGCCTTCCTATTGCCCCGTGTCCTGTCTACCGCATGCTATACGAGATTTTCTTTTCTTATTACAACTCCGCTTCTGAATATAAATCATGTAGCTCACTGTAATATAATTGTTCTAAATATTTCATAGTTACTTAAATGGCTAGTAGTATATTTTATAATGTATTTAATCTATTTTCGAATTTAACCTTTTCTTTAAGATGTAATATTTCCACACATTGTTTATTTTAAAAGAACATATCCTCAACATGTGTCAACTTCAGGGTCTGGTCTAGGGATGAGATAACATTAAGCCCTTATAACCTTCTACCAATTAAAAACCGAACCGGACCGTCTTCACGGAGTTTTCAGCCACCCGTCACGCAGTGCTGTCTCTTCCTCCCGCAATTCACCCTGCCTGCCACCCGTCCTTGAACTGTTTCTTACCATATAGAAAATGCTGGAAATATTGTCCTCCCGCAGTTAAACAGGCATTATACCGAGTAAACACATTTAGATTGACACGCTGTAGTTCGGGCACTGTCAAGTTTCTGATTTCATTTCTTATGTTGTTCTTCAGTTCTTCCAATGTGTGCGGATTTGTTTTCTACACTTTTTCTTTCAGGCTACCCCACAAATAAAAATCACACAAAGTTAGATCTGGGGAGCGAGGGGGCCATACACCAGCACTAATCACTCTATTTTCAAACACTTCCCTAATTTTTCTTCGGTGAGAACCGTACGCCTTCGCGTGTGTTTCTTATTTTGTACTGAACCAGTGGTCTCAAATTTAGTCACAAGATCGTGGAGTGTCGATCTGGAAGGAGGTTAATTGTCCAGGGAAGTTTCCGAATAAATTCCTCGCGAACGCGACGAGCTGATTCGTATTTATAATAACATTTACACACATAAATGCGCTGCTCTAATGTCAGCTGACGTCTCATCTTGTCGAACGATAGTAAACTGACTAGTTCAAGGACGAGCGGCTGGCAGAGTGAAATGCGGACGAGGAGAGAGCGCTGCCTGACGGGTGAAACCCCGTGAGGCCGGTCCGGGTTTATATTGGAAGCCCGGTATTTAGAGGTCTGTGAATGTAAAGGGTACCAGGTGACCACATCTGACGCACCTTCACAGGGGCGAATGATCGAAATGAAACGAAATGGTTGAGTTGAGTATTTAGAAATGCAGAAAAAAATTTGTGGTAGGGGAAAAGTGGAGAAACTCCGAGAATAACATACCCAAGCTCTGTTTCGTCCACCACGAAACCCACATGGAGCGACCGAGACTCGACTTCGAGATCCCAGCGGTGAGAGGCGAGCGTCTATCCGCTTACGCCACGGAGCCGCCATCTAACTTTAATTTTTCATTTACCTTCTTCAGTTTGGTATCTATCTTCTTCAGTCTTGTGTAATAAATTCTGTATTTTGTTGTTTATGTCTCCATGTATTATTTTAATTTTTTTTAACCACAATTTATTTTATGACTTCAAACTATCTCTTAAATGCATAGGCGTATATTTTGTTTCCTCTCTCCCTTAACTAAAACTTTGTAAATTATATATTCTACATGTATTATTTCTGTAACTCAATTGCACCCGAGCACGAGCACTTGCACATTCGGGTGTCAATACTGAGTACAACATTTATTTGTGAATACCATTTATTCTTATATGTTATTATATATACTTGGTACGACGTTGAAAATGAACGGAAAGTGGAAGAAACATTTTGATATAGCATTATTCAAAGGGAAGGGACAACTTAATAGTATTCTCAGTATTCTGGGTAGAGTGCCCGATATTCCAGTTAGTACGTTAGAAAAAATGTATGGAGCGATGGTGAGGCCAGTAATGCACTATGGTAGTGAGATTTGGGGTTTTCAAAGAACGGAAATACTAAATAAGGTATATACGCATTTTCTAAAATATATTACAGGACTTAGTAAGACCATTTCTAACTGTGGAATTTTATATGAATTTGGGTCATTTCAGGACGACATAAATTGCAAAATTCGTGTACTCAAGTCCTGGTTGCGGCTAATCCAAGGTGAACAAACAACGCTCAGAGCAATTTGTTACGACCATCAAATTAGGAACGCAAATGGGAAATTTTGGGCAGATGAGGTGTAAGAGAGAACTCCAAAAGATTGGGATGCTACGAGTTACTAGTAAACCCAGAAAATTGGATAAACCTGGTTAGATTTCTGGACAAAACGCGCAAAATAAGAACAACACTTATTCAGGAATAAATAAATATGTTAGCAAATTGCAATGCCATTAATTCTTGATAATTCTACATAACTAAGTTAATGAATAATGTAATTGCATTGATATCTAATTGTAATATTATTGTTTTCTCTTTTTATGTTTTTAAACATCAACTTATTGTAACGGACTGTCAACAGCACTTACGGCTTACTGCCCGTGCGATCCATATTCGTAAATAACATTGTACGTATCTTACTTTTATTTTAATAAAGTCCTTATGTATGTATGTATGTATGTATGTATGTATGTATGTATGTATGTATGTATGTATGTATGTATGTATGTATGTATGTATGTATGTATGTATGTATGTATGTATGTATGTATGTATGTATGTATGTATGTATGTGTACTTTCTTATTATATAGAGGAACTTCGGGTAATGTGGACCTCTATTTTGAATTTGTTGATTATCTTCTTTGAATTAAGGGATTTGGATTTTGTTTAATTAATGTGATTATCATTAGTGTTGTAACTATGGAATAGCATTATTATTTTATTGAAATATGAAAACATCTTCATCTAATGTATAAAAATTAATGTTTGTTTGTATTTTATGCGTAGCCACACCGTTGATCCGATTGTGATGGGGTTTTTTGCAAAATGTGCTGGAGATTCTCGGGATGAATATAGGCTATAATTGAGTTGAGATACTTAACTCCTACACCCTTAAAAACACTTTGTTGTGAAAAACGTGAAAAGGTTCCCTTTTTTACCTTTAAATGGCTTACGCTGCCTAAACCATAACAAATACATAAAATTATTGTACAGAGAATTGAATATCTCAAAAATATCTACTAAAAAGTCCGCGACAGCATATGTTTATCTTTTAAGGAAATGCTCACAATAACCATTTTTGTCTTTCATTGATGCCAAGAAAATCGGGATAAGTAGATTCCCGGGCAAGCGTAGCAGCGCACGGCGGGCATTCTTTTATGGATAACTCAAAATAACGAATTTTGTCTTTCAGCTCATTTATGCCAAGTACATCGGGATGAGTAGATTCTCGGGCAACGCCGGGTAATCAGCATGGGGTATCTAAAAGTAATAATAACGATATTTTTTTTTTCCTTTTACTTATTCAACTAAATGCAAAAACACATAATTTATTTAGGTATAGGAACGATCGCCGGGTATTAGCCAGTAATTTATAAACCTTTTTACATTAAAAGATATGTCCACTGCTAACTCTATATTCGGGTAGCTTTTAGAATATTTTTAAATTTATTTACTCTATTAATTTATGCAAACAGGTGCACATTAATCTGAAAATATTTATGGCTGATCGTAATTAAAAGTGTTGATATTTGTTTACTGTTTTGAAAAATTATTGTTGATAATAACAGCCACATGTCATTCCACTGCAGGCAGCTATTTGGGTTTAGTAAAATTACAAGGATAGTAAATAAAATTAATTAAGTGCATGGTTTTTACAGATAGAATCCTCATTGATGAAATATACGTAATCGTGAACCGCCTCGTGGAGGGTCCACATAAACCGAATTCCTTTGTTTTGTTTAATTATATTATACAGCCGCCATGCCACATAATATCAAACCAAGCCCGTCAGTATATTAAAACAGCATCTACATAATATAATATATTTAGGAGATTTTTCAATATTTATAACATGCAATAGCAGAAATTAAGAATTAATTCTTAGCTTGAAAAAAATTTAAACTGGTTTTTTTCATAAATGTCACAAATAAAACCTTCTGCGCCCAATGAATGAAAGAAACAGGCATTGAACATGTGAAAGTTGATGAGGGGAGGAAGTTAAAATATTTTGTGTTCGAGGGCAGCACCAATTAATGGAGATGTTTACATGGTCCACTCAAACCGAAGGGTCCATATTAATCCAACTTCCACTATATTGAAAACAGTGTACTATTGTCCACCGCTATGGTCTAGGGGTAACTTTCAAGCAACGCATGCGTTGATTCTCGTTCTGGACAAGTTTCCTGGGAGAATTTTTTTTGGGGTTTCCTTCGTCTATAAGATAAAAGTCTGGAAACGTGAAGTCCCAAATGGTTTCCGTGCACCATGTGTTCATCGTAACTATAATTTTACATTCGCCTTGTTCATTATGAATGTGTGAATGAAAGGTGTGTCTTGTATTAAATGTTCGTGCTGTCTTGTAGGTGACACCGCATAAAGCTGATCCCTCATTCGGGGAAGCAATTTATTTCCTTGTGTGGACAAAGAAGTGTGTATGAGATCCAAAGTTTACATGTCTCTCCCAGCAATTTGTGTCACTGAAGGGATGAGTGGGATGGGGTAAACTGTCTCACTGGCACCATCGAACCCGTAAGTTCATGACCGCGCGGACATAAGCTCTCTATACATTCCCATTCTGAGCTAATGTTTTCCAAACACCCCCTGTATAATACACTTCCCTAAAATGATGTTAATGTTATTCTCCCACCTCATTCTTGGTCTATTAACTAGGCGTTTTCCCTCTGGTTTTCCTACAAGAAGCTTCCCTGCACGCCTTTCATTCCCCATTCGTGCCACATGTCCTGCCCATCGCAATCTACGAGATTTAACTGTTCTCATTATATCTGACTTCTTATAAAGACCATGTAGTTCACTGTTATGTAGTTTTCCCCATTCATCTGTCTGTTCATCTCTCTTTGGTCCAAAAATGTTCCTAGGAACTTTATTCTCAAATACTCGTAATCTCCTTTCCTTCCGTAAAATAAGAGTCCATGTTTCGTTCCGTATAATATAACTGGTAGAATAATAGTTTCATATATTTTCAGTTTAGCGTTTTTTGAGGAGCACGGATGCAAGAGTCTCTGTAATGCATAATAACAAACAATTTCCAGAACTGCGCTTATGAGTAGTTTCCTTGTACATCTCATTCCTATTTGTGATTATTGTTCCTTGGTATTTGAATTCAGCAATTTCCTCAAAATTTCCCTCATTTGTCATTATATGTACATTTCCATCATATAAATTATTTCTATGTGTGGCCATATTTAGTTTATTGATATTTATTTCCAGTCCCAATTTCTTAGTGTTACTCAATAGTGTGTGCGTGTTGTCCTTTAGTATGTCCTCGCTATTACCCAATAGTACTACATCATCAGCATAAGCTAACAGCTCATTAATACCATTGAGTTGTAGGCCTTCTTCATCCTCTAAATATTTGATGGCATGCTCTAGTACAAAATTAAATAGTAGAGGAGATTGTGCATCTCCTTGCTTCAACCCATTGTCGATTTCAAAAGTATCCGAAAGCTGTTTGCCTATACGCACCCAAATCTTTGTGCCAGCCATTGTATAAATGAAAGTATAATTATTGTTTATACGCAAACTAACCAAACTTCTCTACTGTATATAACACTGTCCTTAGTACTTAGCTACTACAACAACGGTTCGATGTGGCGTCCACCGAGCTCGATGCACACATTGTAACTTTGAATCATTTTCCTGTACACTTATCCGTCTTATTCTTACACTGTCAAAGTGAAGTTTCTTTGTTTTTCCCTTGCCATTGGACATTGTCACAAAATCAATGGATATTGGGTTGTATAAATGTAATTAATTGAGTAGTAAATCATTGAATTACTATCGATTCATTCCCGGAAGACTTGAGAGATTTAAATACTAATGAGATCTTATACCTGCAGCACGAAAACGGTACGTTTCCAGAGGAAGGTTTATTTTCAAAATGTCATCTACCAAGTTCCTTCTACAAGACTTAGAAGTTCATGTTTAACATTTTTGAATACTCTGTATAACCAGTATATTAGTACGTTAATATACACGGTGATTCAAAATTGACTTTACAAATTTACAAGCTTATAGAAATTTATTTAGAAGACCTACAGAATTGGTTTAAATGTCATATCATAGCACAACTCAACAAGTTTTCACCTATTCAGTCAACGTGGTTCAATGTTGCTTCCGTTGATCATGCAGCAAACATTCAACCTGAAATCAATCTCCTCCCACACACGTTGCAGCATATCCGGCTTCAGTAACGCAGCTGCGGCGGTGATTCGGTTTCGGAGCTCAGCAAGATTGGCAGATAGGGGCGGAACGTACACTTTATCTTTAAGGAACCCCCATAAGAAAAAGTCCAGTGGCGATAAATCAGGAGACCGAGGTGGCCATGTTGTTGGTCCCCCACGACCAGTCCACCGACCAGGAAACCTCATGTTCAGAAAATCACGGACGTCGATGAGGTAATGTTGAACGCTGAACAATTGTCGCAGATTTAGTTTCTTCGAACAAAAACACACAACGAGCACGCTCGGCACCTGTGAAAGCAGCCATTTTGATATGAACTACGTTAGCGCACGCGGTGATAGAACTAGGTACTATAAAACTATGTCGGTGAAAACTTGATGAGTTGTGCTATCATATGACATTAAAACCAATTCTGTAGGTCTTCCAAATAAATTTCTATAAGCTTGTAAAGTTGTAAAGTCAATTTTGAATCACCGTGTACTTTATATTTCCTTTCATTATTTTCTAGTAGGTTTATTAGGTATACTGCATTGCAGGCCTATATCTCGGTTCACCTTCTTTTTTATTTATTAGTATTGATACTAATAAAATTCATATCAAATTCCGTTGAGGTGAATAGTCTTAAGATAATTAAAAATTAAAATGTACCTGTTGGCAGGTGCCGTCGTCCTCAACTTTGTTAAAATTATTTATATAAAATATAAATACTTACTGCTACAGACACTTGGAGTCTACATCGTCGTAAACAACAACGAGTAGCAGAAGCTCATCCTGCTGATGATGGAAGTTAACTTCCGAAAGGCCTCAAATTAATATTTTATATATATCATTTTAACAAAGTTGAGTATGACGGCACCTGCCAACAGGTACATTTTAATTTTGAACTTTCATCTTATTACTATTTGTTTTTTATGTCATTAACATTAGTCCATATTATTACTACGTACTAACTAACTAACTCACTAATACTATGAAAACCCGCAGGTTCATGGCCGCGCGGACATAATCTCTCCATACTTACCTATCCTAAGCCAACATGTTCACTGTATCCTCCCCTGAATTTTAATCTAAATATCAACTCATGTCCAACTCAGGGTCGGGTCGAGGGATGAGGTGAGATGAAAACCCTTATATAGAGGTCTGTGAAAGACAAGGGTGCCGACCGACCACGGCTGTCGCAACATCACGGGGGAGGATGAACGAAATTATACCAAAAGGATGAGTTAAGTATGCAGAAATGGTGGAATGAAATTGTGGCAGGGGAAAACGGAAAAAGAAGCCCCGAGAAAAACCTGCGCAAGCTCCATTCCTTCCACCATGAAACCCACATGCAGTGAACGAGACTCGATCTGGGGACCCCAACGGTGAGAAGCGAGCGTCTAACCGCTTGCGCCACGTGTATTATAATCTACTCCCTTCAATTAATTGTTAATGTTATTCTCCCACCTCATTCTCAATCTACCAAATGAGCGTTTTCCCTCTGGTTTTCCCACATTAAGTTTCCATGCTACTATTTCAATCCCCAGTCCTGTCTCATGTCCTGCCCACCGCAGTCTATGAGACTTAACTATTCTTACTATGTCTGGTTTCTAATAGAGATCATGTAGCTCACTGTTATGAAGTCTTCTCCATTCGCTTGTCTTTTCGTCTCGCTTTGGCCCAAAAATTCTCGTAAGAACTTCATCCTCAAATATTCTTAAACTTGTCTCCACCCTTAAAGTTAGAATCCATGTTTAGCCTCCATATAATACAACTGGTATTCAAATACCTAGGAACAATAATCACAAATAGGAATGAGATGCACAAAGAAATTAAACATAGGCTCAATTCTGGAAATGCGTGCTATTATGCATTGCAGAGACTTTTGATGTCCCAACTCCTTTCAAAACACGTTAAGCTGAAAATATATAAAACTATTATTCGACCAGTTATATTATATGGGTGCGAAACATGGACTCTTACTTTAAGGGAGGAAAGGAGATTACGAGTATTTGAGAATAAAGTTTTAGGAAAATCTTTGGACCAAAGAGAGATGACAGACAGGTGAATGGAGAAGACTACATAACAATGAACTACATGGTCTTTATAGGAAGCCAGATATAATAAGATCATTTAAGTCCCATAGACTGCGATGGGCAGGACATGTTGCGCGTATGGGGAATGAAAGACGTGCATGGAAACTTCTTGTAGGAAAGCCAGAAGGAAAACGCCCAGTTGGTAGACCAAGAATGAGGTGGGAGAACAACATTAACTATGATTTGAGGGAAGTAGATTATACAGGGAATGATTGGAAAGCATTAGCTCAGGTTAGGGATGTATGGAGAGCTTATGTCCGTGCGGCCATGAACCTACGGGTTCGATAGTGCCAGTGAGTGAGTGAGTGAGTGAGTGGGTATATTTTTTATATACAGGGTGTAACAAGACCTCACCGACAAAATGATAGAGATGATAGGCCATGCAACGAGGATAATTTTTGTGAAGGAACATATAGTAACAAACACGTCGTTTATGAGTTATGCGCAGATGAAGGTGTTCACCAGTAAGGGTCGGAATTGAATACAAAGAATTGTACACATATAATTTTATAGAAAATTACATGTTTTTACAATACGTGTTCAAACAGTCGACCCATTTAATGTTTGAAATCGTCGCAGCAACGGTCGGCCAGCACGGCCGAGCATGGCGGGATTCTTTTTGACGTTGTCAATCACTTATTGTTTTAAAACTTATTGTAAAAATATGTTTTTTCAATAAAATGATACATATACAATTGTTTGTATTCAATTCTGATACTTACGGGTGAACACCCTCATCTGCACATAACTCACAAATGACGTGTTTGCGACTATATGTTCCTTCACAAAAAGTGATCCTCTCAGCGTGGACTATGATCCCTATAATTTTGTCGGTGAGGTCCTGTTACACACTGCATATTATCAATTTAATGTTTTTTTTAGAGAATTAGGGACGACAAGAGTCCCTGTTATGCATAATAGCATGCATTTCCAAAATTAAGCCCATATAATTTCTTTGTTCATCTCATTCCTATTCGTAATTAATGTTACTCTTCTGATTGTCAATTTCACCAAATTTGTATTCAACATTTTTTGTGGTTATTTAACTCGTGCCCGAAATGGTAGTCAGTGACCAATCACGTTTCAATTAATTTTGTTTTACAACCAATGACAGTCGTGTTTTACCTCGCTCTCTATCGATTTCTCTTTATCAACTCCTGCTTTTGTGATAAAGAAAGCTCCTCCTTTTTAATATTCTTAACAGATCAGAGCATTATTTTTCTCCAACAAATACTTTGAATATAGCAAATAGTGAAAAGATTCCGTGATTATACAGAGTTGTTTACTAAAAAATAAATTAATAACATATAATGTTGATTATAATGTACAGTTTGATGTGTTTCATCATTTCTCCACTAGGGTGATACTTACAATAATTGGCAATAAATAATACGAACAAGTTGCAGTGAATATACATAACCTCATATTTTTTATTTGTTTTCAAACATAGCCGTTTACATGAAACATATAAATATTTAAAAATACCGGTAACTATATTTAAGTATTGATTTTTGAGTAAATAACTTAATTTTATTTGTTAAATAGCCCTAACAAATGCCACTCTTGATTTCCAAATCCTCTAGATAAATTACTCGTGGCATTACTTTAACTCATGCACCGAATGGGAGTCAATGACCAATCAAATTTCAATGAATTTTGATTTACAACCAACCAGAGTCATTTTTCACCTCGATTTTATGAAATAATTTTATCGCTTTATAATCAAGCTCCTCCTTTTTAACATTCTGAATAGGACATAACATTATTTTGCAGTGACTGACTGTGTAAGAAATACGTTGAATATAAAAAATTATATATTATGATGTAAGAATTCTAGAATGCATGTGGCTACCAGATTATATATATATATATAGTGCACGAATGTAACCAGATTGGTGCTTGCGGGATATAATATAAAACATTTGTAGCAATTGATTATACCACAAAAAAGAGAAAAGAAACCACTGTATGCACCTTCTTAAACGTATATTTCCCAGGAATTTACGTTCCAGAAAAATATAATTGAAGGACATCAGACATTAATTAATAACGTATAATGTTGGTTATAAGCAGTTTGATGTGTTTCATTTTTTCTCCACTAGGGTGCATTCTTACAATATTGCGATCCTTTGGTTATAAATAATATGATATGGTTGCAGTGATAAACAAGTGAAACATAACAAACGTTTCTAATTTGTTTTGTAACATCGCCGTTTACATTAAATATATAAATATTTTAAAATAAAAATATATTTAATACTGATTAGTGAGAAAACAGGGTAATTGTATTCGGTTAGATAGTCCTAACAAATGCCCCACATTTGATTTTACAAATTCTCTCTGGATTATTTCACTCCTCACTTGGTGAGTCGTAAATTTATCGATGATTTGGAAATCACTCGTGCATTACATATGATTATATTAATGTAACATATGTCTGAGATGAGGAGAAAGCTATTTGACCTTAACTATACCAGGCTAAAAGTAAATAGAATATATTTTGAAAGGTAAACTTGAAGTTTAAAATTTTCCGCGTTGGTTTCTCTGCTGTTCACTAGGAACATGGCGAGTACATAAACTAAAGCATTCTGTGTAGGGCCTGTTTATCATACAAACAAGTCTGTTGTCCATACAAGCAAAAGCTTTTCATTCAAACTTTATCTTTCTCTCTTCGACTTTTTGAAGATCAAAGCTGGATGTGACTTCATGACAGTAAAGGGGTTGGTTCATGAGGAATTTTTTGCATTCGAAATGTCTTTCTACTTACCTGGAAAGTGAATTTTTTTCTTTGCTCTTTATCCGTAACGTAACAATAATCATTCCTGCATAAATCTACTATAAAGTGAACGCTGACTTCTTGGGTCAGAGAAATTTATAAATAGACAAGTCTAAATTGTTTGGTTAGGAATAATTTATTTATCATAAGTAATGCCACGAGTGATTTCCAAATTATCGATAAATTCACGACTCACGAAGTGAGTCTAGAGAATTTAGAAATCAAGAGTGGCATTTGGTAGGACTATTTAACGAATAAAATTAAGCTGTTTACTCACAAATCATTATTTAACTGTAGTTATTTTAAAATATTTATATATTTAATGTAAACGGCGATGTTTGAAAACAAATGAGAAACGATAGGTTCGCTTCATCTGATTCTTTTGTTTATCACTACAACCAGATCATACTATTTATTGCCAAAGGAACGCAATATTGTAAGAATGCTCTCTAGTGGAGAAAAAATGAATCACATCAACCTGTATATTAATTCATTTCTCATGTCGTATGATGTAAATATGACAATTATATTTTTCTGGATTGTTACCTGGGAAAAAATACATTTAAGAAAGTGCAAACAGTGGTTTCTTTTTTTGGTGGTATAATCAATTGCTACAAATGTTTTTATATTAACTCCTGCAAGCGCTATATGTTGACATCTATGCACAATATATACAATCTGGTAGCCGTAATTCTTATAGGCTCAGTCACTGCAAAATAATGGTCAGACCTGTTCAGAATATTAAAAAGGAGGAGCTTTCTTTAATATGGTAATTATAAAACTGATAAATATTTCGTGAAACACGACTCTGATTGGTTGTAAAACCGAGATCATTGAAACGTGATTGGTCATTGACTCCCATTTGGGGCAAGAGTTAAATAGTCTAAGCTATACTATTAAAACGATAAAGCCATCTCTTTTGTCTGTACTTAGTTATGGCGTTTTACAGGTATGTTTTTTCAACATTAATAAGATTCATGATAAGTTCCGTTGATGTATTATTCAAATTAAAATATAAAATTATGAAATACAGTAAAACTTGCTCAAAGCGGAATCGCATCGGTCCAAGTTTTTTTCCCACATTGGACAAAATTCCGCATTATAAAAAAACTAAAATGCATTAATAATCTTAGATTATAGGGAACGATACGTGTCTTTTTTACGTACCTTGGGTTAATTGTAGTTCCGCTGCCGTTAAAAAGAGAGGTATAATATGTACGAGCGACTTCTACGGTAACGCGTGAAAAAACAGTCCCGTTTCGTCAGCTTTAAAATATGTGTCTTAGCCGCGTATCCTGAAATTAAAGTATGCAGTTTCACTAACTACACTTTCGGTCACATCCTTTGATTTCCAGCAAATTTCATTCCACACTACATTGTGTCGTCTTATAAAACTGTCCAGCCAACCTGAAGATGCCTAGAAATTTTTATTTACTAGGGATTTAGCAAAAATAGAGCTTAACTTTGGAGCATCGGTCCGGAAATTAGGATATTTATCTTCAATCACTTTCACTTTTTCGCTTAATGACAATGATACTTTTGTTTTAGTCATCTTTATTCCATAAATTCATAACACTCCCTGTGGAAGATCAGTCTCAGAATTTAAACTAATTTAAGATTTTACAGTGCAATGGTTATTTGTAAGACAGGTATCTGTATTTCACATAACGTGTGTGTATTGAGGCCGAAAGAAAATTTCAGATACGGGTAGAATCTCTACTTCACCCGACGGCAGGAATCATTCCTTATTATTTTCTTGGCCTAACGGAAATTTAATGAAGTGGAAACTAATTTATCTCTCTGTCTTTCCGCTTTATAATTTTGTTTGCATGAATTGTGTAGAAATATCCCGTTTCCGCGTTGTACAGATTCCGTTTTATGTAAAGTAAATACACGTAAAATTACTATTATTTCGCCGGGACCAATGAAGTTGTTCACATTGGACAGATTTCCGCATTATTCACGTTCCGGATTAAACAATTTTACTGTATATACCTAAACGATCCGTCTCCTCAACTATATTAGTTATTTATCTGTAGCGCTTTCGGGACTAGTCCCATCACCAGCAGGATTCAAAACTGGTGATTCACTGAAAATCTGGTAGAGGGATTACGCGTACTTGCTTGAGTTTTCATTAATCAGATGGTCGTTGTTGTTAACTGCCTTCAAAATTTCCATCCCCTCGAGTACGTTTATCTTAGCTGGATTATTTTCTCTGTGTATTTTTAGGGTGCTTTTCAATATCTAACATGCGATGTCCTTCATGGATAATATGTTTAACATAGCCTGATTTTTCTTCTGCGTGAATGAAGTCTCGAAAATGTTCTTTAAATCTGATATTAAACATTCTGTTTGTTTATACAGTAAAACTCCTTATTCGCGGATCTGTTATTCGCGTTTTCATTATTCGTGGGTTAAAAAATTGCGACACAGTTCTTGTATTCACGGCTAAAAATGTCTTTATTCGCGGCGGATGCAGTCAGTATATTAGAAGGATTAGGTATCCTTTATTAACGCATCGATAACTTTTTTTTACTGCAGGCAGGTGCCAATGCGGCTTTTACAAAGAGCGATTCAAACCAAATGGACAAATATCAAAGTAAAACAACCCTTATTGTCACTAAGCTAAAGCTTCGTTGTTAAAAGCCGCCGCCGTACTTCACTTGCCCGGAAATCTCCAGAATCGGAACCCTCGGCTTAAAATCTCTCCCGGAGGAATTGTCCCTTGTATTTTCCATACTAAAACCCATTAACCATGTCCGGGTTTGAACCCAGGACTAGAGATAGGGAGCATAAGAACATGTTCAGCGAGTGTGACGATTTACAGAAATTACGAAATTCTGTGAATATATGCGGATATAAAAAGGAACACGATTCAATTACGAGTAAGAACACTGGACGGCGTCTGCATCATCCGGCTATGCGCCATTATATAAGTTTCGGAAAAAATGCGTTTAAAGTTAAGTCAATATTTTCTATTCATTCTAGCGCGAAACTAACAATACAGGATATTGCAAGTTATTTTCCTTGTTTGACAGTTATACATCAACAATCTGTGAGCGGGAACATTTGGCGTTTAGCTGCATGATACAAAGTTGAGATTAGCATTTATGAAAATCTGGTTTCATAGCCGTTAGTTGCAAATCACAATATCTGATAGGACTGGTGGCGTTTACATTTTTCGTTAATAATTTTGGCTCTATTTGAGGGGGTGATGGGAGAAATTTCTATTTTCTACATTTTTTGAGCTAGAGACTTGAGTTTTGGTTCAAACATTCAATGTAAGATACAAAATGTTGTGCTTAAGTTTCATTCTAGCGAGATATTTATTTTATGAGTTATTAAATATTATATTTAAAAATTAAAAACACTTTTTGCAATTGATATCAATGAAGTAATATGTTGCTGGAACAAAACATATAAATTTGGAATAAGAATATCAGAAAATAGAAAATTAAACACCCTATTGTTTGCAGATGACCAAATAATAATAGCAAATTCCGAAGATAATCTACAGAAAGGTCTGTATGAACTTAACAAAATTACAGAAGAATATGGATTAAAGATATCTACAGAAAAAACAAAAATTATGGCATTTCAAGGTGTAGATCCTGTCAGAAGTAAAATTGTACTGGACAATAAAATTTTGGAGCAGGTGAATAATTTTACATATCTAGGATGCAATATCTCATATGAAGAAGAAAAGGATGTAAATGCAAAAATATCTAAATTTTTAAGAATTTTAGGGTTAATAAATTCTATCTTCAAGCCACAGTTAGTCCAAAAGCATTCAAGACTGAAAATGTATAAAACACTGGCTCTTCCAACTCTTTTGTATGGTAGCGAAGTATGGACGTTGAAACAGAAGGATATACAGAGATTTAGATCTGCTGAAATGAGATATCTTTGGAGGACTGCAGGATACACACTACTAGATCACAAAAAAATGAAGACATCTTAGAAGAATTACACATGGAATCTTTAGAAAACAAAATTTCTGATTATAAGTCAAGATGGATACAACATGTTCATCGAATGGAAGATCACAGAATACCCAAACTAATGTTAAGATATCAACCTGCAGGAAGAAGAAGACCAGGACGTCCACTCAAAAGACTTCTGGATGGTGTTTCTCTTGAGGCCGAAACAGGTCAACAAATGGTCTAAATTCGTGAATGTACTATGATGATGATGATTTAAAAATTGCATATATTGTAATTAAATGGGTTCCACAATTTTTTAGTAAAATGTCTGATTTTTTACAAGACTCCTAAATATTTTGAAAAACACCATGCATTAGAATTCTTATAATGCGAATACAATAGGAGAAAAAAATGCACCTCATCATGGAATTACAAAGAAACATTAATTGCATGTATTTTTTTTCTTAAAATACTACTTCATTCATGAAACACATGAACTACTTTGTTATTCATTAATTTTAGGACATTCAGTAAAATTTTGAACCTTCTAGGATAAAATTTGTGGATTCCATTCAATTTTGAATGTACAAAAATGCAGTGATAATAAAAGTGTGGAAAAACAAGTTTAAAGATTTGCATGCAGGTTAAATACAAAATGTAACATACAGGACTAATCAGCACTTTAGAAGCGTGATAGGCATCTGAAGCTTTGCCAACATATAAATTAGTGTATAGGCTACATTTTAGTACAAAAAACAATAAATGCCAATTTTGATTTCAAATGGTCAATTTTTCACCCACCACCCCCTTAAAGATTTGGCGATAATATGTGAGTACACGTACTTCATGAGCCAGTGCAATAAATTACATCAATATCATAATTCTTTAAGGAAGTGGCGCAGCAGGTTGATGCATAACATCGTTCAATTGTATAGTATCCTGCTAGAATTCCGAATTTTTAAATTTTGTTACACTTGTTCAAATGTATAAAAATGACACGATGAGAAGGGTACCTGTAGCCCATGCTTTCATATACTTTTAAAATTCGCACTGGTTTAAAAGCAAGGAAAATAACTACCTCATCTGCCATTAAATTTAGTAGTAGAGCATGCAATCAAATCTATGTAGGATGAAGAGAGTGCACATCTCAAAGGTATTAAACAGTGATGCTGTAATGGGCCAGTCAGATACAGGATTTACCTGATCGAGGTCTGTTCTTCCTCGTCATTGGTTTACACTGTTTTAGAGGCTCAACGCAGCTCGTGGGATGCGTCAGTGGCGTTCATTGTGGATGTTGTATCTCAAAACAAAGGAGGTTAAATTATTACCTAACATGAAAATCTAATAACAGTGAATCAATATTCCACATTACAAAATGGAATTACAGACATATATGTTATATTTTTCAGAATATTTATCACATCTACTTTTATATTAAAATTGCAGTACCGGTATATAATTTTCTCTATGTTTATCTAAGTAATGTAAGTAAAGTAAAGTGATCCCACAACAGGCCTCAGGAGACCCTTGGGGTAGTAGGAGGTTAAGGCTCCCACTTTTCCTACACAATCGGCACTTTGTCAGCCGGGTTGTCAGCCTTTACCCCAGAACAAGCGTCTGGTACTTATTTCCGTTAGAGGCTGAGTCGACCCCAGGGCCATAGTGCCGCCAGAGGGTTTGGGTTAGTTTAAAAATCCTGACCCCAACGGGACTTGAACCCTCGACCCTCCGGCTTGTAGCTCCGTGCCTTAACCACTACGCTACGGCGTGCCCCCTATGTTTATAATATATCCTCAACTCGTGTCCAACTCAGGGTCGGGTCAGGGGATGAGATGAGGTGGAGCTCCTGTGAATGACAAGGCTGCTGGCCGACCACGCCTGACGTACCATCACAAGGGCAGATGAACGAAATGAAACGAAGTGGATGGGATGAGTATGGAAAAAAGGTGGAATGAAATTGTGGCAGGGGAAATTCGGAGAAAACCGCTAGAAAAACCTGCGCGAGCTCCGTTTCGTCCACCACGGAACCCACATGGAGTGACCGAGACTCGATCTCAGGACCCCAGCGGTGAGAGCCGAGCGTTTAACCACTTGCCTCACTGAGCCGTCGTTTATCTATTTGATTAATAAAATTATTTTGTACGTAATCACAAGAAGGAAGGAAACAAACACTTGTTTTACATCTCACTGTTCAACAGTTAAGTGACAAGGAAAAATGTTTATCAGATTATAAAACTAAAGACAAATAACACAGACAGAACAATATAAGATATAACTGATGAGAATTAATGTATAATTAAATTGTAACAATCATCGAACACAATTAAATGATACTGCTCGTCCAATTACACTGGTCAACATGATTTTTGTCTCATGAGTCCCAATAGTTGTACTTAATGCAGTTTTTTTATCGTGATTTCAAATATGTATTCGGAATTTCTCCATTACCCAATTTCAATTAATGGATTTAAATAATTCTTTTTAATAAACTTTTTTCGTCCATTTGTCCATTGTAAAATAAAACCAAATGGGCTAACTCAAATGGTTTTCAGCTATGGAAAAGAGATATCAAGGCAAATGGAATCCTAACATGCTGGCCGATTATTGTTGGACCATCAAGAGGGATGCTACACAGGCGAAATATAGCAGAAAATCGTCATTTCTTACTTTCTAGGTGAGACCGAATGTTCAAATATTGTGTTGTTACGAATGTAGAAGATATTAAAGTGTTTGAAATTATAAATGCCTGTCTTTCGGAAACCTTGCATATGGAGAAAACCGATATCATATTTGAATTCAGGGGAAAAAGTACTACAAGAATCACATATTTTTCTTTCTGAGACAAAAAAGTATGTTTTTTTGTTGCTCAGTGTTATATAACAAAGAAACTAACTCACTGGCAATATCGAACCCATACGTTCTTGGCCGTGAGGATATCAGCTCTCCATACATCCCTTCCTGAGATAATGTTTTCCAATCATCTCCTGTATAATCTTTCTCTCATTTCATGATTGATGTCATTCTATCACCTCATTTTTCGTGTACCAACTGGGGGTTTTTCCTCTGATTTTCCTACAAGAAACTTCCATGACACTCTTTCATTCCCCATTAGTGACATGTCCTGCCCATCGCTGTCTACGAGACCCAACTGTTATTATATCTGGTTTCCTATAAAGATAATTTAGCTGACTGTTACGAAGTCTTCTCCATTCGCCCCATCTCTCTTTGGTCCAAAAATTTTCCTAAGAATTGTATTCTCAAATACTCGTAATCTTTTCTCCTCCCTTAAAGTAAGAGACCATATTTCGCATCCATGTAATATAACTGACAGAATAACAGTTTTTTATACTCTCAGTTTAAGGTGTTTTTGAGGATAGTTGGTACGACAAGAGACTCTGTAATGCATAATAGCATTCATTTCCAGAATTTAGCCTATCTTTAATTTCTTTGTGCATCTCATTCCAATTTGTAACTATTGTTCCTATATTCGAATTCAGAATCTTTTAAAATATAATTATAATATATATATATATATATATATATATATATATATACATACATACACACGGTGTAAATTAATTATACAGCACAAATTTAACTGCTTACAGAGGGGTATTATACAAGTAATTTGAAGTAAGGAACCAATGGTCTATTAGAGAAAATGGGCTAGTTATAGGGAATCAAAGTTTCGACAATTAATACAGATCAATCAATAGGAGAGCAAAGTAGGAGAGAAAGTTATACTAGAATTACTTCGGATCTTGATAATAATTCCGAGATCCTGATTTCTAATAATTCATCAACAACGTTAATGAAATATTGGGTTATGAAATTCCTTAAAATTTCGAACTTAGCAGTTGATTGCACACCGCTGCACTGGTTAAGGTAGCATCGGTACAATGAGAGCTTCAGCTCAGATTGAAACACGCAGAACCTTTGTAGTTAACGGTGGCTTAATGGTTAAATCGATGGATTTGTGTTCGAACATTGATGGTCCAAATCACGGCAGGTCACTTTTTTATTTCTTTCCTTCATATTTTCTATTATTTTTCTTTCCCTGCGTGTATACTGTGATATATTAACACCGAAACTTGTTCAGTATAAATAAATAAATAAATAAAGCCTGATATGTCCCTTTAGGGCAAAGGCCTCCCTGTACCGGGGTTAAAGCTCTCTTTGAGTGTGTCACCCGGTGAGCTACTCCGTGGTGAGAAGTTGACCTTGGATTTAGCCACTTGGTTTTATACACTGTCTGTTCTGTGATTAGTTAATACACAGTTGGCTCTCCATCGTTCTCCACCAGCTTTCCTGCATCCGGCGACTCCTGGACCATTGCGGCGCCGCCCCTATCGTTCTTTGAAGATTGTCAGCCCATCGGTCGTCTTGGTCTTCCGCGCTGTCTCTTGCCTGTGTACGGGTCCCACATGGTTGTTTTTTATGTCCACCTGTCGTCCTGTATTCTTGCGACCGTGGCCTGCCCCACTTCCATTTTTTACTGATGGCGTGTTGTGCGCAGGATATCAGTTGTTGAGAGATATCGCTTGAAGTGTTGTATTCGAGATTCTGTCCTTCAGAGTTTGATGCCTAAGATTTTCCTCTCCATTTTCCTTTGGCATACTTGGAGTGTGTACTTCATTTTGGCAGTTAAGATTCCAAGTTTGGCAGCCATATAACAGTGTTGGTATAGAACACAGGTTTGTAGGGTTTCCATTTTGAGTTTCCGGTTGGAGTGACTTGTCCAGCAGTTAAATTTCAGTGACCAGAACGCCTTCCAGGCGAGAGCTATTCTTCTGCTTATTTCCTTCTCTACTTTCTGATGGAAGGAGAGTAGTTGTCCTAAGTATATGTACTCGCTTACATATTGAAGATCCATTCCATCGACTTTGATTGGGTTTTCCGGACCATTAGACATAATTTGTGTCTTGCTTTTGTTCATCGAAAGGCTTGCAGTTTTGCTAGTTCCTGAGAGCTCTTGTAGCATTGATTGGAGTTGTTTAGGGGATCTGGCGAACAATACCACGTCTTCAGCGAATCTTAAGTTGGATAGCCTGCTCCCGTTTGTATTTACTCCGTATAGGCATACCTAATCCCATATTGGTTATTACATTAACAACTGTTTAGAATTAACATATTTGCAGTTAAGCTGAACTGTGAACACTTTTAGAATTCATATTAAGGCACCGTTGAGGTTATGTAATAAGGTAATAAATATAAAATTAGTACTTTTAGGTCAGTCGTCCTCGACCAGTTAAAGTGCAGAATATGAAACATTGTTTTTGAAAGACTTCCATATTGGAACTACTAAATGAAGTTTAAGAATTAAGTTGAGGACGAGTAACCTACCAGGTACCAATTTTATATTTAATACCTTATTCCGAAATGCATCTGATTTATGGTTCAGCACAATGTAATGGTGCAAGAGCTACTGACATGTATGCGGAACCGTATTCGAATAGACGCCATCCTCACCGAACAACCTTAGGGTATGTTGATAGGCGTTTTCGGGAGCATGGGACGTTGAAAGTAAACAGAGTAGCCGCCGGTGAAATACGTACGCGCCGCATTGCCGAGTTCAAAGAAAAATGTCTTCATAGGGTGGAAGATGATCCTTCTAATAGTACTCGTGCTTTTCCACGTGTAATGGGCACGAAGCATTAAAGTGTATGGGAAGTCCTTTTCATCTGCAAAAAGTACAAACCTTACAGCCAGTGCACTGCGCTCAATGGGTACAATTTTGTAATTGGGCTTTTTTGCAGCCACCACAATTCTCTTCCCCAGTCTTATTCATTGATGAGGCAATATTTAATACGGATGGGGTGGTTCTGAACTGAAAGAACAGTAATATGTGGGATTATGAAAATTCTCATACCATCTTGGAGTGCGGTCACCAGCAGAGTTTTTCGGGTGAACGTGTGGGTAGGAGTAATTTCTGACCACATCATTGGCCCCTACCTTCTTCTCCAGAGATTAAATTGTATAATTTATAAGACTTTTTAGTGCACGACCTACCTAGATTGATAGAGGTTCCTCTTCACATCAGGCTGCTCCCCATTTCTGCCGAAATGTGTGAAATCATTTGGATGAAGTGTATTCTGGCCGTTGGATAGGAAGAGGTAGTCCAACTGTAGTGTGGTCACCTCGCTCTCCAGATCTCTGTCCACTTGATTATATTTGTGGGGACACCTGAAAAAATTGGTTTATGCGAACCTTGTTGATACAAATAAACTATTAGTTACACGCATAATCGCAGCATGTGATGTAATCCGCGAGACACCTGGTATCTTGAACGGGGTACGAGAACCCTTTAGTCGCCGATGTCGTATGTGTTGTGAGAATGGAGGTGGCCAATTTGTACAATTTCTTCTAATGAGTATGCAAGTGCTTTACGTTTTTTCTGGTTTACTCAAATGTATTGTTTTTCCGATTCCGATTGAGGGTCTTTCCACTTTTCAGCGGTTGCCCTTTTACCAGCCGGCTGCTGGCCCGTCACATCCACATATGTCAATCACAGAGGTAGATGATCAACAGCCAGTGTAGGGGTGACATGTGGTTAGCATGTCGAGTCCCGCAGCCGTTATAGCTGGTTCCTCAACATGGAGCCGCTACTTATTGTAGCTACCCAATTGCCTCACGATGCTGGGTGGGCACCGGTCCCATACTGGCCGAAATACCACGAGAAAATTTCTTCCCCCATGGAGACTCGAACCAGCGCAAGTCCCGTAGCTCTGCGCCAAGGCTTCCTACCTTAACCGCTCGGCTACGGCGCGGGACATGTATTGTTTTTTATTTCCCAATAATAGCCTATTATGTATGCCATATGTACATACACTGTATCTCTTCGTGTTATCACGCTTATGATCATTGCACTATCATTATCCAAGTACATAAGTACTGTAGAGCACAATTACACATTTTATTTGCGAACCTTATTCTATTCTACAGTATGTGCATTATTATTACAACCTCTCAAACAATTGTCTGTACAATACGTACGTAGATAATTTTCTAACTCAAGTACTGCGCCGACATTCCAACACCGTATTCTGTAAACTAATGAATAAACAATTAAACCAGATGTAAATTTACATACGTAACTAATTTACAGTGCGTACATAATAAATGAAGAAAGGGGAAGAAAGTGTACACATACTGTAGGTATGTTGCATCAATTTTACATTTACGTCGGTAATAAGACTGCTATAACCACTAAGCTCAAGGCGCATACTTGTTGCAAGTTACAATCTCTGTATCATAACATTTACCTTTTAATTTTAAATAATCAGTGGCGTGCCAACCATTTCACAAATTGAATCATAACTTGAACATTTTTATTCGTAGACCATTCGTTCATTATCTCAAAATGCTTATATAATACGCCTCTATACGTAGTTAAATTCGTGCGTATCAATCATTTACACTCTGTATGTATAGATATGATTAAGAAAGTTTTCTTGGGTTTTTCGCTTCATGGATTCAAGGTCGGCCTCTGGCAACTGATTCCGACGTTTCGGTATGTTCCCACATGTCATTATCAAGGAATGATAGGTTCGAGATACAGGTTTAGGTCTTATATAATCAAACACGTTGATGTTTCACTGTGGTTCGTTTCCGAAACCATACACCCATCCAAGGTTTAGCTCTTATATAATTAAATACCTTCAATTTTCACTGCGGTCCGTTTCGGAAGCCACACACCCATCCAAGCGTCGACCACGCGCCATGTTGCCCAACCTGGATGGGTGTACGGCTTCGAAAACGGACCACAGTGAAAACTCAACGTGTTTGATTATATACGACCTAAACATGTGACTCGAACCTATCATTTCTTGATAATGGCATGTGGGATCATTCATTGTTAAACCGTTGAGGTGGAGAGTCATAAACTAAAATAAATTAAAATATACCTTCTTAGGTAAAATCCGTCGTCCTCAACTTATAAAATATGTAATCTTTATGCCTGTAGGCCTTCCAGAACAACCATTCCATCTTCAGCAGGTCACTTTTCGCTACAACACTTGTATGATGGTTGATGTTGTAGCAAAAAGTGACCTGAAGATGGAACGGATGTTCTGAAAGGCCTACAGGCATAAAGATTACATATTTTATAAGTTGAGGACGACGGATTTTACCTAAGAAGGTATAGTTTAACTTATTTTATTTTGTGTGGGATCATGCCGAAACACCGGAATCAGTGGCCAGAGGCCGACCTTGAATTCATGACGCGGATAACCCATGAAAACATTCTTAATCATACATATAGGCATATCAGCTAAAATCTAAAATTTAACATATATATATATATATATATATATATATAATTTAAAAAAATATTTCCGTTGCACCTCTCACTGTATAGGTATTTACAGTGGCACGATCTGTCAGGAGAGTAATTTCAAAATATGGATCACGCTCATAGTTTATTGACCACACTAGGACATACAAGAGTCCCCGTATGAGAGATCAGTTTAATATCATGACCTCCTTAAAGACATCAAAACATGACGAAACACACATTCGCACTCACGTATGCATGTATGCAATAGAACAAAACGGAATGATTAACTAACTATCTCACTAGGACTATCGAACCCGTAGGTTCATGGCCACGCGGACATAAGCTCTCCATACATCCCTATCCCGAGCCTATGCTTTCCAGGCACTACCGTATAATCCACTTCTCCAAAATCATGGTTAATACAATTCTCCCAGCTCATTCTTGGTATACCAACTGGGCGTGATCCCTCAGGTTTTCCTACAAGAAGTTTCCATGCACGTCTTCCATTCCCCATTCGTGCCACATGTCCTCCCCATCGCAGTCTACGAGACTTAACTGTTTCATATTATATCTGGTTTCCTATAGAGACTGCGTAGTTTACTGTTATTCAGTCTTGTCCATTCACTTGCGTGTTTATCTCTCTTTGGTTCAAAAAATTTCCTATGAACCTTATTCTCAAATAATAGTTTTTATTGACAAAATTATATAATAGGTCACCAAATAATATATTTAAATTACCGGATAATAAGGAAGAGGAGTTCGGGGTTAGACCTCATAAGACTTGAGGATAGAGACCGAAAAAGGTGATATAATTTATTCCTTGAAGGAAGAACAAGACGAATTATTCCTCAGTAATTTCAGAAATTGTAGAGTATACTCAGACAAGACTTTCGAGGTAAGGATAATAATGATACTAAGATCCAAGAATAAAAAGTAATGGATTTACATGGTCGAAAATTAGTGGATCCATCCACCCACAGTAATTCTGCATTTTCATGCTATGCTTGCAGCTTTACTAGGGAATTGTGTAGGTGTGGTAGGTTCCCGTTGCTTTCCACACCGGTGAAGGATGATGATAATGATAAGGATGATGATGATAAAGATGATGGCCATATGATTTCGGGGACCGTTTGGGCCTTAAAATTGTCCTGACATTTGTCTTACAGGTGAGGAAAAACCCCGATAAAAACCTCACCCAGAAAAACTGCCCCGACCGGAGATCGAACCCGGGCCCGCTGCGTGACAAGGCAGCACGCTACCTCGAGACCACAGCGGTGGAAACTTAGTGGATATTAGATGATAATAAATCAGTTTTATAGCAAAAAGAGTGACATTTTGACTTAAAACGTCTTGCGTCGATTTTCGGGAACGAGAAAATCCTTAATTTTAGTAGCTCATCATCAGTATTTATAAAATGTATTTCTTGTTAAGAAAAAAGTAAAATCATAATATCATGTATATTGAATATACTCACATTATATAAAAGGCATGTGGTTTTTATTGCAGGTGTACATGGATATCTGGCAGACGTGCGTGGTCCCCGATTTTCCCTGGAACCGCCGTCACTGCTGGTGTTTTCAAATTCAAGCGGTGGACGGGCTGATTGTGCAGCCGAGGGTTCGCCAGACCCTCGAATTGAGTGGGTTTTGGGTAGCGATGGGTCGCCTGTGGGTCCAGTGCCAGGAGCTCGCGTCGTTATGGCAAATGGTAGCCTCGTTTTCCCTCCGTTTCGTGGAGACCACTTCCGGCCTGACGTCCACAGTGCTACATACCGATGTGCTGCCAGCAACTCTGCAGGCAGGTTGCTGTCCCTGGACATGCAGGTTCGAGCCGGTAAGTAATTAACAGCATATTGACTATTTTATTCGTTTTCTTTGTGAAAGGCTTCATTCGATACATCCAATTTATTTTACCTACATACAGAAAAATACAAATAATATAAGTTTATTTTATTATAACATTTCTGCATTGCGATGCTTTTATTTATAGCAGAAAAATTTAGCTGTTTAGATATACATTATTTAGGACTATTTAACTCATACCCCAAATGGGAGTCAATGACTAATAACGTTTCAATGAATTTTGTTTTACAACAAATGACAGTCGTGCTTCACCTCGATCCTTATTGATTTTTCTTTACACTTCCTGTTTAGTGATAAAGAAATAAAAAATAAATATCCTCAACTCGTGTCCAACTCAGGGTCGGGTCGAGGGATGAGATGATGTCCCTTAAATGGAGGTCTGTGAATGACAAGGGTGCCTGTCGACCACGCCTGACTCACCATCACAGGAGCAGATGAACGAAATGAAATGAAATCGTTGAGATGGGTATGGGGAAATGGTGGAATGATATTGTGACAGAGGAAAACGGGAGAAACTCCGAGAAAAACCTGCCCAAGCTCCGTTTAGTCCACCACGAATCCCACATGGAGTTATCGAGACTCGATCTCGGGACCCCAGAGGTGAGAGGCGAACGTCTAACCGCTTGCGCCACGGAGCCGCGTGATAATGAAGGCTCCTCGTTTTTAATATCCTGAACAGGTCAGAGCATTATTTTGCAGTTACTGACTCTCCAACAAATACATTGAATATAGCAAAATAATAAACAGTTTCCTTCGAACTACACATCTGATGATTGTGTGTTCAATAATTATGTTTTTAAAAAATGGTTTTACTGAGTTGTTTACTAAAAAATAAATTAACAATCTATAATATTGGTTATAATATACAGTTTGATGTGTTTCAATTTTTCTCCACTAGGGCGCAGTCTTACAATATTGCGATCCTATTTGGCAATAAGTAATATGATCAAGTTGCAGTGGATGAACAGATGTCACATAACCACTCATTTCTAATTGTTTTCAAACATCGCCGTCTACATTAAATATATAAATATTTTAAAATACCGGTAACTATACTTAAAAAATGATTTTCGAGTAAACAGCTTGTAATTTTTATTCATTAAATAGTTACCTAACAAAAAATGTCATACTATTAATTTCGCAGTCCTCTAGATAAATTGGAAATTTCAATCGTGACAGTTCTTACGATACTCGTGTGAATCGAAAGTGGTCCATCTCCCTGGCGTGGTCTGTGGAGCCCCTACCTTTCATGCTGGCGATAAAGATTCCACTCCTGTCGAGTGTGCATAAAATGCCTTCAGTTTAATGTTTATTTAAAATACGAGCATATCTAATAGGAAGGAAGTTGTATTTTTGTATTGTAAGCCCATGTTTTCCCTTTACAGAGATTTGGACGCTCTCCCCCTACAGGGAAGAATTTGAACCATAATAATTTAGTTACATTTGTTTTCGTTTATATGCCATTTTTGAGTGATCCGTGGTCAGCGTTCCGCCTCATACAGATATCTAGGAATCAAAGGTAGTACTAGGACGAGAAAATTCGGTAAATTTTGCTTAGAGGCCCTTTCATTCAGGCTTAAGGATTTTTTACGAGCCTGAAAATCTTCAGACTCGGGACCCACGGCTTAAATTCCCTCCCGGAGGACTTGCTCCTTGGATTTTTCCGTCCTAAAAAATCCACCGACCCCGGCCGGGTTTGAACCCGCGACCCTCGGGACCAGAGGCAAAGAGCATAACCACTAGTCCACCGCGGCCGACGTGGAAGTTGTACATTTCATAAAATTTCACTCTCTTATAAGAGGTGTTTTTTTTCCAACGAAAATAATGCGGGTGTCTTCTAGACATGAGGAAATTGCAATGGTTAACAACTGCGTGAAGTTTCGTGAAAATATGAATGATAGGTGAGAAATTGTAAATTTTATAAAATTTCACCCTTCTGTAAGGGATTGTTTTTTTTCAAACTAAAGTAATCAGAATTTCTACACATGCAGAAAGTGCCATGGTTAACAACTGTGTGAAGATTCGTGAAAATGTCTAATAGGAGAAAAATTGTAAATTTTATAAAATTTCACCCTCCGCAAGGCGTGGTTTTCCCCAACAAAGTTATGAGAGTTTCTATACCAGTACAAAAAGCAATGGTTAACAACTGTGCGAAGTTTCGTGATAATATATCTAATAGGAGAAAAATTGTATTTTTTTTAAATTTCACCCTCTTGTAAGGGATAGGTTTTTCCAATAAAAGTAATGGGGGTTTTAACATATGCAGATAGTGCAATGATTAAAGCTGTGTGAAATTTCGTCAAATATGTCTAATAGAAGATAAATTGTGTAATTTTATATAATTTCATCCTCCTGTAAGGGGTGGTTTTATTCCAACAGAAGTAATAGGAGTTTTTACACATATAAAAAATGCAATAGTTAACACTGTGTGAAGTGTCATGAAAATGTATCTAATAGGAGTGATGTCATTCAATTTGTAGAGCTAGATCATGAATTTGTTTGTATGTGTAAGGTATGTGATTCCGTGATTGTTTTTTTTTAGTGTTTTGTGCAAATGCAACATTTTAGATAATTTATATACGATGTTACATCTTTCTGTACCCAAGATTTTATTTTCCATTTCCACTCGTCTCTATCCATCCACTCCATTTCCTCCAGTCCTTTTGTTCTCATTCCAGTTCTTATTTCTTGCATCCATGAATTTCGAGGTCTTCCTTTCCTTCCTCTTTCAGGTGGACACCATTCCAATGTTATTTCTGGGTAACCTTTCATCTTGCATTCGTCGTACATGCCCATAAAAATTAATTGCTTGTATCTTACATAATCTACTAATGAATATCTAATATTCATTTTTTCTCGTATTACAGTATTTCATATTTTATCTAATTTTGAACATCTTGTTGCTCGCCTCAAGAAATCAATTTCCATCGACATAAGTTTTTGTTGAATTTTCAAACTTCAGCTCCATATGTGACAGCACTTCTCACTATTGAATTATATATTTGTAACTAATTTTTTCTGGTTATATGTCTGTTCCATAAGACTCAATTTATCATTGCTGATATTGCTTTAGCTTTATTAATTCTGTTCTTAATATAATTTTCTTATTTATCTTCTTTATCTACTTTTACTCCCAGATACTCAAATTCTTCACATCCTCTAATATACCTCTCCTGATCTTCCAATATTAAATCTTCGGTTTCTGCTTCACATCCCATATAAAATGTTTTTTTCCAAATTTATTTTCAAATCCCAGTTATCGTATTCGTCCAATAATTTTCAGAAAATGAACTCCATGTCTTCATATTCTTGAGCAATTATTATCTGGTCATTTTAGACAATATTGACAAAATATTAATACGGGGACATACAGTAGTATGAACCATCCCTGAGGTTATTTATCGAATGCACTCCATACTGATGTACAATATTCCCCAAGTGCCTCATTATTTTATAAAATAATAAGCATGGGGTTAACCACAAAAAGAAAGCGTGAAAATGTCTTTCATTTATTGAAATTTAGCACTCCTTGAATTGGCGAAGTTATATTTTCACTCTGTACATACAAGGAGTTTCAAAATTACTACAGACTTCTAGGGGTTGCAGAGGGGACTTAATAGATAAAATTTTGATAAGGAACCCACGTCCGGAAACGTACCGTTTCGATGTAAAATAAGTTTGAAAACAGAAACAAAATGGGTTGATATCGTGTGCGTTGTGTTTCAGAATAAGTATTACAGACTTCTAGGGCTGTAGTCGAAGGAAGATCTTCTTACACGAATTCTGGCGGCAGAAGAAATTACTGAGCACACACATGTCTTGTGGGCGTTGTGTATGAACACATGGTGCAACGAACAACAGGGTCGCCATGTGGTACCACACTTGTAGTACAACACCTATAAGTCTGTAATACTTATTCTGAAACTCAAGAGACACTATATCAGCCCACTGTGCTTCGATCTTCAAACCTATTTTACATCGAAATGGTACGTTTGCGGACATGTGTTCCTTACAAAAACTGTATCTACTAAGTCCCCTGTACAACCCCTTGAAGTCTGTATTATTTATTCTGAAACACCCTATAGATATGAAAAACTATATATTACCCATCCAAGTGTTTTGTGCGGGCGGAAAATATGTTAACTAACAAACTGTCTTTCTCTTTCTATTCCTTACTATGTTGCCACTTCCTGTCCTTTGAATTATGTTGTTTGATTGGCAGGTAGAGAGCTGACAAATGCTATGTATTTTAATGATCCGTCGTTCTGCGCAATCAGTGGCAGAATGACTAACTTGACAACCCTGTTACTTTTGGGGTTATGTCTAGGAATGAGCTCTCCCTTCCTTGCCCTTCTCGTTGCATGTTGCCACTTGTGATTTATTGTCAGGCTGGTAACAGAGAGACGACAAATACTGTGATTTTAAATGATCCGACCGCTTGAGCGTTCAGTGCTTAAATGACTAATTTGACAACCATGTTAAGACCACACGTGTTTAGGGATTCTCCACCCGTATTTGAAGTTGAAAAATTTCAATACATGATCGGATGTACAGTTTTCTCCTACATCCCTTCCACAGATTCAGTAGATCGGCGACACTAGCGCTAAAACTCTTCCCCTCCGCCCGTGAACAGTTAACTTGGATGTGTAATACTTTCTCTTATCGTATCCTGTGCTGTATTCGTTGCTAGTATTTGTATAGGCCTACTTCTAAAACAAGATCTAGGGATGTGGTGTAAGATCCCTGCTCCCTACCTAGATTTAACTGGGCAAGGATATTGACTTACGTCCCATGGGAGGTTGCAAGTTAAAAAAATTAGGACAGATATAATAAAAAGTAGTGAGATTTGACAGCAATTATTGAGAATGTGTAAGAGTTTAAATTAATATCTTCATGTTTTCTTCGTCCACCGCTGTGGTCTCAAGGTAGAGTGCTGCCTTGTCACGCAGCGGGCCCGGGTTCGATCCTCGGTCGGGGCAATTTTTCTGGGTGAAGTTTTTATCGGAGTTTTTCCTCACCTGTAAGGCAAATGTCAGGAAAACATTAAGGCCCAAACGGTCCCCGAAATCATATGGCCATCATCATCCTCATCTTCATCATCCTTCACCGGTGTGGAAAGCAACGGGAAGCTATCACACCTACAATTCCCTAGTAAAGCTGCAAGCATAGCATGAAAATGCTATGATTGCAGTGAAGGACCTGCCTTCGGGCAGAATTACTATGGATGGATGAATGCTTTCTTCAACAGCGCTGTTTTCTTATATTGTAACAAGTGCTTTTTTATTGTCTATGTGGTAATGAAGCTTATATAGGCTATTACTTCGTACAGTAATCCAGATGGATTATGTCCATCAATTTGAACTTAGCGTTGACACTGAAATGACAGGATATCCCAGAGGAGGATCACTAGTAAACCCAGAAATGTTCTTGTTTTGTTTAGAAATTGCGCTAATGTTTCATTATTACGTATAAAAAGAACAGCTAACAACCAAACATTTTATAATAAGCAATTACGGTGTCACTTACCAAAACATGGAATTCCCTTCCACCCTATGTCAGAGACTGTCAAACTATAACATCCTTCAAAAACAAACTAAAGAATTATTTAATAATAAACTAACTTATACACCTCACTGATAGTATTCTTTTAGCAATATTAATATATTTAATTATTTATGTAAATAATATTAAGAATAACAAATATTTTTATTTGTTTTGTTTTAAATATTGTATAATCGTAAAATTAGTTTTCTATATCTCATTATTTTCCTGTTTTTTATATACACTAGACAGGGACAATTTAATATGTCTTGCTTGTATACATTTTATTATTAGTTTTAGTCTTAATTTTAACTAATATTAACTGGTTGTATTATAGATCGTAATATGTATATTAGATATCTTTTGATCAAATTTTTACTTAGTGTTTAATATTAGAGTTAATTAAGATTGTTATATTCTTATGTAATATATGTTTGTCCTGGTGAGTGGAAGAGAAGGCCACATGGCCTTAACTCCACCAGGCTAAATAAATCTCTTAAATCTTAATTAGGTTAGTAGAGATGTTTAGTGTTAAGATTTTAAGACCATAATACAGTAACCTTATTTTAGTTTCATTGTATTATCAAGTAATGGCTTTCCTAGGTGAAGACCCATTTCGCAGTAAAATTATTAATAATAACAAAATATTAGAACAAACTAATACCATTTAACTACCACGGATACCAACTTACATACGAAGTGGAAAAAGATTTTATTTAAAAAAATATAAAATTTAACAGAGTAACAGGAATCATAAATAATATTTTCAAGCCAAACATAGTACGGCAACACGCACGAACTTGAATTTATAAAACTCTGGCCAGACCCACATTATGTTAAGGCAGTGAGGCCTTAGATGAAGAAAGACTAACTGCGGCAGAAATGAAAATTTTGAGACGTACTGCAGGTTACTCAAGAACAGACCATAAAAGAATTCTGAGATTCTCAAAGAATTACAAACAGAATCAATTATGGAATATGTACAAAAATATAGAAACAACTGGAAATCTCACGTAAGAAGAATGGGCCGAACAAGAATACCATGTCATATCTTAAATTACCAGGCACCAGGCAAGAGATCCTGGGGCAAGCCCTTCAAACGATGGATTGAGACCGTTACAGACCCCTAGATCTACCACATGAAGTGAACAAATATTACCAACCTTTATTTTATGGAATGAATGAATGAATGAATGAATGAATGAATTAAATCTACTCTACGGTGATATGTAAGATGTTATGGTATTTCTGACTCCATACAAATAAACATTCACACACACGACTCGTACCGCCATTTATTTGGTCTGGGACCAATGCTTAGAGGAGGGACTACAACCCTCCCTTTGGCCCTCTTCTGCTCTAAGTTGACACAGTCTCGGAGTCATGAGAAAGTACGTGGGTCCATTAGATCACCACAACCACTTATTGTAAACACCTATGGTTTGCTAACTACTTACCTACCTACCTACCTACCTACCTACCTAACTCACTGGCATTATCGAACCCGCAGGTTCATGGCCGCGCGTATAAAAGCTCTCCATACATACATATCCTGAGCTAATATTTTCCAATCATTCCCTGTGTAATCCACTTCCCTCAATTGATAGTTAATGTTATTCTCCCATCTCATTATCGGTCTACCAACTGGGCGTTTTCCTTCTGGTTTTCCAACAAGAAGCTTCCATGCATGTCTTTTATTCCCCCTTTGTGCCACATGTCCTGCCCATCGCAGTCTACGAGACTTAACTGTTTTTATTATATCTTGCTTCCTATAGAAACCTTGTAGTTAACTGTTATGCAGTCTTCTCCATTCACCTGTCTGTTCATCTCTCTTTGATTCAAAATTTTTCCTAAGAACTTTATTCTCAAATACTCGTAATCTCCTTTCCCCCTAAAGTAAGAGACCGTGTTTGGCATCATTGTATAAAGCCCTAACATTCCATGTTCCAAGGAACATGTCCCTGTGTTTGAGCCTTTGGCATAGTTTCCCTGAAGTAGTCCCCCCCCGGAAAACCGAATGGGGGACTATTTGACCACAGGGAAATTTTACTCCTGTAGAACCCATGTCCGTAGTTTTTGATGGTTGTATTTTTGCGGTGAATGATCGTCACTCTTTCGACCAAGGTACTTTTTTCGTCTGGCTTATCACCTTCGACCAGTCCGGCATGGGTAACCCTATCGGCAGCAATGCTACCGCCGGCATCGCTCTCGGGATCATTTAAACACGCAAGCCACTCCACCACGACAAGGTAAGGATACCGTAGTTTGCTAAACCATACTATATTTTACTTAGCTTGTAATGGGTTGAAAGGTGACATGAAATGAATTAATGAAAATGAAGTTACATGTTAGGGTAGGACAAGAGGAGTGGAGAGTGTTGATAGGATGAAATTCAGGAAAAGACAGAGAACTTAATGTGCAATTACTATGTGAAAACAAAATTTTGAGTAAGAGCGAGGCTGTTTTTTTAAGGAGTATTTAAGTCATGCTCCAAATGGGAGTCAAGCACCAATCACATTTCAATGAATTTTGATTTACAACCAATCAGAGTCTTTTTCACCTCTATTTTATCAATTTAATTCTATCACTTTAAAATCAAACTCCTCCTTTTTAACATTCTGGATAGGTCAGTCCATTAATTTGCAGTGACTGACACCATAAGAAATAAGTTGAATATAACAATTTATATATTAAGATGGTGGGTGGCTACCAGATGGTATATATAGTACACGATTGTAACACAGTAGTTTTTCATTTCGATTTAATCAATTTAATTTTATCACTTTAAAATCAAGCTCCTCCTTTTTAACATTCTGAATAGGTCAGACCATTATTTTGCAATGACTGACTCTCTAAGAAATACAATGAATATAACAATTTATATATTAAGATGTAAGAATTCTAGATTTCATGTGGCTACTAGATTGTATATATAGTACACGAATGTAACCAGATAGTGCTTGCGGTATATAATATAAAAACATTTGTAGCAATTGATTATTCCACAAAAAACACTGTTTGCACTTTCCTGAACGTATCATTTCCCAGAAATTTACGTTCCAGTATAATATAATTTACATCGTAGGATATCAAAAATTAATTAATAACCTATAATGTTGGTTATAATATATAGTTTGACGTATGTATTTTTTTCTCCACTAGGGTGCATTCTTACAATAATGAGATTCTTCGGCAATAAGTAATATGATCTGGTTGCAGTGATGAACAAATTAACTATAACAAGCGTTTCTCATTTGTTTTCAGACATCGCCATTTACATTAAGCATATAAATATTTAAATAACCCACCGCTGTGGTCTCTAGGTAGTGTACTCCCTTGTCACGCAGCGAGCCCGGGTTCGATTCCCGGACGCGACAGGCTCCTGAGTGATTTTTTTTCGGGTTTTTCCTCACCTGTAAGACAAATGTCAGGATGCTTAGGACCCAACGGTCCCCGAAAATCATCCTGCCATCAATATCATCCTTATCTTCATCATCATCATCATCCTTCACCGGTGTGGAAAGCAACGGGAAGCTACCACACCTATAATTCCCTAGTAAAGCTGCAAAGCATAGATGAAAATGCTATGATTGCAGTGAAAGAACTGCCCTCGGGCAGAATTACTATGGATGGATATTTAAATAATGATTTGTGAGTAAACAGCATAATTAAATTCGTTAAATAGTCCTAACAAATGCCACTCTTGATTTTCAAATTCTCTAGATAATTTCACTCCTCACTTCGTCAGTCATGAATTTATCGATGGTTTGGAAAGTCGCTCGTGGCATTACTTATGACAAACCGCATATAAATACTTTGTTTAATCTTGTAGGCAAAAAATTAAGAAAATTGAACGATTCATGTTGTCCGACGCCGTGGCGTAGTCGGAAGAGTCCCTACCATGCACTCTGGCGACCCGGGTTCGTTTCCCGGCGGGATAGCGGATTTTAAATCTCCACCTTGGGTCTGGGTGTGTCTCCTGTCTTGTGTTTGTATGTGTGAATAAGATAAAAAAGGTTAACAAATTTAAAAAAAAAAAAAAAAAAAAAGGAAAAAGAGTGTAAACGAAATAAATCGACAAAGAAAGAAATTAAAAAAAAGAGAGAACAGACTTTTATAGATGAGTCCGTCACTGTGGCGTAATCGGTACAGTCCCTACCTTCCACTCCGGCGAACCGGGTTCGATTCCTGGCGGGGTAGGGGATTTTAAATCTGCACCCTGGGTCTGGTGGTGTGTGTCCTGTCTTGTGTTTGTATGTGTGAATAAGATAAAAAAAGGTTAACAAATTTAAACAAAAACAAAAAAAAAAGGAAAAAGAGTGTAAACGAAAGAAATCAACAAAGAAAGAAATTAAAAAAAGAGAAAGAACAGACTTTTATAGATGAGTCCGTCACTGTGGCGTAGTCGGTACAGTCCCTACCTTCCACTCCGGCGAACCGAGTTCGATTCCTGGCGGGGTAGGGGATTTTAAATCTGCACCCTGGGTCTGGGGGTGTGTCCTGTCTTGTGTTTGTATGTGTGAATAAGATAAAAAAAAGGTTAACAAATTTAAACAAAAAAAAAAGGAAAAAGAGTGTAAACGAAAGAAATCGACAAAGAAAGAAATTAAAAAAAGAGAGAGAACAGACTTTTATAGATGAGTCCGTCACTGTGGCGTAGTCGGTACAGTCCCTACCTTCCACTCCGGCGATCCGGGTTCGATTCCTGGCGGGGTAGGGGATTTTAAATCTGCACCCTGGGTCTGGGTGTGTGTGTCCTGTCTTGTGTCTAAGTGAGGATAAAAGAAAGTTAACAAAACAGGTAAAACAAAAAGAAAAAACAGTATAAACGAAAAAAAAATGAGAAGCGGAATGTAAACCGCCCCGTGTATGCTGAAGAATTTAACATTAACAATTAGTGCTAATGCAAAAAAATTCAACTTTCTTAAAACATGTCAGAAATGTGTGGTGTTACAATACACTGGTCAGCAGGATTTTTGTCTCATGAGTACCAGTAGTTGTACTTAATGCAGTTTTTTTATCGTGTTTTCAAAAATGCACTCGAAATTTCTCCATCACCCACATTTTTTTATTTCAATTTCAATTAATGGGTTTAAATAATTATTTGTTTAATACACGTTTTTTCGTCCATTTGCCCATTGTAAAATAATATAAAATGAGCTAACTCAGGAGATTTCAACTATGGAAAAGATATATCAATGCAAATAGAATCCTAATATGCTGGCCGATTATTTTTGAACCATCTAGAAGGATGCTTCACAGGCGAAATATAGCAGAAAATCGTAATTTCTTACTTTCTAGGTGAGTCCGAATGTTCGAATATTGTGTAGTTACGAATGTAGAAAATATTAAAATGTTTGAAATTATAAATGCCTGTTCTTTGGAAACCTTGCGTGATGGAGAAAACCCGATATCATATTTGAATTTCATTAGAAAAAATACTATCAGAATCACATAGTTTTCTTTCTGAGGAAAAAAAAAGGGTTTATTTTTTGTTGCTCAGTGCAATTAGGGCTAATGCATGTGAAATTAAACTTTCTTAAAACATGTCAGAAATATGTGGTGTTACAAGAGCATACATTTCAACATCTGCGACAGAAGCAGGCGTATTACAACTGTAATGCATGATAATTATGTAAGGGCATGTAAAATTAGAGAGGACATAGATGATGCCCCATTGAACAATTTGAGGTTGGGAACTAAGTGTCCGAGAAGCCAGCCTATGGAGATATAGAAGTAAACTTATTTCGCATTGTCTTGTATTACTGTTTCCCAGGTGATTTAAATTAACCTGCATACAAGTTTAAATGTACTGTGCTATTTATTTACATGTTCTACATCATTTAGTTCCTACAAGGAAGAGCTTGTTGACTAGGAAGTTATGTTACAGGATTTGACCCGATTTCCCTTGATTATTTCCTATGGGAATATCTAAAATCACTTTTGTTTGAGACTCCGGTATAGATACTTCTAAACGAAGCCGGCCGTTGGCGATGGTAGTGACACCTACCTGTTAGCTGACGAAACGAGAATTATAGATTTGTATATGTGGAAACAGTTGTTACTGTTTGTACCAAGTCTAAAATGGTGTAGTGGGCTGCACACTCCTACGGAGAAAGAGAGGTCCACGGTTCGATTCTTGGTTCAGACATTAATTTTTCTTTTCACAATATCATTATAATATTCCAGTGAAACGGACGTGAAATTAGTTGCAAGGATTGCAGCTGCCTGTCATGCGATTAGAAACACGCCAAGGTATTGCCGAATCTGGTAAGCTTATGTCATACTTGGATTGAAGTTACTGGCTGTTAGTTTGATCAACTGTTGTAAGGTACAAAATGGTACGTTAATTGTGCCAATGATGGTACGTACAATTTAGAATAGATTTATTTAGCCTGGTGGAGTTAAGGCCATGTGACCTTGTCTTCCATACACTAGGACAAACATATGTTACATTTACAAACATGTGTTATATTTAGATACAAAAAATACATCATCACCATCATCATCATCATCATCCAGGGATTAAGCCTGTTGGCACGTTCCGGTTTTATGAAATAATTGTTAAAATTGTTCAGACCATTTTCTGTGTGGGCGTCCAACAATTCTCCTTCCGTGCGGTTTATAATTTAGCAATAATTTTGGAAATCCTCCTTCTGGAATTCTATCAATATGTTCTTTCCAGTCGTTCTTATATTTAATTATTCGGTCTGTACGTTTGAAAATATATAGTTCCTTTCTTACATCTTCATTTCTTTTCTTGTCCAGCAAAGTATATCCTGCTATATTTCTTAAAAATCGCATCTCAGCTGCTTCCAATCTTTGTTCTTGTCTTTTAGTGATCGTCCAACATTCAGATCCATACATCAATACAGGAACAGCCATTACTTTATAAACTTTATATAATGGGAGGTTATGACGATGAACTTTAAGAAGGCAGTCCCTTCAATCGTGTTACCCTGCGAGGTGCCTGTAACACCTTCAGGAGACAATCTTACATCACTAAATGTTCTCACGAGAAAAAAATACAATAATAGTACATACTAAACAAATAATTATCTGTCAAACTGAACAATATTGAAAATAATGCCTAATAATACAATAAAATACATCATCATCATCATCCGGTATCATGGCAGCTGCCGCCGTCTTCCAGAAACCAAACGCCATTCCTCTCTATCCATCCATTCCTCTGATATTCATAGCTGCTTGTACCCTTCTATCCAAGTTTTCTTCTGTCTTCCTCTCTTCCTTCTTTCCATTGGGATCCATTCCATAACAATTTGGCAATCTTTGCTCTGGCATTCGTTTGACATGACCATACCACTGCAATCTTTTCTTTTCTATGATGTCCGGCTCCTCTTGTACACCCATAATTTCCCTTAATTCTTTATTTCGTATTCTATCTATTCTAGATTTTCCAGCTGATCTTCTTAAAACATCCATTTCTGTACTTAAAATTCTTAAAATTAAACTAATGAAAGAATGTGTACACAAAGGAATAACTACTCGTACCTACTATGCATAAAAATTATTTATTGTAAAGAAATACAAAGAAAGTAACAAACTATAATGAATTAATCTATCGCTTATATATAAGGCATAAGTAAACATATTGACAAATCTTAATACTAATTTTATTAAATAATTAAAAAAAAACAAATTATTAATATTGTTAAAAATTAATATTAGTGAATTATTTCAGTTAATAATATTATTTTCAAAATTTGTTTCTGAAATATGGTAGTTTGGCACTCTCTAATATAGGGTGGAAGAGAATTCCATATTCTAGCAAGAGAAACTGTAAAAGATTTCGAGTACTAGGTAGTGCGATGAGGAGGGATATAAAGGACAATATGCTGATGGGATCAGGTATCTAATTTATGTGTATCAGAGGGTCAATTGAGCGGTGTGATAAATAATAAGGTAATGATGTGTGTAATATTTTATAGAGGAGAGATAGGGAGTGGATGGTTCTACACTGCCAAATAACATTAATAAAAAATACCAGACAGTAACGTGAAAGACAAGTTTACTCCTATATCACCATAAGCTAGCTTCTGGGACCCAAGTTTCCCTATCCCAACATGTTCAGTGGAGCATCCCGCGTTTCCTGTCTACTTTTTGCACGCTCTTAAAAAATCACTCTGTATCAGTTGAGAAAATCGTATGCTTTAATTGATGGGTTATGCATGTGAGACTTTAACAGAACATGACACGAATGTGATCCGCCACAAGTTCTCAGGACATTGCAAAAATAATGGCACTGTAATATGTTTCTAATTGTGTAACATTGTATTTCGCTTCTTGTTAGTACCTGATTTTTTTTAAATCTGTACATGGTAGAGTTTAAAGCAGAACAGGGACATTGTATTGAACCTAATCCCTCATAGTGCTCAGCATAATAGGAAAATCCTGTTTGAGTGTTAATGTTCGATGAATTTGGTTAGAAATACCTTGGGGACATTTAAACTACACCAGGCATCCACATAGATATGACATCAATGTAAAGACCTTATCGGTCCCTGCTAGCTTTAATATATAACGCTATTGATTTTTGGAGCGAATTTCATGCATTGATACAGTCTTTATAGACAGAGATGATGTGGTTGTCGATAAGTTAGGTATCACAAAGCCCCATGCAACTCTGATATTGGATATCATTATCGCGATATCATATGACTCCTGATACTGCTAATAAAAAAAGCTTCCTAAAAGTGAAACACATTCGCTGTGGTTGCAACAAATCAATTAAAAGTCGGCGAACTTACATTTTGTCTTCAATATGTCATTATGTAACATTTCTCAGCTTCCAGCTCTTTTCTAAGTTTGAAGATTCAACTTTTAAAAAGAATGTTCTAGAATTATTACCTGAGAGAAATGTATAAAGGAAAATTCTTTAGAGCTGAGGCATGGAAGGAGTGAAAACTTGCAAACAATTATTATTATTCTTCTTAAGAAAAATATTTCAACATGAAAAACTTGATCCACAATACTAGATATAACTTCTTCATATAAATACTGAACGAACCAACTAGATAACTCACTGGCACTATCGAAATCGTAGATTCATGGATGCGCAGACATAAACTCTCCATATATCCACATCCTGAACTAATGTTTTCACATTTTCCATGCGTAATGTCATGAGTGATTTCCAAATTATCGATAAATTCACGACTCACGAAGTGAGGAAAGAATTTAACGGCGAATTCGGAAATCAAGAGTGGCATTTGTTACGACTATTTAACGAAAAAATTATGCTGTTTACTCACAAATCATTATAATAATAAGAAGAAAGGTTCGCCCTAATGGGCAAATCATTATTAAATATAGTTATTTTATATATTCGATGTGAACGGCGATGTTTGAAAACAAATGAGAAACGCTTGTTATGTTTCACTTGTTCATCACTGCAACCAGATCATATTATTTATTGCCAAAGGATCGCAATATTGTGTGGATGCAAACTAGCGGAGACAAAATGAAACACATCAAACTGTATATTAATTAATTTCTGATGTCCTATGATGTAAATATGTCAATCGATTTTTTCTGGAAAGTTAATACCTGGGAAATAATACGTTTAAGAAAGTGCAAGCAGTGGTTTATTTTTTATGGTATAATCAATTTCTACAAATATTTTATATTATATCCCACAAGCACTATCTATTTACATTCGTACACTATATATACAATCTAGTAGCTGTATTTCTTAGAGAGTCAGTCACTCCAAAATAATGCTCTGGCCTATTCAGAATGTTAAAAAGGTGGAGCTTTCTGTAATATTATATACTTATTTGATGAATTCCAGGTGAAACACGACTGTAATTGGTTGTAAATCAAAATTCATTGAAACGCGATTGGTCATTGAATCCCATTTGGGGCATGAGTTAAATAGTCCCTGTATATTCTACTTCCCTTCAAATCAAGCTTAATATTATTCTCCCATTTTATCCTTGGCCTACCTACTGGACGCTATCCCTCTGTCTTCTACTAGCACTACTTGACATTGTAGAGGACATAAGAGACTCAATGGACAAAAGCAAACTCACCGCAATAATCCTACTCGACTACAGCAAAGCCTTTGACACAGTAGATATAGACTTAATGCTAGCGAGACTAAAGACACTACATCTGTCGGAAAACTGCCTTGATTGTTTTGCATCTTACCTCACTAATCGTCAGCAATCAGTTTCTGTTAATAATCGCATTTCTTCCTGGCGCTTGGTGAGGAAAGGGGTACCTCAAGGCGGCGTACTCGCTCCTCTTCTCTTCTCTATTTATATTAATGACGTGACCAAGAAACTACAAAACTGCAAGCATCATCTTTACTCCGACGACCTACAGATTTACACACACTTTAGGCCTGACGAAATTAATGAATATATTGACAAAGTAAACACTGACCTCAGGCATATATCTTTATGGTCCAGACAATATGGGCTGAAATTAAATGTAAACAAAACGCAAGCAATAATTATCGGACATCCAAGTCTATTACACCTCATAAACAATGGCAATATGCCGGCTATCATATTAGATAATGAACAAATTCCTTATACCGACGTCGTTAAAAACTTGGCATTTTTCTTAGATTCTAATTTAAAATGGCATGAGCAAGTAAAACAAACATCTAAAAGGATCTTCTCCATAATGCATTCCCTAAAGCGACTTAAACATTTTCTTCCTACAACTCTTAAAAGAATTTTAATCCAAACTTTAGTGATGCCGCATTTTGACTACTGTGACGTTCTACTAACTGACATAAGTGACGGATTGTCGGACAAACTGCAGCGTGTCCATAATATGTGTATCAGATTCATATTTAATGTTCGAAAATACGATCACATTTCTCCATTATTCCACGAATTGTCATGGCTACATCTAAAAGAGAGAAGAAAATCGCACTGTCTAATTCTCCTATTTAAGATCCTACATACCTCGATTCGCAATTATTTATCATCCCGTCTCCAGTATCTATCCTCAAACCATAACTTAAACACAAGATCACAACATAGTCTCTTACTTAATATACCGCAACATAGGACATCACATCACTCCATGTCATATACCATCTCCACTTCTCGCAACTGGAATTCCCTACCACAAGAAATAAGGGGCTGCCGGACATTGGCATCTTTTAAAAGAAATCTAAATGTATATTTGCTCTAAACTCGACTTCATTATTATCCAGTGTAAGATATATATATTAATTGGTGTTTCCCGTATAATGTATCATATTTATATTATTATTATTATTATTATTATTATTATCGTATAATTATTGTTATTACCCTATAAAATGTTGTTTGTACATGACATTTACATTGCTACATTTATTGTATCTTTAACTGTTTATAATTAGTATAGTGTATATCTGTATTTGTCGAATATTTATTTTTATTTGTGCTGGTTGAGTGGAAGAGAGGGCCTTATGGCCTTAACTCTGCCAGAATAAATAAAGTATTATTATTATTATTATTATTATTATTATTATTATTATTATTATTATTATTTACAAGTCTTTCTTTAATTCCCCATTCGTAGCACATGTTTCATCGCACTCTGCGAGATTTAACTGTCCTTATTACATCAGGGCTCCCAGAATGATCACGTAGTTCGCTGTTATGTAGTATTATCCACTCGCCTCTCTTTGGTCCAAAACTATTTATAAGATCTATCAATTACTTATTATATTTTCTCCTCCCTTAAAGTAAGAGTCCATGTTTCACCTCCATATAACTGGGAGAATAACAGTTTTGTATATTTTCATTTAAATTTTTTGAGAGTATTTGGATGACAAGAGTCCCTTTAGTGCATAATAGCATGCATTTCCAGAATTGAGCCCATGTTTAAATATTTTGTGAACCTCATTCTTGTGTATAATTACACTGGTCAACATTATTTTTGTCTCATGAGTACCAATAGTTGTACTTAATGTAGTTTTTTATCGTGTTTTCAAATATGTATTTGGAATTTCTCAATCTACCACAGTTTTTTAAATTCAATTTCAATTAGTGGATTTAAATAATAATTTTTTAATAAACATTTTTTTGTCCATTTGTCCATTGGACGATGAGCACGGGGAACACTTTCATCAGGAGCTTTCGGCTGTGAAAAAGAGATATCAAGGCAAATGGAATCCTAATATGCTGGCCGATTATTGTTGGACCATCAAGAGGGATGCTCCACAGGCGAAATATAGCAGAAAATTGTCATTTCTTTCTTTCTAGGTGAGTCCGAATGTTCGAATATTGTGTAGTTACGAATGTAGAAAATATTAAAGTGTTTGACATTATAAATGCCTGTCTCTCGGAAACCTTGCGTGATGGAAAAAAACTGATATCATAATTGAATTCAGGAGAAAAAAATATCAGAATCACATATTTTCCTTTCTGAGACATAAAAGTTTCTTTTTTGTTGCTCAGTGTTATTGATCCTAGGTATTTGATTCAGCCAATTCTTAAAAATTTCCCTCATTTATCATTAACTGTTTCCATTATATTATATATTCATATGTGAGGTATTATATTTAGTTTTTTAATGTTTATTTGCAGCCCCAATTTCTTAGTGTTACTCAATACATGTGCATGGTTGCCTTTAATGTCTTGTCGCAATTCCCTAGTAACACTTAATTATGAGAATAAATTAACGGCTTATTAATACCACTGAGCTGTAGACCTTCTTCATCCCCTAAAGAACTGATGGCATGTTCTAATACAAAATTAAATAGTAGAAGATATCTTTACTTTAACCCATTCTGGATTTCAGAAGTATTGTACCTCCAAATTAACTTCGTACGGGCGGAGCGTGTTATAAAACAGACTTGTAGTCGGGGTATGTTTTAATTATGTGCAAGGATTAAGGTACATGGACAATTGTTGCTCTGGACTAGTTGGGTTCAGGTTTCGGTAGAACAATGGACTTATATCTCGGGAATCCGTGAAAAAGGATATTCTGTGGGGAAAACAGCAGACTTCCTGTGATCAATTCCACTGGATGATGCACGTTTATTGTCGCTAAGGTTACAATTGTCGTATTAGACGACGAGATAACACGAAGACTGTTGGTGGCTGGTTTAAATAATTATTCTGACTTCAACATTTGAGTCAAACAAATGCGCTACCACTTATTATAGTCGCCTGACTTTATAGGGTCAGAGCTAACAATATTTGTAACACTAAAAGCGCGCTCTGAATGATAGCCCTGCGGAGAATTCCAGCCCCGATGAGTTACGCAGAACTCAGAATGTAGAACTCAGAACGCTGAACTGACTTTTATATGTGGGCTGCGGAGAACTCCCGCCCCAATGAGTTACGCAGAACTAACTTAATTTTTGCTAAGTAAGAATATTTATTATTTCTGAGTGGGCCGGCATATGTCCCTTTCACCAAATGTCTGATCGTCTCACAAACAGTTCATATGGTACAGTAATTTTGATTGGTACTTTATATCTTGAGGGCGTTGTAGGGGGTGTTAAACTTAGACGTTTGTGGCCTCGTCCCCTCCCTTTAAATTAGTTGCATCCTAATATAAAATTTCCAGGGTTGACCAAATGAGAGTAATATTTAAAAGGGCGGCTTTCGTTTGTCGGCATCTACCTTATGCCGTCAAAGAAGGCACCTGCTGTTAGTGCACATGTTTCTAGTTATAATTGGCTTGGAATAGCTCGTTCCATAGTTTACCTAGGAAAACCCGGTTGCTTGTTTGCAACTGCCCAGCCTTTTGTATGAAGGCCAAGGTTCGGGTCTATGACCGGGTGCTAATCGCTTGGTACTAGTGTTTTATTTATTGCATATGAAATTATTTTATAGTAGGTTATATCATTTTAATTTTTGTTACCAATGAATTCCTATTTTAATTCCAATTCATTTGAATATAAATGTGCCCTAATTCTGATAATAATTACATGCTAATAAATTGTTCACCCTTAATAGAAGTACTTATTTATCTTAAATAAGAGGCTGAGTGAATGACTTGCTACAAGGGGAAGAGTTTTGTCGCTAGTGTCGTCAAACTACTGAATCTGTGGAAGGGATATAGGAGAAGACTGTACATCCGATCACGTACTGAAATTGTTCAATTTTAAGTGTGGGCGGAGAAACTCTAGACACGTGTGAAAGATCTTAACATGGCTGTCAAATTAGCCATTTAAGCAGGGATCGCTCAAGCGGTCGGATAATTTAAAATCACATTATTTGTCGTCTCTCCGTTACAAGCCTCACAATAAATCACAAGTTGCAGCATGTAACCCCAATAGTAATATGGTTGTGAAATTAGTCATCTTGCCAATGACCGCCTATAAGGACGGACCATTACAATCCATAGTATATGTCAGCTCTCTGTCTGCCAGGCGAAGTTCATATACAGAGGACAGGAAGTGGCAACATGGTAAGGAGAGAAGGAGAAAGAGATCATGTTAGTTAACACATTTTGCGCCTGCTCAGACTACTTGGTGGAGTAACATCTGAAAACTGTTTGCCTACACACACACTCTCTCTCTCTCTCTTTGTGCATATAATTACTGTTCTGAAACCAATGGTAAATACATCTGTGAAAATGATTTCAGGATATAATTAATAACAAATCTGCTAATGTTGAATACTTATTTGAATCCTTTATACGGTATTAGCCCGGGCGACAATAGCTAAGTTCCTTTTACAATAGTTTCAGGAGCCTACATCAGGAGTTCCATCATAAACCTGCCTAAAATTATAAATTGTTACAAAATTATTTCAGATGAATTTCAAAAGTGTAAAATATCACATTTTCTATTTTTCTGGGTATTTAAGGTAGATTATACTTGAAAGCATCATTTACAAAGAGCAGTACAAAACTAGCTTTCATTGAATTCCTATCCAGGCTCAGAATCATAAGAGCATCTCTACTCATCAGCCAAGAGTAAATACAAAGTTTCCTTTGAAAAGGGATCCATTTTTTCTTCAGTCTTTGTCTCATTTCCCATTAGTAAGGGATCAGATGTGAATAACGTCTATTTATCATGTTCAAATATCAAAATTCCCAAGAAAATATTTTTAGCATAATTTAACTTCTGTACTCAGAAATTATTATTTATTTATTTATACATTATTATATATTTCTGCAGCTTTTTCCGAGAACCGTATTCGTATTGCTTACTTGAATTCATTTTAAATATCTGTCATTATGATCATATTTCCGAAAACTTCAATAATCTCTCTTGGGTCCGTCTCAGTGACAGACGCAAATTGCACTCTCTTTCAGAACATTACAAGCTTTCGAAATCCTACACTCCTAGTTAGCTGACGTCCAGATTTCATAAGTTATTTTCTTACCACAATATTGACACTAGGTCACAAGGTAAGTCTGATAACATTCCCTCTCCTGGCACTTCCTTTTATTCAACTTATTTCACAGTAGACTCTGCCCGCTGCTGGAATTCCCTCCCTAATAATATCAGGAGTTACCTCACACTTGACACTTTAAAGTCACGCTTGTACAATTACATGTTAAATAATTCATTTTTCTTGAGAACTAAATTTATTCTATGCCATTAATAGGATTTTTTTTTCATTTTTTCTATCTTGTAAACTTAATATTTCATTCGTTAAATCTAGATTAAATCAAAATATATTGTAAATAATTATTATATTGTAGATATAGCATGAAATAATTTTGTTTATTGTAATTTAGATGTAAGAATAATTTTTCTATTGTTTTAACCTGGTTATGTAATAGACAGGGCATAACTCTGCCAGATAAAATAAAGCTGATATTATTATTGTTATTATTATAGGAAGCAGAAAATTTATAATTACTTACGAACCATGCATTAAGGTTATGTGTAAATTCGGAGACATTTGGATACCACGGATACAAATAAATATAAAGTTTTTTTTTATGATTTGTAGTATTAAATTATAGCCAGATATAAGTTTTTCGTATTTGCTCCAATAATTCCTTGTTGTGATCGTGCTGGCTGTATCACCTTCAACATATATATATATATATATATATATATATATATATATATATATATATATATATGTTATTGAATGCCACCACGTTATTTCGACATTCTGGTCCTGGCATGGCGTTATTGCAACCAACCTCTGAGGTTGAGGCGCCTGGAAGGCTGAGTTACACTAACCCTGTGATAATTGAAAGGTGATGATGATGGTAAGATGCGCCAGTAGAGGCCTTAATCGTAAGCTTAATGAATATGTTAATGATGGCCAGGTGTTGTTCGGAGACCGTTAGGGCCTTAAAGTTTCCTGACATTTGTATTACAGGCGAGGAAAAAACCTGAAAAACCATTACCCGGGGATCGAACCCGGGCACGTTGCATGACAAGGCAGCACGCTACCTCGAGACCACAGCGGTGGAACCATATATATAATGCTTGTATGGTGGCGGTTGTTGAAATTGTTTTTTGTGATTCCTGTTGAAATGTGATCTGTATTCTCTTGTTCGGGTTCAGTTTTTGGTTAGATTTTTCTCAATGTGTTCGTCATTCACTTCCACGTGAACATACTTTTATTTGAGCAGGTTAATTATGTCAATTCAACCTTGCGTGATGGAGAATAACCGATATCATATTTGATTTCAGGACAAAAAGTACTATCAGAATCACATATTTTTCTTTCTGGGACAAAAAAAAAGTTTCTTTTATGTTGCTGAGTGTAATTGATATCGAGTGTAAGAAGAATATAACACTATATCTTCCATTGCCTATTGCTTATGTTGAGGATTTTTCCTGGGAAGCGATGGGTAAAATGGTAACTTAATTAATCTAATAGCAAGTCTCAAGTTTATACGTAAGTTTGCCTTGAAAGAGTGCTACTGATTGGTTTTAAATTTGTCCACTCATAAGTTCAGTTTGACGTAGGTTGTACAAGATGTTTATGGACGTGCGTGCGTGTATCGTAGGGAGAGGTGGTACAATTTTCAGGGGCCCAGTGCCCTTGTCGGTTTAACCAGATTATTGTTAAATATCTGGCACATTTATGGGCCTACTGTCTAGAAACAGTCTTTATTGAAAAGGAGTCAAGATCCATTCCGGAGAACCTTTACCTACCTTGCTGCTTTAGGGCCTTAATTGCCCTCTTTAGCCCTGTGACGAATGTTTTCATGTATGACGCCTGTGTGAGGGCCCAACAGCCTAGGAAGTAGCCGCAGATTGAGCATTAAGGTACTGTGCAGAAATGTTGTTTGCTCTATCTCTGATGCTCTGAGATGCATGAAGATGGGCGCTCTCTCTACGGCTCGAGAGATTGAGGATCTGTTGGATTATGCATGAGTATAAAAGATTGGTGACATGGACATTGTCAGAAAAAATGCAAGTTCGTATTAAATGCATGAGAAAGAAAATATACTAAGGAAGGTATGTGGAGCAGTACAGGAATAAGATACATGGGTAACTAGAACGAACCAGGAATTGAAAGAATTATTTAGATCTGATCGGAGACAATAGAAGAACTGTAATGGTAAGGACACATGTTGCGGATGGAGCAAGAAAAAGGTGCAAGAAGGATTTCAGAAGAGAAACCAGAAGGAAAAAGAAATGTTGAAAGACAGAAACTAAGATGATTGGATAAGGTGGAGGAAGATTTAAGACAAATGAAGGTTAAAAGGTAGATACAGAAATTTAGGAGTAGAGAAGAATGAGCAGATGTTATGAAGGTTCTAAGAGGACCGTAGAGCCAAAAGAAGAAGAAGAATATGACAGAAAGGTGACCTATTATTTCGTACTGTGCGTTTATTACCTATATTATTGTTGGTTATGTTTAAATTTGATTAGAATATATAATAGGTTATTTTTGAATTTGTGGTCAGTGTTTCTCTGGGCATATAGAAGAGTATGGGTCGATGGGATGTCAGTCAGAATTACATGTGAAGGGTTTGTCTCGTTAGTGTCAATTATAATTTGCATAGTCTGGCTGTCGTCGAATTTTGAGGAGCGTTGGTGATAAGATCTCACATTTTGGAGCGGGATAATGGCTTTATATTGCCTACTTAAGGAAGTCACTTAGTAGAGATGGGTTCTGAGTTCGACATATGGGGTAGTGTTAATTTCGGTAAACGAATTTGGAAGTCCACACACGTGCTTAGCGATGTTCTGTTTGTACTGTTTAGTTTACCTTTGTTTATGTTGTTGATTGTGAGTAATAATGATACTGCACAAGTCAGCGACAACAAAGTTACTGTGTTTCGTAAGTGTACTCGTGTAAATTTTGTGAATATTGTATTTTCTCCTTTGACAAGAGGATTAGTGTTTTGGCGAAAGGCTGTGTTCGTGTGTCATTTTTGCACGTGTTGTGTCATTTTGAGTACTTCAATTGAAATTCCAAGATACTTCATTGATTTTTTATATAGTAGTGGTGTTTGCCTAACTAACTAACTGACTCACAGTCATTATCGAATCCCTAGGTTCATGGCCGCGCAGACATAAGCTCTCCATATATCCCTATCCTGAACCAATGATTTCCCGTCATCCCGTGTATAATCTACTTCTCTCAAATCATAATTAATGTTATTCTCCCACCTCATTCTTGGTCTACCAACTGGGCGTTTTTCCTCTGGTTTTCTTACAAGAAGCTTCCATGCAAGTCTTTCATTCCCCATTCGTGCCACATGTCCTACCCATCGCAGTCTATGAGACTTAATTGTTCTCATTATATCTGGCTTCCTATAAAGACCATGTAATTCACTGGTATGCAGTTTTCTCCATTCATCTGTCCATCTCTCTTTGGTCTGAAATTTTTTCTAAGAACTTTATTCTCAAATACTCGTAATCTCCTTTCCTCCCTTAAAGTAAGAGTCCAAGTTTCGCATCGATGGGAGTTTTCCCTTTGGCATGGATTCTCTAAAATAGTCCCCGCCTGGATTAACGAATGGGGACTAATTTACCTCAGGAAAGTTTTACCCCCACTGGTTCAAATATCCGGGTTTCTTGAAGATTGTATTTTTACGTTGAAATATCGTCACTTCTTCGACCAAATTATTATTTTTTCTGTCTGCCTTATCGCATTCGACCTGTCCGGAATATGGGTACCCCTTTCGGTAGCAATGGTGTGTGCCTTTCATTACCGAATTCCGAATATCATTTGTCTTTCTCGTCTATTTCGATCGATCAGGATAGCCTGAGTTTTGTCTCCATTTAATTGTTCATTCCCATGTGCTCGTCTAATACAGTGTTCATTTCTTGCTGGGCTTGTAAATTCGCAACCTGATCACTCAGAAGCAGATGTAGTCCGCGAACTGTGCAAGACAAGTGTTTGGATGTCGATTGGGTACTAAAGCTTAGGAAGGAATTACATAGTGTGTGCCTGATAGCTGACACCTGAGGAGCGCCAGGTTTCATGTCTTGGTTCGTGAGAGTCTCTTATTGATTTTTACTTGTGCTTTCTTCTTTTTCAGGAAGTTTAAAATTCACATGACTAGAGCTATTGGAAAGTTTTGTCGTGTGGGTTTTAGTCTGAGTTCGTCATTCCACATGGTATCAAGTGCTTTTTGACATCCAAGGTGAAAATAAAATTAAATTTGGAAACTTTGTTATACAGGATGATTCTGTAAGAGCGTGAAAAAATAAACAGGACATGGGGATACTCCACTGAACAACTCGAGAGAGAGAATGTATGGTCCGAGAAGCAAGTTTAAGGATAGATGGTATAAACGTATCTATCAAATTACTGTGTAGCTTTTTATTTACATTATTTATTACTTAATTTAAAATGCCATAATTAACACAATTAACGTATCATTTTGCATCTTACAACAGTTGTTCAAATTGACGGCCACCAACCTCAATGCAAGCATGACATCGGAGTACAAGATTCTGCGGCACCCTGATAAATATCTCAGGTGTGTTACCAATCACATAAGAGGCAGTTACAATCCTGGTAACTAATCCCACATCTATTCCCACTGAAGTCTCAAACACAAGTGATTTTTATAATAACCCAGAGGAATTAATCAAGGGAAGTCTGATCACATTCTGGATCATGACTTCCTAGTCATCAGGTCCTTCCTTGCAGGAACTAAATGATGTAGTACATGTAATTAAACAGCACAGTTCATGTAAACTTTTACGTATGTTAGTTGTAAATCTGCTGGAAAACAGTAATGCTAGACAATGTGATTGACAAATTTTCTTCCAGAACTCCTTAGGTTGGCTCCTGGGACCCTTGGTTTTCTATCTAAATTATTCAGTGGAGTAACCCCTATGTCCTGACTCTTACAGAATCACCTTTTATGTGGCGTCTTCGATGGGCGTGAATAATCTCAGAAGCTGACCAATGATTTCTATTCCCGATCTATATCCAGCTTGATTTACGAGTTTAGAATATAGGATTGTGGGGTTGAATTTTAAAACTATGATCCTTTCGAGCAATTTTATGATTGTATTTGTCAAGCTTTTTGGCCAATTACAATTCCGATATCCTGAGTCTTTATTTAAATTTACGAAACTTCCGTATATGTACCTTTTTCTATATCAGGATAAATAGCCTAAAGTGAAGGTAGTGGAGATTAATATATTTACATAAAAATATAATTGTCTGATATAACGGGCTTCCAATATAAAACCGGACCGGCCTTACGGAGTTTCACCCGGCACGCAGTGCTGTCTCTTCCTCCCGCAATTCACCCTGCCTGCAACCCGTCCTTGAACTGTTTCTTACCTCATAGAAAATGCTGGAAATTTGGCCTCCCACAGTTAAACAGGCATTATACCGAGTAAACACATTTACATTGACACGCTGTATTTCGGGCACTGTCAAGTTTCTGATTTCATTTCTTATGTTGTTCTTCAGTTCTTCCAATGTGTGCGGATTTGTTTCGTACACTTTGTCTTTCAGGCTACCCCACAAATAAAAATCACACACTGTTAGATCTGGGGAGCGAGGGGGCCATACACCAGCACTAATCACTCTATCTTCAAACACTTTCCTAATTTTTTCTTCGGTGAGAACCGTAAGCCTTCGCGTGTGTTTTTTATTTTGTACTGAACCAGTGGTCTCAAATTTAGTCACTAGATCGTGGATTGTCGATCTGGTAGGAGGTAATTGTCCAGGGAAGTTCCGAATAAATTCCTCGCGAACGCGACGAACTGATTCGTATTTATAATAACATTTACACACATAAATGCGCTGTTCTAATGTCAGCTGACATCTCATCTTTTCGAACGACAGTAAACTGATTAGTTCAAGGACGAGCGGCTGCCAGAGTGAAATGCGGACGAGGAGAGAGCGCTGCCTGACGGGTGAAACCCCGTGAGGCCGGTCCGGGTTTATATTGGTAGCCCGGTATATTTCCAGATGGCATTATAAATATAACAATACAACATACAAAATATTTTTTTTTTATCTCAGAAAGAAAAATATGAGATCCTGATAGTATTTTTTCTCCTGAATTGAAATATAATATCGGGTTTTCTCCATCGCGCAAGGTTTCCGAGAGAACAGGCATTTATAATTTCAAACATTTTAATATTTTCTACATTCGTAACTACACAACATTCGAATATTCGGACTCGCCTAGAAAGTAAGAAATGACAATTTTCTACTTTATTTCGCCTGTGGAGCATCCCTCTTGTTGGTCCAACATTAATCGGCCAGCATATTAGGATTCCATTTGCCTTGATATCTCGTTTCCATACGTAACTGAAATCTCCTCACGAAAGTGTCCCCCGTGCTCATCACTCACTGCGCCAAGATTTTCCGGGAAGAAATCTAAGTTTATTAAAAAATAATTATTTAAATCTATTAATTGAAATTGAAATAAAAAAATCTGTGAGTGATGGAGAAATCCCGAATACATATTCCAAACATGATAAAAAATCTGCATTAAGTACAACTATTGGTACTCGTGAGACAAAAATCATGTTGACCAGTTTAATAAAAAGTGGAACCTACTACATTAGAATACGGCGTCAAAAACTACACCGCCGGCAAGTAGAGTGTCCGAAAGCCGGTCAGTGTAAATGAGCCTCACTATTTTAAGAATCTAACCTCGCACAATTTGATGGTTCCACTTTAACTGTAAACCTATGGATTATAGCATAGGTTTAACAGTTGCTGTATGAAGTAGAAATGCTCCATAGGACCGGGTAATCCAACCAACAAGGGCCGAATGTCCTGGAGCATTTCTTCTGCACGTGCATTTAGATTGACTGCTGGCATTTGTCGACTCTTTGCTTGAACAGTGTTCTCCTTAAATGATCCGGAAGAAGCACCGAACTTTAGGGCTTGTATCGGAGTGGGATTCATTAAGTGAGGGGTAGGGACGCCATAACAAGTACGACAGGCCTTATGGTCGGGGGAATGTTTTTTATTAGGTGTCCAAGGATATGGTGCAAGGACAATTGTGCTCCGGACTAGTTGGGTTCAGGTTTCGGTAGAACAATGGACTTATATCTCGCGAATCCGTGAGAAAGGATATTCACTGGGGAGATATAATTTAGGCGTCCTGTGATCAATTCCACTGGATGATTCACTTTTATTGTCACTCGTTGTTTACACTTGTCGTGTTAGACGACGGTTTGACGCGAAGGCTGTTGGTGGGTTAGAACTAACAATGTTTATAACACTCAACAAAGCGATGGACCGTCTCTACCGGCACATTCGCCAGTCGCGACTCTGCTCGCAACCGACTACTGGCTGCCTACTCCACGCTACTGAACTGCCTACAGAACTAACTCTGATTTTCGCTAAGTAATGCGATATGCCCTGCACCGGCACATTCGCTCGTTGCTACTCCTCGCAACGGACTACCGAACTGACCGTCCACTAACACTGCCTACTGAGCTCTGATTTTCGCTGAGTAAAAATATTTATTATTTCTGAGTGGGCCGGCATTAGTCCCTTCCACCAAAAGTCTTAGCGTCTCACAAACAGTTTAATGTTACACTAATTTTGATTGGTAAATTATATCTTAAGGGCGTTATCGGGGTGTTAAACTTAGACGTTTGTGGCCTCGTCCCCCTCCCTTTAAATTAGTTGTCTCATAATATAATGTGTCCAGGGTTGACCAAATAAGAGTGATCTTTAATATCGGGCGGCTTTCTTTGTAGTCATCTACCTTATCCCGCCAAAGAAGTCACCCGCTGTTAGCGACATGTCCTAGTTAAAATTGGTTTGGGGATAACTCTTTCCACAAGTTACCTAGGAAAATCCAATTGCTTGTTTGCGACTTCCCAGCCCTTTGTACGAAGTTTTTGGGCTTAGCATTGTTATAACAAGTTAATAATAGTGCAGTCTTGTAAGTCCTCTTAACAAAGGAAACTGCAGACTTTTTCCCCATTGTATAAGGGCTTACGGTTCCATTGTATGATGTTTACTAGTTTCGTTCGCTACAATAGCAAAGGTCCAGGTATATGACCAGGCGGTAATTGCTTGATACTAGTGTTTTATTTATTGCTTATGAAATTATTTTGTGGTAGGTTGTCATTTTAAATTTGTTACAATTGAATTCCTGTTTTAATTCCAATTCATTTGAATATAAATATGCCCTACTTCTGATAATAATTACGGGTTCATAAATTATTCACCTTTGATGAAAGTACTTATTTATCTGAAATAAGAGGCTGAGCGAATGACTTGCCACACAAGACGTAACTAATCATAAATTAGCCACAATTTAAAGCAACTAACAAGTTTCAGATTATCTTTATGTCTGCCTATATATCTATCTCCCATCAAAAATATTTTAGAAATAAATTAAAATTTCACCCAAAAACCTACATCTTAAACCATTCTTCTTATTCTTCTTCTGATTTATTCATTCATTACAGGTTCGAACCTGTTACACCAATTCGTGTGTCCACATATTAGGTTGACATAAAACCGCTTTCTGGGACGTCCCTGTTGTCTTCTACCACAATGTAGATTATTCCTTGCAGTCTTGACAATTCTATTGCTGTTCATCCAGCTTATATGCGTGACTCATTCTTATTTTCTTCTATATATCCATTTTTTAATATCTTAGACTGCAGATATTTCTCTCATATTTTCACTCATATCTACCTTAATAAATAACTAACTAATTAACTAACTAACTCACTAGCACTATCGAACCAGTAGGTTCATGTCCACGCAGATATTAGCCCCCCATATATCCCTGTTCTGAGCCAATGTTTTCCAATCATCCCCTATATAATCTACTTCCCTCAAATCGTAGTTAATGCTATTCTCCCACCTCATTCTTGGTCTACCAACTGGGCTTTTCCCTCTGGTTCTCCTTCAAGAAGCTTCCATGCACGTATTTCATTTCCCATTCGTGCCACATGTCCTGTACATCGCAGTCAACGAGAATTAACTGTTCTCATTATATGTGGCTTTATATAAAGACCATGTAATTCACCGTTATGCAGTCTTCTCCATTCACCTGTCTGTTCATCTCTCTTTGGTCCAAAAATTTTCCTAAGAACTTTATTCTCAAATACTCGTAATCTCCTTTCCTCCCTTAAAGTAAGAGTCCATGTTTCGCATCCATATAATATAACTGGTAGAATAATAGTTTTATATATTTTCAGTTTAACGTTTTTTGAAAGGAGTTGGGAAGTCAAGAGTCTCTGTAATGCATAATAACACGCATTTCCAGAATTGAGCCTATGTTTAATTTCCTTGTGCATCTCATTCCTGTTTGTGATTATTGTTCCTAGGTATTTGAATTCAGCCACTTCCTCAAAATTTCCCTCATTTGTCATTAGCTGTCCATTTCCATTATATAATGTATTTTTATGTGTGACCATATATTTAGTTTTATTGATATTTACTTCCAGTCCCAATTTCTTAGTGTTACTCAGTAGTGTGTGCGTGTTGGCCTTTAGTATCTCCTCGCTATCGGCCAATAGTACTACATCATCAGCATAAACCAACAGCTTATTAATACCATTGATTTGTAGGCCTTCTTCATCCTCTAAAGATTTGATGGCATGCTCTAATACAAAATTAAATAGTAGAGGAGATAGTGCATCTCCTTGCTTCAACCCATTGTGGATTCCAAAAGTACCCGAAAACTGTTTGCCTACACGCACCCTACTCCTTGTGCCATTTAGACACATTCGTATAAGTCTAACTAACATTTTAGGAATTCCGAACTCTAGCAGGATAATATATAACTTCTCCCTCTTAATTGAATCGTATGCCTTTTTGAAGTCTACGTATAGTTGATGTACAGTACCATTGTATTCCCATTTCTTTTCTAAAATCTGTCTAAAGCTAAAAATCTGATTTGTTGTAGACCTGTTTCTTCTAAATCCACATTGATGATCCTAAAATTTCATCAATATAAGGAGTAAGTCTGCTTACTAATATATTTGTTAGAATTTTGTACGAAGTTGATAGTAATGAGATGCCACTATAGTTGTTGCAATCAGTTTTTATTTCTTTTCTTATAAATTGGTATGATAATCGATTCTTTCCGTTCTTCTAGAAGAGCGTCATTATCCCAAATCATATTAAGCAACTGGCGTATCTTGTCCATCAATTTTTCTCCCCCTGTCTCTACCTAATTAACCTAATTTATCTGTGCTGTATATCTAATTTACTCTCTATCTCATGATTTAGGGTAATGCAATTTGGCCGTAAGAAATTTAATAGATATATACTTTGATAGAGAGAAGTAAAATTGTCCCAGTAAATGTTGAATGAATTTGTAATATCTTGGAAACGAATTTTTTTTTCTCATCTGGAGGAGATATAATTCTTATCGTAATAAAGCATTACATTTTTAATCAAGCGCATGAAGATTATTAAAGAAGATGGGAATTACTGAGTTCCGGTAGAGTTTCTTGAAATAAAGTTCCCTTCGTGCCCAATTAGCGTAAATTGGAGATAACAAGCTCGTCCATCCTTATCCAGTGACCCAGCTTAATCCCTCTTCCGCCTCAAACCTATTCGTTCTTTCTCCATCCCACAACACATTTATAATATTTTAAAGATTAGATGGAAGCGTTTTGAAACTATGAAGCTGTGTAAATGCTTATCTTATTTAGACAAACTTCATTATTCTAGAATGACTATGTAACTCATGCCCGAAATTGTAGTCAATGGCCAATCACGTGTCAATGAACATTGTTTTACAACCAATAAAAGTTGTGTTTCAGCTCGCTCTTTATCGATTTCTCTTTAACAGCTCCTAATTTTTGTGATAAAGAGAGTTCCTTTTTAATATTAACAGCTCAGAACATTGTTTTCTCCAACAAATACATTGAATATAGCAAATAATGAACAGATTCCTTGATTTTACTGAGTTTATTAAAAAAATTAATGAATAGCCTATAATGTTGATTGTAATATACAGTAAGATGTGTTTCATTGTTTCTCTTCTAGGGTGCTAAATTTCAATATTGCGATCCTGTTTGGCAATAAATATTATGATCAAGTTGCAGTGAATATACATAACCTCACATTTATGATATGTTTTCAAACATCGCAGTTTTCATTAAATATATAAATATTTTAAAATATCGGTAACTATATTTAAATAATGACTTGAGTAAACAACTTAATTTTATTCGTTAAATAGTCCTAACAAATGCCACTCTTGATTCCCAAATCCTCTAGAGAATTTGGAAATCGATCCTGGAATTACCTATGATACTTTTTTTTTAATAATCTCCATTTTAATACGCTTAATTCGGGTTTCATTTATAATTTGATGTAAATTTCGTCTTAATCCATAAAGTGGTATAAATTGAATAGTTTAGATAAAACTAGCAAATACTCCTGAATTGAGCAATCAAATCCTGGCGTTAAAGGCAGATCAATCCTCTGACCATAGCGTTTACAACTTTCTGCTAGTTGAACAGTTATTCTAAAGAACGAGGTGTCTTGCTGTACAATCATGTAATTGAAATCTATGGCATTACTAGACCTACTTATAATAGAGTCCACCGCTGTGGTCTCGGGGTAGCGTGCTGCCTTGTCACGCAGCGGGCCCGGGTTCGATCCCCAGTCGGGACGAGTTTCCTGGCAGAGCTTTTTCGGGGTTTTTCCTCACCTGTAAGAAAAATGTTAGGAAGTGTTATGGCCCAAACGGTCACCGAATATCAGCAGGCCATCATAATCATCAATACCATATTCACCTCATTAGATTAAGTTTAGGATTCAGGCCTCTCCTTTCGCATCATTGCCATCATTTTCATTCATCATATCATCGGGGCAGCGTAACCCGGCATTCCAGATGACCCAATCCGAGAAGTGGGTTACAATACGCCAACGCCAATGCCAGGAGAAAATTCCACATATGTGGAATTGACAAACTGGTGGCATATAATTAAAAAAAATAAAAAATAGACACAAATGCGACAGTGTATTTATCAGGTAATACAAATGAAACAATAATTTCAGTATCAGCCTCTGAAAATGTAGATACTGTCTGTAAAGTAATGACTTTAAAAAAAATATTTGTAATGTTTTCTGATAAGAGATTATGATAATCTTCAATATAGAGTATATCATATTCTACGGTCTGTCCATCGCTGTGGTCTCGAGGTAGCGTGCTGCCTTGTCACGCAGCGGGCCCGGGAGAGGCTCCCGAGTGAGGTTTTTTCGTTTTTTTTCCTCATCTGTAAGACAAATGTCACGAAGCTTAGGGTCCAACGGTCCCCGAAAATCATCCGGCCATCATCATCATCCTTAACATTATGATCATTCACCGGTGTGGGAAGCAACGGGAAGGTACCACACCTATAATTCCCTAGTAAAGCTGCAAAGAATAGCATGAAAATGCTATGATTGCAGTGAAAGACCTCCTTCGGGCAGAATTACTATGGATGGATGGTTGGATATATATGTTGCACTAACTATACAACAAAATAAGGCAAACTTTGTCAAAATTAACAGAGCAAAAATTGTAGCCTCAAAAGCGATAAAGATACCATGGAACTTAAATTAGTAGTTGATAGATTCATACACTTAGAACGTTTTTTTTCGATAGGTACGTTGGAAAACATGCAAAACTCTGTTAACAAAGGTATATTATTCTTTCAATTTCGAGTGAGAGGTGGCTGACGAGACGTTAAGAGTGGAATAAATAATGCTAAATACAGTAGACTAACTTGAAAACGTAAATTTAGTATTGCACATGCATTTTTATTTATTTATTAACTTACTTGCTAATACCCGGCGAGGTCTGCTACACCTAAAAATTGAAATATTAAGGGATAATTAAATGATATGGTATATACGGCGACGAATCAAACATGGTGGTTGCTAGAGTCAATTTTTAATTTCGAATTTTAGGTAAACCCCCATTTCGATCGGTTGGTTATAGCTGATTTTTGGGAAATACCTTCCTCGCTTTATTTCAATAGGAGAAATCGAGTTTTGTTGTAAAACATCGAAAAATGCGACCACTAGAGCGATTTTGAAATTTTCGTTTCCTGTGAACTCCTACACCGAATGATTTGAGAACACAATAAATAGCATGTAAACCCTCTCCATGAAATAATACATAGCCTATGTGTGCCGGCTTTCAAAGTAATCGGTTAAGAATTTTTAGAAATTTAAGATTCTGAAAAAAAAAGAATGTTTTCATTTTCATTTGTAGATTTCACGATATCAGTCACTTACACGTCACGTGTGTAAAATTTAAAGGTCATAAATCTTCTGTGAATATGTATCAGTGTATTTCTTATAAGTAATGCCACGAGTGATTTCCAAATTATCGATAAATTCACAACTCACGAGATGAGGAGTGAATTTATCTAGAGAATTTGGAAATCAAGAGTGGCATTTGATACGACTATTTAACGAATAAAATTAAGCTGTTTACTCACAAATAATTATTTAACTATAGTTGTTTTAAAATATTTATATATTTAATTTAAACGGCGATGTTAAAAACAAATGAGAAACGATTGGTACGCTTCATTTGCTTCCTTTGTTCATCACTGCAATCAGATCACATTATTTATTGCCAAAGGATCGCAATATTGTAAGAATGCACTCTTGTGGAGAAATTTATAACCAACCTTATGGGTATTAAATAATTTCTGATGTTCTATGATGTAAATATGTCAATTATATTTTTGTGCAACGTCATTTCCTGGAAAATAATTCGTTTAAGAAAGTGCAAACAGTGGTTTCTTTTTTTGTGGTATAATCAATTGTTACAAATATTTTTATATTATCTCCCGCTTGCGCTATCTGCTGATATGCATGCACTATATATACAATCTGGTAGCCGTATTTTTTAGAGAGTCAGTCACTACAAAATAATGCTATGACATATTCAGAATGTTAAAAAGGCAGGATCTTTCTTTAATATGAGAAACTTCGGTTGATAAGTTCGAGGCGAAACACGACTGTGATTGGTTTTAAATCAAAATTCATTGAAATGTGATTGGTCAGTTACTCCCATTTGGGGCATGAGTTAAATAATCAATATAAATTTTACGATATTTTTTTTTGCTTAAGTAATGGATCTATTGCGAATTAGGAGCTCATAATTAATGCCAAGAGAATTTTACCTTCCAAAGTATCACCAGTTCATTTGCACTTTACAGAAAATTGCTTCACACATAATAAAACAGTTTTATTAAAATATCTTGTTCCTGTTGGCACGTCTCGCATTTTAAATCCCTAAAGCAGGATATGCTTTCCTTAAATCGATGGGAATTGTTTAGAAAAGTTTTAAGCGTGGCTGCTAAAGGTATAGGAGTCGTTAGGGACTGCAGCATATAGTTTGCAATATCTGAATGTATAATGATGTAGCTTTAACACTAGTGAACATCTGTGTACAATATAAAGAGATTTTCTTGCTCAAAGCCAAAATTTTAACAAGTGTACACAACACGAAAGAACATAAAATCTCATTAAAATACAATTAAAATATTGCTTTTGGACACGCGCGCTAGTTGCAGTGTTTTATTATCTCTTTGCTACATGGTGAATCTAAAAATGTTGTCCTGAACGTACAAAGCAACAAAACTACTCTTAATGAGTTTTGCAACGTTTTATATGAAGCAATGATTTTTTTTTTTAAAGTAGAGAGTAAGAAAAATGCGGCTCACTTGACGTCACGCAACGGGGGTTTCATAGCACAATTAGTTATAAATTTACCTGGAGAATCGCAAGTTTTTGGAGACTTGATTTATTATGTCCCTAGCTGGAGGAAGCCATATATTAATTATGAAAGGATATGAAGGGAGTCCTGTGGACAAGTAAGAATACCTTACTTTTATGTCTTTTAATACAGAATGACTGGATTCTCATGTGAATTTTATATAAAAGGATATGCATTCACTCGTAACAACTTAAGCTAAGAATGTAAATATAAGATAAAAATACAGTAAAATAATAATAATAACAATAATAATAATAATAATAATAACAATAATAATAATAATAATCTATCATCATCATCCGGTATCATGGCAGCTGCCGCCGTCTTCCGGAAACCAAACGCCATTCCTCTCTGTCAATCCATTGATCTTCTTCCAATCCTCTGACATTCATAGCTGCCTGTACCCCTTCTATCCAAGTTTTCTTCAGACTTCCTCTCTTCCTCCTTACTATTGGGATCCATTTCATGACAATTTTACGCAATCTTTGTTCTGGCTCTCTTTTGACATGGCCATACCACTGTAATCTTAATAATAATAATAATAATAATAATAATAATAATACTAATACTACTACTACTACTACTACTACTACTACTACTACTAATAATAATAATAATAATAATAATAATAATAATAATAATAATAATAATAATAACAATAATAATAATAATCTATCATCATCCGGTATCATGGCAGTTGCCGCCGTTTCCGGAAACCAAACGCCATTCCTCTCTGTCAATCCATTGATCTTCTTCCAATCATCTGACATTCATAGCTGCTTGTACCCCTTCTATCCAAGTTTTCTTCAGACTTCCTCTCTTCCTCCTTACTATTGGGATCCATTTCATGACAATTTTACGCAATCTTTGTTCTTGCTCTCTTTTGACATGGCCATACCACTGTAATCTTAATAATAATAATAATAATAATAATAATAATAATACTAATACTAATACTAATACTACTACTAATAATAATAATAATAATAATAATAATAACAATAATAATAATAATCTATCATCATCCGGTATCATGGCAGCTGCCGCCGTCTTCCGGAAACCAAACGCCATTCCTCTCTGTCAATCCATTGATCTTCTTCCAACCATCTGACATTCATAGCTGCTTGTACCCCTTCTATCCAAGTTTTCTTCAGACTTCCTCTCTTCCTCCTTACTATTGAGATCCATTTCATGACAATTTTACGCAATCTTTGTTCTTGCTCTCTTTTGACATGACCATACCACTGTAATCTTAACAATATTAATAATAATACTAATAATAATAATAATAATAATAATAATAATAATAATTTGATTTAAACAGATTTTTAATCTTTACATATATTTCTGTACCTAAAGTTTTATTTTTCTTCTCCACTCCATGTCATCCAGTCCTCTCGTTCTCATTCCTGTTCTTGTTTCCTGCATCCACGAGATTCGAGGTCTTCCTTTCCTCCTTCTTCCAGGTGGACACCATTCCAATGTTTTCCTGGGGTAACGTTTCTTCTTGCATTCGACGTACGTGCCCATACCAATTTAGTTGCTTATATCTTCTACTATTGAATATATGATGTTCATTTTTTTTTCGTATGACGGTATTTATTATTTTTTCTAATTTTGAACATCAAGCTGGTCTCCACACGAAATCCATTTCCATCGACATAAGTTTTTGTTCTAAGTATAATAATAATAATAATAATAATAATAATAATAATAATATTAATAATATTAATAATAATAATAATAATAATAATAAAGTTTCATTTAGGAAATTATTTATAATAAAATGGTTTTTCATCACCTTCAAGAAATTCGCCTTCTCCGATTAGATAGTTGCCTCGAAAACAGATCCAACCCACTCACTACAAATTATTGGTAAAACGAAAATAAAAAAAAGACGCATAGTGTTCAATTTGAGCCTATTACCTTTATCATTTCATATACACTTTAATCTCTTATCCTATTGGGAACATATACAGCCAATTGGAATGCAAAATAACATACTACTAACTGAATATTGACAATTCAAAACAGAATTTTGTTCAAAAACGATCTATGTCTGTAGAGTGGAAAAATTATCTAACCCATATTTAATTAAAAATGCTACAATAAGAAGTAGAAGATACATATTGAACATTGATTCAATTAAAACAATTTCAAACTGAATCATTTTTCAATATTTATTTTCCATTTAATGTTATTTCATTACATTCTTTGTGTCTGTCTTATTTTCACTCAATTTCTCTAAGATCCTAATTAGAATTCACGAAACTGTGGTGGATTGAATATGCATATGTGCAATAATTATTTTTCTGCACTGCTACTCATCATTAGACTAACTGCTTTCGCCATTTTGTTACAAATAGATCACTATTAGCTTGAAAAACATTTTATAAAAATAAATAAAACATGTTTGGAAGAGAGTATGGATAATTTTATATCCACCATGCGTTGATATTCTCCGGATAGGTCACTAAAATACTAAAAACTCAATTTTCGAATTTTTGTTGGTTAGATCTCTTTTCGGGGAAACTATCCAATTCTAGCCGTCCTGAATATTTTCATCTGTAATTCCCAGTTCACACATACTTCTCACACCATCCATCCAACTTTATTTAGGTCTTCCTTTCTTTTTTTCCGATCTATTTTTCACTCCAATATCTTCTGGACGACAGAACATCGATCATGTAACTACTTGAAATGTAACCATTAAGGTTACGAAACCGGTCTAATTAAAAAACAGATAATGAGTTGAGGTAAAAGGAAATTTATTTTAAATTTTAAATTATACCTCATACTAATATTTCCTGTAACATTTCGAGTTGAAACGAGTTTGTTCTATATTTTCTAGACTATAAAATAAAATAAGTTAAAATACCTTCTTAGGTAAAATTCGTCGTCCTCAACTTTTAAAATATGTAATCTTTATGCCTGCAGGCCTTTCAGGACATCCGTCCCATCTTCAGCAGTTCATTTTTCGCTACAGCATCCAGATTGATGTTTGATGCTGTAGCGAAGAATGAACTGCTGAAGATAGGAAGGATGTCCTGAAAGGCCTACAGGCATAAAGATTACATATTTTAAAAGTTGAGGACGACGGATTTTACCTAAGAAGGTATTTTAACTTATTTTATTTTATGACTCTCAACCTCAACGGTTTTAACAATGAATTTTATTAGTATTCCTAGACTATTTCTTTAAAATATTATAAGTAGGCAAGAAATAAATATTCTAAATATATGTTTACATTGTATTGTTGTCAATAATATCGATTTCCTTATAGCCGATAAATTTGTTGGATTTAGCTTTTTGTGCTGTTAATCTTTACTTTGAAACCTGGATATCGCCATAGCTTTTTTTAATCGTCCCATATATCTCTTCCCCCTGAGGTATGTAATTTATTAGTCTCCGGGGTAACTTGAACTGTTCATCCATAACATGTTTTCATGCCAGATGTTCTGGTATGTCTCCATGGTTCCAGAATTTGCAGCAATACTAATTTTGTTTGTACGGCTATGTGTATTCCGTTTATGATGATAGTTATGCCATGTACTTTCTAGTTTGTTTTACTTGATCTTTTCGTAAAGATGTGTTTGTCATTTATTCCAGCAATTCTGTCAAATAACTCTACTATAAATTCTGTATAATCAGATCACAAACATTATATGTTCAGGAAATTATGAAACATATGTTTAAAATGTAACCAATTCGTTTAATCTCATAAATGAATGTAGAACTGTAAGTATTAAGTATAATCCATCCATCCATAGTAATTCTGCCCGAAGGCAGGTCCTTCACTACAATCGTAGCATTTTCATGCTATGCTTGCAGCTTTACTGGGGAATTATAGGTGGGGTGGGGGTGCTTTCCACACCGGTGAAGGATGATGTTGATGATGGTGGTGATGATGATGATGATGATAATGATAAGGATGATGGTGATGATGGCCATATGATTTCGGGGACCATTTGGGCCTTAACGTTTTCCTGACATTTGTCTTACAGGTGAGGAAAAACCCCGATAAAAACCTCACCCAGAAAAACTGCCCTGCCCGGGGATCGAACCCGGGCCCGCTACGTGACAAGGCAGCACGCTACCTCGAGACCACAGCGGTGAACATTTATGTATAATATGGGCATGTAAATTTAATATTACTACTAAAAACTGCATGGCGCGACGGGGCTAGAAGGCAATTGGCCTACAGCCAGCTACTAGCCTCACATCCATACGTGTTAAACACAGAAGTAGATAATCCAGCCAATGTAGGTGTGATATATGTCAACATGTCCGGTCCCCAGCCGGTATATATCTTTCTTGTTTCAATCTGGAGCCGCTACTTAATGCAGTTAGCCAAATTGCTCACGATGCTGGGTGTGCACCAGTACCACACTAACCGAAATTTCTTTGTGAAAATGATGTATTCCCTTATGTGGACACGAATCAGAGCATGTCCCGTATCTCTGCAACAATATAGGCAGGCCTAACTAAATCACTGGCTCTATCGAATCCATAGGTTCATGGCCGCGAGGACATAGGTTCTCCATACTTCCATATCTTGAGCTCTTTTTTAATTACCCCTCGTATAATCAACTTCCTTCAAATCTTGATTATTGTTATTCCCCCACCTCGTTCTTGGCCTGCCTACTGGGAGCTTTATCTCTGGTTCTCTACAAGGAGTTTCCATGCCCCTCTTTCATTCACCATTCGTGCCACATGTCCTGACAAACGCAGTCTACGATATTTAACTCTTCTTAGTATTTCTTGTTTCCCTTAAAGATTAAAGAACTCTGAGCAACAAATAATAACCTTTTTTTGTATCAAAAAGAAAAATATGTGATTCTGATAGTATTTCTTCTCCTGAATTCAAATATGATGTCGGTTTATCTTCATCACGCAAGGTTTCCGAGAGACAGGCATTTATAATTTCAAACACTTTAATATTTTCCACATTCGTAACTACACAATATTCAAACATTCGGACTCACCTAGAAAGAAAGAAATGGTGATTTTCTCCTATATTTTGCATATGGAGCATCCCTCTTGATGGTCCAACAATATTCGGCCAGCGTATTAGGATTCCATTTGCTTTGATATGTCTTTTCCATAGCTGAAATCTCCAGAGTTAGCTCATTTTGTTTTATTTTACAATGGACATATGGACGAAAAACGTTTATTAAAAAATCATTATTTAAAACCATTAATTGAAATTGAAATAAAAAAATGATGGAGAAATTCCGAATACATATTTGAAAACACGATAAACAAACTGCATTAAGTACAACTATTGGTACTCATGAGACAATAATCATGTTTACCTGTGTAATTCAATGTTAAGTTGTCTTGTCCTTTCACCTATCTGTTCATCTGTTTTCGGTCTAATATACCTTTCCTATTAAATTTACTCTCAAATACTCGTAACCTTTTTTCCTCACTTAAGTAAGAGTCCATGTTTCGCATGCATGTAATATACCTGGGAAAATAGAAGTTTTATATATTTTTAGTTTAATATTTTTTAGAGAAGTTGGGACGACAAGAGTTCCTGCAATGTATAATAGCATGCATTTCCATAATTGAGCCTATGTTTAATTTCATTGTCTGTTTGTTATTATTGTTATTAGGTATTTGAATTCAGCTACGTGTTAAAAATTTCCCTCATTTTCCGAGAGACAATTCTATATAGTATTTATATGTGTGACAATATATTTACTTTTATTCATGTTTACCTTAGCGTTGCTGTGTATGCCTTTAGTATTCTCTCGCTATCGCCACTGTGTATTATTCATTATCTTTTACGGTCTCACTTGCCAAAACATGGAATCCCCATCCGCACTATACCAGAGAATGTCAAACTATAACATCCTTCAAAAACAAACTAAAGAATTATTTAATAACAAATTAACTTATACACCTCACTGATAGTATTCATTTAACAATTAATAAATCAAATTATTTATGAAAATAATATTAAGATTAACAAATATTTTCATAATGTTTTGTTTTAAAAAAATTATAATCGTAAAATTAGTTTTCTATATCTCATTATTTTTCTTTGTTTTTTTATATACATTAGTAAGTAAAGTGATCCCACAACAGACCCGGAGGCCCTTGGGGTAGTAGGAGGTTAAGGCTCCAACTTTTTCTAGACAATCGGCACATTATGTCAGCCGGGTTGTCAGCCCTGCGTGACGGCCGCCTTTACTCCCAGAACAAGCGTCTGGTACTCATTTCCGTTAGAGGCTGAGTCGACCCCAGGGCCATAGTGCCGCCAGAGGGTTTGGGTCAGTTTAAAAATCCTGACCCCAACGGGACTTGAACCCTCGACCCTCCGGCGACAGGGACAATTTAATATATCTTGCTTGTATACATTTTATTATTAGTTTTAGTCTTAATTTTAACTAACATTAACTGGTTGCATTGTAGATCGTAATATAATAGATATTAATTAACTTATTGATAAAATTTTTATTATTTAATATTAGAGTTAATTGAAATTGTTATATTCTGATGTAAACCTATGGTCTCGGGGTAGCGTGCTGCCTTGTCACGCAGTGGGCCCGGGTTCGATTCCCGGTCGGGACAGTTTTTCTGGGTGAGGTTTTTATCGGGGTTTTTCCTCACCTGTAAGACAAGTGTCAGGAAAACTTTAAGGCCCAAACGGTCCCCGATATCATATGACCATCGCAATCATCATCATTTATATTCATCTTAGGTTAAGCTTAGGATTAGGGACTCTCCTGGCGCACCACTATCATCATCATCACCCATCATATCATCGGGGCAACGTAACCCAGCCTTTCAGGCCCCAACCTCAGTAGTGGGTTACAAGTACGCCATGCCAGGAGAGTAACCAGGCATGTCGAAAGACAATCTGGGGCATTTAAAAAATATATATATATTTATATATATTTATATATATATATATGTTCTGGATGAGTGTAAGAGAAGGCCACATGGCCTTAACTCCACCACGCTAAATAAATACAAATAAATAAAAATAATACTACATCACCAGCATAAACTAACAGCTTATTAATACCATTGATTTGTAGGCTTTCTTCATCCTCTGAAGATATGATGGCACGTTCTAGTACAAAAATCTTCTTCTTCTTCTTCCGAATGCAGTATTGGGTGATGATGCCCGTTCTGCGACTACAAAAAACTGATCTTTCCATCGGTTGAAGGGTCTTCCGAGGTCTCTTTTGCCTTTAGGGTTGAGGTGGTAAATCATCTTTGGTAATCGGGAATTTGACATTCTCTGGACGTGTTGGAATCATTTAATCTGATAATTTTGTATATGTTCAACCATTTCCCTACTATTCCACTGCATCCTTATCTCATCACTTTTTCATTCTATCCCTTAATGTTACTCCAGTTAGTGATCGGAGGAATCTCATTTGTGAACTATTAATGCGGGATTTATCTTTTGTTCGAAGTGTCCAGCATTCACTTCCGTATAGTAGAGCAGGTTTGGCTATGGCATTATGAAATCTCAAAAATAAATACATCAATCCATCTGGTGAAGATAGAACAAGTAGTTCTGAAAGGCCTACACCATTTCAATGAATGAGTCTCCTTAACCCTTAAATTCGTAATGTATCCTTTTGGATACATCAGTTGGTACAATTAATTTAATATTTTAAATACATCAGAAGAAAACGAACAAAAATAAACCACTTAAATGTATTTGTAATTATACAATATACCTAATAATAACAGTTTCACAAGATTCCGTTTTCACTGCGGTCCGCCACATTCAAATATCTAACAGAATAAATTTGTGTTTTGCCAATTTAAGGGTTAAATAAATAAAAGTAAACATTGTCTAAAGTCTAAAGGAGCAAAAAAAAAAAAAAAAAAGAATTATGGCGTAAACAGTAAGTTTCTCTGACAAGTAGTTACGGAAAAAAACGAGTTTTAAAATTTGGTTTCTCAAATCAACACCTCCGCCATTTTGCCATTTTGATTCTAGCTGATGTTCCTATGACGTCACCACTCACATCCTCTAATGTTTACACATCATAGAGAACGAAGTTACACACAGCTTTAATCCAGGTTTAGTGTTCCAGATAATGTTAGACTACATGTATATGTGCAAATGTTGAGTGATAACATTAATTAATAATTTAGGATATATTTAGAATATATTAGTAATATGGGATGTAATTCAAATCTAAAATAAATTATTAAGAGGGCTACGTAGCTCTGTATTAGTTTGCACTTTCAGAAGTTTGATCTCTAATCTTTTTTAAGAAGGGATTAATCCCATTTTTTTAAATTTTATCTTCTCGATTGAACTAAAATTTCTAAGACTATTTTAACTCATGCTCCAAATGGGAGTCAATGACCAATCACGTTTCAATGATTTCTGTTTTACAACCAATCAGAGTCGTGTTTCACAAAATATTTATCAGTGTCATAATTACCATATTAAAGAAGGCTCCTCCTTTTTAATATTCTGAACAGGTCTGACCATTATTTTGCAGTGACTGAGCCTGTGAGAAATACGGCTACCAGATTGTATATATAGTGCATGAATGTCAACACATGCCGCATGCGGGAGTTAATATAAAAACATTTGTAGCAATTGATTATACCACCAAAAAAAGAAACCACTGTTTGCACTTTCTTAAATGTATTTTTTCCCAGGTAACAATCCAGAAAAATATAATTGTCATATTTACATCATACGACATCAGAAGTGAATTAATATACAGTTTGATGTGTTTCATTTTTTCTCCACTAGAGAGCATTCTTACAATATTGCGTTCCTTTGGCAATAAATAGTGTGATCTGGTTGCAGTGATAAACAAAAGAAGCAGATGAAGCGTACCTATCGCTTCTCATTTGTTTTCAAACATCGCCGTTTACATTAAATATATAAATATTTTAAAATAACTACAGTTAAATAATGATTTGTGAGTAAACAGCTTAATTTTTTTCGATATATTGTCCTAACAAATGCCACTCTTGATTTCCAAATTCTCTAGATAAATTCATTCCTCACTTCGTGAATCGTGAATTTATCGATAATATGGAAATCACTCGTGGCATTACTTATGATAACTCTAGTTTTATGATAACAAGAGTGGTAACATTCTTACTACGAAATAACTTGAGATTTAGTCCTACCTTCATAATTCAGTTTTGTGTCGTAGTACACCTGAAAAAGTTCCTCCAAAACATGTAAAATTCATGGATGAAACAATCAAACTCTCTTGTCTATCTCTCCCTCTCTCTCTTTCCCTTCCATTCATACAATTGAAATCTGGACGTAATAATTGTTGTAACAAATAATTCGTGTAGTAAAGGATACTTAAAATAAAATAAATTAAAAGACATATTAGACGGATATACACTGCTCAGAAATGACCAGAATAGAATTGATAAAAGGGTGGAGGAGTTTTGTTGTGCCTTTATATCAAATGAGCTTAATCCAAGAATTGTCCACAAAGTCCCCCTTTCCTGTATATTCCGCTTCGCCCCGAGTTCTTATTCTAGAAATAGAAAATCAAAGCAGTCTAAAAAAATGTCTCTTATGAATTGTATACAAACATCCAAAAATTGGACACCTTTCGGATCTAAAAAACGCTCTGAACGATTCATTGCCTCATTATGAACACGTTATTGTCGCAGGCGATTTTAATACAAATCTTCTTCAGACTGACTCACCAGCCATACAACTTAAAAATATGTTCCAAAGCTTTAATATGACCATTGTTCCTCTCTCTGCCACACACCATAGTGCTACTTCCGACACTCTACTGGACTTAATTGTGACTACACATCCACAGAAAGTACTGTCATATGGACAAATTCCTGCTCCTGGCATATCTGCTCATGACATTGTATTCGTAGAATACTCACTCCAATGTCCTAAAAGACGCTCTAAATTGATTACGTACAGAAATTTACAAAACATAGACGATACTAAACTAAAATCAGACGCTTTAGAACTACCTTGGTATTCAATATGGAATCTTAGATCAGTTGATGAAAAAGTAGACACATTTAATACACTGATACTACAACTATACGACAGACATGCACCAGTAAAAACCCGACGATTTTCCCGCTCCCCTGCTCCCTGGATGAATGATTCAATACGTGAACTTATGTCAAAACGAGACAAAGCATACCGAACATACAGACGACATAAAAATGACGAGAACTGGCAACTGTACAAACAACTTAGAAACACAACTACACAATCTATACGTAATGCCAAACTACGACACGCCCACAGTATAATCGGACCTGAAATAAGTGCACGGGACACTTGGCGAAATCTCCGTGCAATGGGACTTAGACAGTTGAATCCCTCAACTGACTCTATAGACATTTCTGTAGATGACTTAAATGAACATTTTACCTCAATACCCATGACACCTCCAGACAACAAGACTAAAATAGACACTCTTAAAGACTTATCCCCATCCCCACATATAGGAAGAGATAAATTTTACTTTTACGACATTTCGCCTATAGACGTTAAAAAAGCACTCAAGCGGATTAAATCCAATGCGCAAGGAACAGATAACATCAGCATTTTAATGCTAAATAAAATCATTGACATTATACTACCCACAGTGACTCATATTTTCAATGCTTCCCTTATAACTTCTATCTTCCCTATTGTATGGAAACAGTCTAGAGTTCGGCCTATACCAAAAATAAGTACACCTACTAACTGTAATGACTTCCGACCGATTAGCATCCTTCCGACATTATCTAAAGCCCTGGAATATATTGTACATAAGCAAATGACTGATTATCTCCAAGAAAATCACCTCCTTGATCCTTATCAATCCGGCTTTAGATCTGGTCATAGCACAACCACAGCTTTGCTAAAAATTACCGAAGATATTCGTGAAGCCGTGGACAGACGTCAATTGACTCCTTTAACCTTACTTGACTTCAGCAAAGCTTTTGACACAGTAGACCACGACTTACTTATGATAAAGCTCAAGCACCTACATTTGTCTGACAGCGCTGTATCCTGGTTTGACTCATACCTGCACGGTCGTCAACAATACGTTTCATTAAACTCTAGATCTTCGACTTGGCGTAACGTGCCGGCTGGAGTCCCCCAGGGCAGTGTTCTCGGACCTCTTCTTTTCTCAATCTACATAAATGATTTGCCAACTGTACTAAAGCACTGCCGTTATCACCTCTATGCTGATGATCTCCAAATTTACCTACATTCACCTCCTCATTCTCTCTATAACAGCTTGATGAAAATGAATGACGATCTCATATCCATCTTTAACTGGTCTTCAAGTATCGGTCTAAATCTAAATCCTAACAAGTCACAAGTAATTCTAATGGGACAACAAAGACTGCTTACAACCTTTGACATATCTACACTTCCAAACATTACTATAAATAATATAATTATCCCTTATTCTTCTTCAGTAATAGATCTTGGACTACATCTAGACGCAAATTTAACCTGGCAAACACAAGTGAAACACATATGTAAAAAGACTTTCTCCATCTTACATTATCTTAGACGTTTAAAGAATTTTCTCCCAGTTTCGTTAAAACAAATCCTAGTGCAGAATCTTGTGTTACCACACTTCGATTATTGTGACATTATATATAATGATCTAAACTATGCCTTGTCGCAGAGACTGCAGCGTGTTCATAATGCTTGCATTCGATTCATTTTCAATATCCGCCGTTATGACCATATTTCCGAACACTTTAATAACCTCTCTTGGCTCCGTCTTACTGACAGACGTAAATTGCACTCTCTTTCGCTACTTTTCAAGCTTCTGAATTCCTACATTCCTACTTACCTGGCGTCCAGATTTGAGAAGTTATCCTCCTACCACAATATTGACACTAGGTCACAAGATAGCAGTCTGCTAACAATTCCTCTTCATAGCACTTCCTCCTATTCTACTTCCTTCACAGTAGCCTCCGCCCGCTCCTGGAATCTCCTTCCTCAAGATATCAGGGGTTGCCGCACACTTGGCACCTTTAAGTCACGCTTATACAGTTACCTGTTGTCTAATAATTAATTTTTCTCTATTTATTTAATTTTATACTATGTCATTAATCTTTTCCTCGTTTTTTTATATATCTTGTACATATTATATATTTAATTCGTTAAATTTAGAGTAAATCAAAATACATTATAAATATTAATTGTATTGTATTCATAACTTGTAATCGTTTATATATATATATATATATATATATATATATATATATTGTAATTTAGATTTAAGACTTTTCTTTTGTATTTTTTTTAAACCTGGTTGAGTGGTAGACAAGGCCTTAAGGCCTTAACTCTGCCAGGTAAAATAAAGCTATTATTATTATTATTATTATTATTATTATTATTATTATTATTATTATTATTATTATTATATAAAAAATTTGTCGTCCTACTCTGGAGTTTAGCTCATTTTACTAAACAACATGTATAACTTGTCCACCGCTGTGGTCTCGAGGTAGCGAGCTGCCTTGTCACGCAGCGGGCCCGGGTTCGATCCACGGTCGGGGCAGTTTTTCTGGGTGAGGTTTTTATCGGGGTTTTTCCTCACCTGTAAGACAAATGTCAGGAAAACTTTAAGGCCCAAACGGTCCCCAAAATCATATGGTCATCATCATCATCCTTATCATCATCGTCATCATCATCCTTCACCGGTGTGGAAAGCAACGGGAAGCTACCACACCTACAATTCCCTAGTAAAGCTGCAAGCATAGCATGAAAATGCTATGATTGCAGTGAAGGACCTGCCTTCGGGCAGAATTAATATGGATGGATATATAACTTGATGTTACGTATCTATGCAGAAGTGTGGTCCTCGTTATTCGAAGCAAATTACAACAAGACGATGGCGTTTATTTTTGGAGGATTATTGGAACGTTACTGCTTACACCCTTCATCCGAGACGGTTGGTTCTAAATATTTGAAGGTAGCAGATAAATGCAAAGCAGAAAATAATGTATTAAGACACAACATAATGCTGTTGCAAAGAATCGCTCAGACCAATGTACTTGTCATACGTGTATGTATTTACCTACAATACGCTATATTTTCGAAAAATAGATCCTCACTTTTTCATATAACACTTCTTTGCATTATTTAAATATACATTTCCAAATGGGGCACGCCGTAGCGTAGTGGTTAAGGCACTGAGCTACAAGCCGGAGGGTCGAGGGTTCAAGTCCCGTTAGGGTCAGGATTTTTAAACTGACCCAAACCTTTTGGCGGCACTATGGCCCTGGGGTCGATTCAGCCTCTAACGGATATGAGTACCAGACGCTTGTTCTGGGGGTAAAGGCGGCCGTCACGCAGGGCTCACAACCCGGCTGACATAAAGTGCCGATTGTCTAGAAAAAGGGCGCCTTAACCTCCTACTACCCCAAGGGTCTCCGGGCCTCTTGTGGGATCACTTTTACTTTACATTTCCAAATAAAAACCAAACACACAAATCATGTATCTCACATATACCTATTATTGCTTTCTTGTGAAAATGACGTCACGGAGATGCTCGGAAATCTTCGGTAACGCTCGGCCCGTGATCATAAGTAGCATTGCACTATTTATGTATTTTCACATTTTTAATATTCATAAAAATACGACTTGAAGAATTGTATTGAAATTTTCAAACATCACATTTATTTGTAATAGCGGTTGCAGTGATATAAAATTTACTTAAATTGTTTACTTGTTATTGTAATGTTGAGGAAGACTGATAAATCGGGTACAAATTATATTATTTCGATTTATTGAAATTGAATACTAGAGGAGATAGAACATTGCCTTGTTTTTACCCACTGTGAATTTCAAAACTATCTGGAAACTGCTTGCCTACAGACACCCTACTCTTTTTGTCATTTAGATACATTAGAATATGTATAGCTTTTCAGAAATTCCAAACTGCAGCAGGATACTATACCGTATAACGTCTCCGTCTTAATTGGGTCGTATGCTTTTTTGAAGTGTACATATAGTTGATGCACAGTGCCATTATATTCCCATTTCTTTTCTAAAATCTGTCTTATAATAAAAATCTGATAAGAATTATTTTAGAAAAGAAATGGGAATATAATGGCATTTTACATCAACTTTATGTGTACTTAAAAGTACCTTACTTACTTACTTACTCACTTGCACTATCGAACACTTAGGTTAATGGCCTCGCGGACATAAGTTCTCCATACATCCCTATCTTGAGTTAATGATTTTTAATCATTCCCTGTATAATCTACCTCCTTCAAATCATAGTTAATATTATTCTCCAACCTCATTCTTGGTATACCAACTGGGCGTTTTCCCTCCGGTTTTCCTACAAGAAGCTTCCACGAACGTCATTCATTTCCAATACGTGCCACATGTCCTGCCCATCGCAGTCTAAAAGACTTAACTGTTTTTATTATATCTGGCTTCCTATAAAGACCATGTAGTTCATTATTGTGAAGTCTTCTCCATTCACCTGTCTGTTCATCTCTCTTTGGTTCCAAATTTTCCCTCAGTACTTTGTTGTCAAATACTCGTAAACTCCTTTCCTCCCTTAAAGTAAGATTTGTACTACTCGTAGAACATGCCATCAATTTTCTAGAGAATGAGGAAGGCCTACAACTCAATTGTATTAATAAGCTGTTAGTTTATGCCGATGATGTAGTACTATTGGCAGATAGCGAGGAGATACTAAAGGACCACACGCACACACTATTGAGTAACACTAGGAAATTAGGACTGGAAATAAATACCAATAAAACTAAATATATGGTCACACATAGAAATACATTATATAATGGAAATGGACAGCTAATAACAAATGAGGGAAATTTTGAGGAAGTTGCTGAATTCAAATACCTAGGAACAATAATCACAAATAGGAATGAGATGCACAAAGAAATTAAACATGGGCTCAATTCTGGAAATGCGTGCCATTATGCATTACAGAGACTTTTGATGTCCCAACTCCTTTCAAAAAACTTAGAAATACCTAGGAACACTAATTATAAACAGGAGTGAGGCGCAGAAAGAAATTATGCATAAGTTCAATTCTGGAAATCCATGTTCTTATGCTTTACAAGGACTCTTGTCATCAAAACGTTCATCATAAAAATGTTAAACTATATATATATATATATAAGTCGTATTGTCCTAGTTATATTTGAACGCGAAACATGACTTTTACTTTAAGGTAGGAGAAAATATTACAACTATTTGAGAATAAGTTTCTTAAGAACATTTTTGGAGTAAAGAGAGTGGAGGCGACATGGTCGTTTTGGGAAACCATACATAATAAGAAAATTTACGTCTCATCGACTGCGATGCACAGGACTTATGGCACGCATGCATCCCTATCCTGAGCTAATTCTTTCCAATCATCCCCTGTATAATCTACGTCCCTTAAATCATAGTTAATGTTGTTCTCCCACCTCATTCTTGGTTTACCAACTGGGCGTTTTCCCTCTGGCTTCCCTACAAGAAGCTTCCATGCACGTCTTTCATTCCCCATACGCGCAATATGTCCTGTCCATCGCAGTCTACGAGACTTAACTGTTCTTATTATATCTGGCTTCCTATAAAGACCAAGTAATTCATTGTTATGTAAGTCATCTCCATTCACCTGTCTATTTCTCTCTCTTTGGTCCAAAATAATTCAAATACCTAGTAACAATAATTACAAACAGACAATGAAATTAAACATAGGCTCAATTATGGAAATGCATGCTATTATGCATTGCAGGGACTCTTGTCCTCCCAACTTCTCTAAAAAAATATTAAACTAAAAATATATAAAACTTCTATTTTCTCAGGTATATTACATGGATGCGAAACAAGGACTCTTACTTTAAGTAAGGAAAAAAGGTTACGAGTATTTGAGAGTAAAGTTCATAGTAAAGTTATTAGATCGAAAACCGATGAACAGAGAGGTGATTGGACCTGCCGTTTAATTATATTGTAGTTTGACAGCTGTCAAGTTTTAAAAAAAATTAACACACTTATAATTGGCGTTCAGTGAAAATAATATATAGAAATGTTCAGAAAAGAATAGACTATTCAATTATGAAACAAAAAACAAACCTTTTTTTTTTTTTTTTTTTTTTTTTTTTTCAAATTTTGGCCTACCGTCTTACCTTAAACTCCCAAATATTTAACAACTTAAACACAAGATCACAACATAGTCTCTTGCTTAATATACCGCAACATAGGACATCACATCACTCCATGTCATATACCATCTTCACTTCTCTCAACTGGAATTCCCTACCACAATAAATAAGGGGCTGCCGGACATTGGCATCTTTTAAAAGAAATCTAAATTTATATTTGCTCTAAACTCGACTTCATTATTACCCAGTGTAAGGTATATATATTAATTGGTGTTTCTCGTATAATGTATCATATTTATATTATTATAATAATAATAATTATTATTATTATCGTATCAGTATTGTTATTATCCTATAAAATGTTGTTTGTACATGACATTTACATTGATACATTATTGTATATTTAACTGTTTATAATTAGTATAGTGTATATCTATATTTGTCAAATATTTATTTGTATTTCTGCTGGTTGAGTGGAAGAGAGGGCCTTTTATGGCCTTAACTCTGCCAGAATAAATAAAGTATTATTATTATTATTATTATTATTATTATTATTATTATTATTAAATATTAATGGTACTTCAGGAACTTTTAGTTAATACTATCAACTATTATTGAGAATATTTAGATATTGCATTTGCACCACTACAATACTGATTGCATTTAACTACACCAAATCGGGGATTGCGTAAGAGAGAGAGAAAACCATCATATGCTATGTATTGCATGTTTGAAATCCGACCAAATACATATAGGATTACATTTTTTATTTTTTTATCGTAATTATTTAAAATATCACAATTGTCTTTTATGATGTGAATATTTGTAAATTAATTATTGAAATTATAATATTTTGAATTAATTTCCGCTTCGCTGAACATTATCTGACCGCAGAAACCAAACACATATTTCAACAAAAGACTGTTCATGTACCACAGAACCAATATTACTCCCCATTTAAATCTCTCACAGTTATATTAAGCACTCACATTATTAAAAAAACAACTTGCGCCTCAAAACCACAAACAGGCTGTCACATTGCTTGCATTGTCGTTAGCTGCTATGAAAAAATCTATGCTTGAATAACATCTCCATTGTTATTTCTATTTTAACATTTAGCGTCAATACTAATAAAATTCATTATTAAAACCGTTGAGGTGTAGAGTCATAAAATAAAATAAGTTAAAATATTCCTTCTTAGGAAAGATCCGTCGTCCTAAACTTATAAAATATGTATTCTTTATGCCTGTAAGCCTTTCAGAACACCCGTTCCATCGTGACAACACCACATTACGACCAGCAGCGTCTGCCATCATACTGGATATTGTAGCGAACAAGGACCTGCTGAAGATGGAACGGATGTTCTGAAAGGCTTACAGGCATAAAGAATACATATTTTATAAGTTGAGGACGATGGATCTTACCTAAGAAGGTATATTTTAACTTATTTTATCATTTAGCTTTAGATTTATAGAACGATAATTCTGCCGTTTTAACCAATATTAAATGATGGCTGAGTGTGATTAAAATTCAATTAAACATTTTATTAACTTTTATACATTGACCATTTAATAAATAAAGAAGAACTGAATTTGTTATATGAATTATTCAATTGTGTCGAACATCAGTGAAATCTATTGCATAACCGTTCTGTTATCGTTGTGCACTTTTCTGTATTATGATAGAAATTTAAATAATTTCTGTAAAATTGTAGCCTTTCACGACCGTTTGTTTTGATTTCTGTTTGGTTCGTCTTCCGAGCTAAAGGCTATCCGCTCTTAAAGTGAACCTCATCAAAACAAAACAATGTGACCTCCTCGCTTTTCATTGATTATGGACAACGACGTACGATGTAGAAGCAATAAGTACGCGGAAAAGTAGTTCCCTTCATTAAAATAAAAATATGTCCTCTGAATATACCTGTTATTCTTCGTGAATAAAAGTTATGATACTAAAAACATAGAAAGTAGCTAATCAATAATTACAACTTATATCAGTTTATTACATATCCATCCATAGGCAGGTCCTTCACTGCAATCATAGCTCTTTCATGCTATGTTTGTAGCTTTACTGGGGAATTGTAGTTGTGGTAGCTTCCCGTTGCTTTCCACACCGGTGAAGGATGATGATGATGATGATGATAATGATAATGATGTTGATGTTGATGGCCATATGATTTCGGGGACCGTTTGGGCCTCAAAGGTTTCCTGACATTTGTCTGACAGGTGAGAAAAAACCGATAAAAACCTCACCCAGAAAAACTGCCCCGGCCGGGGTTTGAACCCGGGCCCGCTGCGTGACAAGGCAGCACGCTACCTCGAGACCACAGCGGTGGACATTTTAGTACATATGGATGATGCATTTGAGTCATGCTTCAGTCGATTCTGATGCAACAAAATGGCTGAAAGTGTAGTCTTCTGTTGCTGTGTCAATATGAAAAAATGGGGATTAATTTTGATCGTGAAAAAAAAACAATTGGTGAACCAGAACAAAATATTTAATTTTGGAGACTGGAGAAACAATAAAATATTGTAGTGAGATCACATATTTAGAAATTAAAATAATTAAAAATGGGAATTATGAAGAGGAAATAAGCAATTATTATTATTAATTATTATTTTTATTATTATTATTATTATTATTATTATTATTATTATTATGACCGGCCTCATGGGCTGTGTTTCTGACTAGAGTTCATGACGACCCGGGTTCGATTCCTGGTCAAACCATAGGATTTTTTCCCTAAAGGGAATTATTCCTGTGGTAGCCCATGGTCTGGAATTTAGGTTACGTTTAGATTAATAACTCTCCTGGCGCTTCATTATTATTTATCGCCCATCATATCATCGGGGTAACGTAACTCCTCCTTCTAGACGCCCCAACTTCAGAAGTGGGTTACAATTAAGCTAATGCCAGGAGAGAACACCGGAAATGTCAAAATGACAACCTGGGGAATAAAAATTATTATTATTATTATTAATAATAATATTATTATTATTATTATATAAATGTTTTGTGTTAATGATTGTGTAATATTAACAACTTATTATACAAATAAATCAAGAAAGCCGCAAGAAAGGGACTTATTAGCCTGGAGACTAAGTTCGATTTTTTGTGTTTGAAAATCTTGCTTATTCCCGTGGAATGATGAACCATGGGCAAAACAAAAAGAATAGTCTTTGAGGCCTTGTTTCATCATTTGAAGCCTCACCCATGGATAGTTCTAAAAATTCTGAATATAAAGTTCGCTTTGTTCTCGATTTGACGAGCAGTTTTGTTGTTATTATTTTCATCTCTTTGTCTTCCTTGCTTTGGTATTTCCCTCTATGGTTTTCTATGAAAGAAAAACCAATGTGAACCTGTTTTTAATCAATAGTTTACGTTATGGAGTTAATGTTTGGGTAAGAATGCTATGAAATTAATACGTCTTTAGAGATGAGACAGTGTCGTATTTCATTAAAACATAGGGCCTACACTTTTTATGATACAATTATAGATAATTCTCTTGCTGGAAGCCATATTCAATTAGTATCAGAGTATCGGTTCGGTACAAATGCCATTTTAAGGGTGTAATAACCTTGAGTAAGACTTCCATCGGAAGGGATGTAAAACTATGGGTCTCGTGGCGTAGATTTTCGTCATGTATAAGAGCCTCATAACTAAAAAAAGGGGCTCTGAGCAAAATGTTTAGGCCATTCATGAAAACTGTAATAAATATAAAATTGGTACCTGGTAAATCAGTCGTCCTCAACTAAATTATTAAACTTCATCAAGTAGTTCCAATATGGAGGCCTTTCAAAAACAATGTTTCATCTTCTGCATTTTAACTGGTACTGATGTTTTTGTATAACTTGTACAATGGGTTAAGTCTGCGGGTGTGTTCTCAATGAGTAGATCGAATCAAGTAATATAGACCTAATAAATGAGAACACACCCGCAGACCTAAACCGTTGTACAACTTATACAACAACATCAGTACCAGTTAAAATGCCGAAGACGAAACATTGTTTTTGAAAGGCCTCGATATTAGAACTACACTGATTTACCAGATATCTTATTACATAACCTCAACGGTGCTTTAATATGAATTTTAAAAGTCTTCATTCATGAAAATATTTTAATTAAGATACCCTTGATCTGAGATGTATTTTCCAATGCCACCAACTTCAACTTTGTGTTTCGGATACCGCACTAGACGCATTGATTGAGTTAACTTTTTTCAAGATCTGAGATGTTAGAGATGATGGATCCGAGTTTACAGCCCTGTGTGTTGGTCGCTCTTACCCCAGAATATATATCTGTTAGAGGTACAGTATAGCTACCCCCCAGAGTTGTGATATGGTTTAGACCACATTAAATTTTCTTCGCCAATCGTGATTAGAAAATTCGAGTAGCAAGTAGCCTTTTGCCTTAACATATTACCGTACAGCGTGGATGCAACAAAATGACACGTCTGTCTACTTATATGTAAAGTTATTACCAGACTGCGGGGAAATAGTACTGAGATGTGAAGCTACGAACAAACGAACTTAGTTTGCTTATAAAATGCTAGAGACTGGCTCAGGCAATGTCAAGACAGATGGTAAGCTATAGTGCAGTTCTGGTTTCTGTTGCCGTATTTTTGGGGTGTATGGTGCGGTGAGAGGAGAGGACGAGTTGCAGGTACTGCCAGCAACTCTCCTCCGTTTAGAAAACATAATAGTTACTACATGTTGCATTTTCTTATCTACTAGTTCTGTGTTAATGAATAGTTTTGTTGCCTAATAATTTTGAAGTGTTCATTATAGAATAACGTTGTTTTTATAACAATTTATTTTATTATTTATCCATCCATCCATAGTAATTCTGCCCGAAGGCAGGTCCTTCACTGCAATCATAGCATATGCATGCTATGCTTGCAGCTTTACTAGGGAATTGTAGGTGTGGTAGCTTCCCGTTGCTTTCCACACCGGTGAAGGATGATGATTATGATGATGATAATGATAAGGATGAAGATGATGATGATGACCATATGATTTCGGGGACCGTTTGGACCTTAAAGTTTTCCTGACATTTGACTTACAGGTGAGGAAAACTCCCGATGAAAACCTCACCCAGAGAAACTGCCCCGACCGTGGATCGAACCCTTATTATTTATAATAAAATATTTTTTGCATGGTTACCAGTACCCTCCCCCACTCGGCAATGTTCCCTCCTGCCACGAGCATTTGGATTCACCAATGCGGGTACAGTTACCAGAACTGGACTAAAGTGATGCCTATTGCTCTGTGTACATGGTATAGTCTGCGTACTCTGACAACTGGTACACACTACGAATTTACATATTCACCACTGTATTAATTCACCTGTTGTTCAGCACTGAAACGAATAGTTACTTTGTCACTGCTAACTAGTAGTAATATGGTTTTGACGTAATTACCGTCATCCCTCTGACTGTCTACAATTAATTCACACAATACTTATAAGCATATAAACACAGTATTTCCGTACTATTTACCCACAGTCAGGTTATTACCAGGGAGCGGGGTTTGAGTAAGTAAACAGACGCTTCATATTACCTGCACACGGAGTACTTGTATAGATTAATTCATTGTAGTTTATTACTTTCTTTGTATTTTTTTCTTTTCTTTTTATGTATAGTAGATTCGAGCTGTTATTTCTTTTTTTATTCATTGTATCATTAATTTAATATTAATTGTATTTAGTTTCATTCTATTATTAGACATTCATTTCATTATTATTCAATATGACAGATAATTAATTGTTCAATGACTATTATTGTAACTTTTTTTATATTCATATGTAACATATATTTGTCCTGTTTAATATGACTATTATTGTATTTTTTTGTATTCATATGTAACATATGTTTGTCCTGTTTAATATGACTATTATTGTAATTTCTTTTGTATTCATATGTAACATATGCTTGTTCTGGTGAGTGGAAGAGAAGGCCACATGGCCTTAACTCCACCAGGCTAAATAAATAAATAAAATAAATCTATTCTATGTACTGCGCAGAACACTTCCTCTACAACAGAGTGTTTCGTCAACAGAGTGTTTCGTAGCGACTGTTTCAATTATTAGCTGCATACAGAGTAGTAAAGAACAGTGGAAATATGCCTAAATTGAAATAGAGTAATATCTCAAAATCATTATCATCACAATTAGCATCGTTTGTGGAGGAATTTGGCATAAATGGCGAAATGTAAGGTATGTCATATAGAGCTGAAAGAATGTTTCAAACAACATGTTAAACATATGATGAACGTTAAAAATTAAATTATACCTGTTGGTAGGTGACGAGATCGTCAAAAACAAGTCAGTTGCTGCTACAAACAGTTGGAGTATACATCACCGTACACAACAACGAGTAACGGAAACTCAACCTGCAGAAGATGGAAGGTAACTTCCGAAAGAGCTCCATTTAATTTCATACGCAATATATTAACAAAGTTGAGGACGATGGCACCTACCAACAGGTACAATTTGATTTTTAACTTTCATCATATGATTTCACCTCAACGAAATTTGATATGAATTTCACTAGTATTGACATGTTAAACAACACTGCGATTCAAAAAAACACAAGGAAAATTTTGTATTATTAGAAAAAAAAAAGGAAAGTATAACTTCAACCTCCGCAGATCCAAACTACAGATCAGAATTTTTCGAGGATTTGTGTATTGCATTAATAAGAGCGCAGATATTCCTTTAAAATAAGTACAGCATCCTTATTTCATTGCATTCGTAAACAAATGTACTAACAGAAAAATGCCTTCAGAAACGTAATTACGAAAAACATATCTACCAACAGCGAATGAAAAATGCCTAAATTACATAAGAGATGAAGAGCAGATAAAACGATTTTTGTGTTTACAGACGAAACAATAGATGCCCTCATAGTATGTCAGTCGCTAATGTTATTGTAGGTATTCTATAATTCCTTATCCTAATGATTTATATAAAATACAAAAACAAATACCTTTTTTCTATACAATTACCTAGTAAACTGAATTTTGGAGTTACCTAATCATGAAATCTACTATATGAATAATATAAAATATGCAATTTTTGTAAACTAATTGTGACACTGATTCATCAAAATACAGATACTGTCATATAAGTAATGTGTTATTTTATAAACATAATTTTATTCGGAATGTTTTCTGATAAGAAATTAAAATACTCCTCAAAGTAGAGACCATCAGATTCTGTAGTCTCGAGACATCTTTTAGCGAGGTTTATTATTCCGCGATGATACCATTCTTTGGTTTCTGATGCGAATAATTCATTTAGAACCACTTCTACAGCTTCAATGTTACGAATATTTTTAAAATTTCACGCAAGGAATAGACCATGGATGAAACAGATGGTAATCTTAAGGCCCAAGATCAGGGCTGTAGGGTGGGTGTATTAGCAATTGGATTCCTCCCAATTCCTCAATTTCTTTCTTGGTTGTCCTTACAGAAATGAGTCCGTTTAGATTTTAACCCGCGACCCTAAAAAATTCATGAACACATTTCTGTTTTTTGAGAATAAAGATCCACATCAACTGCACGCCCGTTTAGAAAAAAAATTCCAGTGAATCGAAATTTCTAAACTTCACCAGACACACCATATTAAATATTAAAACCGACATTACTTATGTGATAACAAAATAATTAATTTTGTATACGGCGGAATTGCGAGTTGCATTCTCAGTGAAGGTAAATTATGATTAGTTTATCTATCCCTATTTCTTCTTTCTCAGCCCCCCCCATTTGAACGCAGAATAATTTCAGAAACATAACAATATCCAATGTGTTTCTCGAGGGAAAAGTTTTTAATATAGACGTTACATAATTATATTCTATGCAACAATCAAAAGAATCTGCCAGATTTTTAATAGTTTAAACATTTCCAGTTAATTAACTAAAGCTTATTATTATATACAACTTTCCTCATTAGAGGATTGCCTCAAGGACAAAGTGATACAGACAATTAATTTTTGAATTTATGAAATACATTTTGTAAATACATTAAAAAATTCAAATTGTAGGCCTAATTGAAGTATACATACTACAAAGTAGAAATTTTGTAAAAGTGGTTTCTTAAAATTGATCTTCTAATGGCAGCGATGACAATTTTAGAAAGATACACCCTATCCAAATCTAAGGAACTCCAAATTTTGGCTAGGAATCCTGGTATAGTACCTCTTGCCCCGATCATCAATGATGTGAGAGTTATACTATCTAGTTGGTATTTATCTTTGTAATAGTCAATTGTTGGCTCATATATGGCTTTCTTTTCAGAGTCAACTTCCTCAGGTTGGCCACTATGAGTCTCAAAACGAATTGTGGGATCTAATATCATACCAATTTTAGAAGATGGTCTAAATGCAATAATATCTATTCGTCTGTTACTCCCATTAGTGGCCACACCATGAACTTTCTCATAAACTGTATATCCATAATCTCGCAAGGCTTCTGCCATCATGTTTCGAATTACTGCATAATTGATTTTGGTATAAATGTATTGTTTATTGTGTTCTTTATATTGTTTTCTAATAATTTGGGAATTTATGTCGCCGTGCCACTTATATAAATTTAAAAGAAAGCGGGAAAAGAAATAATTTATTGTTGAAGTATGTGGATAATTACCCGAGAGAAATACATATGTTGATCTCCCCAAAAAGTGAGAAATGCTTTAAAATGAAGTAAGAATTTGAACTCAAAATAACCTAAAATCACCATATTTACAATGTAAAACATGTATTAATCACTGGTCATAGAATGAGTGCTACTGATTATGTTCCTTGCCTCTACTTCCGAGAGTCCTGGGATCAAACCCGGCCTAGGTCGATGGATTTATAGGATGGAAAAATCCAAGGGACAAGTCCTCTGGGTGGTTCCCGAGTTTGAAGATTTTCAGGCTCGTTAAAGAACCGCAAGCCTGAATAAAAAGGCCTCTGTGCAAAATTTAACCGACCTTCACCCATCCAAGTAATATCTTAGTTGCCTGTTAGATGTATCATTGAGGCAATGTGCTTACCACATGTCACTCGTTGACATTTATAGGTAAATAACCGTAACTATCTTAAGCTTCGTTAAGTTTATCCCACTGGGGAGAGCCAATGTTCCAACGAGGAACGAATAGGGCATAGTCAGTCAGTCATATAGCGTAGCCATCTTATCACAAAAACCGATTAATAAACAAGTGGACACTAAACTTAACTGGTGTTCACTAACTCGCCCATTTTCTCAAACTAACTTGCCCAAATTAACACTAACCATTATCTCACCCTAACCTGCCCACTAATGTAGGTGGACTCCTGGGATAGAATCCCCTTATATATGAGCAGGCCTACACATGTTGACAACTGGCTCTAGCAAGAACATGTGTTATCACATTGGTCAACATGAGGCTAGGAGTCACTTTTCCTCCGATCGAATATTCACAGGTGGCACTTTAGATTAGAATAACCAATAATTTTACAAAAGCTGGTATTAAAATACCATCTAATTTATGTCGACTATATAACTCATGCCACAAATGGGAGTCCATGACCAATCCGTTTCAATAATATTATTTTACAACCAATGACAGTCGTGTTTCGCCTCACTCTTTATCGAATTATCTTTATCAACTCCTGCTTTTTTGATAAAGAAAGCTCCTCCATTTTAATTTTCTGAATAACTCAGAGCATTATTTTTCTCCAACAAATACATTGAATATAACAAAATAATGAACAGATTCTTTGATTTTACTGAGTTGTTTACTAAAAAAATGAATTAATAACCTGTTTTGGTGATTATAAATACAGTTTGATGTGTTTCATTTTATCTCCATTAGGATGCATTCTTACAATATTGCGATCCCATTTGGCACTAAATAATTTGATGAAGTTGCAGTCAATATAGGCTACATATTCTCACATTTATTTGTTTTCAAACATCGGCGTTTACATTAGATATATTCATCATCATCATAGTACATTCACGAATTTAGGCCATTTGTTGACCTGTTTCGGCCTCAAGAGAAACACCATCCAGAAGTCTTTTGAGTGGACGTCCTGGTCTTCTTCTTCCTGCAGGTTGATATCTTAACATTAGTTTGGGTATTCTGTGATCTTCCATTCGATGAACATGTTGTATCCATCTTGACTTATAATCAGAAATTTTGTTTTCTAAAGATTCCATTTGTAATTCTTCTAAGATGTCTTCATTTTTTTTGTGATCTAATAGTGTGTATCCTGCAGTCCTCCGAAGATATCTCATTTCAGCAGATCTAAGTCTCTGTATATCCTTCTGTTTCAACGTCCATACTTCGCTACCATACAAAAGAGTCGGAAGAGCCAGTGTTTTATACACTTTCAACATTAGATATATTAATATTTTAAAATACCGGTAACTATATTTAAATAATGACTTTTGAGTGAATAGCTTAATTTTATTCGTTAAATAGTCCTAAAAAACGCCACTCTTGATTTCAAATCCCCTAGATACATTGGAAATCACTCGTGGCATTACTTATGACTATTTAACTGGTGTCGCAAATGATAGTCAATGACCAATCACGTTTCAATGAATTCTATTTCACACCAATGACAGTCATGTTTCACCTCGCTCTTTATCGATTTCTCTTTATCAGCTTCTGCTTTTGTGATAAACAAAGCTCCTCCTTTTTTAATATTCTGAACAGGTTAGACCATTCTTTTTCTCCAACAAATACATTGAATATAGCAAATAATGAACAGATTCAGTGATTTTACTGAGTTGTTTATTCAAAGTATAAATTATTAACCTATAATGTTGATTATAATAGTTTGATGTGTTTCATTATTTCTCCACTAGAGTGCATTCTTACAATATTGCGATCCTATTTGGCAATAAATAATATTATCGAGTTGCAGTGAATATACGTAACCTCACATTTTTAATTTGTTTTCAAACATCGCCGTTTATATTAACTATATACATATTTTAAAACACCGGTAACTATATTCAAATAATAATTTTTTAGTAAAGAGTTTAATTTTATTCGTTAAATAGTCCTAACAAATGCCACGAGTGATTTCCAAATTATCGATAAAAATCACGACTCACGAATGATAAAGATCTATTCGTTGCATTCCTGTAGCCTATATTTTATACATAACTAGTTAATAACCGGCGTGCACTGCTATGCCTAAATAAATTAAAATTAATATGCTTTTATATTTAGTTAAATAAGTAAAAGAAAAAATAATTATGAATTTATATTTTTAGATACTCCGTGCTGATTACCCGGCGTTGCCCGGGAATCTACTATACAGATCATTCTTGACATAAATGAGCTGAAATACGAAAATTAATGTGTTTTATGTTTAGTTAAATAAGTAAAAAAAATATATATCGTAATTATTTTTAGATACCCCGTGTTGTTTACCCGGTAATGTCCGGGAATCTACTTATCCCGATCTTCTTGACATAAATGAGCTGAAAGACGAAAAATAATGTACTTCTTATGATTAGTTGAATAAGTAAAATGAAACAAATTATAAATGTATATCGTAATTATTTTAAGATTCCGCATGCTGATTACCCGGTGTTTGCCCGGGAATCTACATATCTCGGTATTCTTTGCATAAATTAGCTAAAACATACAATTCGTTACCTGAGTTATCCGTAAAAGAATACCCGCCATGTGCTGCTATGCCTTCACAGGAATCTACGTACATGTCTCGATCTTCTTGGCATCAATGAAAGACAAAAATGGTTATTGTGAGTTATCCGTAAGAGATACACATATGCTGTCCTGGACGTTTTGGTAGAGCTTTTTGAGATATTCAAATCTATGTACATTAATTTTGTGTATGTTTTATGGTTTAGGCAGCGTAAGCCATTTTAGCGTCCAAAGAGCTATTTTTTCACGTTTTACACTACAAAGGGCGATTTTTAAGGGTGTAGGAGTTGAGTATCACAACTCTCTTATAGCCTATGTTCATCCCGGGGAATCACCTGAACATTTTACAAGAAGCCCCATCACAATCGGATCAACGGTATGGCCGCGCATGAAGTACGAACAAACAAACAAAAATTCATTTTTATATATTAGATAATGCCTTAGATTTAAATCACATAAATATACTGAAAAATAACACTATTTTTAGAACATTTATTATTTAAATAGTAGAAAACCGGCGAGAGGCTTAATCTACCTCCAGTGCGAGCGTTTGACGTCATACTGAGTGCTCAGTTCAGAGAGTCTCAATTCACAATTTCCAGTATACTCTAAACATGCCATCGTGTCAGAGTGCATTATCAGTGCCGTGAAGTAGCATAGTATACAGAAGTGTGCAAACAGAGCATTTGACAATATACAGCTTGTAACTTTTAAGTGTTTAAGTGACTAATAACCTGTGGTACATAGACTAGAGTTCGGCGAAAATCAGGTTATACCAGGCGAGATCACTGAAGAAATGATAATATCCTGAAGGAATTGAATATGATGCCCATAACAGATTATATCCATGAGTGTCAACAGAAACTGGCGTCAACATATAGACCCCAGATCTACGATCCTCAAGGCAATTTTAAACAAGGATGAAATTGGGAAATATCGATCACTTTAGTAATTAGTGGAATAACTGTAATATTATTCGTTTAAGGGGGGTGATGGGTGAAAAATTGACCATTTGAGATCAAAATTGGCATTTTTTTCGTACTAAAGTATAGCCTGTAGCCTACTCTAACGTATATGTTGGCAAAGTTTCAGAGTCCTATGACGCTTCTAAAGTGCTGATTAGGCCTGTATGTTACATTTTGTATTTAACCTGCATGCAAATCTTTAAACTTGTTTTTCCACAGTTTTATTTTCACTGAATTTTTGTACATTCAAAATTGAATGGAATTTACAAATGTTATCCTAGAAGGTTCAAATTTTACTGCATGCCCTAAAAACAATGCGTAATAAAGTAGTGCATGGGTTTCATGATTGAAGTAGTATTTTAAGAAATAAAAAATAAAATCCATGCAATTATTATTTTTTTTTTTTGTAATTCTACGCATGAGGTACAACATTAGTTTTCCCCCTTTGTATTCACATTACAAGAATTCTAATGCATGACTTTTTTACACGCTTTATATTAGCTTGACCTGTATCTATGTAACTGAATCTTTTAACGCGATTTTCACCCACTTAAAATCATTGGATCGACATGAAACTTTGCATACTTGTAAGAGACCCGTGACAATATAATACTTTCATATTTTCTATCTAAAATCATGGCCAGAATCATCAGAAAAAGTGTCTTTGTATCTATGTAACGGAATTTTTGAACACGATTTTCACCCACTTAGAAATATTGGATAGACTTGAAACTTTGTATACTTGTAAAGGACCCGTGACAATATAATAATTTCATATTTTGTTTCTAAAATCATGGCCAGAATCATCAGAAAATCAAAAAAAGTGTCTTTGTATCTATGTAACGGAATTTTTGAACACGATTTTCACCCACTTAGAAACATTGGATCGACTTGAAACTTTGTGTACTTGTAAAGGACCCGTGACAATACAATAATTTAATATTTTGTTTCTAGAATCCTGGCCAGAATCATCAGAAAATCAAAAAAATGAAAACTGGTATAATAGGTTGCGGACTTGTCGACTTTTTAGTCAATCGTTGTAAGAGCTCAGTTGGTAGAGCGGTACACTCTAGTGGTATATAATTTCTGTAATCCATAGGTCGCTGGTTCGAATCCGGCTGGGAGGTTTTTTTTTTAGAAGAGTATTACTTTCAGCTCATACTACAATAGAATCGAATTTAAAGATATTTACATTTTTATCTTATTCTGTAAAATATTAAAACTAAAAAATAAAAAATAAATAATAGTTTTAAAAAACTAAAACAACACGCTTTATTAGAAAACCGAACTAAAAAAAAAAGAAAAATAATTTTAATTTCCAACATGCTTGGGATAAATAATTTTACCATCAAAAGCGTGGGGTGCTTTTTATGATTTTTACATTTTCTTCTTAGAGACTTTACTTTTACCAATATATGTCTATTATCAAATATATTAATTGATAAAGAGTACCCCACGCTTTTGATGTTAAAATTGTTTATCCCAAGCATGTTGGAAATTAAAATTATTTTTCATTTTTTTAGTTCGGTTTTCTAATAAAGCGTGATGTTTTAGTTATTTAAAACTGTTATTTATTTTCTAAATATTTGAAGGATCCTGTAAAAAATCAGAAATTTTACTAAAAAATTGTGTAACCCATTTAATTATAATAGGCCTATATGCAATTTTTTAAAATATATAATATTTAATAACTCATAAAATAAATGTCTCACAAGAAATAAACTTAAATACGAGTACATGATTATATATCATGCATTGCATGTTTGTACAAGAAATCAAGAATGTAGCTCAAAACATGTAGAAAGTATAAATTTCACCCATTACCCCTTAATATGGGGGCACGCCGTAGCGTAGTGGTTAAGGCACTGAGCTACAAGCCGGAGGGTCGAGGGTTCAAGTCCCGTTGGAGTCAGGATATTTAAACTGACCCAAACCCTCTGGCGGCACTATGGCCCTGGGGTCGACTCAGCCTCTAACTGAAATGAATACCAGACGCTTGTTCTGGGGTAAAGGCGGCCGTCACGCAGGGCTGACAACCCGGCTGACATAAAGTTCCGATTGTCTAGAAAAAGTTGGAGCCTTAACCTCCTACTACCCCAAGGGCCTCCTGAGGCCTGTTGTGGGATCACTTTACTTTATTTTACCCCTTAATATAATTGAAAAAATAAGAGATTTGTTGACTGTTACATTACTTATATAGGAATTCATAAAAATACAAATTTACTATCAACTAACCTGAAAAAATTGTGTTATAGTACCTGGGTTTGATTGGAGTTCCTCGACACTTGGGTAATTCCGATCACCTTATTGAGAGCTAAAGAAAAAGTTTAAATACACAAAAATGCAAAATTTTCTGTCTCTGCATAAATAAATCACACACTTAGCTCTTCGCTGTGTCATGTCAGTGCATTCTGCATGAACATTGTGAATATAAGTTTTATTAATTTTTTTATTTATTTTACCTCATGGAGTTAAGATCGTAAAGTCTTCTCTTTCGCTTTACCAGAGTTAAATTATACATGCAACAAGAGTTGTGAATTATGTATATGTTGATTAATGATTCATAATAGATATTAGCTACACAATATAAAGTTCAAAAAGGAAAGAAAGGAATTGGTAATAATAATAATAATAATAATAATATAATAATAATAATAATAATAATAATAATAATAATAAAATATAATAAGTTATAATAAGTAAATGACTTGGTAGAGAAAGTTTAAAATAAAAAGGAATAATAAAAGTATACATGGTACAAGGTTATATATTATATTGTCTATGGAAATATGAAGTGAGTTTCTTTCTAAACTGCTTTTGAGTCGGTGAGTCCTTGAATTACGAGGGGAGGGAATTCTAAAGTCGGGTGGCTGAAACAAGGAAGGATGAGGAATGGTGAGATGTTCTATGTAGAGGAACGGCTAGAGTTAAATTTTCTCTCGATCGTAGTTTAAGTTATGGTGGGAGGATAGCGAATGAAAGCGAGTAAAAATTGGACCTATAACATAATTTGCTGTCCCGGCATATATCACAACATGTATTTTTCATCAGGTGCTTAATTGCATTGTATAAACGTTAAAATAAAAAATAAACGATTACTAAATAGTGCAGTCACTTCTACCACTCTGGGTAATTCGGATTAGTAACTTTTTTTTGTTTGGCAATTCTGACAATGTTTTATTTGGGGAAGTAGTGAATATTCGTGATTTGAAATATCAAAGTGAATGATTTAGTACTAGTTCCTGAGATATAACATAATGCGTATCATAATGCTTGCGTTCGATTCATTTTCAATATCCGCCGTTATGACCACATTTCCGAACACTTCAGTAACCTCTCTTGGCTCCGTATTACTGACAGACGTAAATTGCACTCTCTTTCACTACTTTTAAAACTTCTGAATCCCTACACTCCTAGTTACCTGGCGTCCAGATTTGAGAAGTAATCTTCTTACCACAATATTAACACTAGGTCACAAGATAACAGTCTGCTAACAATCCCTCTCCATAGCACTTCCTCTTGTTCTACTTCCTTCACAGTAGCCTCTGCCCGCCCCTGGAATTTCCTTCCTGAAGATATCAGGGATTGCGCTCATTTGGAACTTTTAAGTCACCCTTATACAGTTACCTGTTTTCTAATAATTAATTTTTCTCTATTTATTTAAATTTGTACTGTGACATTAATAATTATTTCTCGTTTTTTATATATCTTGTAGGCCTACATATTATATTTAATTCGTTAAATCGAGAGTAAATTGAAATACATTATAAATAATGATTGTATTGTATTTAAAACATATAATCGTTTATGTTTATTATAATTTAGATTTAAGACTATTTTTCTGTACTTTTTAAAACCTGATTGAGTGGCAGGCAGGCAAGGCCTTAAGGCCTTAACTCTGCCAGGTAAAATAAAGATATTATTATTATCATCACATATAGGCCTATTATTTTATGGTGCTGTAATCTGTAGGCAAATACAGTGAGATCAGTATAGTATTCGACAACAGATGCGGGGTTTGTGCTGTGCGATGACGAACGCTTACACATGCAGACACGAGACTTGAAATGTGCGCTGACTCAGCAGTTTACGAGTACATCCACGCATTCACGGTTCACTGTCAGATAGTGTACCCCGAGTAGATAAGGTGCTCTGTCGCTTTTCCTTGTGAACTGAATGGCGTGTGTATAATATAAAGTGAATGACGTGTGCATAAGTGTAAACTGTATAATGACTAATAATTTTTCTACCGAATAATGTGTATTTATTTATGATCAATTTTTGTTACCTCAGTCTGCCAGCCAAGTACGAAGTTTTTGAAACAAGATTCCCGGGTGTAAAAATTCCGTCACGTTCAATTTGTACAACCAATTTTATAAACAGGTCTTAAAAATGTATGAACAACGAAGGTGAACATTTCCAGCACTTGCTTCAATAAAGGTGGTAAGTACCAACTTTGTAAAATAGTTACGTAAATGTGTATAATTATATCACCGCAATCCTACGCTGTTCGTTCCCCGCCGCGAGTGCGTCAGTTGTGTATAGTGATATCCCCGCGTCTGCTGTCCAGTGCTATACTGATCGCACTGTATATCCCCTTAATATGTGCCCTAAAACCCATGAACTCAAAAATAATATTTTGTCATAATTCCACTTGAGAAGAGAAGTTCTACTTTTATTTATTTGTTTATTTGCAATATTTTTTCGAACCATAAACCGAAAGTCCTTAATATCTGCATACCGATATATAAAAATTAATTCTGCGCATGTTTGTGGTCGCAAAACTTCAAAAGTATTCAGTCGATTGTTACGAAAATTTGTACATACGCCTATATATTTTCGTGAATGGACACGGTTCAGTCGCTATCTATTATTCCCCAAAACTATTAGGTGTAGGAGTTCACCTGGCACGAATATTTAAATATCCCCTCTAACTGTGTCAATTTTTGATATTTCACAACGAAATTCTTCTTCTTCTTCCTTTCATGTGATAGACCTAGTGGTCTGTTAGTGATAGACCTAGTGGTCTTTTACGGTCTCAATCCAAAGTTTGATGGTCTGCCCAAAGATCTCTTGCCTGGTGGCTGGTAATTTAAGATCTTACGTGGTATTCTTGTTCTGCTAATTCTTACGTGAGATTTACAGTTGTTTCTGTATTTTTGTTGGCTACATATTCCATGACTGATTCTGTTTGTAATTCTTTGAGAATCTCAGAATTCCTTTTATGGTCTCTTCTTGAGTAATCTGCAGTACGTCTCATAAATTTCATTTCTGCCGCAGTTAGTCTTTATTCATTTACACTGCGAATTGTCCAGGCCTCACTGCCGTAACTTAATATGGTTCTGGACAGTGTTTTATAATTTCTAGTTTGTGTGTGTTGCTATACTATGTTTGGTTTGAAAATATTATTTATAATTCCCGTTACTCTGTTAAACTTTATAATTGTTTGGCTAAAATCTTTTTCCTCTTCGTATGTAACTTGGTATCCGAGATCGTTGAATAGTTAAACTCAGTATACGCTATTAAAATAAATCGAAGTAGATATTGTTCAGAAATTAGCAAAAAATGGTCATTAGAAGTGAGGTTTACCTGTCGACCGCCATGTTTCGTTAGTCTAAATATATACCATACAATTTAATTAACCTGTAATTTTCCTTCAACTTATTCAACTAAAAATAAAAACTCATATCTTATTTATTTAATGCGTAGCAGCGCACGCCGGGTATTAGCTAGGTATTATTAAAATATATCGTCTTTGGTTGGTTTATTTTATGAGGTGAGAGAATAACATTAACGATGATTTGAAGGGAGCAGATTATACAGAAGAGGCACGCCGTAGCGTAGTTGGTTAAGGTGATACTCTAGAAATCGGAAGGTCTAGGGTTCTAGCGCAGGCGGGGTCAGGAATTTTAAACTGACCGAAACCTTCTGGTGGCACCAGAGCCCTGGAGTTCGACTCAGCCTCTAACGGAAATGAGTACTAGACGCTTGTTCTGGTGGTAAATTCGGGCTTCACGCAGGGCTGAGGACCCGGCTGACCTCAAGTGCCGATTGTCTAGAAAAAGTGGGAGCCTTAACCTCCCACTACTCTAAGGGTCTCCTATAGCCTGTAGTTGGGTCACTTTACCTTTACCTTGGATTATGTAGAGGATAATTGGAAAACTTTAGCTCAGAATAGAAATCTATGGAGAAATTATGTCCGCGCGGCCATGAACCGGCGGAGTCAGGATTTTTAAACTGACTTAAACTTCTGATGGCACCATTGCACTGGGATTCGTCTCAGCCTCTAACGGAAATGGGTAACAGACGCTTGTTCTGAGGGTAAAGTCGGGCTTGACGCAGGGTTCACAACCCGGCTGTCCTCAAGTGCCGATTTTCTAGAAAAAGTGGGAGCCTTGACCTCCTACTACCCTTAGGTCTCTTATGGCCTGTAGTGGGGCACTTTACCTTTACCTTATATTATATAGGGGATGATAGGAAAACTTTTTTTCAGAATAGAAATCTATGGAGAGCTTATGAGCCTATCGGTTCGGTAGTGCCAATTTTGTTAATTAGTTGGCTGGTATATTTTATTCAAACTTCATTTTCAATGGAATATTTGGATAACTGTATAGTACCTGTCAAAGAGGAGGATGGGTGTGGGAGAATTTATGGGCTAAGTACGGCACGCCACTCTTCGGTTACGGCCAGCAAGGTAATTAGCTAGATGCATTTACACTTTACATGCAAACCGGCGAGAAAAGCTCAGAGCTACAAATCAAAGCATTACATGCTACTACGGCATGTTGTCCTGGACGATGGTTTACACATGACGTGCATAATCAAAGCCCTGAGAGATACAAACGCTTCTACTCAAACTAAACTCTGGTGCTGGGACTTCCAAACAACGTTCGTGCAGTACAATGTGAGCTTCCATGACGTGATTATGCAGCAATACACAACTTAGTTTCACCTACAATAAATAGGTCAAAATAAATAAATAAACATCGCAGAGCGATATAATAATGTTTAGGTAATAAACTAAATGCAGTAGGATTGTGATTTGTGGCATTCTTATTATTAAAGGGCTGGGAAATGTGCCTTATTCCTTCGTTCGAGTATTAATGGATTATAATGTTTACATTAGTTCACATAAACAACTGCAAGAGAGTGCAGTCCGATAATGAGAACCTTATCACTAGGACTCGGAAGTTGAGGAAAAAACCTTTTTTACACGCTTTATATTAGCTTCACCTGTATCTATCTATCTATCTATGTACGTAACGGAATCTTTCAACGCGATTTTCACCCACTTAAAATCATTGGATCGACCTGAAACTTTGTATACTTGTAAAAGACCTGTGACAATACAATCATTTCATTTTTTCCCTGAAATCGTCCCCAGAATCATCAGAAAATCAAAAAAAGCGTCTTTGTATGTAACGGAAACTTTGAACACGATTTTCACCAACTTAGACTATTATGATGCTTTCAAGTCTTATACGAGAATATCCCGGAAGGATCAAAACGCTGGAGGGAAAATTTTCTATAGAATCGTAACAGGCCTTGGCCTAATACTTGGAAGGAAGAAGAAGAAGAAGAGAAGAAACAATGGATCGACTTAAACTTTGTATACTTGTAAAGGACGCGTGACAATACAATAATTTCATTTTTTTTTCTAAAATCATGGCCAGAATCATTAGAAAATCAAAAAAATGAAAACTGGTATAATAGGTTGCGGACTTGTCGACTTTTTAGTCAATCGTAAGAGCTCAGTTGGTAGAGCGGTGAACTTTAGTGATATGTAATTTGTGTAATCCATAGGTCGCTGGTTCAAATCCGGCTGCGAGGATTTTTTTTAGAAGAGTTTTACTTTTAGCTCATACTACAATAGTATTGAATTTAAAGATATTTACATTTTTATCTTATACTGTAAAATATTAAAGCTAAAAAATTAAAAATAAACAATAGTTTCAAAAAACTAAAGCAACACGCTTTATTAGAAAACCGAACTAAAAAAAGAAAAAATAGTTTTAATTTCCAACACGCTTGGGATAAAATTAAAGTGGTCAACAAAAAAATCCTCTTCAACACATATAGAATAAAACTAGAGTTATCAACAAAAAGAAAATAATTTTACCATCAAAAGCGTGGGGTGCTTTTTATGATTTTTACATTTTCTCCTTAGAGACTTTACTTTTACCAATATATGTTTATTATCAAATATATTAATTGATATAGTGCACCCCACGCTTTAGATGGTAAAATTATTTTCTTTTCGCTGATAACTCTAGTTTCATTCTATATGTGTTGGAGATGATTTTTTTGTTGACCACTTTAATTTTATCCCAAGCGTGTTGGAAATTAAAATTATTTTTCCTTTTTTTTGTTCTGTTTTCTAATAAAGCGTCTTGTTTTAGTTTTTTGAACTATTGTTTATTTATTTCATGTTTGAAGACAAGGCCCAACATAATATACAGGGTGCACTAAAATTACCCTAACAAACTTCCAGGACTTATAGAGGAGACTGAGTTGATGATATTCATAACTGGAAACCATGTCCGGAAACTAACCTTTTCCGTGCATCAGCCGTTTGATAACATATTTTTAACGCGCCCTCTTTTACAAGTAATTTATTATGAGGTGTGACACAGTACATCACTTGTTTTACAATTCATACTCGTTAATAACACTGGTTTTTGTCTCATGAGTACCAATAGTTGTACTTAATGCAGTTTTTTTATCGTGTTTTCAAATATGAATTCGGAATTTCTCCCTCATCCACAGTTTTTATTTCAATTTCAATTAATGGATTTAAATAATTATTTTTTTTGATAAACGATTTTTCGTCCATTTGTCCACTGTAAAATAAAACCAAATGAGATAACTCAGGAGATTTCAACTATGGAAAAGAGATATCAAGGCAAATGGAATCCTAATATACTGGCCGATTATTGTTGGACCATCAAGAGGGATGCTCCACAGGCGAAATATAGCAGAAAATCGCTTACTTTCTGGGTGAGTCCGAATGTTCGAATATTGTGTAGTTACGAATGTAGAAAATACTAAAGTGTTTGAAATTATAAATTCCTGTCTCTCGGAAACCTTGCGTGATGAAGAAAAAACGATACCATATTTGAATTCAGGAGAAAAAATACTATCAGAATCACATATTTTTCTTTCTGAGACAAAAATAGTTTATTTTCTGTTGCTCAGTGTAATTAGAAACCATGTCCGGAAATGTACCGTTTCCGTGCTCCGTTTGTTTTCAAGCGGCTTTAGCACGGAAACGGCAAGTTTCTGGATATGGTTTCCAATTCTAAATAATCAACACAGTCCCCTCTACAAGTCCTAGAAGTTTGTAAGGGGAATTTTAGAGCACTCTGTATATGAAGGGCTTAGGTCAGTAACATGATAAACCACATATTGTTCTCTCTGAGATATAAGGAATTTAATGTTTTAAAAATTATAAATTCTAATTGGGTGTATTGTCGTTAATACATTGTCTGTCTATATGTTATAAGATTTCACTGGCACAATTTCAAATGGTTTTATGAACATTTAAATACATTTATTTGCTATAATTGTAATAAATGATATTTCTTAACAGAATATGGCTTATCATGTTACTTACCTAAGCTCTTCATATACATTTTGGGTCATTGTAGGCCAGAAACTGGTATTTTTTATTTCCTTTTTGTCCTTTTTCGACATGCTTTGGCTTATTGGAACTTTCTTTTTAGCCTTTTTTAGTTCTGAATTTTTTTTGTAACTTTACCCTGATTTGATAACACATACATCATTTGAATACTCGTAATTCTAGAATCCGCAGAGTGTAGCCTCATTTAAAACTTCTTTTAAAAATGCTATCTAGTTTTATTTTTTAAAGACTTTTCACGTTTCAGACACTTTTGTTCCGCGAGAAACTGTTAAACCCACACAAAATAGCATGTTATTTTTAACCACCAACCTACTGACCATCTGAATTATTACGTTTCGATTTCAAATTTCATAAGTAGTTGCCACTTTGTGAGAATTCCTCGAGCAGAGGGCGAAGGCAGCGACATTGTCTTTATGCACTCGTTAGCAACTGTAACGCTTTTTGCGTCCTTTTCCTTATTCTTGGGTATTTTGTAAGATACCTTTAGGTCTTTGTATAGGTATTTTATAGGCATTTTATAGGTCGTCAACTTCCGATCCCTACTTATCACTGTATTTAATCTCAAAATTCATAATCTATAAATACTGTGATGAAATTGGACGGCATTATGCATCAACCGGTTATGCGCCATTATGTAAGTTTCGACGAAAATACATTTAACGTCTAAGTCAATCTTCACTGCTTATTGTAGCGCCAAACTAACAATACCTGATTGGCCTATTGTTATTTTTCCATGTTTGATAGTTTGCATGTTGCAAAATTTAGATTAGCAGTTATGAAGACCTGGTTACATAGCCGCTTATTGCAAAACAGAGCATTTGGTAGGACCGGTGGTGTTAATATTTTTCTTTAATAATAAGGCTATATTTAAAGATTTGGCGCTAAAATTTTTAAAATATCATCGAATTCAATGCGACAAAACAGTATAAATTTTCGGTCGTCAACAGTAAAAATAAAAATAAGTTCCCATATAACTGCCCCAAATACATGAAATTAACCAACCTCAAAGTCCACATAAATATCAGTTCTTATAAGATCGGAGTCCACCGCTGTGGTCTGCCTCGTCACGCAGCGGGCCCGGGTTCGATTCCCGGTCGGGACAGCCTCCTGTGTAAGGTTTTTTTCGGGGTTTTTCCTCACCTGTAAGTCAAATGTCAGGAGGTTTAGGGCCCAGGGGTCCCCGAAAATCATCCGACCATCATAATCCTTTTTAATCCTTTATAATCATCCATCACCGGCGTGGAAAGCAACGGGAAGCTACCTCACCTATAGTCCCCTAGTAAAGCTGCAAGGCATAGCATGAAAATGCTATGATTGCAGTGAAAGACCCGCCGTCGGTAAGAATTACTATGGATGGATATGATCACAAACTGTCTAACAAGGGAACTGTTAACCATTGCATGCCAAAATCTACCTTGAAATTGCTTCCAGAGAGGCGTCATGATGTTCCAATGCCGTGTCCAAAAAATTATGTGCCCTTTTAAAGTGCAAGATAGAAAAATGAAAACCACAATCCAACAACGGCAACCCACTGTACGGAGCAGATGTGCATCCCTGCATGAGTTAAGCACAGAGTGAAGTGAGACGGGACGCGGCGCGGCGGGTAGTGAATGTTTTGCAGTCTGCCTATTCAGGAGTTGTATTACCTCTCTACAGTTTAAATAAGATATTTGGGAATTGATTTGAGTGTCTTGCTGTTAAAAAGGAGGATGTTTTTTTGACACGGCCTTTGTACATCACAACGCTTCTCTGGAATAAATTTAAAGGTAGGTTTCGCCATGCAATGCTTGACAGTAACTTTCTTCGTGTTAGATTAGACCGTATAAAGTACTTCATTACTGAAGTCAGTAGGAAAGAAGTGTTCAATATGCTAAATACCATTTAAACATTTTTTCAAGATATATAAAACAGATTAATGTTAAGGCGATGAGAATAAATTTAACATTTGCTCCGTCAGATGGATTGATGTTGGAGTAGGAACACCAGAAACGAAATAATAAACCAATAGAGTAAAAAACTTGGATACCAGATGTTGCGACAAGAGTCGCTCTCTCTGTCGGTAATAGCAGACACCTGCCGTCTGCCATTACGCTAATTGATGTAGTTCATCTGACTGCCGCTTGTAGGCGCCTGAATACAGTAACGCTGAGTTATGTTGGTAGCATTTAGTTATACTGTTGCCAACTTCTGCGTATTGTTCAGGTCTGCAGATGACTACAACACTCTTTCTCAGTGTTAGCCGGGCCATCGTGGGCGATGGTATCGTTTTGATTATTGGAGATTGAATACCTCACTCAGTGTGCGCCACGGCGTCGAGGGCGACGGTCCTGTTTTAGTTAAGAGGTTAAGAACACCTCATTCTCAGTGTTAGCCGGGCCATCGTGGGCGATGGTATCGTTTTGATTATTGGAGGTTGAATAACTCACTCAGTGTGTGCCAGTCCGTCGAGGGCGACGGTCCTGTTTTAGTTAAGAGGTTTAGGAACACCTCATTGTGTGTGTTTGAAGCTCGTGTTGGGAGCTAGTTGTGCTTGTTAGGCACTCGCAGTGTGCGGCGGGCACAATCACGTGGTTATTGAGGACCACGTGCTAACTGATCCGAAGTTGATAATATCCGAGGCCCCTCTAGTCCTAGGAACGGACTTTGATTAAACATTTGATTCTGCTTATTGTATCCACGTCAAGGTTAGCACCGAAATAAACTTGATATTTTCACGATTACATGTGTTTGTAATAACTAAATTGCCCCTTTATAAAATCCAGCACTACCAGAGGAATATTAGGCAAAGAACTCGAAATTGGACCGTGTTGGCAACAACACCAGATGTAATAAGAACTGGAGCACATCGTAGCGTAGTGGTTAAAGCACTACGCTACAAGCCGGAAGGTCTAGGGTCCGAGTCCCGGTGGGGTCAGGATTTTTAAACTGACCTAAACCTTCTGGCGACACTATTACTCTGGGGTCGACTCAGCCTCTAACTGAAATTAGTACCAGACGCTTGTTCTGGGGTGAAGGCGGCCGTCGTACAGGGCTGACAACCTGGCTGACATGAAGTGCCGATTATCCAGATAAAGTGGGAGCCTTAACCTCCTACTACCCCAAGGGCCTCCTGTGGCCTGTAGTGGGGTCACTTTGCCTTTTAAGTCTCATAGACTGCAATGGGCAGAGCATTTGGGACGAATGGGAATGAAAGAGGTACAAGGGAACATCTTGTAAGAAGACCAGAGGGAAAGCGTCCAGTGAGAAGGTCAAGAATGAGAAGGTCAAGAATGAGATCGGAGTGGAACACAGTATGATTTGCGGAAAGTAAATTCTACAGTTTATAATTCGAAAACATTAGATAATTTTAGTGATGTATGGTATAGGAAAACAAGGCTGTACCCGAGTGGTTAAAGCAAGACGCCTTGGCGCAGAGCTATGGGAATTGCGCTGGTTCGAGTCCCCATGGGGGAAGAAATTTTCTCATGAAATTTCGGCCAGTATGGGACCGGTGCCCACCCAGCATCGTGAGGCATTTGTGTAACAATAAGTAGCGTCTCCAGGTTGAGACGACTAGCTATAACGGCTGGAGGATCCGACATGCTGACCACATGTCATACCTACACTGGATAGGTGATCGTCTACCTCTGTGATTAACACATGTGGATGTGAGACCAGCAGTCGGAATATAGGCCAAGGGCCTTCTAGGCCTGTCCCGCTTTAAGTTTTTTAAATTCTACAGTTGATAACACTGAGCAACAAAAAAGAAACATTTTTGTCTCAGAAAGAAAAATTCAAAAATTATATCGGTTTTTCTCCATCACGCGAGGTTTCCGAGAGAGAGGTTTTTATAATTTCAAACACTTTAATATTTTCTACATTCGTAACTACACAATATTCGAATATTCGGACTCACCTAGAAAGTAAGAAATGACGATTTTTTGCTGTGTTTCGCCTGTGGAGCATCCCTCTTGATGGTCCAACAATAATCGGCCAGCATATTAGGATTCCATTTGCCTTGATATATCTTTTCCGTAGCTGAAACCATCTGTGTTAGCTCATTTGGTTTTATTTTACAATGGACAAATGGACAAAAAAGTTTATTAAAAAATAATTATTTAAATCCATTAATTGAAATTGAAATAAAAAAAACTGTGGGTGTTGGAAAAATTCCGAATCATATTTGAAAACACGATGAAGAACTGCATTAAGTGCAACTATTGGTACTCATGAGACAAAAATCATGTTGACCAGTGTAATTTGGAAAACATTAGATAATTTTAGGGACGTATGGTATATACTGTTGAAGAAGAAATCAAAACAAGAATATCGCAAGGGAATAAAGCATATTTTGCTAATTTCGATATATTGAAAAGCAAATTAAAATCAAAAAATGTTAAATTCAAATTATATACAGCAATAAGACCAATCATATGCTATGGAGCTGAAACCTGGGTACTAAAAGAAGCAGATAAATTAAGACTATTAACGTTTGAGATGAAAATATTTAGAAGAGTGCTAGGTCCAGTAAAGGAAAATGGAAATTGGAGGTTGAGAAGGAATGACGAATTACACCTCAAGAATATTTAAAGAAAATATAGTTAGTTTCATTAAATCCAAAAGATTACAATGGTTTGGACATACACTAAGAATGCCAAAGGGAAGATTGCCGAATGATATTTTGAATTGGAAGCCACAGGGAACAAGACCAAGGGGAAGACCCAAGGTTCGATGGGAGGATGACATAATTGAGGATTTGAGAGAGATGGGGATTTTTGATTTGAAATCTACTGCACAAGATAGGAAGAAGTGGCGTAAACTGGTTGAGAAGGCTAAGACATTCCACTGGAAGTCGTAGAGCCTGACGAAGAAGAAGAAGAAGATGGTATAGGAAAACTAGGCTGTAGTTCTGTTTTAGTCTCTAGGGTTGTATGAATCCCTATGGTGTGTATTCTTTCCACGTTAATTAATTTAAATTATATCGGACAAATATCATATATTGATATAGGCTTACAAAAGTCTATCCTCGATGCTTCATCTGAAAAAAAATGTGTATTTACTTAGGATAATGATTCAAAATATAGAGGCTTGGATAGCCATCTCTGGATCCTGTACAATACTTAATTATCTGCAAACCACTCCACAATCCCCAGACATCAGAACCGTGCAGTACATAATTATGGGATTAACTTGAGAAAAAAATTAGTACAAGTCTTACTGCAGACAAGAGAGAGAGCTCTCTCTTAAGATTTGAAAGAAGAAAATCTCCGATTTAATTAAAATTTGATTTAATCAATGCCAATGTGACCTGTAAGTCATATTAAAATCCATAGTATATCCAATTAAATATTAATTGTTACTTCGCATACTCCTCTAGTATTTAATTTTGTACTAGAGCATGCCATTAAATCTTTAGAGAATGAGGAAGGCTTACAACTCAATGGTATTAATAAGCTGTTAGTTTATGCTGATGATGTAGTATTGTTGGCCGATAGCGAGGAGATACTAAAGGACAACACGCACACACTATTGAGTAACACTAAGAAATTAGGACTGGAAGTAAATATCAATAAAACTAAATATATGTTCACACGTAGAAATTCATTAAATAATGGAAATGGACAGCTAATGACAAATGAGGGAAATTTTGAGGGGGTGGCTGAATTCAAATACCTAGGAACAATTATCACAAGTATGAATGAGATGCACAAAGAAATTAAACATAGGCTCAATTCTGGAAATGCATGCTATTATGCATTGCAAAGACTCGATGTCCCAAGTCCTTTCAAAAAACGTTAAACTGAAAATATATAAAACTATTATTCTACCTGTTATATTATATGGGTGCGAAACATGGACTCTTACTTTAAGAGAGGAAAGAAGATTACAAGTATTTGAGAATGAAGTACTTAGGAAAAGATTTGGACCAAAGAGAGATGAACAGACAGGTGAATGGAGAAGACTACATAACAATGAACTAATAATAATAATAATAATAATAATAATAATAATAATAATAATAATACTTTATTTATCCTGGCAGAGTTAAGGCCATAAGGCCCTCTCTACATGGTCTTTATAGGAAGCCAGATGTAATAAGAACAGTTAAGTCTCGAGTACTGCGATGGGCAGGACATGTTGCACGTATCGGGAATGGGAGACTTACAAGGAAGCTTCTTGTAGGAAAGCCAGAGGGAAAACGCCCAGTTGGTAGACCAAGAATGAGGTGGGAGAATAACATTAACTATGATTTGAGGGAATTAGATTATACAGGGAATGATTGGAAAGCATTATCTCAGGATAGGGATGTATGGAGAGCTTATGTCCGTGCGGCCATGAACCTACGGGTTCGACTGTGCCAGTGAGTAAGTAAGTACTGCGCATAAAGTAGGAAATTAATTTAGCTGCACTAATACTTTACATTTGTGATATTATTAGATTTGAATAGGAGAAGGCATGGAAAATACAAATTTCAACAATGGAGAAGAACTAAAACCTAGTATTGAGTGCACTTATTTAGGAACAAAATTAAACCATTCAGGCGATAACACAGTGGAAATTAAAAATAGAATCGCTCAAACAAAACAAGCAATAAATGCTTAAAACTCTGTTTGGTGGAGCAAAAATATTTAAAAAATAGAAAATTACAAATATACTTACTTATTTACTCACTGGCACTATCGAACCCGTAGGTTCATGGCCGAGCGGACATTAGCTCTCCATACATCCCTATCCTGAGCTAATGCTTTCCAATCATTCCCTGTTTAATGTACTTCCCTCAAATCATAGTTAATGTTGTTCTCCCACCTCATTCTTGGTCTACCAACCGGGCGTTTTCCCTCTGGCTTTCCTACAAGAAGCTTCCATGCAAGTCTTTCATTCCCCGTACGTGCAACATGTCCTGCCCATCGCAGTCTACGATACTTAACTGTTCTTATTATATCTGGCTTCCTATAAAGACCATGTAGTTCATTGTTAAAATTACAAATATATCAAACCATAATTCAGAGCATTTTAACAAATGGTGCTGAAGTCTGGCAAATTCCTACCACGGAAAAGAACATAATTTTAAGTATAGAAATGGATGTTTTAAGAAGATCGGCTGGAAAATCTAGAATGGATAGAATACGAAATAAAGAAATAAGGTAAATTTTTTGGGTGTACAAGAGGAGCCGGAGATCTTAGAAAAGAAAAGATTACAGTGGTAAAACCATGTCAAAAGAATGCCAGAGCAAAGATTGCCTAAAATAGTTATGGAATGGATCCCAATGGAAAGGAGGAAGACCGAAGAAAACTTGAATAGAAAGGGTACAAGCAGCTATGAATATCAGAGGATTGGAGGAAGATGAATGGATGGACAGAATTGAATGGCGTTTGGATTCCGGAAGACGGCGGCAGTTGCCATGATACCGGATGATGATGATGAATAATAGAGAATATATCATCTTATTTTAAACTTTTAATGCATGCCAGAAAAATATGTAAATGTACCAGTTGCCTTTCTTCTTCTTCATCACGGATTGTTACAGCTGTCCCATTTTTCCGTCTCCAGACTCCAGTTGTGTCGTGGGCGATCTCGATATCTTCGAGGTGGTATTCACCTTTGTAACTTATTATGGAATCTTTCTTCCTTAATTTTATTTGGCATGACCACAACAAACTAATTGTCTCCTCTGAACATCACCAAGTATATCTCGTTAATTCTTTCTCTCTTCACATCATTCATTTTTCATCTAGACGTGTTTTATATGTACTCAGTCTCAAGAAATCCATTTCGGTGCTCAAGAATTTTTTTTTTATTATTCCGCTACTTTTATCCCAACCTCAGAATATATAATTGAAGTACAGTGCTATATATCCTCTTTTGTTCCACATAAAATATAGTTTAATATCCCTATTATTGTAGAAGAAAAAGAGGAAGACCGAAACTGCAATGGAACGATGAGTTGGATGGAGATGATAGAGAGTTGGGATTGAAAAATTGGTGGAGAGAAGCACAGGACCGAGCTAATTGGAGGAGGCTCCTTGAGGAGGCCAGAACTCAGGAATGAGTTGTTGCGCCAATGTTTATGATTGATCAAAGATACCCCATCATGCCTAGTTGCAAATATTTTCATAACTTTTCGTTTTGGAGTAACATTTCTCGAAACTGGAAGTAATTATTTCATATTATAATTCACCATGTTATCACAGTTTGTAAAATGGATACATTTAATTTGACTAATTCCTGTCAAATCAGCTTAACTTCCTTACAAGAAAAGTATACGAATCACAAAATGTCCACCACACCGCAGACATGCCACTAAACAAGATTGACAATATAAATGTATTTAGATTTATTTAGCCTGGTGGAGTTAAGGTCATGTGGCCTTCTCTTCCACTCACCAGGACAAACATATGTTACATATAAATACAAAAAATACAATAATAGTACATACTAAACAATTAATTATCTGTCAAATTGAATAATAATGAAAATAATGTCTAATAATATTAAATACAATTAAAATTAAATTAATGATAGAATGTATACAGAAAGGTAAAACAGCTCGAATCTATTATACATAAAAAGAAAAGAAAGAAAAAAAAAATACAAAGAAAATAATAAACTATAATGAATTAATCCATCGCTTATTATACAAGGCATTAGGTAAATATATTAACAAATCTTAAAACTATTTTTATTAAATAATGAAAAAACAAATTATTATTTTTTAAAAAGTAATATTAGTGAGTTGTTTCTGTTAATAATCTTATTTTCAATTTGTTTCTGAAAGATGGTAAAGTTTGGCAGTCTCTGACATAGGGTGGAAGGGAATTTCATGTTCTAGCAAGAGAATCTGTAAAAGATTTCGAATAATAGGTAGTGTGATGAGGAGGGATATAAAGGACACTGTGCTCAAGGGATCGGGTATCTAATTTATGTGTATCAGAGAGTCTAGTGAAGCGGTGTGATAAATAATAAGGTAATGATGTGTGTAATATTTTATAGAGAAGGCATAGGGAATGGATGGTTCTACGATCTTGTAGACGAAGCCATGACAATTGTTCCAGGGATGGTGTAACGTGATCAAATCTGCGTATACCACAAATAAAACGTATGCAAGAATTATGAGCACGTTGAAATCTTTGGGTAAAAACAGTATTAAGGTCAGTAAAAAAGAGTATCACAATAATCAAAATGGGGCATTGCAAGTGTTTCTACTAACATTTTCCTTAGAGCAAACGGTAAACAATTTCTTGTACGATTTAATGGGTGGATTATTGAGAAGTTAGTTTTGCAAATTTATTTATTTGTTTATTCCAAATTAAAATGTTATCCATACATACCCCTAGATTTTTTACTGTCTCGCTATCAGGGATTTGAACCCCATTAATTGACACATGTAATACTGTAATATAAACAATGCTTGAAAAACTTCGCAGAAGATATCAGCAATATGCAGAAAGCAGTTTTAATCGTGGTTCCAGAATAAAATCCAGATTGGAATTCCCCCACATTGCCTTGATTTATAATTATTAGGAATTGTATTATCGTATTTTTTGCACATAATGTTTTCGGTATGATTTTCAGTTGGTATCAAAATATCTGCATCTATAAAAATACCTACATGTCCACAAATATCAAATTTGTTACTTATACCGGATGAGTCAAAAATTTAAATTATATTTCTTGTTTTAAATACTTTCAAATATCCATTTAAAAATCCATGATGTGTACAATAATTTCATACTGCCATTTAACTCATGCCCCAATTGGTAGTCAACTACTAATCACGTTTCAATTAATCTTGTTTTACAACCAATCACAGTCGTGCTTCACATCGCTCTTTATCATCTCCTGCTTTTGTGATAAAAATTCTCCTCCTTTTTAATATTCCGACCAGGTCAGAGCATTATTTTTCTCCAACCACTACATTGAATATAGCAAATAATGAACAGATTCAGTGATTCTACTCAGTTTTTTACTATAAAAATAAATGAATAACCAATAATGTTGATTATAATATATAGTTTGATATGTTTCTTCATTTCTCCACTAGGGTGCAATCTTACAATATTGCGATCATATTTGGCAATAAATAATACGATCAAGTTGCAGTGAATATACATAACCTCACATTTCTGATTTGTTTTCAAACACCGCCGTTTACACTAAATACATAAATATTTTAAAATACCAGTAACTATATGAAAATAATAATTTCTTTAGTAAAAAGCTTAATTTGATTAGTTAAATAAAATAGTCTTTACAAATACCACTCTTGATTTCCAAATCATCGATAAATTCACGAGTCACGACATTACTTATGATAAATATTATATCCATTGTTCATCATAAAATATTTTGTGTATATCGCTTAAAAATGGACGGTTTTTCTCCCTCCAGAGAGAGAGAAAGAGAGAGAGAAAGAGAAAGAGAGAGAGAGAGAGAGAGAGAGAGAGAAATGAAATATTTCGCCCAATCTGGTCACTATTCTCCACGCAAAAAGTTATTGTAGCGAGAGAACATGTCTACTTTAATGATATATTATTTAAAAAATCAAGGCATGATATTGATGATAACTTTCGCAACAGTGAGTGAAAAAGCACAACGTTATGAATTTGAAGTGTTCTGAAGTTCCAAACACGCATATGTTAATGAACAATGTGAAGAACTAGGTTCAAGTATAATGGCTGTTATAAAGTTTTCTCTTCTGTGGTTTACTACAGATTTATGAATATTTCACTACGTACTTATTTAATAATATGCATATGATGTTTTGTTCACTGGCTTTCCAAAGAGTTCTACGCTTACTGTAATGAAAATACTAAAACACTCGACGAGATTCTATAAATTGCAATATGGAGATTTTGTGTCCTGCAGGGACCTTTGAAGACTATCATTCGAATAATTCACAGACACTATCAAACCCGTATGTTCAAGGTCCAGCGGACATAAACTTTCCATGCTTCACTATCCTGATCTAATATTTTCAAATCATTCCGTGTATAATTTTCCTCTCTCAAATCATATTTAATGATATTCTCCCACCTTGTTTGGTCTACCTAGTGGACTTTTCTTTTGGTTTCCTTACAAGGAATTTGAATGCCCCTCTTTTATTCCCCATACGTGCTATATTTTCAGCATAACGCAGTCAACGAGATTTAAATGTTCATATTATATCAGTCTTCCCATAAAAATCATGCAGCTATCTGTTATGTAGTCTTCACCTGTCTCTTCGACTCTCATTAGTCCAAAAAGTTTCTTAAAAATTTTATTATCATATATTCTTAATCTTTTCTCCTCCCTTAAAATAACAATCTACGTTTCGCATCTATAAAATATAAGTAGAAGATTAACAGTTTTTTTAAATTTTCGGTTTATCGTTTCTTTCGGAGATATTGGGATGACAAGAGTCGCCGTAATCCATAATAGTGTGAATTTCCAGAATTGAGCCTATGTTTAATTTCTTTGTGCTCCTCTTTCCTGGTTGTAATTACACTGGTCAATATGATTTTTGTCTCATGAGTACCAACAGTTATACTTCATGCAGTTTTTTATCATGTTTTCAAATATGTATTCGGAATTTCTCCATCATCCACAGTTTTTTTATTACAATTTCAATTAATGGATTTAAATAATTATTTTTTTAATAAACGTTTTTTCGTCCATTTGTCCATTGTAAAATAGAACCAAATGAGCTAACTCAGGAGATTTCAGCTATGGAAAAGAGATATCAAGGCAAATGAAATCCTAATATATTGACCGATTATTGTTGGACCATCAAGAGGGATACTCCACAGGCGAAATATAGCAGAAAATCAACATTTATTACTTTTTAGGTGAGTTCAAATGTTCGAATATTGTGTAGTTACGAATGTACAAAATATTAAAGTGTTTGAAATTATAAATTCCTGTCTCTCGGAAACCTTGTGTGATGGAGAAAAACCGATATCATTTTGAATTCAGGAGGAAAATACTATCAGAATCATATATTTTTCTTTCTGAGACAAAAAAATATTTATTTTTTTGTTGCTCAGTGTTACTGTTCCGGCGTATTTGAATTCGGCCACTTCTTCAAATTTTCTCCCACTTTCATTAACTTTCAATTTCCATTATATAATTAATTTCTATGTATGACTATATATTTAGTTCTATTGATAAAACATGTAGTCAATGTACCCATTTTACCAATTAAAAATTGAGAGAGTCAATTTTTTTCACCAGCGAAGCTGTCATTTTCAAGACTAAATATTGCCTTTGTCAGTATTTAGTATTGAAAATGACAACTTTGCTTTTGAAACATGTTGAGTCTTTTCATTTTTAATTGGTGAAATGGGTACATTGACGACATGTTTTACGATTTTATCACCAAGAAGATCATTAGTTTCTTAAATAAAGTTCTATTAATGTTTACTTCCAGCCTTCAAATTCTTTGTGTTACTCAATAGAATGTGCATGTTGGTCCACAGTATTTCATCACTGTTGCATAATGATACTACATTATCAGCATATACCAACAATTGTTGTTGCCTTCTTTATCCTCAAAAGATTTGATGGTATGATCTAGTAAAAGAATTGAATATTAGAAGATATAATGCACCCCTTGACTTAACCCATTATACATTTCAAAAGTTTCTGAAAACAGTTTTCCCACCCGCATTATACTCTTTCTGTCATTTAGACATTTTCGAATAAGTCTATCTTTTTATGAATTTCTATGTTCAGAAGGATAATATACAATTTCGTCCTCTTAATTGAATCATATGTTTTTTTTGAAGTTTACATTTAGTTGATGTACAGTGCCATTGTATTCCAATATATTTTACAAAATTTGTCTTATACTAAAAATCTGATCTATTACATATCTGTCTTCTAAACCAGTCAGATACTCTTATAAATCCTTCATATTCCAAATGGTAGTCAATGACCAATCACTTTTAATAGATTTTGTTTTACAACCAATGACAGTCGTGTTCCACCTCGATATTTATCGACTTCTGTTTACCAAAAATAATGAAGGCTCCTTCTTTTTCATATACTTAATAGGTCACAGCATTATTTTGCGGTGATTGACTCTCCAACAAATACGTTGAATATAGCAAATAATGAAGAGATTCCTTCGAAATATGCATTTGATTGTGTTTTTAAATAATGATTTTAGTGAGTTATTTTCCTAAAAAAATAATAACCTATAATATTGTTTGGTTATAATATACAGTTGGATGTGTTTCATATTTTCTCCACTAGAGTACATTCTTACAATATTGCGATTCTATTTGACAATAAATAACATGATCTAGTTGCAGTGGACTAACAAATCATAACCAAACATTTCTCATTTGTTTTAAATCATCGCCGTTTACATTAATATATAAATATTTTAAAATAACTGTATTTAAATAATGATTTGGGATTAAACAGCTTAATTTTATTCGTTAAATAGTCGTAGTAAATGCCACTCTTGATTTCTAAATCCTCTACATAAATTGGAAATCACTCGTGGCATTATTTATGATAAACAAAATTGTTATGAGTACCATAAGGAAAGTGCATCCTATAACATATACTCCTAGCATACAGGAATGGAATTCCCATATCTGAGTTCTTCATTTTAACATAAGTGATACAATGTTATTCGATCGTTCTCTTAAGTATAGTATATATATCCGACTTCTACGTTTTAGCACAAGTGATACAAAATATTGGGTTATTCTCTTAAGTGTAGCACAGTCTTAAAACACGATTAATAATAATCTAACAAATATGTACATTACAATCTTTATTAGCGAATTTCGAAGGAATATGTCTATTGAGATTGTACTCATAAAAATAATGGTTATTTCGTTTCATAAATTTTTATCTATCTTGCTTACTAGACACCGAAAATGAGTTGGAAAGTAGTAGTAGTAGGACTTTATTAGACAAAAAGTAAGATATTTACAATATTATTTACAAATATGGGTCGCACGGGCAGTAAGCCGTACGTGCTGTTGACAGTCCGTTACAATAAAGTAATAATTGGTACTAGTGTAAAGAAAAATAAACAACAAAAACAGCAATAACATTACAATTACATAAAGAAAACACAATAATAATATTACAATTAAATAATAACACAATAGCATTATACACTAAAAACATTATTACAATTACATAAAGAAAACACAATAATATTACAATTAAGTAATAACACAATAGCATTATACACTAAAAAAACATTAACAATACAATTACATAAAGAAAACACATTAATATTACAATTAAATAATAACACAACAGCATTATACACTAATTAATGTAGCCTATATATAATTGTTAATAATTAATAGTATTGCATTTTGATAACATATATTTATTCATGAATGAGTGTTGTCCTTATTTTTCGCGTTTTGTCCAGAAATTTACCGAGGTTTATCCAATTTTCTGGATTTACCAATAATTCGTAGCATGCCAATCTTTTGTAATGGTGTAGTGGGCTGCAAATTAGTCTGGAGTTGGAAAGTATATAGGCCTATATATGTGTGTGTGTGTGTGTGACTCGACATTTAGTAATGGATTAAGGAAAGTATAGTAGAATACGTTAGCCAGCAAATTTCAACTTAGAAGTGGGGTTAAACCTGAAGCTAAAATAAAAGAAGTAGCTCAAGCGTCCATAATTTTCGATTTATATAATCGAAACTCGGCATATGCTATTGAAATACGTGAAAACCATTCTTAAACAATTGGCGAAGTCCTACCGTTAGGATTGAAGGATTTACTAGAAAGCCGACACATACATTTTTGTAGCGGCCGCACGTTTGTTTTCTAGCAACGAAACTATATTCATAAGATTTATTTAACAAAAGAAAGATTAAAAATCACAAATTTCACAAAAACCACGGGGATATAATTAAACCATATTTAGTACAAAAGAACACAAAATTACGACTTTTAAGGTTCTTGCAAGACAAGTATTAAGATATAGTAGTGAAGCTTGGACAATACGAAAAAGAGATGAATGTCGAATAAAAGCAAATAAGGTATGATTTATGCGTTGTACAGCAGTTTGTACAAAATGAGACAATAAAACAAATGAGCAAATTATGGAAGAGTTGGTTGTAGAACCCATTCACCATCATATGCAAAATTACCAGAACAACTGGTAAGTCCGTCTTCAACTAATGTCATCTCACAGAATTCCAAAAGCTATGCTTCAATACTATCCTAAAGGCAAAATATCGCTTGTCTATCTCTATCTATTATCGCCTCACTATGATGGTTGTCCGTTTATATAAAAGCGGATGCCGCGCGACAATACTAGACAATGATTAACATGCGGAATTATTATACTGGCGGTAGTCGGCTTCTTTTATTTTTCTTCTTCTTATTCTTCTTCACGGTTTAGGCTTATTTACTAGCCTGTTCCGGCTCCAAATTGCTGCTATTTCCATATTTTCCTTGGTCTTCCCAAACTTCTTCTTCCTCGTGGTGAATAGTTGTATGCTGCTTTTGGTATTCTATTCTCAGTCATTGTTGCCAAGTGTTCTTTCCAGTTTGTTCTGTATTTTTCTATTGTTGAGTTTAATTACACTATTTTTAATTGTTGTCTTATTTCTGTGTTATGTTTTTTGTCTGTTCTTTGTATATCCTGCTATTGGTCTGAGGAATATTAAGTAAGCAGCTTGGATCCTGGAGAGATTGTTTGTTTTGTCAATGTCAATAGTTTAGGGTCCATAAGTAATAATAGGCACTGCCATTGACTTGTAAGATTTCATTGTAGAGTCTTTCCTGGCTTTATTTTTCAAAGTTCTTTTTAGTGTACCTGTTATATAATTAAACTTATTTATTTTGTTATTTATATCTGTTCCTGCTGTGTATGATATTTCGCAACCTAGGAAGTTATATGTTACTACTTGTTCTATTGGTTTATTTTCTAATATTAGCTTTGTCCGAACTGGATGAGCACCCTTGAATGCCATTGTTTTTTATTTTTGTGAGGATATTTCCATGTGGAATTTTTTTTATATTTCATTTAGTTTATATAGCATTCTTTGTAGTTCGTCTTATGTTTTTGTTATTAAAATCTGGTCATCTGCAAAGGCTACTGTTTTTATTACTATATTTCCTAAGTTAATTCCCCCAGTCGTCATTTGCTTCCATGATCTTATCATGTCGTCGAAATAAATGTTAAAAGCGTGGTTGATAGTGGATAACCTTGTCTAACTCCTCCTGTTATATGTGTTGGTTCACTTTGATTTATTTTTATTTTTGTTTTCTCATACATTTTCTTAATTACTGCTATCAAGTGTAGTGGAATTCCTTTTTCACTTAATATGTTCCATAATTTTGGTCTAGACACTTTACCAAAGGCCTTCTTATAATCTATTATTTGTTTTACAGTGAATACGTTGTCTGTGCAGCTTCTTCCTTTCCTGAATCCTGTCTGCTCTTCTGATATTATTGCAGTCGGCATCATTGTATTTAATTATTTATAACATCTGCGGGGAAATAAAGCGAGCTGCTGGACAACCATCGTAGTGAGGCGTAACCCATTGTTGAGTCATAGCCTCTCCTTTGTAAGGAGTTACTAGACCAAGTTAAATTTTAGTTACCTTATTTGCTCATAGATGTCATGCGGTCAACACACTGACCCAGTGAGACATCTAACAGGCAACTGAGGTATTCTCCAATTTATTTACATACAGAATTTTAATGTTTACACATCTTTCTGTGGCTAAAGTTTTATTTAAATCTTTAGGTTTTTTAGCATTGTTACGTTTTTTGTGATGAATAGGGAGCTGGCCTGATGCATCAACCCCCAACCTGGAGGACCATGTAATTATTGGTCAAGGTTTTCTTCCTCTAGCCTTTGTCAAACCAATGACGAAACTGCAAGGCAGCAGTATCTGTACCCTATATAAGGGGCCCTCACAGGGTACTATCAGCCGGGCGTACTGAACCCTGGTTTTTAACGAGGTTGTTACTCCTCCCCCTCACCCTTTTCTAACCTGGCTTGGGACAGGATTTGCGGGTTTATTCTCCAATACTATCCTAAAGATCGATACTAGTAAAATTCGTGGTATGTTTCCGTTGAGATGCTAGTTCACAGTAATATAATGTACGGTTAAAAACTAAAATAGTTATCTTGTAGGTCCGTCTTCTCAACTTAGGTTGTTTTATAACTCTATAGGCCTTTCGGGACTAAGCCATAATCATGGAAACACACCCAGTCCATACAATCCTTTATACAAAATACTCACAACCAAGTCATTGCTTCAACAAGAGTCAACAAGTATGGAACTAACGCATTCTTCTGATAATGGGACTAGTCCCGAAAGGCCTACAGAGTTATAAAACAACCTAAGTTGAGAAGACGGACCTACAAGGTAACTATTTTATAGTTTTTAACCGTACATTATATTACTATTCTAAAGGCAAACTATGGCTGGGTCGTCAGAAAAATCGCTGGATGGAAAATTCCTCTTTGAGATTACAACAGGCCACATGACCTAATACTTGCAAGGATTCTGATAATGATGATGAAGAAAGATATATTCTGCAAACAAGTAAAATCGGGCCATAAATCTTTGATTCTGAACAATTCATGTAGTTCATGCTGTTCTGCGTGACGGATTTTCCATAGCTCATTTTGTTCCTGAATTTAATTATGTAATATTGAATTTCAGCTGTGAACATTTTAAACAACGTGGGCTCTAATTGATAGAATTTGGAGAATTCGATAATTGCATTAGAAACAGTTTTTTTTTCTGGACAATTAGGGGATGCAGTAAAGAGAAGGAATTGCAAGGAAGCATTTACACAGCCCTACAGTAATGTCGGTAGTATTTGTGGTCATGTGAGTCAGCTCACCATTATTCTGGAATTCAATCAATATCCCTATCGATCCTATTGGATTTGTAAATACTTGGCATTCATCGGCGTTCCTCATCCTCTCAAGCACTGAAGAAGATGCGAAACGTTAGCTTGCGGCAGGCTGGTAACCAAATACAAACATGACCTGACTAAAATGCATATTTATATTTGCATATTTTTTATACAAACATGACCTGACTAAAATGCATATTTATATTTGCATATTTTTTATACAAACATGACCTAACTGAAATGCATATATATATTTGCATATTTTTTATACAGTCCACAGCTGTGGTCTCGGGGTAGCGTGCTGCCTTGTCACGCAGCGGGCCCGGGTTCGATTCCCGGTCGGGACAGTTTTCTGGGTGAGGTTTTTATCGGGGTTTTTCCTCACCTGTAAGACAAGTGTCAGGAAAACTTTAAGGCCCAAACGGTCCCCGAAATCATATGGCCATCGCAATCATCATCATTCATATTCATCTTAGGTTAAGCTTAGGATTAGGGACTCTCCTTGCGCACCACTATCATCATCATCACCATCATATCATCGGGGCAACGTAACCCCGCCTTCCAGGCGCCCCAACCTCAGAAGTGGGTTACAAGTACGCCATGCCAGGAGAGAAACCAGGAATGTCGAAAGACAACCTGGGGCAATAAATGTATATATATATATATATATATATATATTAATATATATATATATATATATATATATATTTATACAAACATTACCTGGCTAAAATGCATATTTATATTTGCATATTTTTAATACAAACATGGCCTGACTAAAATGCATATTTATATTTGTATACTTTTTTATACAATCATGACCTGACTAAAATGCATATTTACAAGGGTTTCCCATCGGACGCCTCCCCAGGTGGCGGATAGGGGAATGCTCACCAGATATGGCGGGTACTGGGGAAATAAAATACCCAGGGCGGACCAAAACTAGCGCTGCTGCCTTGCAGTAAGATACTGGACTATCAAAGGCTAGAGGAAGAAAACCTTGAACAAAAATTACCCGTCCCCCAGGTTGGGGGTTGATGCATCGGGCCAGCTCCTCGTTCATCATAAAAAGAAAAAAAAATGCTAAAAAACCAAACAAACATTTGTATATTTTTTATACAAACATGACCTGACTAAAATGCATATTTATATTTGCATATTTTTATACAAATGAATATGATTAAGAATGTTCTACAAAACAATGGCGGTACCGGTACTTTTATACGGTAGAGAGTCCTGGATAACAAATAAGAGGAGTTCGAATAGAATACAAAGTGCAGAAATGTCCTTTTTAAGAAGGACCAAAGGATGCACAAAATTGGACCACATAAGATATGAAGAAATAAGAAGAGAATTAGAAACATATTCAATAAATGATGGAATTTTAGAACACCGCGTCGGCTGGGAACAGCATGTTCAGAGAATGGAAGAAACATGATTGTCCAAAATAGCATATCATTTTAAACTGAAAGGATTAAAGGATGTAGGAAAACTTAGGAAAAGATGGAAGGAATCGTTGTGAATTCAGAGCAGGAGAATCGCTTAAACCTCGTAGTGAAGACGATGAAGAATGTTCTCAAAATTTGTTGAAAATAGAAAAGAAAAAAACACTATAAATTTCCAATTCGGTTCTCGTCACTTTCTTTCCATGACTTAGGCTATTTAAGAAATAAACAATAAGATAACTTAAATGCTACAAGGGAACTGTCAACCATTGCATGCCGAAATATACCTTGAAATTTCTTCCAGAGAAGCGTTGTAATGAATGAATAGAAGAGAATAGATTTATTTAGCCTGGTGAAGTTAACACCATGTGGCCTTCTCTTCCGCTCACCAGGACCAACATATGTTACATTTAAATACAGAAAAATTACAATAATCGTACATACTAAACCATTAATTATCTGGTCAAACTGAACAGTAATGAAATTAATGTCTAATAATACAATAAAATTAAATACAATTAAAATTAAACTAATGAAAGAATGTATACACAAAGGAATAAAATAAATAAAATAAAAATACAAATGAAAGTAATAAACTCTAACGAATTAATTTATCGCTTGTATATAAGGCATTAGTTAAATATATAGACAAATCGTAATACTAATATTATTAAATAATGAAAAAATTAATTGTTAAAAAATTAATATTACTGAGATGTTTCTGTTAATAATTTTATTTTCAATTTGTTTCTGAAAGATGGTAAAGTTTGGCAGTCTCTTACATAGGGTGGAAGAGAATCCCATGTTCTAGCAAGAGAAACTGTAAACTATTTCAGTAATAGGTAGTATGATGAGGAGGGATATAAAGGACAATGTGCTGATGGGATCGGGTATCTAATTTATGTGTATCATTTTTAACTGCATGGCACTAAAATACAGCCCTAAATATCTCATTAAAACTATTAGGAAGTAATACAACTCCTGTATTATCATAAGTAATGCCACGAGTGATTTCCAATTCATCTAGACAATTTGGAAATGAAGAGTGGCATTTGTTAGGACTATTTAACGAATACAAATAAGCTGTTTACTCACAAATCATTATTTAACTATAGTTATTTTAAGATATTTATATATTTAATGTAAACGGCGATGTTTGAAAACAAATGAGAAACGATTGGTACGCTTCAATTGCTTCTTTTGTTTATCACTGCAACCAGATTATACTATTTATTGCCAAAGGAACGCAATATTGTAAGAATGTTCTCTAGTGGAGAAAAAATTAAATACATCAAACTGTATATTAATTCATTTCTGGTGTCGTATGATGTAAATATGACAATTATATTTTTCTGGATTATTACCTGGGAAAAAATACATTTAAGAAAGTGAAAACAGTGGTTTCTTTTTTTGGTGGTACAATCAATTGCTACAAATGTTTTTATATTAACTCCTGCATGCGGTATGTGTTGACATTCATGCACTATATATACAATCTGGTAGCCGTATTTCTTGGTGAGTAAGTCATTGCAAAATAATGGCCAGACGTGTTCAGAATATTAAAAAGGAGGAGCTTTCTTTAATGTGGTAAATTTAATATTGATAAATATTTGGTTAAACACGACTGTGATTGGTTGGAAAACAGAAATCATTGAAACGTGATTGGTTATTGACTCCCATTTGGGGCATGAGTTAAATAGTCAGACTAAATAACCCTCATTACCCACCGTCCGCTCCGCGTCACGCCTCTTTCAATTCCGCTCTTAACTCATGCAGGGATATACATCCGCTTCGATTTCTCTGCCTTGCAGTTAAAAACGGCGGGTATTATTTTACACGGCGTTGCTACATCACAACACTTCTCTGGGAGAAATTTCAAGATAAGTTTCCACATGGAATGTTTGACTGTTCCCCTGTTAGTAAAAAACTTCTTTGTAATGCAGCTTTTTGTATGTCAGCCCAGATATTTAGCTTATACTCATTCTGCACCTATGAGGCATTTTGATAATGCGGCATAAAAAGTCAGTGTTCTAAGACCATTTTGACAAATTAAGAAAAAAACTGCGTATGTTATCAATCAATTACCTAATCATGTTTAAACTGTACAAAACTCCATGGCACGACAGGCATAGAAAGACCTTGTCCTAACAGCGTTAAAGATACATAATAGTCCATACGTGCGTATTTTTTTGTTCACAACTAAACAAGACATAACAAATCAATTTCTCTTTACAGAATAGTACATTTAACTGCATTTTACGATAAGTTACAGGAATGTGACCCTTCTATTTGCATTATGAGTGCTTCAAATGAAAAACGTAGCATAAATTAAATTAGTGGTATAGAGTAAGATGTTAAATATAAAATTGGTACCTGGTAAGTCATTCGTCCTCAAGTAAAATATTAAATAGTTCCAATATGGAGGCCTTTCAAAATCAATGTTTCATCTTCTGCATTTTAACTGGTACTAATGTTGTTGTACAGGTTGTAGAACTGGTTTATGTCTGCGGGTGTGTTTTCATTAAGTAGGCCTGTATTCTTTGCTTCTTTTAGAATCTCTATATCTTCAAGGATGCTGATTATGTTGTAGATGATATTTCTGTTGTATAACCACAACAGAATCAACATTCTTGAAGATACAGAGATTCTAACAGAAGCAAACAATACGGACCTACTCAATGAAAACACACCCGCAGATATAAACCCGTAGTACAACCTGTACAACATCAGTACTTTTTAAAATGCAGAATATGAAACATTGATTTTGAAAGGCCTCCATATTGGAACTATTTAATAATTTATTTGAGAATGACTGACTTACTAGGTACTAATTTTATATTTAACATCTTATTACATAACCTCAATGTTGCTTTAATGTGAATTTTGAAAGTGTTGATGGTTTAGAGTATTAATGATACCTGTGATTAAGTTAGAAGAGAATTTTGGAATTCTACCAATAATACTGGACTTGTTTAAAGTATTTTAAATATTATTAAAGATTTTAACTTTAATTCTTCTCAAACGACGAATTTAACATTATCTACTGATTCGATTTTCATGTGAGAAGCAATGAGAAGTCAAGAAGGGAGAAAATAAAGAATTAAAGATTTAGAGGATTACGGATGCGGAAAAGAGCATTATTGAAGTGATTAAAGAATGAAGATTAAAATGGTTTAAGTCCTTGAAAAGGGTGGAGGAAAGGAGAATAGGCTAACTGAAATGACGTGAAAATGGCCTCCAGAGAATTGAAGATGGTAAGAATTGAATCATTATAGGAAAGATGCGCTTAGAAGAGAACATTAAAGGCACATTTCGAGAATGGAAACTTATAAAACTAACTCAGTTGAACTATCAAACCCGTAGGTTCATGGCCGCTCAGACATAAGCTCTCCGTACATCCATATCCTGAGCTAATGTATAATCTACTTCCTTCAAATCATGGTTAATGTTATTCTCCCATCTCATCCTTGGTTTAACAACTGGGCGTTTTCACGCTGCTTTCCTAAAATAAGTTTTCATTCCCCTTTTTTCATTCCCCATTCGTGCCACATGTCCTGCTTATCGCAGTTTACGAGACTTAACTGATCTTATTATACACTAAAACTTGTTTAATCCTGAACGTGAATAATACGGAAATCTGTCCAATGTGAACAAATGTATTGGTCCCGGCGAATTAATATTAATTTTACGTGTATTTATTTTGCATAAAACGGAATCTGTCCAACGCGGAACCGGAAGGATATTTATATAGAAATCATTAAAAAAGTTTATAAAACGGAAAGACAGAGAAATAAATTAAATTTCATTTAATTGAATTTCCGTCATGTCAAAGAACAATAATGAATGATTCTTGCCACCGGGAGAAGTAGAGATTCTACCTGTACCGGAAATTTTCTTTCGGCCTCACTGCACACCAGTTATGCGAAATACGGATACCTGTCTTACAAATAACCATTGCACCGTCAAATCTTAAATTAGTTTAAGTTCTGAGATCTGTCTTTCCAGGTAGATTTCTGAATTTGCGAAATAAAGATGGCTAAATCGTATGTATAATTGTCATTAAACGAAAATGTTAAAGTAATTGAAGATTAATCTCCAAATTTTCGGACCGATGCTCCAAAGTCAAGCCCTAGCTGTTGCTAAATCCGTAGGGAGTAACGATTTCAAGGCATATTCAGGATAGCGGACAGTTTTAAACGACGACACAATGTAATGTGGAATGAAACTTGCGGAGATTCAAAAAATGTGGACGAAAGTATAATTAGTGAGCGGAAACCGAAACTGCATACTTTAATTTCAGGATACGCGCTTAAGAGACATTTTAAACGCTGACGAAACGGGACTGTCTTTTTTTTTTTTTTTTTTGCGCGCGTTACCGCCGAAGTCGCTCATACATACTACACTCTTCAAAGAGAGCGGAACTACAATTAATACAAGGTACATAAAAAAGACATATACGGTACTCTATAACACTGAGCAACAAAAAGGAAACGTTTGTTGTCTCAGAAAGAAAAATGTGTGATTCTTATAGTATTTTTTCTCCAGAATTCAAATATGATATCGGTTTTTCTCCATCACGCAAGGTTTCCGAGAGACAGGCATGTATAATTTCAAACACTTCAATATTTTCTACATTCGTAACTACACAATATTCGAACATTCGGACTCACCTAGAAAGTAAGAAATGACGATTTTCTCCATTAAGTGCCATGGTATTAATAAGCTGTTAGTTTATGCTGATTATGTAGTACTATTGGCCGATAGCGAGGAGATACTAAAGGACAACACGCACACACTATTGAGTAACACTAAGAAATTAGGACTGGAAGTAAATATCAGTAAAAACTAAATACACTGCTCAAAACAATTAGAGGAACACTTGTGATAAATTGAATAAGTGGTTTCTTCCATTAAATGTTTAAAGAATGGTAAAGCACTTGGAATTGATGGAATACCAGGGGAATTCTTGAAAAATATGATATCATCCAATAAATTATTAGACGTTTTGAAAACTGCGTTCAACAAAATTATTAATGGAGGAGATTATCCGGAAGCCTGGGCGACAGGTTTCATCCAACCGCTATACAAAGGGAAAGGTGGGGGCACAGATACCAGAAAGTTATAGGGGAATTTGTCTCTTGTCAGTGTTCGGAAAAATATATTGTAAAGTACTTTACGAACGAATCAGACAATGGGCTAAAGAGAAAAATAGGCTCTCAAAATATCAGGCAGGTTTTAGAGAAGGGTACTCCACGGTGGACAACCTATTTGTTCTGAGAACATTAATTGATGACAATCTGAAAATTAAGGGGGGTAAATTATTTTGTGCATTCATTGATTTTAAGATGGCATTTGATATTGTGGACCGAAGCGCACTTTGGGAAAAATTAAATCGGAAAGATTGTCTCATAAAATGATACATGCTTTAATGTCAATTTATAAATATGTTAAATTTTGTATAAAAGTAGACCAAGGGAACATTACAGAGAGCAGTGAAGCCAGTCGGGGAGTGAGACAAGGTTGCATTTTATCACCAATGCTATTTAATCTATTCGTTGATGATATTGTAGACGTAATGCTAGAAGGAGAAATTGAGGCTCCGGAGATAGGAAATGTTAGAATCCCAGTCCTGTTGTATGCAGATGATTTAATTATCTGTTCCAAGACAATCAAGGGATTGCAAAGAGGTCTTGACCTACTGGAAATATACTGTAGGAATTGGGGATTGACTGTAAATGTTAGTAAGACAAAAACAATGACCTTTAAAAATGGGACGGTTAATGGTAGAACAGAGGAATGGAAATACAGAGATCAAGTTCTTCAAAACGTGAAACATTTTGAATATCTTGGTACGACGTTGAAAATGAACGGAAAGTGGAAAAAACACATTGATATAGCATTATTTAAAGGGAGGGGACAACTTAACAGTGTACTCGGTATTCTGGGTCGAGTGCCTGATGTTCCAGTCAGCACATTAGAAAAAATGTATGGAGCGATGGTCAGGCCAGTAATGTACTATAGTAGTGAGATTTGGGGTTTCCAAAGAACGGAAATACCAAATAAGGTATATACGCATTTTCTAAAGTATATTACAGGACTTAGTAAGGCCGTTTCTAACTGTGGAATTTTATATGAATTCGGGTCATTCCAGGACGACATTAACTGTAAAATTCGTGTACTCAAATACTGGTTGCGAGTAATCCAAGGTGAACAAACAATGCTTAGAGCAATTTGTTACGACCACCAAATTAAAAACATAGATGTTAAATTTTGGGCAGACGAGGTTAGGAGAGAACTCCAAAAGATTGGGATGGGCTGGATATGGGAAAAAGGGACTGAAAATCGCAAGAACGTGTGGAGAAAAATAAGGAGGAGGTACTTAGATGTAAACCAACAAGATACCTTCGCCGAATGTACAGGAAAATGCTCACTGTGTTTACAAAGAGACCTAAAACACGTCTGGGGAAAAGAATCGTATATACTCAACGTATGATTTAAGGAGAGATCAGGGCTTGCTTGGTTTAGGCTAGGGGCATGGAAATTTCTAAAAATTAGCGACGATCACGATATGCGAATATGTCCAATGTGCGGGAACTTTGAAGATGAGATACATATTATGGAAAATGTAATGATTTAGAATATTGGAGACGTCAGTTATTACCGGAAAGATTTCTAAATTCAAATCGGGAAAGATCGGCATGCTACGAGTTATTGGTAAATCCAGAAAATTGGATAAACCTCGGTAAATTTCTGGACAAAACGCGAAAAATAAGGACAACACTCATTCATGAATAAATATATGTTATCAAAATGCAATACCATTAATTATTAACAATTATATATAAATTAATTAGTGTATAATGCTGTTGTGTTATTATTTAATTGTAATATTAATGTGTTTTCTTTATGTAATTGTAATGTTAATGTTTTTTTAGTGTATAATGCTATTGTGTTATTACTTAATTGTAATATTATTGTGTTTTCTTTATGTAATTGTAATGTTATTGCTATTGTGTTATTACTTAATTGTAATATTATTGTGTTTTCTTTATGTAATTTTAATATTAATGTTTTTAGTGTATAATGCTATTGTGTTATTATTTAATTGTAATATTTTTATTGTGTTTTCTTTATGTAATTGTAATGTTATTGCTGTTTTTGTTTATTTTTTCTTTACACTAGTACCAATTATTACTTTATTGTAACGGACTGTCAACAGCACGTACGGCTTACTGCCCGTGCGACCCATATTTGTAAATAATATTGTAAATATCTTACTTTTTGTCTAATAAAGTCCTACTACTACAAAGTAATTGTTTTTTAAAGCTGTGATGCTGAAAGTTGGACAATATGTAAATTGAATTATTAATTTTATCATTGGATACAAATTTTAAAGATCCATAGCCTAAATGCAGAGAAATTGCTTCAAATAACAAATATAGAGATTTTTTTTATTTTGGAAGGCACTGGCCACTTCTAATTCGTAAGCTTCCTGATGTTGCTATAGTGACGAATGTTGATTATTGCCTTGTTTATTGAAGTCTCTGACAAAATGAGGCATTTAAATGAGTTTGAAGTGTATCATGCTCTACATCTTTCACGACAAGGTCAATCTTTGTGACAAGTGGCTAGAGAGCTTAGGGTTTCTCCTTCCGTGGTGTCCTGGTTACGCAACAGGCACAGAGAGACAGGTCAGTATTGTAGAAGACGTGGCCAGGGCCGTAAATTTAAAACAATCCCCCAGGATGACAGATACGTTGTTCTTTCTGCTCTTCGACAGCATACAAAAACTGCAAAAACCTGCAGAATGACCTTCATATGGCTTCCGGAATCCGGGTTTCAGACCAACCATAAGGAACAGATTAAGGAAAGAGAATATTCGTCCAAAAAGGCCCGTTAAAAAACCACGCTTAACAAATGGGCATAAGGCACCAAGACGTACGTATGCTGAAAACCATGATGATTGGAACCTGAACCAGTGGGAGTCTGTGCTCTTCTCGGACGAATCCAGGTATCGTCTTACACGTTGTGATGGTCGATTGAGGGTGTGGGGACGGCCAGGAGAAATATTTTCTGCAGAGTCTGTACAGGAAATTGATAGATTCGGAGGAGGTTCCATAATGGTGTGGGCCGGAGTTATGTACAACAATCGTACGGACCTTGTACTTGTTCCCCAGCGACTGAATGCTGTCCGGTATATCGAGCACGTTCTGGAAGAGCATTTAGTACCTGCTGCCATTGGAGTAGGCCCTGGATTCCTGTTTATGCAGGATAATGCCAGGGCACATTCTGCGGCTGTCACCAGGGATTTCCTGAGGAGGAATGAAATTGAGGTAATGGAGTGGCCAGCGGTCAGCCCAGACCTCAACCCTATTGAACACTTGTGGGATCTTCTAGACAGGAAGGTCAGGAACCGACATCAAGCTCCACAAACTCTGCAGCAACTTGGAGATGCTCTGAAGGAAGAATGAGAGAATATCCCGCAAGAGGAAATCCAGAATCTTATTGGGAGCATGCCACGAAGGTGCAAAAGTGTCATCGGATGTCGTGGAGGCCATACACGATACTAACTCTATATAACGAGTGTTTAACTTTGAAAAATAAGCACAAGATTCAATTGCTTATATAGCGGAATTATTTGAAAATTAATTGTCAGGGTTATTCATTTGTTTTTACTGACATGAGCAATAAATAAATAAATAAATAACCACAAATAATGTACTTTATTAATTTCATGTTTGTACCTTTATCCAATGAAAAAATATTTGCATATTTCATAGTGTTCCTCTAATTGTTTTGAGCAGTGCATATGGTCACACGTAGAAATTCAGTATGTAATGGAAATGGACAACTAATGACAAATGAGGGACTTTTTGAGGAAGTGGCTGAATTCAAATACCTAGGAACAATTATCACAAATAGGAATGAGATGCACAAAGAAATTAAACATAGGCTCAATTCTGGAAATGCGTGCTATTATGCATTGCAGAGACTTTTGATGTACCAACTCCTTTCAAAAAACGTTATGCTGAAAATATATAAAACTATTATTCTACCAGTTATATTATATGGGTGCGAAACATGGACTCTTACTTTAAGGGAGGAAAAGAGATTACGAGTATTTGAGAATGAAGTTCTTAGGAAAATTTTTGGACCAAAGAGAGATGAACAGACAGGTGAATGGAGAAGACTACATAACAATGAACTACATGGTCTTTATAGGAGGCCAGATATAATAAGAACAGTTAAGTCTCGTAGACTGCGATGGGCAGGACATGTTGCACGTATGGGGAATGAAAGACGTGCATGGAAACTTCTTCTAGGAAAGCCAGAAGGAAAACGCCCAGTTGATAGACCAAGAATGAGGTGGGAGAACAACATTAACTATGATTTGAGGGAAGTAGATTATACAGGGGATGCTTGTAAATCATAGCTCAGGATAGGGATGTATGGAGAGCTTATGTCCGCGCGGCCATGAACCTACGGGTTAGATAGTGCCAGTGAGTAAGTAAGTATATTAGTATTCCATTTGCCTTGATATCTCTTTTCCATAGCTGAAAACATCTGAGTTAACTCATTTGGTTTTATTTCCAATGGACAAATGGACGAAAAAAAAAGTGTATTAAAAATATTTAAATCCATTAATTGATATTGAAATAAAAAGCTGCGGGTGATGGAGAAATTCCGAATTCATATTTGAAAACACGATAAAGTACTGCATTAAATACAACTATTGGTACTCATGAGACAAGAATCATGTTGAACAGTGTAATCTAAGATTTTTAATAAGTTTTACTTTTTATAATGCGGAATTTTGACTAATGTGGAAAAAGAATGGTCCCATGCGATTCCGATTTGAACAAGTTTTACTGTATCTGGTTTCCTATAAACATCTTGTAGTATGGAAACATAATTTATCTGAATATAATGTTGTTGTCCACCGCTATGGTCTCGAGGTAGCGAGCTGCCTTGTCACGCAGCGGGCCCGGGTTCGATCTCCGGTCGGGGCAGTTTTCTGAGTGAGGTTTTTATCGGGGTTTTTCCTCACCTGTAAGACAAATGTCAGGAAAACTTTAAGGCCCAAACGGTCCCCAAAATCATATGGCCATCATCATTCTTATCGTTATCATCATCATCCTTCACCGGTGTGGAAAGCAACGGGAAGCTACCACACCTACAATTCCATAGTGAAGCTACAAGCATAGCATGACAATGCTATGATTGGCAGTGAAGGACCTGTCCTCGGGCAGAATTACTATGTAATCAATTGAGTTGGTGTTTACTTGATGAAAATCCATATTTATTAATTGAATAAAAATAAAACGTAGTTTTATTTGATTTTCATATTTATTATATAATTCAGTGACAGCTGTTTCGGTACACTGCACCTTCTTCTGACATGTTAACAAATTATGAATTGTGTTCCAACTGATCTAAGCAACAATACAACAATACTTACTTACTTACTTACTTACTCACTGGCACTATCGAACCCGTAGGTTCATGGCCGCGCGGACATAAGCTCTCCATACATCCCTATCCTGAGCCAATGCTTTCCAATCATTCCCTGTATAATCTACTTCCCTCATATCATAGTTAATGTTGTTCTCCCACCTCATTCTTGGTCTACCTACTGGGCGTTTTCCTTCTTGCTTTCCTACAAGAAGTCTCCATGCACGTCTTTCATTCCCCATGCGCGCAACATGTCCTGCCCATCGCAGTCTATAAGACTTAACTGTTCTTATTATATCTGGCTTCCTATAAAGACCATGTAGTTCATTGTTAAATAGTCTTCTCCATTCACCCGTCTGTTCATCTCTCTTTGGTCCAAAAATTGTCCTAAGTACTTTATTCTCAAATACTCGTAATCTCCTTTCCTCCCTTAAAGTAAGAGTCCATGTTTCGCACCCATATAATATAACTGGTAGAATAATAGTTTTATATATTTTCAGCTTAAAGTTTTTTTAAAGGAGTTGGGACATCAAAAGTCTCTGCAATGCATAATAGCACGCATTTCCAGAATTGAGCCTATGTTTAATTTATTTGTGCATCTCGTTCCTATTTGTGATCATTGTTCCTAGGTACTTGAATTCAGCCACCTCCTCAAAATTTCCCTCATTTGTCATTAGCTGTCCATTTATTTAAATTTTTAAAAAAAAATTTTAAAGTTTTTAAAAAAATTTTTTTTGTTTTAATTTTTTTTTTAATTTTAATTTTTTTTTAATTTTTTGTTAAATTAAAAAAATTAAATAAATATTGTTGTATTGTTGCTTAATCAGTTGGAACACAATTCATAATTTGTTAACATGACTGAAGAAGGTACAGTGTACCGAAACAGCTGTCACTGAATTATATAATCAATATGAAAATCAAATAAAACTACGTTTTATTTTTATTTAATTAAGAATTACTATGGATGGATAATGTAGTTGATAGGAGGTGTTTGGAAAGCATTGGCTCAGAATAGGGAAGTGTACGGAACTTACGTCTGAGCGGTATGAATCCACAGGTTCGATAGTGCCAGTGAGTTAGTTAGTTAGTTAGTTAGGCTTATGTTATAAAAATATTCTGTACAATATTTTTTATATAAAACTACGCTGGGCCTCGGCGTTTGTTAAATTATACTAGTGTTAGTGAACAGATTTCAAAAGATTAATTAAAATATGTTGTACATACAAAAAAGAACTATACATGGATTTTTGCACAAAGCTCTCAACACCATTTTATTTTTGTTTGTTTCTCGACATAAAGTAACGTTGCCATTCGATTGATTTTTATTTTACGCTAATAACGAATATGGAAATGAATCATTTTATGCAGTAGTAAGTAAATAGGTGTGATACGTTTTTTCTAAAAAAACGTGAAGCGATTTGTAAACAACAATAGAACGCATTCAGCTGTAAATTTGTTTTACGTTGCAGAAGATAACATATTTTAGTTTAAATTTGATTGAGAGCTTGCTCATCCCAGATTATAATCCACACTCATGTTGAATTATGGACTGTTTCTCCCCGGAAATGAGCAAATTGCGTTCATTGGAGAGTGAAATTAGAAGTACAGAAGGCTGATTTATTAAATCCAGATATGTCACTCTGATCGATGGATACAGACGTAAACAAAACCCTGCTTCATATCCTGGTGACTTACAATAATGGTTCAAATCGAATTTCTCTCAATATCGAAATGAGGGTTCTAGGAGGAAGCATCAAATTGATGAGCTTCATAATTCACATAATTCACCTAATATGATTGTCCGGCGTATTGAGTTTCGATGTATATAGCTCGCGATAGATTTAAGCAGAAATAAAAATATTTATATTGGGAAACAAACTGAGTAGAGGACTATTAGGAATATCATACTTACTTACTCACTGGCACTATCGAACCCGTAGGTTCATGGCCGAGCGGACATAATCCTTCCATACATCCCTATCCTGAGCCTATGGTTTCCAATCATTCCCTGTTTAATTTACTTCCCTCAAATCATAGTTAATGCTGTTCTCCCATCTCATTCTTGGTCTACCAACTGGGCGTTTTCCCTCTGATTTTCCTACAAGAAGCTTCCATGCAAGTCTTTCATTCCCCATACGCGCAACATGTCCTGCCCATCGCAGTCTACGAGACTTAACTGTTTTTATTATTCTGGCTTCCTATAAAGACCATGTAGTTCATTGTTATGTAGTCTTCTCCATTCGCCTGTTCGTTCATCTCTCTTTGGTCCAAAAAATTTCCTAAGAACTTTATTGTCAAATATTCGTAATCTCATTTCCTCATTTAAAGTAAGAGTCTATGTTTCGCACCCATATAATATAACTGGTAAAATAATAATTTTATTAATTTTCAGCCTAACGCTTTTTGAAAGGAGTTGGTATATCAAGAGTCACTGCAATGCATAATAGCACGCATTTCCATTAGGAAGATCTAGTTCAATAAAAACTAAATATTTAGTATACATACATACATTCATACATACATGCATACACATGCGTGCATGCGTACGTGCATGCATACAGGCACACATACGTGCACACATACATGCATACATACATGCATACATACATGCATAAATACATGCATGCGTGCATACGCGCATACATGCATGCGTGCATACGCGCTTACATGCATAGATAGTGTTCTGCTCATGAGCAGGTCTTTCACTGCAAACTCAGCATTCTGCACTCTTTTCTTAACTCAGCTTTCCTTTTTGTATCCGCATACAAACCATTTATTTTAATATTGTCTATCATCTGATGTCTTTTTCTGCCTCTAACTTTCTATCCGTTGACCATTACTTCTAGGGCATCCGTCAGCAGGCAGTTTCTTCTTAGCCAGTGGCCAATCCAATTTCTTTTCCTCTTCTTCATGAGTCCCCAGCTTTGATCTTCCTTCACCCACTCTGTCTAGCACTTCATTTTTTATTTTGTCTGTCCATTTTATACGTTCCATCCTTATCCATATCCACATCTCAAAAGCTTCCAGTAGCTTTTCCTCGTTCATATTTAGTATCGCGTATAATTAATTAGGGATATAGAAAAGAGACCAACTCTAATTTTGTTGGAAATTAAGTTTTAACCAGTTTCATATTCTGCAGAACTTCTCTTGATTTTCAGTATACAAAGGAACCAAATATTATAAAAAGTACAGAGTTTAACGATGTATCTTATAGTTTAAAAAGTACTAAGTCCTGAACTGGCCCCGTTTGTTACAGGAAGTAATATTGTTCATGACAAGTTTTTCTGATTAATCGGAAGTGTGAATTGGGTCAATGTATAGAACGCTATGATACAGGTTTTTAATGGTATTTTTCATTACATATATCAAGGAAATTTTGAATTCTGTGTCAATCTTTTACTAAGTGCTTAATTTGAAAAATGTACCAAGTCCAACATCTTTAATAATGTATTAAAATAGTAAACCGATAGACCTAACAATTAATGTGAACTATATACTACACTGCTCAAAACAATTAGAGGAACACTTGTAATAAATTGAATAAGTAATTGTTTTTAAAGCTGTGATGCTGAAAGTTGGACAATATGTAAATTGAATTATTAATTTTATCATTGGATACAAATTTTAAAGATCCATGGCCTAAATACAGAGAAATTACCTGAAATAACAAATATAGAGATTTTTTTTTATTTTGGAAGGCACTGGCCACTTCTAATTCGTAAGCTTCCTGATGTTGCTATAGTGACGAATGTTGATTATTGCCTTGTTTATTGAAGTCTCTGACAAAATGAAGCATTTAAATGAGTTTGAAGTGTATCATGCTCTACATCTTTTACGACAAGGTCAATCTCTGCGACAAGTGGCTAGAGAGCTTGGGGTTTCTCCTTCCGTGGTGTCCAGGTTACACAACAGGCACAGAGAGACAGGTCAGTATTGTAGAAGACGTGGCCAGGGACGCAAATTTAAAACAAGCCCCCAGGATGACAGATACGTTGTTCTTTCTGCTCTTCGACAGCGTACAAAAACTGCAAGAGACCTGCAGAATGACCTTCATATGGCTTCCGGAATCCGGGTTTCAGACCAAACCATAAGGAACAGATTAAGGAAAGAGAATATTAGTCAAAAATGGCCCGTTAAAAAACCACGCTTAACAAATGGGCATAAGGCAGCAAGACGTACGTATGCTGAAAACCATGGTGACTGGAACCTGAACCAGTGGGAGTCTGTGCTCTTCTCGGACGAATCCAGGTATCGTCTTACACGTTGTGATTCCCAGTCGGGACAGGCTCCTGGGTGAGATATTTTTTTCGGTGTTTATCCTCATCTATAAGACAAATGTCAGGAAGCTTAGGGCCCAACGGTCCCAGAAAATCATCCGGCCATCATTAGCATCCTTGTCATTATCATTTTCATCCTTCACAGGTGTGGAAAGCAACGTGAAGCTACCACACCTATAATTCCCAAGCAAAGCTGCAAAATATAGTATGAAAATGCTATGATTGAAGCGAAAGACCTGACCTCGGGCAGAATTACTATGGATATATATATGCCTGCTACGTATTCGAATTTAAGTTGTAACAAAACATTGCTTTTGATATTTTCTTAAGATGTACTTTTTATTAACAAGTTTCATTTACAAATTCCTGGTTCATGTATATTATATTATGAAAATGGACAACTAATGTCAAATGAAGGAAATTTTGAATAACTAGGTGAATCAAATACTAAGGAACAATAATTACAAATAGAAATGAGGTCAACGAAGTAATGAAATATTGGTTAAATACTGAAAAACGCCCTCGGTAGTCTAGTAATAATTTCCCTTGCTTCTCGATCTGAGGGCCCGAGTTTAATGATTTCACTGAGCAACAAAATAAAATCTTGTTGTCTCAGAAAGAAAAATATGTGATTCTGATATTATTTTGTCTCCTGAATCCAAATATGATATCGGGTTTTCTCCATCATGCAAGGTTTCCGAGAGACAGGCATTTATAATTTCAAACACTTTAATATTTTGTACATTCGTAACTACACAATATTCGAACATTCGGACTCACTTAGAAAGTAAGAAATTACGATTTTCTGCTATATTTCGCCTGTGGAGCTTCTCTCTCGATGGTCCAACAATAATCGGACAGCATATTAGGATTCCATTTGCCTTGATATCTCTTTTCCATTGCTGAAATCTCGTCATGAAAGTGTTCCCCGTGCTCATCGCTCACCGCGCCAAGATTTTCCGGGAAGAAATCTAGGATATTAAAAAATAATTATTAAAATCCATTAATTGAAATAGAAATAAAAAACTGTGGGTGATGGAGAAGTTCCGAATACTTATTTGAAAACACGATAAAAACTGCGTTAAGTACAACTACGAGTATTGGTACTTATGAGACAAAAATCATGTTGACCAGTGTTTTCAGTTTCGTGAAAGAACGTGAAGTCTCGATAAAATGATTTGTGATCAACATTTACCGATCTATTCGATCGGATTAATACTTTAGCTTCATACTACAGGGTCTTTATTTGAAAACTAAACCCTAGCGCCTGACAACCGCTCGTCGCACGGTTTTCGTATATGGTAATCTCACCAAATAAATCTAAGTAGCTATTAAAATGATTAGAGATTGCAATTGAATAAAATCGATTTTTGTGCTGTTTATTCCTTTGCCTTATGGTAAAAGATTTTCAAAATTGTCTCCATCAGCTTCAATACAACATTTATTCGTGTCGTGGAAGATGATTTAGGAACACGTTATCCAATTTCTGCCTTGAAATTTCGGAGTTTACAAATCGAATATTTTCTTTAAGTTCATCGAATGTTCGAGGATTTGAAATCATGACATTATTTGGGACAGTTGCGTTAGAGAATTCAAGGTAAAAAATTTACGGCGACAACTTTTTTGTTCTTTTCATTTGTCGAAAATAAAAATACCCTCTGTTCACAGTGATATACACCATGTTAAAACTGAAATCACTCCAGTCACAACTGAACACAAATTCACAAGTTGGTTCAAAAACTTCGTAAAATAGTATGTACCTTATGGTTAGAGTAGTAAAACTAAATAGGGGTGGGAAAATGTAAATGGGACCTGCTTTGCCGCCCGCCCACCAGATCACTGGCCCGGGTAACGGGGGTGCTTTGACCGCTTAGCTTGCCGGATGGTTGCCAGGTGCTTAGGGTTGCGACTTAGTCTGAAGGCATTGTAGATATTTTCTCGAGGCGATCTACTGACCACATGGCATTCGCTGACTTAACTGACAAGACTTAACTATTTTTATCACATCCTGCTTCCTACGAAGAATCAGTAACTGACAGATATGTAGTATTCTCCATTCACCTATGTAATCATCTCTCTTTGATCCAAAAATATTAGCGAATAACTTTATTCTCAAATAGTCTATTTTTTCTCCACCTTAAAACAAGAATCCATGTTTCATATACATATTATATAACTAGGAGAATAAGAGTTATGTATTTTTTTCAGTTTAAAGTTCTTTGAGAGAAGTTGCGACGACAGGAGCCCCTGTAATATATAACATCATGGATTTCCAGAGTTCAATCTATTTTTAATGTCTTTGTTCATCACATTCCTATTTGTAATTATTGTTCCTAGGTATTTTAATTAAGTCACTTCGTCTACGTTCTATGAAAATTAATTACAAAATGAGAAATTCTAGTTCTCAGCGCAGTCTATAGAACTTCAAATTATCACATTCCATTAATAAAACATTTCATCAAATGTATTACATTTTAGTAGTAGTTAACATTTGTTTTACGCCTATTTCGTTTATTGAAATTGGATAATGTATTTTTCTACATAGTAAACAAGTTGAGACTCTTCCTACAAATATTTAAATAATAATAATACTTACTTACTCACTGGCACTATCGAACCCGTAGGTTCATGGCCGCACGGACATAAGCTCTCCATACATCCCTATCCTGAGCTAATGCTTTCCAATCATTCCCTGTATAATCTACTTCCCTCAAATCATAGTTAATGTTATTCTCCCACATCATTCTTGGTCTACCAACTGGGCGTTTTCCCTCTGGCTTTCCTACAAGAAGCTTCCATGCAAGTCTTTCATTCCCCATACGTGCAACATGTCCTGCCCATCGCAGTCTACGAGACTTAACTGTTCTTATTATATCTGGCTTTCTATAAAGACCATGTAGTTCATTGTTATGTAAGTCTTCTCCATTCGCCTGTCTGTTCATCTTTCTTTGGTCCAAAATTTTCCTAAGTACTTTATTCTCGAATACTCGTAATATCATTTCCTCCCTTAAAGTAAGAGTCCATGTTTCGCACCCATATAATATAACTGGTAGAATAATAGTTTTATATATTTTCAGTTTAACGTTTTTTTGAAAGGAGTTGGGACATCAAGAGTCTCTGCAATGCATAATAGCATGCATTTCCAGAATTGAGCCTATGTTTAATTCCTTTGTGCATCTCATTCCTATTTGTGATTATTATTTCTAGGTATTTTGAATTCAGCCACTTCCTCAAAATTTCCCTTATTTGTCATTAGCTGTCCATTTCCATTATAGGTCTATAATGTATTTCTACGTGTGACCATATATTTAGTTTTATTGATATTTACTTCCAGTCCTAATTTCTTAGTGTTACTCAATAGTGTGTGCGTGTTGTCCTTTAGTATCTCCTCGCTATCGGCCAACAATACTACATCATCATCATAAACTAACAGCTTATTAATACCATTGAGTTGTAAGCCATCCTCATTCTCTAAAGATTTAATGGCTTGCTCTAGTACAAAATTAAATAGTAGAGGAGATAGTGCATCTCCTTGCTTCAACCCATTTTGGATTTCAAAAGTGTCCGAAAACTGTTTGCCTACACGCACCCTACTCTTTGTGCCATTTAGACACATTCGTATAAGTCTAACTAACTTTTTAGGAATTCCGAACTCCAGCAGGATACTATATAACTTCTCCCTCTTAATTGAATCATATGCTTTTTTGAAGTCTACATACAGTTGAGGTACAGTACCATTATATTCCCATTTCTTTTCTAAAATCTGTCTTAATAATAATAATAATAATAATAATAATAATAATACTAATAATAATACTAATAATACTAATAATGATAATAATGATAATAATAATAATAATAATAATGATAATAACAATAACACTTTAAATATTTATTATGCACTTTTTTATTTGAAATACATTTATCATAAGTAATGCCACGAGTGATTTCCAAATTATCCATAAATTCACGACTCACGCAGTGAGGAGTGAATTTATCTAGAGAATTTGGAAATCTAGAGTGTCATTTGTTAGGACCTATTTAACGAATAAAATTAAGTTGATTAGTCACAAATTATTATTTAAATATAGTTATTTTAAAATATTTATATATTTAATGTAAACGGCGATGTTTGAAAACAAATGTGAAACGTTATTTTTCATTTGTTCATCACTGCAACTAGATCGTATTTATTGCCAAATAGAATCGCTATATTGTAAGAATGAACCACAGTGGAGAAAAAATAAAACACATCATTACATGTTATTAATTAATTTCTGATGTCCTATGATGTAAATATGTCAATTATATTTTTCTGCAACGTTAATTCCTTGGAAATAATACGTTCAAGAAAGTGCAAACAGTGGTTTCTTTTTACACGCTTTATATTAATTTTGACCTGTATCTTCTATGTAACTGAATCTTTTAACGCGATTTTCACCCACTTAAAATCATTGGATCGACTTGAAACTTTGTATACGTGTAAATGACTCATGACAATACAATAAATTCATATTTATTTTCTATAATCCTGGCCAGAATCATCAGAAAATAAAAAAAAGTGTCTTTGTATCTATATAACGGAATTTTTAACACGATTTTCACCCACTTACAAACATTGGATCGACTTTAAACTTTGTGTACTTGTAAGGGATCCGTGACAATACAATAATTTCATATTTTGTTTCTAAAGTCCTGGCCAGAATCATCAGGAAATCAAAAAAATGAAAACTGGTATAATAGGTTGCGGACTTGTTGACTTTTTAGTCAATCGTTGTAACAGCTCAGATGGTAGAGCGGTGAATTCTAATGGTATATAATTTCAGTAATCCATAGGTCGCTGGTTCAAATCCGGCTGGGATTTTTTTTTAGAAGAGTATTACTTTTAGGTCATACTACAATAATGTCGAATTTAAAGATATTTACATTTTTATCTTTTTCTATACAATATTAAAACTAAAAAATAAAAAATAAATAATAGTTTAAAAAAACTAAAACAATACGCATTATTAGAAAACCGAATTAAAAAAGTGAAAAATAATTTTAATTTCCAACACGCTTGGGATAAATAATTTTACCATCAAAAGCGTGGGGTGCTTTTTATGATTTTTACATTTTCTTCTTAGAGAATTTACTTTTACCAATATTGTTTATTATCAAATATATTAATTGATAAACAGCATCCAACGCTATTGATGGCAAAATTATTTATCCCAAGTGTGTTGGAAATTAAAATTATTTTTAATCTTTTTAGATCGGTTTTCTAATAAAGCGTGTTGTTTTAGTTTTTTAAAACTATTACTTATTTTATGGTATAATCAATTGCTACGAACGTTTTTCTATTATATCTCGCAAGCAGAATGTGGTTACATTCATGCACTATATATACAATTTGGAGCCACTTGATAAAATGAAAGTGATAAAATCGAGGTAAAAACGATTGTGATTGACTGTAATCAGAATTCATTGACATGTGATTGGGCATTGACTGCCATTTTGGGGTGAGTTAAATAGTCGTTATAAAATTCTCCCAGGGCAAAGCATACTGAAACAAATTACACTTTTTGTAGGTTATATGTGCTTTTCAGTTCAAAATATTATCATCGTTGACAATTTTTCATAAATTAATTTCGTTTTCGTTGAGCAGGCAACATTAATTCGTAATTGTTAATATTTGTCTCATTTATACCTGATGAAACAGAAGTAAAAATTTTTCATCGGGGAAATATATCATTATTCTAAGTAAAAAATCTAGAAATATATATGGATTAACATTTAAATTGGAATAAACAAATAAACAACATTTGCAAAGCAATATTCTCAATAATACTCATTTTTTAAAATATGACTTCTGTTCCCCCCCCCCCTCTTTTTCGTTTACACTGTTTTACCTTTTTTGTTAACTTTATTTTATTCTCACATATAGGCACAAGGACAGGACACACACCCAGACCCAAGGAGGAGATTTAAAATCCCCTATCCCGCCGGGAATCGTACTCGGGTCGCTGGAGTGGAAAGTATCTATCTATCTAATGGTGACGGCGACTTGGCACCGTCCAGTGCTCTGCATGCTGTTACCCACTGGGTAATCTTGGCAGTCTAATTCCTTTATGGCTATCGGTATAGGGTTGTGGTTCATTTAACCCTAGCCTAATGTTAATAAGATTGTTTCATTATTGCGTCTATTCATCAGATGATAAATTGTGGATATATCCACATAGTAGTATGGCATCTAGTTGCCTTGAAATAGGCAAAATTGCCACCATATTGTTATGCGAACATTTCGACAATTTATTTAGTGGTTAACAGTTATTTTTAACCTATATTAAATAGGTTAAAAATTCTATGCATGAAGAGGAATCTCTCCATGGGAGTGGGTAATTCATCCAATATTGGCTGAATACCCTGGAGATAATCCTCAGCATGCTGACGTAGATCTACTGCTGGAAGTTGTTGGTTCTGGTGTTGAACATTGTTGTTCACCTTTTTGGTTTGTGAAGAGATGCCAGTTTGTAAGGATGGACTTTCACCGAAGTGAAAGTCCTAGTTTGGATAATTCTTGATTTGGTTATAATGGTTTTGGGTACCCTGTTATAATTTTCCAGCGCCGCCTGGAATACAGGGCTACCACGATAGGATGCTGGGTGTCAATTCGCCCCGCAATTTGCGCACTTAAGCAAATTTGGGTCTCTCTGTGCAGAGGCCTTGATGGGACAGTCCTTATTCCGGCGACGGAGAGACTCATTAAATCGTATAAGAAATTGTTTACAACTTGTTCAAGGAAACTTTTAGTAGAACCACTTGCAATGCCAGATTTTGATTATTGTGATACTCTTTTTACTGACCTAAATGCTGTTATTATCCTAAGACATCAACGTGTTCATAATTCTTGTAAACGTTTTATTTGTGATATTCGCACATTTAATCACGTTACACCATCCCTGGAACAACTGTCAGGGCTTCGTCTACAAGATCGTAGAACCATCCATTCCCTATCTCTCCTTTATAAAATATTACAAGCGTAATTACCTTATTATTTATTACACTGCTTCACTAGTCTCTCTGATACACATAAATAATTAGATATCCGATCCCATCAGCACATTGTCCTTTATATCCCTCCTCATCACACTACCTATTACTCGAAATCTTTTACAGATTCTCTTGCTAGAATACGGAAACTTTATCATCTTTCTGAAACGAATTTTGAAAATAAAATTATTAACAGAAACAATTCACTGATATTACTTTTTTTTAACAATTAATGTATTTTTTCATTATTTGATAAAATAATATTAAAATTTGTCAATATATTTACCTAATGCAGTATAAGCCATAGATTAATTCTTCTCTTCTTCTCTTCTTAGACATAATTTTTAGGATTTTCATCCTGTTTATTTCCAAAATCACTCCTCGGAGGAAGACGAATTGGATGTGCATTCACTTAGATTAATTCATTATCGTTTATTACCTTCTTTGTATTTTTATTTATTTTTTATATATAGTAGATTCGAGCTGTTATTCCTTTTTGTATACATTCTTTCATTGGTTTAATTTTAATTGTATTTAATTTTGTTTTATTATTAGACATTATTTTCATTATTGTTCAGTTTGACAGATAATTAATTGTTTAATATGTACTATTATTGTATTTTTTGTATTTAAATATAACATATGTATGTCCTGGTGAATGGAATAGAAGGCCACGTGACCTTAACCCCACCAGGCTAAATAAATCCATTCTATTATCATCATCATCGTCCTTTCAAGTATTATTATTATTCTATTATTATTATTATTATTATTATTATTATTATTATTATTATTATTATTATGGTCAGTAACAGCACAATAAAGGAAATTATGCAAGTTGATAAAACATATTAGGAAAAATAGAAGAAAAACGTTTGAAATGGTATGGACACCTCAAAAGAATGGAAGAAGAGAGAATACCAAAGAAGATCCTTAATTGGAAAGATAATGGAAGAAGTTGAAGAAACAGGCCTAGATAACGATGGATGGATGGAGTGAAGAGAAGTGTGGAAGCTAGATATTTGAGGGAAGAAGTTGCTTTAGACAGGAACCTCTGGCGACAAATCACTTTGGGTTGAAGGAGAAACACTGTATTGTGGAATATTCCTAAAAAAATAATAATAATTATTATTATTATTATTATTGCCGCGGTGTTTTAATCATTATATTCCTTGCTTGTAGTCCCGACGGTAGCGAGTTCATTCCTGACCGGGGTGGATGGATTTTTAGTATGGAAAAATTCAAGGGACGAGTAATCCGGGAAGGGCTTTAAGCTTTGTGTCCCGAGTCTGAAGATTTTCTTACAGTCTTAAATTCATAAAGAAAATAATATTATTATTACTATTTATTATTATTACTATTTATTATTATTATTATTATTATTATTATTTATATTATTATTTCCTCGTTGGCCTAGTGGTTATGTGTCCTCCTTCTAATCCCGAGGGTAGCGGGTTCAATCCTGAACGGGGTAGACGAATTTTCAGGATGGAAAAATCTAAGGTCGAGTCATCCGGGAGGGGCTTTAAGCCATGGGTATCGAGTCTGAAGATTTTTGAGCTCGTAAAGGAATCTCGAGCCTAAATTAGTGCCTCTGATAAAAATGTAACCGACCTCATTCATCCAAGTAATACCTTAGCTGGCTACTAGATCTCTCATTGAGGGAGCTATTCTGACCCTATGTCACTCACTGACATCTACAGGAAAATTAGCGAAACTAAATTAACTTGTTCAAAAAATTCCCGCAAGGACAGCACCCATATATTCATGTAAGACGTATGGGATATACATGAATATTAATAATAATAATAATAATAATAATATTATTATTATTATTATTATTAATATTTTATTGTTCAGGAAGTAAGTTGAGAAATCATATAATTTCCATTTTTTTACGTTGAACAACGCATCAATGAGGATGCGAATATATGAAATTAATTAACACAATCTGCTTTGAATTTGATCTAGAATTTAATGAAAATTTAATATTTACTTACACAAGGTTATGTATGCATAACTGATAATATTGACACTGACGTATTAGCATGCAAATGAGTTTCTAGAAACCAATAAATCAGTAGGTACAACGTAAAACAGTAATACGTTATTCATTTGACAAAAGTCTGTCAACACATTTAGTTATGTAGAGTAAGCACAAGTACACCAATGATTAGCGAATGTTAAATTACAAATTCATGGTCTTGCTTTAAAATCAATCCTCACTTCCAAAATGATATCAGAAACTAAACTCTATATGGCTTTGCCTCCAGCAAATTGTCACCTACACTCAATAACAAATATTTTTATTTGTTTTGTTTTAAATATTGTATAATCGTAAAATTAGCTTTCTATATCTCATTATTTTCCTTTGTTTTTATATACACTAGACAGGGACAATTTAATATGCCTTGCTTGTATACATTTTATTATTAGTTTTAGTCTTAATTTTAACTAATATTAGCCTAATTGGTTGTATTATAGATCGTAATATATTAGATATTATCTTTTTGATCAAATTTTTACTTAGTGTTTAATATTAGAGTTAATTAAGATTGTTATATTCTGATGTAATATATGTTTGTACTGGTGAGTGGAAGAGAAAGTCACATGGCCTTAACTCCACCAGGCTAAATAAATCTAATCTAATCTAATCTAAGTCTAAGGTAATGTTTCCCGTTTTTTTAAAGCGAGAACAATTGTTATAAGTTAAATGTACAGCTGATAACACTGAGCAATATAATATTTTTTTTTTGTCTCAGGAAGAAAAATATGTGATTCTGATAGTACTGTATTTTTTCTCCTGAATTATAATATAATATCGGGTTTTCTCCACCACGCAAGGTTTCCGAGAGACAGGAATTTATAATTTCAAACACTAATATTTTCTGCATTTGTAACTACACAATATTCGAACATTCGGACCCACCTACAAAGTAAGAAATTACAATTTTCTGCTATATTTCGCCTGTGGAGCATCCCTCTTGATGGTCCAAAAATAATCGGCCAGCATAAAAGGATTCCATTTGCCTTGTTGTCCCTTTTCCATAGCTCAAATCACCTGATGGAAGTGTTCCCACTGCTCATCGCTCATTGCGCCAAGATAATAAATGGACGAAAAAACATGTATTATAAAAATAATAATTTAAATCTATTAATTGAAATTGAAATAAAAAAACTGTGGGTGATGGAGAAATTCCGAATACATATTTGAAAACACGATAAAAAAACTGCATTAAGTACAACTATTGGTACTCATGAGACAAAAATTATGTTGACCTGTGTATTCATAATTTTCCATTGCTGACTCAGATATTAGTATGCCTCCTTCCTGACTAGCGTCCCTTGTTCGATATCCGGCGGGATTGAACATTCTAATTATAAAATTAATTAAATTAATTTAATTGTAAATTTTTAAGGAAATTTTGAAGAAGTGGCTGATTTCAAATAACTAGGAACAATAATAAGAAATAAAAATGAGATGCACAAAGAAATTAGACATAGGCTCAATTCTGGAAATGCGTGCTATTATGCATTACAAGGACTCATGTCGTCCAAACTCCTTTCAAAAACGTTAAACTAAAATATGTTATTCTCCCAGTTATATTATATGGATTCGAAACATAAACCCTTACATTAAGGGAGGAAAGGAGATTAGGAGTACCTGAAAATAAAGTTCCTAGAAAAATATTTGGACCTCAGAGAGTTGAACGGACAGGTGAATGGAGAAGATTATAGATATCAGTGAGCTTCATGGTCTTTAAAGGAAGCCAGATATAATAACAGCAGTTAAGTCTAGTAGACAAAGATTGGAGGGACATGTGGCAATAATGGGGAATGAAAGAGGGGCATGGATGTTTTATAGGAAAACCAGTCATCTTGGACCAGTCCGGCATGGGTAACCCTATTGGCAGCAATGTTACAAAAACAGTTAAGTCTCGTAGACTGTGATGGGCAGAATATGTGGCAGGAATGGGGAATAATAGACGTACATGGAATATTCTTGTAGGAAAACCAGAAGGAAAACGCCCAGTTGGTAGACCAAGAATTAGGTGGAAGAATGACATTAACTATGATTTGAGGGAAGTAGATTATACAGAGAATGATTGGAAAACATTAGCTCAGGATTGGAATGTATGGAGAGCTTATGTCCGCGCGGGCATGAACCTACGGGTTCATTATTGCCAGTGAGTTTGTTAGTTAAATCATTTATTTTTAAAGACTTGATGATTTTTCTGGGTACAGTACTAACCAACTCACTGGCACTATTAAACCCGTAGATTCATGACCGCGCGGACATAAGCTCTACATTCATCCCTATCCCGAGGTGTTGTTTTCCTATCATCCCCTTTACAATTCACTTCCCTCGAATAAAGGTTAATGTTATTCTCCCACCTCATTCTTAGTGTACCAACTGGATGATTTCGCTCTGATTTTCCTACAAGATGTTTGTACGCCCCCCTTGCATTCCCAATTCGTGCCACATGTCCTGTTCATCGTAGTCTACGATACATATCGGTTCTTATTAGATCTGGTTTCCTATAATTATCATGTAGCTTGCTCTTATGTAGTATTCTCCATTTCCCTGTCTGTTCATCTCCATTAGGTCCAAAAATGTTTCAAAAAACTTTATTCTCAAATGCTCGTAATCTTTTCTCCTACCTTAACGTAAGATTCTGTTTCGTATCCATATAATAGGCCTATAACTGTTAGAATAACAGTTTTATATATTTTCAGTTTAACGTTTTTTTTAGAGAGAGAGAGAGAGAGAGAGAAAGAGAGAAGTTGGGGCGACAATCTAGGAGAATTGTATATAGTACTGCATGGAAAAAAAAGGATAATTGTAACATGTGTGAAGGGTCAAGTGTTTTTACTCAGTCACAGTCCTGTACTTTATGCCGTACCTCGTTCAATCCGGTTGACTTTGACTTCAGTAGTGTAACGAAATATCTGATTTACCATTTATCAGAAACAAAAATATAAAACCCTCAACTCTCATGTAATTGTGACGTAAATAATTTACTAAAGTATTATTAAACGTAACATTTCATACCATATAAAAGTCTTTTAAAAAATGTTCACATTTTATTTCATTTTATTTTTAATTTCTTGGAAGAGTGAACACGGTCGTCGACATAACGACGATAAAAAGAAGAGTAAAGTAAAATTTTCTTTTGATTTGCATTAGCTTAATGCTAATAAAGCAAACATTTTGCTCTATCTCTTTTCGAATAATGGTAAGTAAATGGCGCCTTTCTTATACAGTATTTGGTCTTAAGTAGAAAGAATGAATATGGAAGAGATGCAAAAGAAATAGTAGAAATGATTCCACGATTCTGCAGGATGAAGAAGAAGAAGCCTTTGTTCTGTCAAAATTCAGGGATTATAAACGACTTTCATTATTGAATCTCCTTCACAGGAGATGACATGGCAGCCTCCACAAAAACAAATTACCACCAGACGTTTTCTTTCTTCAACACTTGTATTTCTATTGAAAGTCAAGAATCAAAATTAACATTTTTACTGACGGCTTCAAGTTCCTTCTGCTTTCTTTCCTTTGCCAAAAGAACAAGGAAAAACAACCAGTAAACCCGAAAAAAGTTATTAGAGATTAGCGGTAGAGTTTGAGACGCATTTCTTAGAAATGAGTAATATTTCTACCGTACAGCAAATTTTAGAAAGTAAACAGCGAGTCTCATGCATAGATATCTTCATTTATAATGCCCGCTTGATATTCCTGCTGTGGGCTTAATTGTATACTATGCACGATCTGGCAATTCTTTATATTCAGAGCAAAATAATATTAATTCTCGCTAAATATTTCCTTTGACAATATAATATATAACCTTGTTTCATGTATACTTTTATTATTATTATTTTATATTTTACGCTTCCTTTACTAAGCTAATTACTTAATTAAATTATAGTTTAAAATAATACAAATACTAATAGAAATAATAATAATAATAATAATTATTATTATTATTATTAAAATAGTTAAGTCTTATAGACTGCGATGGGCAGGACATGTGGCACGAATTGGGAATGAAAGACGTGCATGGAAGCTTGTTGTAGGAAATCCAGAGGGAAAACGCCCAGTTGGTAGACCAAGAATGAAATGGGAGAATAACATTAACTATGTTATGAGGGAAGTAGATTATAAGGGAATGATTGGAAAATATTACCTCAGGATAGCGATGTACGGAGAGCATATGTTCGCGTGTCCAAGAGCCTACGGGTTTAATAGGCAAGTGAGTTAGCTATTATTATAATTTTTTTTCTTCTCAACTCTATATTGTGTTGCATATGCCTATTATGAATTATTAATCAACATGTAGATAATTCATAATTGTTATTATATGCATAATTTAACACTGGTGAAGTGGATGAGAAGACCTACGATATTAATTCCATCAGGTAAAATAAATAAATAAATTCTTAGGAATTTTCTATGTGTTAAATAAAAATTTCCTGTTTCGGGAATGATTTTAGCGACTGTTATCACTCATAGATCGATAATGTTGACTCTTCCTGTTCCTAATGAGAGATATCTCCGCAAATTAACTTCTTTGACAAGGATATCGATTTAACAATGTACGATCGACACGGTACAGGAGGAATTGCCAAAAGAAAACAACCTCAAAAATTACCAAAAAAAAAGAAGAAGAAAGAACAAAAGGTTAGTTCTGTTACTCTAAAAAATTATTATATGTTGTATAATGAATCTGCATTATTATTAATAGTTATTTCTCATACAATCAACTGTTATTGATTTTTCCCAAGCCCATATGGTGTTGTATTATTTGCTAAATAGTTCCTCCAAATCCAATGCGAAGTTTGTCGCTCGTGATTTTTTCGGGAAACACAACCTCTTATTAGATTAATGTTGATAAAACGTATTAAATACCAGAAGAGAAATTTTAACGAATTATTGAATATTTAACTATATATAAAAATCTTCAAGTCTTGTCCGACCCAGAGTCGGGTCGAGGGATGAGATGCGATGAAGCACCTTAATTGGTGGGCTGTGAATATCAAGGATGCCGACTGACCACGCTTGATTCAACATCACAGGATCAGATGAAATGAATGAGATATTGGGCTGATATCGCGTGTGTTGTGTTTCAGAATAAGTATTGCAGACTTCTAGGGGTTGTACTACACCTGTCGAGACGGAGGAAGATATTCTTTCAAGAATTCTGGCGGCAGCAGAAATTATTGAGCACACACCATGTCTTGTGGGGCGTGTGTATGAAAACATGTGTCTCAGGTAAACTTCGTGTAACGAACGATAGGGTCATCACGTGGAACCACACTAGTAGTACAACCTCTAGAAGTCTGTAATACTTTATCTGAAACACGGAGCACACGATAACAGCCCATTTTGTTTCGAACTTCAAACCTATTTTACATCAAAATTGTACGTTTCCAGTCATGAGTTCCTCATTAAAACTTTATCTACAAAGTCACCTCTACAACCCCTAGAAATCTGTAATACTTATTCTGAAACACCCTATATTTTCCTCGGTATTTATAAGTGTAAGATTTTTTAAAAATGTTCAACGAATTAAGCTACCAGGACCATTTTATTTCAAGATCATGTTACATATTTTTACTTTTTTAGGCCAATATTTAATATTTTAAACATAATGTAATATTTTTTACATATTATGTCAAATGCTTGTTTGAACGAACCCTCATTAATCTTCTTACGTAATCAGCAGTGACGTTTTGTGATGTCAAGCGGTCTTTTTAACAATATAAAAAAACACAATTTCTGCTCATCAGCAAAAACTAACTCCAGAAAATATCAAGAATACAGGGCTATTCAGAAAGAAGGAACAGACTTCAATAATTTATTTCTTCCAAACTACAAAAAATAGAAACGCAATTCCAACGTTCCTGGAAAGATAAAAGTTCAAATTTTACTATTTTATGTATTCAATATGAGTACCATGTGTTACACGACAAATATTAAAACAGTGGCACATTAATTGTCATTGCTGGTCTCTAGTTATCGAATTCACAGCTACAACAGTTCGATGTCGCAGATTTGTAAGAGTGTCAGGCATAGGGAGAGATAAAACACGGTCTTTTATGTATTTCCACAGATGAAAATCACAAGGGGTTAAGTATGGTGACCTGGGAGGCCATCGGCGATGTAGTTGATTTTCTGCTCCTCCTCTTCCAATCCAATGTACTATGTGTCGCCATTTTGATACAAACAATCAACATGACAGGCAACAGCGCCAATGAGTCCGTGATCGGTACTTCAAACTTTTCTCTTTCCATGAACGTTGAAACTGTTTTTCTATTTTTTTTGTAGTTTGGAAGAAATAAATGTTTGAAGTGTCTTCCTTCTTTCTGAATAGCCCTGTATATGGTAACTTACTGTGTTTCGTGACATTATATACTTTAGAGTTGTGCCTAATTTGATATGAAATACTGTGTTTAGGTATGCAATTTGTGTAAAATCAGTTTTTCACTTTTTACTTATATTTTAGCATTTTAATAACTTGTAATCGCTTGGGGAAATGATGAAAGTTATGTTGCCGCCATTAAAATAAATAAATCAATTGATTAAACATTTTCAACGTCTCTTGTAATTTTAATATTACATATTTACCACGTATATGTGTTTATTTTATTACATATTTATGTACATATTACATATACAGGCGGCTCCGTGGCGCAAGCGGTTAGACGCTCGCCTCTCACCGCTGGGTCCCGAGATCGAGTCTCGGTCACTCCATGTAGGTTTCGTGGTGGACGAAACGGAGCTTGGGCAGGTTTTTCTCGGGGATTCTCCCGTTTTCCGCTGCCACAAATTTCATTCCACCGTTTTTTCATACTCACCTCATTCATTTCGTTTCGTTTCACTCATCCGCCCCTTTGGCGGTGCGTCAGGAGTGGTCGGCCGGCACCCTTGTCGTTCACAGACATCTGTAAATGTAGGGGCTTCATCTCATCTCATTCCTCCACCCGATACTGACTTGGACACGAGTTGAGGATATTACTGTACTTTAATATTAAATATAAATCCGGACTCTAGTCATTGGTTACAAACCGTATCGGTAGATGCGTGTTTGCTGAGTGCGACTCCAACAACTGGGTTCCCAGGTTCGAATCCTATGAGTTTGATAACGGTATTTGTGGTGGGCCATAACGGGATTTTCGAGTTATTCTCGGGGTTCCCCCGTTTTCCGAACTTCATCCTACCTTCCCCGTTACCTCCCCTTAACGTTATTTACTATCTCAACTCCTCATTTTTCATTTCACACTTCACGTTATCTTATGTTAAGAAAACTAGTGATATTCCATGCCACCGTGCGATCTGCGAATATTCGATCGAAGAACAAGTGACTGCTAGCGTCATGTTAGCCAATGTGATAACACATGTTCCATCTAGAGCCATTTGCCAACATGTTTACTCACATAAATAGGGAATCTATCCCAGGAGTCCACATACGTTAGTGGGCAAGTTAGAATTAAATGGGTAAATTAGTGTTAGTTTTAGTTTGGGCAAGTTCGGGTAAGAAAATTGACGAGTTTACACACCAGATTAGAGTTAAGCGTTTACTTATTTATTGCAATATGTGAATAATTACACTGGTCAACATGATTTTTGTCTCATGACTAGCAATAGTTATACTCAATGCTGTTTTTTATTGTTTTCAAATATGTATTCGGAATTTCTCCATCATCCACAATATTTTTATTTCAATTTCAATTAATGGATTTAAACAATTATTTTTTAATAAACGTTTTTTCGTCCATTTGTCCATTGTAAAATAAAACCAAATGAGTTAACTCAGCAGATTTCAGCTATGGAAAAGAGATATCAAGACAAATGGAATTCTAATATGCTGGCCGATTATTGTTGGACCATTAAGAGGGATGTTCCACAGGCGAAATATAGCATAAAATCGTAATTTCTTACTTTCTAGGTGAGTCCGAATGTTCGAATATTGTGTAGTTACGAATGTTGAAAATATCTAAATGTTTAAAACTATAAATTCCTGTCTCTCGGAAACCTTGCGTGATGGAGAGAAACCGATATCATATTTGAATTCAGGAGAAAAAAAATTATTAGAATCATGTATATAGGCCTATATTTCTTCCTGAGACAAAAAAAAATATTTTTTGTTGTTCAGTGTTACCTGGGAGTGACTGTTGATTTTTCCCAAACAACGTGAAAAATGCCTTAAAATAATGTGAGAAGTTAAACTCAAAGTAACCTAAAATCAGCACATTTTCAACCTAAAATGTGTATTAGTTATTGCTCAGGCAGTGTAGCCAATTTACCACAAATAAAAACGTTAACACACAAGTGAACGCTAAGCTAATCTGATGTACTAATTCGCCCATTTTCTCACTCTGTATTGTCCAAACTAACACTAGCTTGCCCCTTTCTCAGCCTAACTTTCCCACTAATGAAAGTGGACTTTTGAGATAAAATCAACATATATGTCAGCAAACATGTTGACAATTGGCTCTAGCGGGAACATGTGTTACCACATTGGCCAACACGACGCTCAAATATTCACTGGTGTCACGGTGGCGTAGAATAGCCGATTCTCGTTTCAATAAAAAAGTGATTATTTAATAGGGGGTGTACATAGAAGAATAAAGCGATTTTAAAGGTGTTGAATTATACTTTAACTAACTATGGCAAAAACAAAACAGATACTAAATGAAAGAGTAACATCTCCAATTTACATTATAAGTACATAGGTGTTCAATGTGAGTCCCGTTTGTTACATGACACACATCCAACCTGTAGGCTAATTCTCTCCATACATTAAGGATTGATGAAACAGCTTCTCGAATCCTGTCTCTCAACTTGGGTAGGTTATCAGAAAATGGAGGCACGTAGGCTCTGTCCTTTACAAAACACCAAAGGGAAAAATCGCATGGGGTGAGATATGGTGATCTAGGAGGCCACTGGAGATAAGCCCTGTCATCTGGACCATGGCAACCCATCCCGTAATGACACTGTGGAAGGTCTTACAAAAACGCTTTACATATGCGTCCCTATCGTTTACAATTGTTACAGGTTCTAAAGCCTACTGATTACGCTGACTTTGTGCTTGAAATGTTGCAGCAGTAACATTCTCCTCAGACACTCTTCTTGGTCGTCCCACACGTTTGCCTTTACTCAGACAAACATTCGTTATGAACTGATTATGCCATCGACGGATGTTGTTGGGACTGGGGGGATCACGATTAAACTCCCTACGAAACGCACGTTGAACTGTCACAACTGATTTACAACACTCAAACCGCAAAACACAAAACGCTTTCTGTTAATTTTGTTGCCATAGAAACAAAACAAAAGAAAGCTATCCTCTCACTCATACAACTAAAACTATCTTCTTTCCTGTTTTATTTTAGTCTACACACAGTTTCTACGCCTCATCTGAGTGATATTATTATTACTTGAAACTACTATATTCTTTTATTGTACACAACGTATTTTATTTAAAAATATATAATTTTCAACAGCAAATAGGCAAATTCCTTTAAGTCACTCTTCTTTTGTTAACAATACGAAATTTTTACTTTTCATTTAAATTATATGCTGACATATGGGGAAAATGGTTGAATTCTCGTCAGTGTCTTCGGCGCTGGCTCATTTGTTCATAGCGATAGTTCGCATGTATCTGGATAGGGTGAACTACTTTGTAAGTTAAACAATATGTCGTTAAATGCTATTGTTTAGAAATAACTACTTGCAACGCCTGCAGAAAACGGCTCGTCTGCTTCTGGTTTTCAGTTTCTCCAGACCAATGTCCGTAATACTTACATATATAGGCCCCTAACAATTTGAAATGTACTGTTTCCACCTAGATCAATGAAATGCACAATCATGTTAGTAAAACGAAACAGATTGACGTAGAAAATATTTAAAAAATATATATGGACTGCAATCGAAAATGGTAATTCAAGATTTTTTTAAATATGATCTCTTAGCTAAACTTTACAACCTGCAACGCGAATTTTTAAATTCATTTTTATGTATTTTTGGTGTTTTTTAAGAAGTTACAATGACAGAATTCTACGTAAAGCGTATTAGCATGCGTATCCAGAATTCACTCTACGTGGAAACGCAAGCTATAACGCTTTAAAAAGTTACTTATGGTTTAGGCCAATAGTTTATACTGTTTATCCTATACTATAGTGAGACGGTAAAAAATCTAGGAGTATTTATGGATAAACATTTAATTTGGAATAAACAAATAAATAACATTTCTAAAACTATCTTATCAATAATACACTCATTAAATCGTATAAGAAATTGTTTACCATTTGCTCTAAGGAAAATGTTAGTAGAAACACTTGCAGTGCCCCATTTTGATTATTGTGATACTCTATTTACTGACCTAAATACGTTTCTTACCCAAAGACTTCAACGTGTTCATAATTCTTGCATACGTTTTATTTGTGGTATACGCAGATTTGGTCACGTTACACCATCCCTGGAACAATTGCCATGGCTTCGTCTACAAGATCGTAGAACCATACATTCCCCATGCCTTCTCTATAAAATATTACATACATCATGACCTTATTATTTATCACATCGCTTCACTAGACCCTCTCATACACATAAATTAGATACCCGATCCCTTGAGCACAGTGTCCTTTATATCCCTCCTCATCACACTACCTATTATTCGAAATATTTTACAATTTCTCTTGCTGGAACATGGAATTCCCTTCCACCCTATGCGTGAGACTTCCAAACTTTGCCATCTTTCAGAAACAATTGAAAGTAAAATTATTAAAAGAACTCGCTAATATTACTTTTTAAACATTAATAATTTGTTTTTTCATTATTTAATAAAAATAGAATTAAGATTTGTCAGTATATTTACCTAATGCCTTGTATAATAGGCGATACAATAATTCATTATAGTTTATTACTTTCTTTGTATTTTTTCTTTTCTTTTATTTTTATGTATAGTAGATTCGAGCTGTTATTCCTTTCTGCATACATTCTACCTTTTGTATTTAATTTTATTGTACTATTAGACTATATTTTCATTATTATTCAATTTGACAGATACGTAATTGTTTAGTATGTACTATTATTGTATTTTTTTGTATTTATATTTAACATATGTTTGTCCTGGTGAGTGGAAGAGAAGGCCACATGGCCTTAACTCCACCAGGCTAAATAAATCTATTCTATTTTATTCTATTCTAATAAATGTAAAATCCATTAGTAATTTACAAAAAATGTTTAAATTTAATAAAAATCATAAACAAGTTTCAAGCATGTACAACATTTTATTTATTTTCTTAAATCATATAAATAGATACTGATATTTAGTTAGGATTTTGTCTACTCGTTATATGTGTGAGTTAACATTTAAGGATACTGTTATTGAGAAAATTTTAATAACCGTTTTTCATAACTGTTTTTTTTTATCGCAGCGATATATTGAAATTTACGTGGATTTAAAATCTATTAAATTTTATTTCCATTTGTAAATGGTCATATTTTATCAATTCTCCTGGCAATTGTCTCTGGCAGATAGTGCAGTGTGAATATACTATATATTACACTGTCGCAACTAATCGCAGGTATTTGGCCAGCAGATACAATTTACTGACTGCCATTGTAATGGTAATAACTTAAAAAACACATACAAGTTGTCATATGCGGATATTAGTTTGGAAGCTGGTTGTAGCACTCTGCTAAATTCCCTTAGTTCAAATATCGATAACAAAGAATGTTTTCAAATGTATTCAAGCATTTCATACTCCTGTAGAATGTAAGGTTAATTAAAACTAACTTAAGTTATACTTTATCCGCTCTTAGAGAAATCCTAACATAAACGACAATTGTATCCTTCCGCCATTCGCGCCACAGTTACTGTCACATTGCCAGGGAGCACATGTGAAATATATAAGACATCTGATCGTTGAATGGGGTAGATTACAGGAAAGCTGGTTAGATTTTCGCTGAACTTGTAAAATACATTTAAAAAACTGTTTATTAACCACTAGTCAAAGGTTTGCCGAACTTGTGTTTTAAAAATTTATATGACGACAGAGCAGCAGAATTCTCGACACCTTCTGCCATTTTGCTGCATCAGAATCGAATGAAGCATGACTTAAATGCATCATCCATACTTACTTACTTACTTACTTACTTACTCACTGGCACTATCCAACCCGTAGGTTCATGGCCGCGCGGACATAACCTCTCCATACATCCCTATCCTGAGCTAATGCTTTCCAATCATTTCCTGTATAATCTACTTCCCTCAAATCATAGTTAATGTTGTTCTCCCACCTCATTCTTGGTCTACCAACTGGGCGTTTTCCTTCTGGCTTTCCTACAAGAAGTTTCCATGCACGTCTTTCATTCCCCATACGCGCAACACCCATATAATATATCTGGTAGAATAATAGTTTTATATATTTTCAGATGCATATATAATAAAATTATTTTTAGTTGTAATTATTGATTAGATATAGTTTTTAATACGTCCTAAGTTTTGAATATTACTAAATCCATTCACGAAGAATAACAAGATTATTCAGAGGACTATTTTAAATTTAATGAAGGGAACTACTTTTTCGCGTACTTATTGCTTCTACATCGTATGTCTGTGTCCATAACTAATGAAAAGCGGGCAGATAACATGGTTTTGTTTTGATGAGAATCATTTTAAGAGCGGAAAGCCATTAGTGGTACTATCAAAGGTAGGTCCATGACCACTGAAGATACATACTTTTCCTGGGCTAATATTTTCAAATCATCCCTGTTTAATTTATTTCCCTCAAATCATGCTTGAGTCCCGCGCCGTAGCCGAGTGGTTAAAGCAGGAAGCTTTGGCGCAGAGCTACTTGCGCTGGTCGGAATGCCCATGGAGGAAGGCATTTTCTCAGGGAATTTCGACCAGTATGGGAACGGAGCCCACCCAGCATCGTGAGGAATTTGGGTAGCTACGATATGTAGTGGCTCCAGGTTGAGAAAACCAGCTATAACGGCTGGGGGACCAGACAAGCTGAAAATTTGTCACCCCTACACTGGCTGGATGATCGTCTTCCTCTGTGATTGTCGCTTGTGGATGTGATGCCAACAGCCGACTGGTAGGCCAAGGGCCTTCTAGGTCTGTCGCGCCGTGGAATTTAGTTTAGTTTCAAATCTTGGTTAATGTTATTCTCCAATATCATTCTTAACCCACTTTGTGGGCGTCTTCCCTCTCGTTTTCCTGAAAGGGGTTTCCTTGCCCATCCTTCATTCCCTATTCACGTCTAAATTCCTTATTTTTAGGTATATGTTCTACGTTTAAGCCTTTGCCATGAATACCCTGAAGTAATCCCCGACCGGAGACCCTAATGCAGAACTATTTTCCTCCGTAAAATTTTATTTTAGTGAAACTGGTAGTGTCCGCGTTTTTTGACGGTTGTTTATATGCGGAGAATTATTCCCCACCTCTTTCGAGCCCAAATTATCGGTACTTTATTTTTTGTCTGGCGGATCGTCTTTTGACCTCGTCCTACATGGGTCACTTATCGGCAGCAAAGCTACTAACAGGACAGAGCTTCTCGGGGACATTTTTAAGCACGCAATTTATTTCTACCACGGTAGCATAAATTATACCATTGAAGGGGTGACATTTAAGATAATTGATATAATTTTAGGACAAAAATTTAATTCAAATCGATAATATTCGTTGATTTGGTGGGATTGATAAAGTCTCAATCTTCCACTCTGCCGCCCCCGATTTCGAAGCCCGACGTGTTTTAGAGATTTTAAATCCCCACCATGGACTTGGGTTAATCTCCTTGGACTATAACCTGCCCTTGCGTTTTCTTTCGGGGTGCGGCCCCGCCTGTCCATAAATATTAACACAGATGAAACGAATTCCTCTGTCTATCTGTAATGTAAAGAACCAATTGAGAGTTTTTGCCTCATAGTGTTCGGTCCAGAGTAGAGTAAAAGCTCCTTATACGCGGGGATGTGTTCCGCAAAAATGCCGCGAATACAGAAACCGCGAATATGGAATGGTAATTTGTATGGGTATGTAGGGGATACGTTCCAAGTTTCGAGAATAAAATTAATATTATCAAACGAAATTCAATTAATGAGAAATTTTAAAATTTTGAACAATTCCTATTAATTATTATTTTCAGGCTAAGGCAAGGGCTTAAAGAAGTTAGTAAATATTTCCTGTTTTGCCGCTTTAAAAAGATCTTTCAATCGCAAACGACTCGCCAACGAGTAAACGGTCTAGCATTTATCTTTTTACTTTAAGCGGCAACACTACTATTTTCCGCTTCGGAACTAATTTTCTTTCCTTTTACTTCTTCTTCTTCTTCTTCCGAATGCAGTATTGGGTGATGATGCCCGTTCTGCGACTACAAAAACTGATCTTTCCATCGGTTGAAGGGTCTTCCGAGGTCTCTTTTGCCACTAGGGTTGAGGTGGTAAATCATCTTTGGTAAACGGGAATTTGACATTCTCTGGACGTGTTGGAACCATTTAATCTGATAATTTTGTATATGTTCAACCATTTCCCTACTATTCCACTGCATCCTTATCTCATCACTTTTCATTCTATTCATTCTATTCTATTCTTTCCTTTTACTCGACATTATAAATTGGCAACATGAAGAAGAGACAAGTATTATTTAATCAAAATTATTGCTACGAACAAGTTGAAACAATAAACACCGATAATGGCGAGGGTGGCATTTTTAACAGATATAACAGCGCGTGAAATACGACAGTGGTTGCTTTTAACAACGAACTTTAGGTTTAGTGATAATACGGAGGGTTGTTTCTCATCTCTGATAACAAATGATTTTTAAGTTTTACCTTAATAAAAGTCGTGTCTCCACCATCGAGTATGCTCTAATTGATGGCCCTTCACCCGAGCTATGGTTCGGCATCGGAGTTTCCGCTGCAGAAGACTCTTACGCAGCACAGCCATGTCTAGAATTTCCCATTCCTCTTTATATGCTTTCCAGATACCGTCTATTGTTCGAGGACGCCTGTTCCCCAGTGTCCTTTTGAAGAGTCCAAAGACACAAAGTCCTTCGGTGATGCATCAGGATACTTCACTGGGATGTTGCTGAATGGAATAGCATGTATTCCAGTTTCCTGCTCCATTCCTCCAGGAATGCCTGGGTTGAACCCGAAGTGTGACTGGAGGCCTTGTCTTGGTGCACCCAGACTTGGTTTTTGTCTGTACCATAGAGAGCTGGGATTTCAGTCGGGTAAATTGGGTGAGAACTTCTTCTTGATGGTACTGAGAGTTGATTTTGGCCTTTTTAGCTACTCTACGAATGGTCAGTTTTTCATTGTAGCAATATCCCGCGATTGGATATCCATTGGAGAAACTTTCTCTGCATTCGGCATACCATTTTTGAATTTTTTTCATCCCTTTCTCTATAGTAAATTGCCCGGGGTTTGTTGCAGTCTCCTAGATAAACATATGCTTAATCAAGTGTGACCAAAAATTTCCATTTTTCTCTTGACAGGTGCTTTCATAATTTCCTGCTCTTGGTGCGGCATTCGGTAATGTGACCTGGCAACAATTTATGAACCCTGCTTTTGTGGCGCTTCTCCATGTTTAAATCTTTGTTTATTATGGTGTTTACAGTTTTAAGGGACATTCCCTATCTGTTCGCAATCACCCTTTGTGTTGCAGGGTTACCACCAGAGATAAGAGCCTTGACCTTTCTGATTACATCTGGGGTGCGGGTCGTAGCAGGTCGTGGATTTACCCGTATTTTTTTTCCTTTTGGAATTATTCCCAAGCGACCCTTTCCCTTTTTATTAAGCACTGAGCTAATTCCACACTTTGACACCATAAAATTACATTTTTGCAAGCCTCAATAATCGTGGAATAACTATAATTAGCGTCGGAAAGGCCAGTAATGTATCCTTCCCAAAACGGGTCTATCTGATTAGGCATTATGAGAGCAACACGCGTGCGAGTTTAACAGAAACAGCACACTGACTGGTTTGATCACCTCGCACACTCCTGTCCTGATGACTCACACTCCAACGTATAATCTACTTGGAAAATCGTTATCAGAGATTGGTTTGAATTGCTCTATGTGTAAAAGTCGCCTTGGCACGTGCCTGCAGTAAAATAAAGTTGCTGATGAGTTAATGAAGAATAAATAATAGTTTTAAAAAACTCAAAAAACTCGCTTTATTAGAAAACCGAACTAAACAATTTAAAAATAATTTTATTTCCAATACGCTTGAGATAAATAATTTTACCATCAAAATCGTGGGGCGCTGTTTACCAATTAATATATTTCATAATAACCAGATATTGGTAAAAGTAAAGTCTCTAAGAAGAACATGTAAAAATCATAAAAAGTTCCCCACGCTTTTGATGGTAAAATTATTTATCCCAAGCGTGTTGGAAATTAAAATTATTTTTCAATTTTTTAGTTCGGTTTTCTAATAAAGCGTATTTTTTTAGTTTATTAAAACTATTATATATTTTTTAGTTTTAATATTATACAGAATAAGATAAAAATGTAAATATCTTTAAATTCGATGCGCTACTGTTGTAGTATGAGCTAAAAGTAATACTCTTCTAAAAAAAACCTCCCAGCCGGATTTGAACCAGCGACCTATGGATTACTGAAATTATATACCATTAGAGTTCACCGCTCTACCATCTGAGCTGTTACATCGAATGACTAAAAAGTCGACAAGTCCGCAACCTATTATACCAGTTTTCATTTTTTGATTTTCTGATGATTCTGGCCAGGATTTTAGAAACAAAATATGAAATTATTGTATTGTCACGGATCCTTTACAAGTACACAAAGTTTCAAGTCGATCCAGTGTTTCTAATTGGGTGAAAATCGTGTTCAAAAATTCCCTTACATAGATACAGGGATACTTTTTTTGATTTTCTGACGATTCTGGCCAGGATTTTAGAAAATAAATATGAATTGATTGTATTGTCACGTGTCCTTTACAAGTATACGAAGGTTTCAAGTCGATCCAATGTTTCTAAATGGGTGAAAATCGTGTTGAAAAATTCCGTTACATAGCTACAAAGACACTTTTTTGATTTTCTGATGATTCTGTTCATGGTTAATGTTATTCTCCCACAATTAAAGATACTAATCCTTTTAATATACCGCCTGGATCCGCAAATAAAGAAACTTTTGGCCGCGAGTACAGGAACTGTGTCGCAATTTTTTAACCCGCGAATAAGGAGCTTTTACTTACTTACTCAATGGTAATATCGAATCCGTAGGTTCATGTCCGCGCGGACATAAGCTCCCCATACATCCATATCCTTAACTAATGCTTTCCAATCATTCCGTGTATAATCTATTTCCTCAAGTCACAGTTAATGTTATTATCCCGCCTGATTCTTGTTGTACCAACCGGGTGTTTTCCCTCTGGTTTACCTACAAGAAGCTTCCATGCACGTATTTCATTCCCCATACGTGCCACATGTCCTGCCCATCGCTGTCTACGAGACTTAATTCTTCTTATTATATCTGTCTTCCTATCCTACAAGAAGCTTCCATGCACGTGTTTCATTCCCCATACGTGCCACATGTCCTGCCCATCGCTGTCTACGAGACTTAATTCTTCTTATTATATCTGTCTTCCTATAAAGACCATGTAAATAATCGTTATGTAGTCTTCTCCATTCGCCTGTCTGTACATATCTCTTTGGTCCAAAAATTTTCCTAAGAGCTCTATTCTCAAATATTGGTAATCTCCTTTCCTCACTTAAAGTAAGACTCCATCTTACTGTATAGAATTTGAAGTTTTACAAATTGACAAAGATAGAAAATAAAAGGAAATAATTTATAATAACGATAGTGAAATGGAATTCAAGAAGTATCTATACTTCTTCTTCACTTCACGGGCTAGGCATAAGTTGCCTGTTCCGCCTCACAGTTGTTCTGTCCATCTTTTTACTGGTCTTCCTACATTCCTTGAACCTCTTGGCTTGTTGTTGAATGCTGCTCTTAGTAATTTTGTTACATTCATTATTTCCACATGTGTAAACCATTTCTCTCTATATTCTCTGATTTTCTCATTCAATGGATATATATTTAACTCTGTTCTTATATCGTCATTCCTTATCCGATCCAATCTTGTGCAGCCTTTTGTTCTTCTAAGGAAGTTGATTTCTGCGCTTTGTATCCTACTTTGTAATTTTTTTTGGTCATTACCCAAGTTTTGCTCCCATAAAATAATGCAGGAACTGCCAATGTTTTATAAAACTTCAATCCAGTATCTCTTCTTGTTTTATGCCTTAATGTTTTATGTATAGTTCCGCATATCATTCGAAATTTCGACAGTTTCATATGTATGTCTATTTCAGTTCTTGTGTTTATAGTAAAATTACCACCGAATTAATTAAAATTTGTTACTTGTTCCAGAGGTTTGTTGTCTCTTACGATTTTTGATCTTATCTGATCGTTTCACCAAAATACCATTACTTTTGTTTTTTCGTTTGATATTTTAAAATTATAGTCTTGGCATAACTGATTTAATTGATGTAAAGATTACTGCAAATTATTTTAATTTTCTTGAATAATAACCACATCGTCAGCATACATTAAAACGTTTAATATTTTAAAACGGTCCATTCTTATACCTATATTAACAATACTTTTCCAATTTTGGATCATGTCTATTGACATATAGATTAAAAAGAGTAGGTGATAAACCACACCCTTGACTTACACCTCTACTTATTAAAAATAGCTTCGGTCTTTGATGTGCCTATATTTATTATAATTTGAGACTTTACATATAAACGTTTTATCACATAAATTAATTTTGCAGGGTACCCATGCATTTCCATAATTTTCCAAAACTTATCTCTGTTAACATGGTCAAATGCCTTCTCAAAATCAACAAAAGCAACATGCGTCTGTAGGTTATGTTTTCTTCTTTTTTCAAATATTTGCTGTAATATGAATAAATTATAAATATGGAAGGTTCACCCAAATGGGTATTATTCTTTGCTATTTTCGGAGATCTATTTTGTTCTTTCTCGGCACTCGGTGATATGATATTGGTTGCATCTCTGTCCGTACAATTCACATACACATTGGTCATCCGGGGTGTGGAATGTCTTGTTCTTGCATAATTTGTGTTGGAAGCCGTGAATGGCTAGTCTTGTAATGGTGTGTCTCTGCTCCTGATTCTCTTTGGTCCAGTTGTGATCGATCATTGCAGTCGTCCCATAGAAGTCGATATCTATCTGTTGTTGATCTATACTGTGTCCGAGATGTGTTCCAGTTTTATTGTAAAACAAACTTTCATAAGATATTGAGAAATCGTAATTGTTGATCTATACTGTGTCCGAGATGTGTTCCAGTTTTATTGTAAAAAAAACTTTCATAAGATATTGAGAAATCGTAATTGTTGATCTATACTGTGTCCGAGATGTGTTCCAGTTTTATTGTAAAACAAACTTTCATAAGATATTGAGAAATCGTAATTGTTGATCTATACTGTGTCCGAGATGTGTTCCAGTTTTATTGTAAAACAAACTTTCATAAGATATTGAGAAATCGTAATTGTTGATCTATACTGTGTCCGAGATGTGTTCCAGTTTTATTGTAAAAACAAACTTTCATAAGATATTGAGAAATCGTAATTGTTGATCTTATACTGTGTCCGAGATGTGTTCCAGTTTTTATTGTAAAACAAACTTTCATAAGATATTGAGAAATCGTAATTGTTGATCTATACTGTGTCCGAGATGTGTTTCCAGTTTTATTGTAAAACAAACTTTCATAAGATATTGAGAAATCGTAATTGTTGATCTATACTGTGTCCGAGATGTGTTCCAGTTTTATTGTAAAACAAACTTTCATAAGATATTGAGAAATCGTAATTGTTGATCTATACTGTGTCCGAGATGTGTTCCAGTTTTTATTGTAAAACAAACTTTCATAAGATATTGAGAAATCGTAATTGTTGATCTATACTGTGTCCGAGATGTGTTCCAGTTTTATTGTAAAACAAACTTTCATAAGATATTGAGAAATCGTAATTGTTGATCTATACTGTGTCCGAGATGTGTTCCACGTTTTATTGTAAAACAAACTTTCATAAGATATTGAGAAATCGTAATTGTTGATCTATACTGTGTCCGAGATGTGTTCCAGTTTTATTGTAAAACAACTTTCATAAGATATTGAGAAATCGTAATTGTTGATCTATACTGTGTCCGAGATTGTGTTCCAGTTTTATTGTAAAACAAACTTTCATAAGATATTGAGAAATCGTAATTGTTGATCTATACTGTGTCCGAGATGTGTTTCCAGTTTTATTGTAAAACAAACTTTCATAAGATATTGAGAAATCGTAATTGTTGATCTATACTGTGTCCGAGATGTGTTCCAGTTTTATTGTAAAACAAACTTTCAGAAGATATTGAGAACATCGTAATTGTTGATCTATAATGTGTCCGAGATGTGTTCCAGTTTTATTGTAAAACAAACTTTCATAAGATATTGAGAAATCGTAATTGTTGATCTATACTGTGTCCGAGATGTGTTCCAGTTTTATTGTAAAACAAACTTTCATAAGATATTGAGAAATCGTAATTGTTGATCTATACTGTGTCCGAGATGTGTTCCAGTTTTATTGTAAAACAAACTTTCATAAGATATTGAGAAATCGTAATTGTTGATCTATACTGTGTCCGAGATGTGTTCCAGTTTTATTGTAAAACAAACTTTCATAAGATATGAGAAATCGTAATTGTTGATCTATACTGTGTCCGAGATGTGTTCCAGTTTTATTGTAAAACAAACTTTCATAAGATATTGAGAAATCGTAATGTTGATCTATACTGTGTCCGAGATGTGTTCCAGTTTTATTGTAAAACAAACTTTCATAAGATATTGAGAAATCGTAATTGTTGATCTATACTGTGTCCGAGATGTGTTCCAGTTTTATTGTAAAACAAACTTTCATAAGATATTGAGAAATCGTAATTGTTGATCTATACTGTGTCCGAGATGTGTTCCAGTTTTATTGTAAAACAAACTTTCATAAGATATTGAGAAATCGTAATTGTTGATCTATACTGTGTCCGAGATGTGTTCCAGTTTTATTGTAAAACAAACTTTCATAAGATATTGAGAAATCGTAATAACACGTTTACCTGCCATATGAGTGAATTGTATATGTGAGTGTCAATGGTAGCAAAATTTTCTTATGCTACATTTTATTTTATGGGAAATAAGATTGAATACAAGGTAAGATGGTACCGATAACACTGAACAACAAAAGATAAAACTTTTTTTTTGTCTCAGAAAGAAAAGTATGTGATTCTGATAGTATTTTTTCTCTTGAATTCAAATATGATATATTTTTTCTCCATCATGTAACGTTTCCGGTAGACAGGAATTTATACTTTCAAACACTTCAATATTTTCTGCATTCGTAACTACACAATATTCGAACATTTGGACTCACCTATAAAGTAAGAAATGACGGTTTTCTGCTATTTTTCGCCTGTGGAGCATTCCTCTTGATTGTCCAACAATAATCGGCCGGCATATTAGGATTCCATTTGCCTTGATATCTCTTTTCCATAGCTGAAATCTCCTGAGTTAGCTCATTTGGTTTTATTTTACAATGGACAAATAGACGAAAAAACGTTTATTAAAAAATAATTATTTAAATCCATTAATTGAAATTGAAATAAAAAAAACTGCGAGAAATGGAGAAATTCCGAGTTTATAGGCCTGATTGAAAACATGATAAAAAACTGTATTAAATACAACTATTGGTACTTATGAGCCCAAAATTATGTTGTCCAGTGTAATTAGTAATTTCCATTTCTTATTTATTTATGACAAAAATTATACATGGATCAAATTAATAGACGTTTACGCCTATTCCATGACGTCGATGGATATCATATATTTGCAATTTCATTAGTTCTGCGAAGAGAATATTTGCGCCATGCTTACTTGCTTGTAAATTCTGCTGTTATATTCACCACATCCTTACTGGCTAATGTAGGATATTTTCACTAAACTATTTGATAAATTTCAAGATAATTTGTTCCTCTCCGTTTTTCAAAGATTTACCTTTTGGATGCTTAAAATGTACACGAGAAACAGTCAATTGAAACAATTGAAAATCGCAACGATTCAACATTGAAATGTTTATGTAAAATTGTAAGCTTTCACGGCAGGTGTCCTGATTCATGTATTTTATGTCTTTCGGGGCTGAATGGCCGTGATCTGGTTTTATTAATACTCAATGTTTCGTCTACTACTGCGGTAGATATCCTCAGGAGATTCTGCGTACTCTTTGACTTCCTAACTCTTTAAATGTCGGCTACAGACTGACTGTGCGTTGGAAATCGTGCCAATCTGCAGCCGACATTTGAAGATTTAGGAGGTCAGAGAGCACGCAGAATCTCCTGAGGATGTCTACCGCAGTGGTAGACGAATCGTTGAGTGTTAATAAAACCAGAGCATGGCCATTTAGCCCGAAAGACATAAAATACACGAATAAAATTTTGTTTAGCCAATTTATTTATTCAATGCTTCCACGATGTCATTTCGACAAACTGGTACTCTCTCCTGGCCTGTCGTTACTGTAACCCACTTCTCAGGTTAAGGCGCCTGGAAAATGGAGTTGCACTTCCCCGATGTGATATGATAGGTGATGATAATGCTAATAATGCGCCAGGAGAGGCCTTTATCCTAAACTTAATGAGTATTTTAATGACGATAATGATGGCTAGATGATGTTCGGGGACCGTTTGGGCCTCGAAGTTTCCTGACATTTGCCTTACAGATGAGAAAAACCCCGAAAAAGCCATCATCCAGGAAACTTGTCCCGACCGGTGATCGAACCTGGGCCCGCTGCGTGACAAGACAGCACTCTAACTCGAGACCACAGCTGTGGACAAGTGGTTATTTATTTCTCTAACTATCTTCGGGTCTTTACAGCTGCTTCCTCCTTCCCGTGCCAAACCTCCAAAGCCTATGATCTTGGGCATCTTCAGTGCTTAGCCGTCTTGCTTGCATTACTGTCTTCATGTTTTCCTTCCATGTTAACTTTGGTCTCCCTCTTTTCTTCTCTCTGGTCGGATGCCATTGATATAGTTGCTTCGGCCATCGCTCATCTTCCATTTTTAAAACATGTCCTATTTATTTAACATTTTCCAATACTGTTATTTTAACAAAGTTCCAACAATGGGTCATATTAAAATATTATAATGATATTGTGAAAAGAAAAATTGTGTGAACCAGGAATCGAACCGTGGACCTCTAGTTCTCCAGACTAGTGTGCAACCCACTACACTATTCCAAACCTGGCACACACACTAAAAATTCTTTCCACATATACAAATCTATAATTCTCGTTTCGTCCGCTGTCAGGTAGGTGTCACTACCATCACCAACGGCCGGCTTCGTTTAGAAGTATCTATATTTGAGAATTTTACACCACCACTTTTATAAGCATTAAACGATGTTATTTAACATTTTCCAATATTGTTATTTTAACACAGTTCCAATAATGGATCATATTATAATATTGTAATGATATTGTGAAAAGAAAAATTAATGTGTGAACCAGGAATCGAACCGTGGACCTCTAGTTCTCCAGACTAGTGTGCAGCCCTTTACACCATTCTAGACCTGGCACACACATTAACAATTTTGTGTCACAACCTACCTGACAGCGGACGAAACGAGAATTATAGATTTGTATATGTGGAAGGAATTGTTAATGTGTGTGCCAGGTCTAGAATGGTGTAGTGGGCTGCACACTAGTCTGGAGAACTAGAGGTCCACGGTTCGATTCCTGGTTCAGACATTAATTTTTCTTTTCACAATATCATTATAATATTATTTCCTATTTATTTAATCTATACTTATTTATTTACTTAATCTATTAAAATTGCAATTATATATTTCAAAATTCTCCCATATAACTTGCACAGACATATGATACTTACTTATTTACTCACTGGCACTATCGAACCCGTAGGTTCATGGCCGCGTGGACATAAGCTCTCCATACATCCCTATCCTGAGCTAATGCTTTCCAATCTTTTCCCGTATAATCAACATCCCTCAAATCATTATTAATGTTATTCTCCCACCTCATTCTTGGTCTACCAACTGGGCGCCTTCCCTCTGGCTTTCCTGCAAGAAGCTTAAATGCAAATTTCTCATTCCCCATACGTGCAACATGTCCTGCCCATCGCGGTCTACGAGACTTAACTGTTCTTATTATATCTGGCTTCCTATAAAGATCATGTAGTTCATTGTTATGTAGTCTTCTCCATTCATCTGTCTGTCCATCTCTCTTTGGTCCAAAAAGTTTGAGCCTTTGGCATGGGTTCCCTGAAGTAGTCCCCCGCCTGGAGAACCGAATGGGGGACTATTTGATCTCCGGAAAATTTTCCCCTAGTTGAACCCATGTCCGCATTTCTTGACGGTTGTATTTTTACGGTGAAAGATCGTCGCTCTTTCGACCAAGGTACTTTTTTCGTCTGGCTTATCTCCTTCGACCAGTCCGGCACGGGTAACCTTATCGGCAGCAATGATACCGCCGGCATAGCTCTCAGGATCATTTAAGCACGCAAGCCACTCCACCACGACAAGGTAAAGATACCAGACATATGATAAATGATACATATTTTTATTTTATTTATTTCGAATGTTAGAAAGCTAACTACATTTTTCTTAAACGCTTAGAGGTAAACAGTTATTCGACTAATGAAAACGCAGTCCATACGTCTGGTTTATTTACATTACAACTGTAACTGAGCTCGAGAGGTAAAGCATAAGATTCAGGGTTGTTAAGGGTTTTGTTATCCCACTTTACGACAAAAGGATGTAAATGCAAAAATTTCAACTATTTAAAGATTTTAGGGTAAATAATTATATCTTCAAGCCACAGTTAGTCCAAAAACATTCAAGGCCAAAAGTGTGTTAAACACTTGGTCATCCAACTCTTTTGTATAATTGCGGAAATATGGACGTTCGAACAAAAGGATATACGGAGACTTAGATCTGCTGAAATGAGACACCTTCGGAGGACTGCAGGATACACACTACTAGATCACAAAAAAATTAAGACATCTTAGAAGAATTACACATGGAGGCACGCCGTAGCGTAGTGGTTAAGGCACTGCGCTACAAGCCGGAAGGTCGAGGGTTCGAGTCCCGGTGGGGTCAGGATTTTTAAACTGACCCAAACCTTCTGGCGGCACTATGGCCCTGGGGTCGACTCAGCCTCTAACTGAAATGAGTAGCAGACGCTTGTTCTGGGGTAAAGGCGGCCGTCACGCAGGGCTGACAACCCGGCTGACATCAAGTGCCGATTGTCAAGAAAAAGTGGGAGCCTTAACCTCCTACTACCCCAAGGGCCTCCTGAGGCCTGTAGTGGGATCACTTTACCTTTACCTTTAGAATACAACATTTCTAATTTTAAGTCAAGATGGATGCAACATGTTCATCGAATGGAATATCACAGGATACCCAAACAAATGTTAAGCTATCAACTTGCAGGAAGAAGAATGCTAGGACGTCCACTCAAAAGACTTTTGGATGGTGTTTCTCTTGAGGCCGCAACAGGTCAACAAATGGTCTAAATACGTGAATGTACTATGATGATGATGATGATGATGATGACGATGATGATGACGATGACATTACGACACTGTGAATCTCGGTAGCAAGTGTGATCACAACCGCTAGAATTTTTACCACAAACCCGTAGTTAATGGCAATAAAAAATATCCCTTGTATCAGGTGTTGAATCTCTTATGATACAACTTTCTACTGTATACACAAATAGCGGACCATATAGCAAAGTTTCTATATTACAACTGAAGTTGTACTCACATAAATCATGGGGGAGTGAACATGTGTGCTTGGGAGAGTCCAAGTTAGAGGAATCTAGTTTGCCGGTTGATAGTATTTTAGCCAGCGGCCGTTTGACCCGAGAAGGGCGGTAAAAAAGCAGTTTTAAACTGCGTTGTTTAGTGGGGTAAACAATTCTGGCGGTTCTCACGGCCACACTTCCTGGAGAGAAACCGCGTATCGGAAAGTCAGTCAATAACCCAAACGTATTAACAACTCTGCAGTTAAAAGTATCACTCATTTTAGATTATGAACAATACTGCTCTCTCTAAATAGGCTATTACATTCATAAATGGGAATAAATTGTCATGATTAAACCAAATACGTTCGTTGCCTCTAGTTCCGAGGGTCGCGAAAATTTCGCATTGGTCTCAAAAAACGTTTCTACTTTTTTATTACGCGATTCAATTAGCCGCGTCAAGTAAACCCATATACAATTAGAAGTGATGTTTGTAAAAAGAAAAAATAGAATATAAATACAATTAAAACGAACTTTTGAAACTAGAAAAACTTATGTCCAAGGTAAAAATATATAGGCAGACACTACAACTACAACTACTACTACTACTACTACTACTTCTACTACTACTATTACTACTACTACTACTACTACTACTACTACTACTAATAATAATAATAATAATAATAATAATAATAATGACAACAATAACAATAGTATTAATAACAACAATAACAATAATAATGAGAGTAACAATGATAATGACGATAATGACAACAATAACGACAACAACAATAACATCTACAACAACTACAATAATAACAACAATAATTTTTATTTATTTATATACAGAATTTTAATGTTTACACATCTTTCTGTGCCTAAAGTTTTATTTTTCTTCTCCACTCGCCTCTCTCCTTCCAATCCATGTCCTCCAGTCCTCTTGCTCTCATTCAAGTTCTTATTTCTTGCATCCACGAGTTTCGAGGTCTTCCTCTCCTCTTTCTTCCAGGTGAACACCATTCCAATGTTTTCCTGGGTAATCTTTCTTCTTGCATTCGTCGTACGTGTCCATACCAATTTAATTGCTTTTACCGTATTAAATCTACTATTAAATAACCAATATTCATTTTATAACAACAATAATAACAATAATAATAATAATGTAGTAATTGCAATTATACCAATAAAACAGTAATAAATATTGATAAAAAATAACAATACTAGATCCATCGATGTGGTCTCCGGATAGCGTCAGTGCCTCGTTCGCAGAGGACCCGGGTGTAAGATGGAGCAACGTGTGTTACAGTATTTTGCGTGTAACGGGAAAACGGTACGTTTCCGGACATAAGTTCCTATGCTAAACACAACCAAAAGGCAACTTTGAATCCATGACGCGGAAACCCAAAGAATCGTTATATAATCATACTTATATCCGCGAAAATCAACAATATAAATATTTATATCCATACATAGTAATTCTGCCCGAGGGCAGATATTTCGCTGCAAACATAGCATTTTGATGCAATTTTACTAGGGAATTATAGGTATGGTTGCTTTCCACACCGATGAAGAATGATGATGATAATGATAAGGATGACAATGATGGCCGGATGATTTTCGGGGACCGTAAGGACCTAAGCTTCCCGACATTTGTCTTACAGGTGAGGAAAAACCCCGAAAAAAACTTCACCGAGGAGCCTCTCCTGACCGGGAATCGAACCCGGGCCCGCTGCGTGACAAGGCAGCACGCTACCTCTTATATATGGGTATATACTTACAGAGTGAGTGTGTGAGAGGGAGAGAGAGAGCGAGAGAGAGAGAGAGAGAGAGAGAGAGAAAGAGAGAAAGAGAAAAAATTTGCTCTATATCTTCTCAAAGTTTATCTTTGATCAGATCTAGTTTTTAGGAATCGTTTGTTCTTAACAATCGCTCGCTAAGTGCTAAAGTGTCGATTTATTATTCATCGTTTTCATTTTGGTGTCGCGTTTCATGTCAATACTCGGCAATAAAGCGACAATGCAGCTGGCACTAGTGCACAGATGATACGAATTGGTATTGTGATCTAGAAACGTGAAGCGATTCTCTGGCGTCAAGTTGCCTTCAAATTCTTGAGTGGATTCTCAAATAAACAGTTTGATCAAATCCTGAGAGGGAAGGTTGATTGAAGTAGCTATGTGTAGTTTAAGCTACTGGTTACTTGGAACACCATTCGAGTCCGGTTTACAGTTTCACAGTAGGTCACTAATTTGTATATATACCCTCTTACTAATAATCCATATATAACTTTTATACAAGGTTTATACACATCTCAGTTGAACATTCTTACTAATAAACACTATATTAGCTCTTCAGTGTATAAACGGTGTACAACTTTACATGGGAATCGTTATAGATGCCTCCAGCCTTGTTTAAGGATTGTATAACTAGACAAAATGTCGGACTTCAGGATCAACTGATTGTTTTCTTATGATAATGATGAAAGTTTCCTTAAATTTAACGCAAAATGCAACACTTTAACGACTGTTTGATGGATGCACAGGACATAAATAATATTAATAAAGCTCTGGGTAGGAAAATGAAGGCATCATAAAATGCCTTTTGTCACACTCATTCTCGAGTAGGCCTAATAGTATTCTAAAATTGAACATTGATACACAAAAGAATATGTTCTACAATAATTGCTGTAGACAAGATTTAACTTGAGTATAGTTTAAATGCTTCATAATATTATTTTAACAAAACGTGCTTGCATCATTAAAACATAATACACATACCGATATAAAAATGTATTTCATTATAGAGGTACTATTATCGCAACGAACATGTTAGCTTGATAGTCATGTGGTTAGAGCTACTGACTGCAGTCCGTGAGGTCCTAGGTTCGATTCCCGATCAAACTGCATTTTTTTTCCCCCAAAAGCGTTATTCTGTTGTCGGTAACATTTTCTACTATTTTGAACGTTTTCTAAACGCATCTTAAAACACTGCATATAATTCATAAGTAATGGGAAAAACGTTTATTAGTTTCCAAGAATTGTTCGAAATTCTTGACGTTAGATGGCAGCACATTATCTGTGAAACTAATTCTTCGATATATTTAACATTTCGTAAAGAGAAATGCAAATAAATTAAAATACATTTATTTTTTCCGTACCTCCCCAATTAGGGAATCTCTATTAATTCTTATCCATACACATTTCTTACACAATTAATCACTAGTAGATGTTGTTTTATTTCTGTTACAAACTGCGCGTAATATTGTTCTGACGTCATAGTGATGACGAATATGTGACGTATTGTGTATAACGGTTATATTGTTATATAGCTCCGGCACAACGTTTATTAGTAAGAAAATTATACATGATCTACATAAGGCTTATACATTGTATAACTAAACAACTGATAAAAGCCTGTATAAGAGATTTTTATTAGTAAGACTGATAGTCTACTGGATGTATTTAAAAAAAACTTTAAATTTATTTATATAACTAACTTAATAATTCAATGTTACTATCAAATCATATGTCTATGACCGCGCTGACATAAGCTCTCCGTATATCCCAATATTCAGTTAATGTGTTCCAATCATCCCGAGTAAAATCTACTTCCCTCTAATCATGGTTAAAGTTATTCTCCAACCTCATTCTTGGTCTACCAACTAGGCGCTTTCCTTCTTGTTTTCCTACTACATGATTCCATGCACGTCTTTCAATCCCCATTCGTGCCACATGTCCTGCCCATCGCAGTCTACGAGACTTAACTCTTCTTATTATATGTGGCTTTCAATAAATATAATGTAGCTCACTGTTATACAGTCTTCTCCATTCACCTGTCTGTTCATATCTCTTTGGTAAAAAAAGTGTTCCTAAGAACTTTATTCACACACATCCGTCCTTTGCTTTCCGCTCTTAAAGTAAGAGTCCATGTTTCGCAACCATATAATGTAACTGCGATTGACAGGACATGTGGCATGAATGGAGAATGAAAGACGTACATGGAAGCTTCTTGCAGGAAAATCAGAAGGAAAACGCCCAATTGGTAGAAAAAGAATGATGTGGGAGAATAACAAACTATGATTTGAAGTAAGTATAAAATTTTAGAGAGATGTAATCAATTTAAATATCTTGGATATTATCTCTCTATTTGGGATGAAAAAGGATATCCCTGAAAAAATTACTAGTTATAATAAAAGTTTGGGAATTATTAATCAAGCTATGAAACCATCCCTTGTACAAAAAAAAAAACACCAGATTACGTTTATATAACACTTTGACTAGACCAGTGTTGACCTATGCTAGTGAAGTATGGACACTAAAAAGACAACATGAAAGCAGAATAACGGCTTGTGAAATGAGACTCATGCACAGAAAGCGGGTTACACCAGATGGGATCGGAAAAGGAACACCGATTTCTTAAAAGAATTGAAGACTACGCCAATTTTGGAATATATTAAACAGTACCAAGTAAATTGGAAACACCATCTTGAAAGATTGAGTTCAAATCGGATCCCCAAAGCTGTTTTTAATTATATACCAAGAGGACGAAGATCTCTGGGCCGTCCTATGAAACGCTGGAGGGAAAATGTTCTATAAGATCGTGACAGGCCTTGGCGTAATACTTGGAAGGACGAAGATTATACAGGGAATGATTGGAAAACATTAGCTCTGGATAGTGATGAATGCAGAACTTATGTCCGCACGGCCATGAACCTACGGGTTCGATAGTGCAAGTGAGTTAGTTAGTTATAATATAACTCGAGGAATAACAGTTCTATATATTTTCAGTTTAACATTTTTGAAAAGGAGTTGGGACTAATATATATGTATTATATTTCATATGTCTCATTGTCCACCGCCGTGGTCTCTGGGTAGCGTCGGTGCCTCTTACTCACCGGCCCCGGACTGGATCCCAGTCGGGACAAGTTTCCTGGGTGATTCTTTCCGTGGTTTTTCCCCACGCATTACGACAAATCTCAACAAATTTTTAAGGCTCAAAGGTCCCTGTATATCGTCCGACCATCATAATCATCATCATATTCGCCGTGCTTAACACGAATGTGTGTGTGAATGATGTGTTTCGTCTTAAAATGTTTGTGTTGTCTCGGAGGAGGCCGTGGATTGAGTTGATCACTCATTCGGAGAGGTCCTCCATGCCTTTGTGTGTTTAAACAATGCTCGTGTGTTACAAAGTTTAAAATTCTTCCTCGACACGTCGTGCCACTCTAAGACCCATGAGGGTTGGAGCACATAACTACAAGGCGATTAAACAAGGCGAGAGGTTAAAGAAGGTTGGAGAATAGGAAATTCGCGTTTGAATATTTAAATATTACTTGTTTATCAACATTGTAATACTTTCTTAGTCATTCAAAATATCTCTGCAGGCGGAAGAATTACGAAGCTCTGTTTGTTGCTACACGTGACGTCATATAAGGCAGTGTACGCTATCAGCGTCCCACGTCCCATTCCCCTCTGCACTCGTAGATATCAGTGTCACGTGTTCTATTCCTGCATAAACACGACTGCAGTGCCCTCCGTCAACAACTGCGCTTACTCCTTAAACGGGTAATAACTACATTACTTCCATTAATATGTACTGTCCATTTACCAGTGCCACCTGCAATATCTTATGAGTAATATGCCACCAAACTTCTCGGTGGCCGCGTTGCTAGCGGGCGACTGCCCTGACTGGCATCCCACGTATAAATCCTGGAGGTTACGGAGGTGTATTTATGGTGGTTCACACCGAGATTTATCCGTTTCTTTCTTTCTTTTCTTTCTTTTTTCGGGTTCTACCGTTTCTCGGATTTCATCCCACAAGCACTATCCACTCTTCATTCCTCCCCATCGTGTTATTTCGTATTACCTTTCACTCGATCTCATGTGAAGTAAAATAGTCTGGTTTACCAAACAGCAGGTGTTAAAACTATGTGGCTGTGATGATCTAATGGGGCCCACTCATATCCTTCCCCATGACTCCGAACCTGTGCGTCAACTAAGGATAGAATACGGCCAAAGGGAGGATTGCAGCCCCTCTTCTAGACCATGGGTGCAGCAAAAACAAATGGTGGTAAAATTACAAATAGGAATGAGATGCACAAATAAATTAAACATAGGTAAAATTCTAGAAATGCACGTTTTTATGCATTTCAGGGACTCTTGTTTTTCAACTTCTCTAAAAAAACGTTTATCTGATAATATACATAAAACTGTTATTCTCTGTTATATGACATGGTTGCGAAACATGGACTTTTACTTTAAGGAGGAGAAATTTTACGAGTATTTGAGAACAGAGTTCTTCGGAATTTTTTTGGACCAAAGAGAGATGAACAGTCAGGGGAATGTACTTACTTACTTACTCACAGGCACTATGTAACCCGTAGGTTCATGGCCGCGCGGACACAAGCTCTCCATACATCCCTATCCTGAGCTAATGCTTTTCAATTATTCCCTGTATGATCTACTTCCCTCAAATCATAGTTAATGTTGTTCTCCCACCTCATTCTTGGTCTACCAACTGGGCGTTTTCCCTCTGGCTTTCCTACAAGAAGCTTCCATGCACGTCTTTCATTCCCCATACGCGCAACATGTCCTGCCCATCGCAGTCTACGAGACTTAACTGTTCTTATTATATCTGACTTCCTATAAAGACCATGTAGTTCATTGTTATGTAGTCTTCTCCATTCACCTGTCTGTTCATCTCTCTTTGGTCCAAAAATTTTCCTAAGAACTTTATTCTCAAATACTCGTAATCTCCTTTCCTCCCTTAAAGTAAGAGTCCATGTTTCGCACCCGTAGAAGACTATATTATAGTGAGCTACATAATCTTTATACAAAACAAAATATAATAACAGTTAAGTCTCGAAGAATGTGATGGGCAGGACATGTGGAACGAATGGGGAACGATAGAGGGACATGTAAACTCCTTGGAGGAAAACCAGAAGGAAAACGCCCAGCTGATAGACCAACAATGAGTTGGAAGAATAAAATTAACCATGATTTGAAGGAAATATATTATACAGGGGATGGCTGGAAAATTTTATATCAAGATTGGGATCTACGAACAGATTACTTCCGCACGGCCATGAACCCATGGGTTCGATAGTGCCAATTAGTTAGTGAGTTATGAGTCACGTGTGTGAATTCTTGATGTATGCAAACCCAGGTTACATATTACCATGGATTTGGTGTCATCTCTTTCACTCCATAAAGTATACATGGGTAATGGAGTGTATCTAAATAAGGTTGTCATGTTAAGGACTTAAAATAAAAACTCATCACTCCAAATTTAATCTATTCTAATCTAACCTCCCACCAGAATAAGAAAATCATACAAAAGTTATATAATATCACTGAAGGAAGAAAAAATCTGATACAGCCTCTACTTTGTAGCATTATTTATATAGAATATACGTACGAGCCCCTTTATAAAGGAAACTTTACATTTATTATTCAATACCTAAATGAATTTCATTAAGGCCTTAGAAAATGTAACTCTGTTCCACCATAATAGTGTATTCTAGGATCAAAGTAGGAGTCATATACTTGAAGTAGATGGTTCCCAAAACTCGTATAAATACAAATTGAGGCACTCAATCCTAAATCATGGTAAATATAATTTTCTTGTGAATTGAAGTTTTTGGCAACGTCGGATTCCTTATAGGTGATTTCATAGGTTGTTCGGAAGATCTCTAGATTTTTTTTTAAATTATAATAGCCTATCAGCATCAAGTTATTATAAGTGACAGCTGTTCGGACTTAAAACATTGTAACTAACAAACATGGTCTCCCGACGCAGTTTGTTTTGTAGTGATGATGAACTTAAATCTCATTTTTTAAATAATAACAATACGTATGACAACAGTTCGTAACTCATGCCCAAAATGGTAGCCAATGACCAATCACGTTTCAATGAATTTTGTTTTGCAACCAATGGCAGTCGTGTTTCACCTCGCTCTTAATCAGCTCCTGCTTTTGTGATAAAGAAAGCTCCTCCGTTTTAATATTCTGAACAGTTCAGAGCATTATTTGTCTCCAACAAATACATTGATTATACCAAATATTGAACAGATTCCTTGATTTTACTGAGTTTTTTACTAAAAAAATAAATTAATAAGCTATAATGTTGATTATAATATACAGTTTGATGTGTTTTATTATTCCTCCACAATATTGCGATCTCATTTGGCAATAAGTAATATGACCAAGTTGCAGTGAATATACATAACCTCACATTTCTGATATTTTTCTCAAACATCGCCGTTTACATTAAATATATCCGATTGAGGGTCTTTCCACTTTTCAGCGGTTGCCCTTTTACCAGCCGGCTGCTGGCCCTTCACATCCACATGTGTCAATCACAGAGGTAGATGATCAACAGCCAGTGTAGGGGTGACATGAGGTTAGAATGTCGAGTCCCCCAGCCGTTATAGCTGGTTCCTCAACCTGGAGACGCTACTTATTGTAGCTACCCAATTGCCTCACGATGCTGGGTGGGCACCGGTCCCATACTGGCCGAAATACCATGAGAAAATTTCTTCCCCCATGGAGACTCGAACTAGATAAATTTACGAGTCACGAAATTCACGAGTCACCTCGTGACTCGTGAATTTGTCGATTATTTACAAATCACATGTAGTATTAATTATGATAACGAAGTTGAAGACCCAGATTATGATCGTGTGTACGAGTGTAAACAAATCAGATCCAAATTACTCCTAATAAAGGTAGGAAAATATACCTTCACTTCGTAACTCATTTTGATGTAAAGCACGGTATGTACTTTACTTGCCATGTTTTACAGCCCCTTCCGGATCTACATATGTTCCATCCATAGTAATTCTACCCGAGGGCAGGTATGTCACTGCAATCATAGCATTTCATGCTATATTTGCAGCTTTACTAGGGAATTATAGGTGTGATAACTTCCCGTTGCTTTTCACACCGGTTAAGGATGAGGATGATGTTGATAATGATAAGGATTATGATGATGGCCGGATAATTTTCGGTGACCGTTGGGTCCTAAGCTCCCTGTGATTTGTCCTACAGGGGAGGAAAACCCCCGAAAAAACTCACCCAGGAGCCTGTCCCGACCGGGGATCGAACCCGGGCCCGGTGCGTGACAAGGCAGCTCGCTACTTCGAGACCACAGCGGTGGAGTAACATATGTTAAGAAAGTAAATTTTGTACTTCTTGTTTATCAACTATGAGTTGAGTGTGTGGCAATTGAACTTTGTAAAACATAAACGCAGTGCATGTTTTGGAAATAATAAAAAAAAGTTTAATTACGTTTCGCAGAATATAATAACAATTGAAAATTTTATTACAACTATTTGGAAACAAGAACTCATACTTGGATGAAATCAAGGTATATGCGTGTACCCCCTACATCACTGATTCGTATATCCATAGAAAAAATGAGAAGCGGCAAAAAAATGTTATTTCTGAATAGACACAAGTTATTTGTGTAACATCGTAAGGTGACTTTTGGTAAAACAAAGTACTTAATATTTTTTTTTCAAACCGGAACAATCGATTTCCCATAATTCAATTTTTTTACTTACCATGTTTTACAATGATTGCCTCAATGCTTTGTTTATTCCGACCAATGGAAATGAAGTTTATCAAATATAAAACAATTAAAATTTTATATACAGTAAAAGCTCCTTATTCGCGGATTAAAAATTGCGACACAATTCCTGTATTCGCTGCTAATAATTTTCTTTATTCGCGGATCGAGTCGATATATTAGAAGGATTTGTGTCCTTTATTAAGCATCGGCAGTTTGTTTTTACTATGACCTGGTGCCAAGGCGGCTTTTACAAATAGTGATTCAAACCAAATTGACAAATAAATATAAAAAACAAACCTTATTTTCACTAACCCTAAAGTTAATTGTTAAAAGCTGTTGTCCTATTTCACGTGCCGATATGTCATCATCATCATCATAGTACATTCACGAATTTAGGCCATTTGTTGACCTGTTTCGGCCTCAAGTGAAACACCATCCAGAAGTCTTTTGAGTGGACGTCCTGGTCTTCTTCTTCCTGCGGGTTGATATCTTAACATTAGATTGGGTATTCTGTGATTTTCCATTCGATGAACATGTTGTATCCATCTTGACTTATAATCAGAAATTTTGTTTTCTAAAGATTCCATGTGTAATTCTTCTAAGATGTCTTCATTTTTTTTGTGATCTAGTAGTGTGTATCCTGCAGTCCTCCGAAGATATCTCATTTCAGCAGATCTAAATCTCTGTATATCCTTCTGTTTCAACGTCCATACTTCGCTACCATACAAAAGAGTTGGAAGAGCCAGTGTTTTATACACTTTCAGTCTTGAATGCTTTTGGACTAACTGTGGCTTGAAGATAGAATTTATTAACCCTAAAATTCTTAAAAATTTAGATATTTTTGCATTTACATCCTTTTCTTCTTCATATGAGATATTGCATCCTAGATATGTAAAATTATTCACCTGCTCCAAAATTTATTGTCCAGTACAATTTTACTTCTGACAGGATCTACACCTTGAAATGCCATAATTTTTGTTTTTTCTGTAGATATCTTTAATCCATATTCTTCTGTAATTTTGTTAAGTTCATACAGACCTTTCTGTAGATTATCTTCGGAATTTGCTATTATTATTTGGTCATCTGCAAACAATAGGGTGTTTAATTTTCTATTTTCTGATATTCTTATTCCAAATTTATATGTTTTGTTCCAGCAACATATTACTTCATTGATATAAATTGCAAAGAGTGTTGGGGATAGGGGCAGCCTTGTCTCACACCACGATTATAATTCCTTCTTCAGAAAATCTGTTATTTAATTTAATCTTTATGGTGTTGTCTTTGTAAATATTTTGTATGTTCTGCCGAAGTAAATTTGGTATATTTCTGTCTTCCAATATATTTAAGAGTTTTGATCTCTTGAGTGCCGATATGTACTTTGATAAATGCCTCCATCGCCACGATCGGTATATTATTGTTTCAATTTGTCCTTGTCATTCGTTGCAATAACTTTGATTGAATAACACGTGTCTCTTGTGCTTTGTTCCCAGTTTATAATGTCGAGTTAAAGGAAAGAAAATTAATACCGAAGAGAATACAATTAGTGTTGCCGCTTAAAGTAAAAATAGAAATGCTTGACCGTTTATACGCGTTCGTGAGTCGTTTGTGTCTCAATCACTCTGTTTCAATGTTAATGAATCAAGAAACCCGAAGACAAAATAAAGAATTCTATCGCGGAATTCACAGCTGAATATCTGTCTTAATTTTTGAAAGACCTTTTAAAAGCGGCATCATAGGAAAAATTACTAAATTCTTTGACTCCTTGCCTGAACATGACAGTAATAATTAAGAGGAATAGTTCAAAATCTCCCATTAATTGATTTTATTTTGAAAATTTTAATTTATTCTGCAACATTGGAACGTATCCCCTATGTACCCATACTAATTACCATTCCATTATAAATGGAAAATCCACAAATAATTGAAAGTTTGGAATTACCTTTTTGCCATATTCAAACATCTAAAATTGGAAAACTTTCTGGACAGTGGTATAGTTTTCTTATGGTATATCATTATTTCGTTTATTTACTGGCTTGTTCTTTATCTTTTCTCCTCCCAGAAAACTGTATTTCCTCTTACGTAGGTATCGTCATCATATTCTCGGACAATAATTTTGATAGACATAAACATTATCATTGGGGTACTGCAGATGAAACAGATCCTACCCTTACAAAGTGTGCATCAATGTTGTGTAAATTAAAGCGTTGATTGCTACTTCATACCGTAAAAAAACATTACTAACTCCAGTTTTACCTTTGCCGTTAATCTTAGCGAATCGGTCAGCACGAGGCATTTGACCGCTTAGGCTTGTTTATTAAACAAGTAAACAAACCCATACCGGACCAGCAACTGGAAAGAATTGACAGGCTAGCAGCTGAGAACCAATTCAAAACAATATATAAAGTGTTTTTTTTTTATTTTTCTTCACACTAGTAGCAATTATTACTTTATTGTACCGGACTGTCAACAGCACGTACCGCTTACTGCCCCTGCGACCCATATTTGTAAACAATATTGTAAATATCTTACTTTTTGTCTAATAAAGTCCTACTACTACTACCATTCCATATTTGCGGAACGTATTCCCCGCGAATAAGGAGCTTTTACCGTACATAAAACATTGCCCTTTTTCAAATATAGATTTTTGCACAATTTTTATTCTGTTTTAGAATTTAAGACATTTTCTCCGATTAATATCAGGTGTTGACCCCAATAGTACACGTTGTAATTGATAAATCCTCTACTCGACTCTGGAAAAATGTCTGCTAGAGGGATGATACGAAATGAAGACCCTTTTTTCTTTGAAAATCTGTGATATGCGCGGATGCCGTCTGATCAAATCTGTCGCACCATCACAGGAGCAAATGAAATTAAAGAAATGAATAACATGAGCAAGGAGATGTGGTGAAATTACGATTTTGGCTGTGAAAAACGGGAGAACCCCGAACAAACCCTAACCTTGCTCCGATTCCTTCACCATAATTCACATGTACAGACCATTTGCACGAAGGAACCACCCGATACTATTTTTTTATACCTAACTTTGCCCAAGCAACTCTATTTTTTTCAATATAAACGTAATTTACATTAGTATTAATCGACGTCGGTGGTACAGGGGTAACATCCTTGTCTCTGGTCAGAGGATGGCTGTTTTAAACCCGACCGGAGTCGATGAACTCTTTTAGGGTGACTATTTAACTCATGCCCAAAATGACAAATGACAGTCAATGACCAATCACATTTCAATGAATTTTGATTTACAACCAATCGCAGTCGTTTTTCACCTCGATTTTATCACTTTATTTTATCGCTTTCATTTCATCATGTGGCTCCGAGATTGTATATATAGTGCACGAATGTAACCAAACTCTGCTTGCGAGATAGAATAGAAAAACATTCGTAGCAATTGATTATACCATAAAACAAAGAAACCACACTTTGATTATCTTAAACGTATTATTTCCCAGGAATTAATGTTGCAGAAAAATATAATTGATATATTTACATCATAGGACATCAGAAATTAATTAATAACCTGTAATGATGTGTTTCATTTTTTCTCCACTAGGGTGCATTCTTATAATATTGCGTGATTCTATTTGGCAATAAATATGATCTGGTTCCAGTGATGAACAAATGAAACACAACGTTTCTAATTTGTTTGCAAACATTGAAATATGTAGGCTATAAATATTAAATGTATAAATATTTTAAAATAACTATATTTAAATAATGATTTGTCAGTAAACAGCTTAATTTTATTCGTTAAATAGTCCTACCAAATGCCACTCTTGTTTTACAAATTCTCTAGAAAAATTCACTCCTCACTTCGTAAGTCGTGAATTTATCGATAATTTGGAAATCATTCGTGGCATTACTTAGGGAAAAAATGCAAGGGACAGGTTCTGCGGTAGGAACTTTAAGCGTGGGTCCCTAGTTTAAAGTTTTGGGAAAGGCAGATTAAAATTTTGCTCAGAGGCACTAATTTAGCTCTGAGGTTCTTTTACGAACCCGAAAATCTTCAGAATCGGTATCCATGGCTGAAGTCCCTCCTGGAGGACTTATCAATTGGACTTTTCCATCCTTATATAATCGGCAAGGTTTGAACCCGCGATACTCGGAACTAAAAGCAAGGAGTATAACAATGAGACAACCGTGGTCGACGTGTCTAATTATTAATGTTAAACATTCTTGTGTAATTAATTAACAGAAGTTTCAACATCAGATTTAAAGAACATTTTCGATACTTTTTTCACGCAGAAGGAAAATCAAGCTATGCAAAACACGTTATCCACGAAGGACATCGCATGTTAGATATTGAAAACACCCTAACAGTAATACACAGTGAAAAAAAATCCAGCGAAGATAAAACATACTCGAGGAGATTGAAATTATGAAAGTAGTTAACAACAACGACCATCTGATAAACGAAAACGAACCCAGTACGTGTAATCCCCTGTACCAGATCTTCAGTGAAACACCAGTTTTGAATCCTGCTGATGATGGGACTAGTCCCGAAAGCGCTACAGTTAAATAACTAATAAAGTTAAGGAGACGGATCTTTTAGACTATTTAACTCATCCCCCAACTGGGAGTAAATGACCAATCACGTTTCAATGATTTCTGTTTTACAACCAATCAGAGTCGTGTTTCACGAAATATTTATCAGTGTTATATTAAAAGAAAGCTCCTCCTTTTTAATATTCTGAACAGGTCTGATCATTATTTTGCAGTGACTGAGCCCATAAGAAATACGGCTACCAGATTGGATATATAGTGCATAGATGTCAACACATAGCGCTTGCAGGAGTTAATATAAAAGCATTTGTAGCAATTTATTATACCACCAAAAAGGAAACCACTGTTTGCACTTTCTTAAATGTATTTTTTCCCAGGTAATAATCCAGAAAAATATAATTGTCATATTTACATCATACGACATCAGAAATGTATTAATATACAGTTTGATGTGTTTCATTTTTTCTCCACTAGAGAGCATTCTTACAATATTGCGTTCCTTTGGCAATAAATAGTATGATCTGGTTGCAGTGATGAACAAAAGAAGCAGATGTAGCGTACCTATCGTTTCTCATTTATTTTCAAACATCGCCGTTTACATTAAATATATAAATATTTTAAAATAACTATAGTTAAATAATGATTTGTGAGTAAACAACTTAATTTTATTCGTTAAATAGTCCTAACAAATGCCACTCTTGATTTCCAAATTCTCTAGGTAAATTGGAAATCACTCGTGGCATTACTTATGATAAATATTCCATAATTTTATACTTTAATTCTTGTGTAAGACTATATTATACATTCACCATCAGAAAGTTTAAGAGTGAAAAATTAGCATATGATTCTGATAGCTTTTAGCCGTCAACATTAATATAGAGAGTGATTCAAAAGGTTGCGCAAAAATTTCAGTAGCTTGTAGAGGGGTCGAAATACAACAACTTTTGATTAGTAACTTTTGGTCTGGGAATTAATCCTGGGTCAGTACAAGCCTAGGAATGTCGGGAACTTCAGTGCAGATCTAAGCTTACTTTTCAGAGAGGCACTGGGTTCGATACACTACTTTATGAATTTATGAAAACTCTCCGTCTGCTGTCGTACCGTTTAGTGCTGTACATTACTTGAGTACTTTTTGATCACATCTGATAGTCATTCGTGCGTTCTGTAGGTTGTTTTCATTTCAGTAAGCTATCTGCAGTGTATTGTAGAGGTCCACTACAGCATTACGTTGAAGGTAGATGCGTTTGTGATTTTTGTGAAATGGAATACACGTTGTCAGAACTTTGAGACATGCATTTCATATATGGTAAAGCAAATGGTAATGCACACAACGCTCAACGCCTGTATAGCACACAATATCCGAACAGACGTCAACCACATCCTCGAACTTTCAAAACGTTCACCACCGACTTGGCAAGACAAGTTCCTTGCGTCGTGGCATCATGTAGACCGGCTATGTACGATTCGAACAGTCGCTATGGAAGAGGAAGTTCTTGCTCACTTGGAAGAAATGCCTGTATTCAATGTGGTGGTAGACATTTTTAACACTTAGTGTTGTAAAACCAAATTGGTGGATACATTTACATTTGCACAAGTGTGTGGACAAAATAATTTCTTGTCCATCCAGACATTCTAGGTCTTGCACTGACCCAGGATTATTTTCCAGACCATAAGTCCCTAATCAAAGGTTGTTGTATTTAGACCCCTCTATAAGCTCCTGAAAATTGTGCACAAACTTTTTAACGACCCTGTATAAAGCACAGTAATGCTGTAGATTGGGTTGAAGCAAGGAGATGCACTATCTCCTCTACTATTTAATTTTGTACTAGAGCATGCCATTACATCTTTAGAGAATGAGGAAGGCTTACAACTCAATTGTATTAATAAGCTGTTAGTTTATGCTGATGATGTAGTATTATTGGCCGACAGGAAGGAGATACTAAAGGACAACACGCACACACTATTGAGTAACACTAGGAAATTGGGACTGGAAGTAAATATCAATAAAACTAAATATATGGTCACACGTATAAATACATTATATAATGGAAATGGACAGCTAATGACAAATGAGGGAAATTTTGAGGAGGTGGCTGAATTCAAATACCTGGGAACAATAATCACAAATAGGAATGAGATGCACAAAGAAATTAAACATAGGCTCAATTCTGGAAATGCGTGCTATTATGCATTGCAGAGACTCTTGATGTCCCAACTTCTTTCAAAAAACGTTAAACTGAAAATATATAAAACTATTATTCTACCAGTTATATTATATGGGTGCGAAACATGGACTCTTACTTTAAGGGAGGAAAGGAGATTATACAAGTATTTGAGAATAAAGTACTTAGGAAAATTTTTGGACCAAAGAGAGATGAACAGACAGGTGAATGGAGAAGACTACATAACAACGAACTACATGGTCTTTATAGGAAGCCAGATATAATAAGAACAGTTAAGTCTCGTAGACTGCGATGGGCAGGACATGTTGCACGTATGGGGAATGAAAGACTTGCATGGAAGCTTCTTGTAGGAAAGCCTGAGGGAAAACGCCCAGTTGGTAGACCAAGAATGAGGTGGGAGAATAACATTAACTATGATTTGAGGGAAGTAGATTATACAGGGAATGATTGGAAAGCATTAGCTCAGGATAGGGATGTATGGAGAGGTTATGTCCGCGTGGTCATGAACCTACGGGTTCGATAGTGCCAGTGAGTAAGTAAGTAAGTAATGCTGTAGATTTATATCGCATAAATGTACAACAAGGTTGAGAATAACACGCATCAACTGGTAGAAAATATTAAACGCTCGCGCTGTTCAGTCCTGGTGAGAGGCGCGGACATGTTTAATTCCTATGTTTACTTGTGTTTTGTGAATAACTGCTAAAATAGACGCTAATACGTAGTTGAAAATGGCTACTAACCGTAGGCAGGCCTACATCCTGTCCTGAAGTTAACATACAAAAATTCCATTAGAACGGTTAAATGTCATTTCGACATACGATTTCGTGAAGATCTGTCACATTCGAAGAGAATTTACTATTATCGATAAGAAGTTACTTGTTCAGTTAAAAATAAATTAAAAGGATTATCATAAGTAATGCCACGAGTGATTTCCAATTTATCTAGAGCATTTGGAAATCAAGTGTGGCATTTGTTAGGACTATTTAACGAATAAAATTAAAAATTAATATAAAATTATAGAATATTCACCTGAAAGTTCCGTCTCCTCAACTTAATTAATCATTTAACTGTAGCGCTTTCGGGACTTGTCCCATCATCGGCAGGATTACCCCCTCTACCAGATCTTCAGTGAAACACCAGTTTTGAATCCTGCCGATGATGGGACAAGTCCCGAAAGCGCTACAGTTAACTGATTAATTAAGTTGAGGAGACGGACCTTTCAGGTGAATATTCTATAATTATATATTAATTTTGAATAAACCTCAACGGAACAGATCATGAATCTTATAAAAGTTGAATAAAATTAAGCTCTTTGCTTACAAATCATTATTTAACTATAGTTATTTTAAAATATTTATATATTTAATATAAACGGCGATGTTTGAAAACAAATTAGAAACGATAGGTGCGCTTCATCTGCTTCCTTTGTTTATCACTGCAACCTGATCATATTATTTATTGCCAAAGGAACGCAATATTGTAAGAATGCTCTCTAGTGGAGAAAAAATTAAACACATCAAAATGTATATTAATACATTTCTGATGTCGTATGATGTAAATATGACAATTATATTTTTCTGGATTATTACCTGGGGAAAAAAATACATTTAAGAAAGTGCAAACAGTGGTTTCTTTTTTTGGTGGTATAATCAATTGCTACAAATGTTTTTATATTAACTCCCGCATGCGGCATGTGTTGACATTCATGCACTATATACACAATATGTTAGCCGTATTTCTCACAGGCTCAGTCACTGCAAAATAATGGCCAGACCTGTTCAGAATATTAAAAAGGAGGACATTTCTTTAATATGGTAATTATAACACTGATAAAATATTTCGTGAAACACGACTCTGATTGGTTGTAAAACAGAAACCATTGAATCGTGATTGGTCATTGACTCCCATTTGGGGCATGAGTTAAATAGTCAACAGTAATCTAACAAGAGGTAGTGATTTTATCTAATGGAAAAACTCAACACCTCGCGTTGGATTTGGAGTGACTATTTAGCAAATAATACAACGTCAGAAGCTAAAAATAATTATAATGTTTGATATTTACCAAATGTGAGGTTATGTATTCCGATCTTACTTCCGGGCGATTTCTAAGCTGGCTGTGTAGTTATAAATTGCATATCTTTACTGATAAATTTCTATGGGCTTGGGAAAAATCAATAACATATGATTGTATCAGAAATAACTATTAACAATAATGCACATTCATTATACAACATTTAATATTTTTTAGAGCAACAGAACAAATCTTTTTCTTTTTGTAATTTTTGAAGTTTTTTTCTTTTGGCTTTTCTTGCTGTGCCACATCGATTGTACATTGTTGAATGGATATCCTTGTCAAATAAGTTAATTTGCGTAGATATATCTCATTACTAACAGGAGGAGGCAAAATTATCGGTCTATGAGATAAAATAGTCTCCAGAATAGGGTATTTTCAAAAAGTCTGTTCTACTGATGAATCCATTAGACAACATAATATAGGCACGAATATGGCAAAAATTTTATCATCATCTTGGAAAATACCACGTTCCTTATGGTTTTCATATCACATATCTAAATCTTTTTGATGAATCTAAATTCAAGAATTAATGTTTGTTAACATGCAGTGAGTGTAAAAGTGATATACAGTGTGTAATTTGATTGATTTATTTTTCTTTAATATACAAAGTATTTCTTTCTGGCCAATCTTCCATGGTAAGCATTTTCTCTTTCGGAATTATGAACTGTACAATTATTTTCGATATTTTTGGATACTTTTTTGCACTTGTTATGCAACTGAATAATAATTTTAGATTGTTCTTCTGTAGTTTTTCTTTTCGGAGTCATTTAACTGTTTTATGTATTCTGTTAAACTGTGCGGATAATGTTATGTTCCACTTCTCTATCCTATTTCCTTTTCGTAGTAATTTAATTATTTTATTTACTCAGCAAAAACTGTACTGGTTACATTGCAGTGTTTAGTATTATGTACGTCGCGAAATCCTCATAAAAGAAGAGCACTGCATACTCACTTCTTACTCGTAGCACAATGTCTACACTTTCATATTTGCTTATTTTAATGGCTCATACAGAATACTATAATTATTTTTGTATATTAATGTTAAAAGTACGTTGGAACATATGAAAACTATTTATTTTATTCATATCATGATTATAGATTGGAAATATTTTGAACTTTTAGCAAGGAGCATTAAACTGTGTGGTCGTTTTTTTACACTCATTGTAAGTAGAGAAATAAATAAGCACTCAAAAGCAGGGCCGTTAGTAAATTTTCAGTAGGCCCCTCTATTCAACCTTAGGTTGGATAGGCTGACAAGGTAAGACACTGCTACTCACTTGTCAGTTGTGTTGGTTCATTGGGAGTTCACCTGTTGCGGGTAGGAGAGTGGCCTCTTCGCACCTAGCGAGCAGGTTATAACAGGCCTGCTCAAGAGGAAACTTTACTCCCTTGAGCGTTATCATTCAGCAACTGAGACACAACTGGACCAAATTCAAAATCTTATATTTTTTATTTAGCGACTACCCATTTATAGTTATACATTGATTTTGTGGGACAAATCCAACTGTATGAATACATTTTAATGGGGTTCTCGCTGTTACTCCATCTAATTCCATGTGAACTTTTTTACTGTGGTTGTAATAAAATTGTTATAATTGAAATTTACGTTGAGTTGAACACTCATTCAGGGACGCCCTCCATCTTCTTTTGTGGTCAAATAATTATTTGTGTGATCCATAGTTTAAAATTCCTCTCCCGACAGGTCGTGCCACTGTGAGGCCTAGGTGGGGTGTGGCACGTAAAAGTACCTATAAGGTGAGAGGTTAAACTGTTAAAAATGGAATGGATCGTTTGAGGTTCAATAAAGTAATTAGGCCTATTTATGTTAATCGCATTCGGATAAATGTCCTCAAAAATGTAATATTATATTTCAAGTATATTTTTTGAGAACTATTTATCTCATAGACCGATAGTTTTGTATCTTTCTATTGACTATTTAACTCGTGCTCCAAATGGCAGTCAATGATGAATCACGTTTTAAAGAGTTTTGATTTACAACCAATCGCAGTCGTTTTTCACCTCGATTTTATCACTTTCATTTATCGCTTTAATTTTATCAAGTGGTTTCCAGTTTGTATGTTTAGTGCACAAATGTATCCAGATTCTGCTTGCGAGATATAGTAGAAAAACATTCATAGCAATTGATTATACCACAAAAAAAAATAAACCACTGTTTTCACTATATTTACATCATAGAACATCAGAAATTAATTAATAACCTGTAATGATGTTTCATTTCTTTCTCCGCTAGGGTGCATTCTTACAATATTGCGATTCTATTTGGAAATAAATATGATCGGGTTGCAGTGATGAACAAACGAAACATAACGTTTCTCATTTGTTTTCAAACATCGCCGTTTACATTAATTATATAAATATTTTAAAATAAGTATATTTAAATAATGATTTGTGAGCAAACAACTTAATTTTATTCGTTAAATAGTCCTAACAATGCCAGTATTGATTTCCAAATTCTCTAGATAAATTCACTCCTCACCTCGTGAGTCTTGAATTTATCGATAATTTGGATATCACCCATGGTATTACTTATGATAAAATTGCCTCTTTCTGTCGATAAAATTGCGTCTTTCTGTTCTTAAAGAGGGATATCTCCACAAATTAACTTTTTTGACAAGGATATCGATTCAACAATGTACGACCGATATAGTACAGCAAGAAATGCCAAATGGAAACTTCTAAAATTACCCAAAAAATTTAGTTCTGTTGCTCTAAAAATGTATTAAATGTTGTATACTGAATCTGTATTATTGTTAATAGTCATATTTCATACAATCATCTGTTATAGATTTTTCCAAAGCCCAAAGAGATTTAACAGTAAATATATGCTATTTATAACTCTACAGCCGGCTTAGAAATCGCCCGGAAGTAAGATCGGAGTACATAACCACACATTTCGTAAATATTAAACATTAAAATTATTTTTGGCTTCTGATGTTGTATTAATCGCTAAATAGTCACTCAAAATCCAACGCGAGGTAGAGTTTTTCATTAGACAAAATCACAGTCTCTGGTTAGATTGCTGCTGATAAAAAACTAAGAAAATTCTTCCAGTTTCTGTGTTATGCTATTCGTATTAAATTGTGCATTACTGATATTATATTACTATCCGTATATGATTTTTTAAAAATCTAGGACAACTAATTAGAACAGGATATCGTATTCTTGTTTATGTCGTATTCCGCAAAGAACAGAAAAGTTTAGAATTAATTTCCTCTGAAGATAGCTTTGCTTTGGAAATGTTATTTGCTGCACTAGATGTGGGAAACAGGAGACGTAGGAAAACATTTGCGCTCGGTCAAGCTTGGTGTAATTTTCAACTATACAAACATGTACTGAAATGTGAGTATTGCCATATTCCAATCTCGTATTACCGACTGAATACTGGTGTTAGTAATTATTTTTGTAATGTATGCCAAGGAAAACAAAAGCCTGAAGCACAAATCGCTCTAACATATAATTTACAAGACTATTTTTAACATGCGTTAAAATTTGATGAGAAAAAAAAATTAAACAAAATTACAGAATTAATAATAATAATAATAATAATAATAATAATAATAATAATACTTTATTTATTCTGGCAGAGTTAAGGCCATAAGGCCCTCTCTTCCACTCAACCAGTACAAATACAAACAAATATTCGACAAATATAGATATACACTATACTAATTATAAACACTTAAAGATACAATAAATGTAACAATGTAAATGTCATGTACAAACAACATTTTATAGGGTAATAACAATAATGATACGATAATAATAATAATAATAACAATAATAATAATAATATAAGTATGATACATTATACGGGAAACACCAATTAATATATATATATATATCTTACACTGGATAATATTGAAGTCGATTTTAGAGCAAATATAAATTTAGATTTCTTTTAAAAGATGCCAATGTCCGGCAGCCCCTTATTTCTTGTGGTAGGGAATTCCAGTTGCGAGAAGTGGAGATGGTATATGACATGGAGTGATGTGATGTCCTATGTTGCGGTATATTAAGTAAGAGACTATGTTGTGATCTTGTGTTTAAGTTATGGTTTGAGGATAGAGACTGGAAACGGGATGATAAATAATTGGGAATCGAGGTATGTAGGATCTTAAATAGGAGAATTAGACTGTGCGATTTTCTTCTATCTTTTAGATGTAGCCATGACAATTCGTGGAATAATGGAGAAATGTGATCGTATTTTCGAACATTAAATATGAATCTGATACACATATTATGGACACGCTGCAGTTTGTCCGACAATCCGTCACTTATGTCAGTTAGTAGAACGTCACAGTAGTCAAAATGCGGCATCACTAAAGTTTGGATTAAAATTCTTTTAAGAGTTGTAGGAAGAAAATGTTTAAGTCGCTTTAGGGAATTAATACCAATGTTAAATCTAACAAATGTAAATTAGTGAATGTTGAATAAGTTTTCTTCAAATGTTCATAATTTAATGGTAAGGTTGTCAGAACTTCAGTTCGTACTTACAGTTTCATGTATAGAGAATTATTTTTGTAAGGAGAACAGAAGTCTGAAACACAAAACCCTCTAACATATAATTTACAAGACTGTTTATAACATGTTTTATAACACTGAGCAACAAAAAATAAACTTCTTTGTCTCATAAAGAAAAATATGTGATTCTGATAGTATTTTTCCTCCTGAATACAAATATGATATCGGTTTTTCTCCATCACGCTAGGTTTCCGAGAGACAGGCATTTATAATTTCTAACTCTTTAATATTTCATATATTCGTAACTACACAATATTCGAACGTTCTGACTCACCTAGAAAGTAAAAAATGACGATTTTGTGCTATATTTCGCCTGTGAAGCATCCCTCTTAATGGTCCAACAATATTCGGCCAGCATAATAGGATTCCATTTGCCTTGAAACCATTTGGGTTAGCTGTTTTTTTTTATTTTACAATGGACAAATGGACGAAAACACATTTATTAAAACATAATTATTTAAATCCATTAATTGAAATGAAATAAAAACGGTGGGTGATGGAGAAATTCAGAATACATATTTGAAAACACGATAAAAAACTGCATTGAGTATAACTATTAGTACTCATGAGACAAAAATCATATTGACCAGTGTAATTTGATGAGAAAAAGACAAATTGAATTACCGAATCAAAACCAATATTTAAATGTTGACATAAAATGTAAATTATGAATAAGTTTTCTTCAAATTTTCATAATTTATTGGTAAGGTTATCAAAACTTCAGTCCTTACTCACAGTTTCGTATATAGAGAATTATGTTTGTAATGTATGCCAAGGAAACAAAAGCCTGAAGCACAAATCTTACATATAATTTGCAAGACATGTTTATAACATGTTTTATAACACTGGTCAATATGATTTTTGTCTCATGAGTACCAATAGTTGTATTAATGCAGTTTTTTATCGTGTTTTCAAATATGTATTCGGAATTTCTCCATCACCACAGTTTTTTATTTCAATTTCAATTAATGGATTTAAATAATTATTTTTTTAATAAACGTTTTTTCGTCCATTTGTCCATTGTAAAATAAAAGCAAATCAGCTAACTCAGGAGATTTCAGGCTATGGAAAAGAGATATCAAGGCAAATAGAATCATAATATGCTGGCCGATTATTGTTGGACCATCAAGAGGGATCCTCTACAGGCGAAATATAGCAGAAAATCTTCATTTCTTACATTCTAGGTGAGTCCGAATGTTCGAATATTGAGTAGTTACGAATGTACAAAATACTAAATGTTTGAAATTATTTTAAGTGCCTGTTTCACGGAAACCTTGCGTGATGGAGAAAAACCGTTATCATACTTGAATTCAGGAGTAAAAATATTATCAGATTCACATATGTTTCTTTCTGAGACAGAACAAGTTTCTTTTTTGTTGCTCAGTGTAATTTGATGAGAAAAAAATCAAACTGAATTACCGAATTAAAACCAATATTAAATGTTGACATAAAATGTAAATAAGTAAAAAATGATTAAGTTTTCTTCAACTTTTCATAATTTATTGGTAAGTTTGTCAAAACTTCAGTCCGTACTCACAGTTTCATGTACAGAGAATTATTTTCACAGCAGAACACAAAAGCACTCCAACAGTGAAATACATCTTTAACGAAGCGTTATTCATCTCCTTTGCTTTTATGTTTATTCAGGAAATTTATTTTACCCAACAACAGTAGTGCACGAATTTCCATGTTCTCATTATTTATTTATACTTAATTTTTTTTCTTTTCTTCTTTTCTGAATTCACTCAAGGATTATAAATACTAGGATCAGCTCGTATTCTATTCCTACACCATTCCACTTCGATAAACTTTATCTACACGGAATAAAGAAATGCAAAGCGTTACATAAATATGGCCACGTTTTTAAATCTCCATTTTTATTCTTGGTATATTTTAGTACATTTTCAGGATTTTTGCCCTGTAGCGTTGTTTGCCGTTTCTCAAATACTTTTTTTCATCTAAGCACATTCTTGAATTTTCCTAAGCGATACAACATTTTTTATATTATTGTACGTTGGTATTTTTCGATCTGTTAAGGACGTTCCTCTGTCTGGTGACATATCATTAAGATATTTATTATAAATATCATATATATTATAATTATTGAGGATATTTATCAACGCGGTTTTCAAAATTTATCGGCTCATCATAACTTAGGAACAAGATCACAAGACTCTCCTTTACTTTTGACACTACAGCACAGGACATGTCTAAATTCTGAATCTTACACAATATACGTGACTGGAGCATGGAACTCACTTCCCAGTCATATCAGGGACTGTCGATCACTATCATTATTTAAATCCAAACTAAATGATATCTTAAGTTTGACACAATGGAAACAATAATTGCATAATAACTGTAATCTTTTCCTAGTTCTTTTGTATATCATGTACATATTATATATTTAATTCGTTAAATTTAGAATAAATCAAAATACATTATAAATATTACTTGTATTGTATTCATAACTTGCAACCGTTTATATATATATATATATATATATATATATATATATAAATATATATATATATTGTAATTTAGATTTAAGACAATTTTTTTTTGTATTTTTTTTAAACCTGGTTGAGTGGTAGACAAGGCCTTAAAGCCTTAACCCTGCCAGGTAAATTAAAGCTATTATTATTATTATTATATCTGTATTCAGCATTTTGTAAATATTCATCTAGGAAGCATTACTTACTTGATTTTATTTTATATCACTTTAATTGTTTTTATATTGCATGATTTGTAAGTATTAGCTTGTATTAGATCACATTACCATTGCCTTTTGTTTAGTCTATATTTTAATAATACTTTAAAATTGTAATGACCTAAATATGTAATTTTTGTATAATTTTACTATCCCCTGGCTGAGCTGAAGAGAAGGACTTTTGGTCTTAACTCTGCCAGCTAATATTAAGGATAATAATAATAATAATAATAATTATTATTATTATTATTATTATTATTATTATTATTATTATTATTATTATTATTATTATTAATTATGCATCAAGGCAGAGCAACTGTTCACGATTAAAGTGAGCAAGTTAAGTTATGAGATTTGTTTATCAGTGATTGGTAAGTGTGCAAAATGTCAGTAAGTTAGTATGTATGTTAATAGCAGCTGACTACACGTGAATTAATATTCGTTTAATTTTCAGTTAGTATAATGCTATACTATAGTAAGATTCAGTGATAAATGTAGATAAGACAGGTCAACTGAAGACTTTGTCACCAATCACATAGCAGACACTCGCCCTGCAATGTTGCCCAGTTTAGGAATGTACAGTATAAGGTCTCTTCTTCACGTCACACGTGCATATTGCAACATCGTCCAGACACGCCGCGCGGCGCTGATAGGCTGCACTGCAATTTCACTCAAGTTTGACTGTCTGTATAATATTCAACAACATAACTTTTTCCCCTATGACACTTATGCATGCGAAAATACAGTATTATATTATAGGTTATTATAAATTTAAGAAAATGCAATTATGAGCACATTTCTATTAAATAGTTAATTGTGAAAATTTAAGTAGTCTTCGAGTTTAATATAAGAGGTCATGAACACACAAAGTCACGAATCGACATGGCTGGTATTGTGCGGAGGCCAGACGTGTAAGGTGCACGCGATGTTAGGACGCTCTCTCTCTCTCTCTCTCTCTCTCTCTCTAATATTTTCTTTCCTTAAGTCAATTCGACCAGCTTATCAATATCTACAGATCGATGTCTCTTATTCGATATCAGTAAACTTCCAAAATACATTTTAAGGTGCACTGACTACTACTAATATACATCCAAATGTCTTAGAAGCGATATGACAAAATATGCCCAAGTAGGCCTATCTCAAAATTAAAACTGAAACAAAACATGTTTTCATAAATTCGCTTCAAAAGAAGAAGTAGACTCGCCGGCAGTTAAATGGCCATCAACTCAGTAGACGAGGTACACTCGCTTAACTCTGATGTTATATGTTTTGCAATATTTTGTACTTCCCTAAGCAGGGTAATCTTTTGTTAACCTTTATGAATAGTAGAAGAATGTGTTTCGGCCTTCATTCCTATTGTGATCTCAAATGCCATTATCTTATGTTTGTTTTGTTTGTCTTGAAATAGACAATATAATTTACGGTAACTTAAATCTGGTTTCTGGGGTAATACATTGAGCATTTACACCCGAAGCGAATGGGTTAATAAAGGAGTAATAGATTGTTTCTTAAAACCAGTTCAAATAACAACTTTAAAACTAAAACTTTCATTGAATGTACGGTATTTTAATTTATTTAATTAATTATTTCTTTTTTTTTACATTCCTTATTTCACCACTCCCTTTACAGGTACTAATGCGTAGCTACCTCACGCCTCCCGGGCATTAGTTACCCATGAACACGAACATCAGGAGAGGATTTAAAGTCTGGATCACATAAGTCTGACCACATAAGGATATGTGGAGTCTCTCCGGATGAGACATCAATGCAAGGGCCACATCTGAGATAATACAAACATTAAGGAAAAAATCATTCAAACTCACTTACTTACTCACTGGCACTATCAAATCCGTAGGTTCATGGCCGCGCGGACATAAGCTCTCCGCACATCCCTATCCTGAGCTAATGCTATCGAATCATTCCCTGTATAATCTACTTCCCTCAAATCATGGTTAAAATTATTCTCCCACCTCATTCTTGGTCTACCAACTGGGCGTTTTCCTTCTAGTTTTCTACAAGAAGCTTAAATGCACGTCTTTCATTCCCATACGTGCCAAATGTCCTGTCCATCGCAGTCATCTAGACTTAACTGTTCTTATTATATCTGGCTTCCTATAAAGACCACGTAGTTCATTGTTATGTAGTTCTCCATTGACCTGTCTGTTCATCTATCTTTGGTCCAAAAATTGTCCTAAGTACTTTATTCTGCAACGTTACGCGACACTCTAAACATATCAAACATCAAAACGCTTAATTGCTTTAAGATATATTTTCTTGACGTTGCATGTGTGTCTTGTGAACCACTCGCTCATAATCTTTAATGTTTATGCAGGTGTCTGTTCATATTCATCTTCTTTTGTTAATTGGTTGATCATTTATGCAACTTTTTGTCGTTTTTAATTTTTCCAAAGGCGAACACTTTTCTTCTCGTCTCTTTTAAGTGATGTAAGTATTGTTTCAGAACTGAATGAATTAAATTGTTCTCTTTCTTCCCTGCACACACACATTTACATCACACGATTTTTCCTTATTTGATATCTCTTCCACGCTGTCATCATTGGGCTTCGCGGTATTGTCACCGGATATATTGGACCGTGTACTTTCTCCTAGTACATTAATGACGCCAATGAAAGGTACAAACAGATTACAATGAACACTATAGTTTATGAACCAATTGTGTTGTTTATATGGGAGCGCTGTGTTTGTATAAGGAGTTCGTTGTCAGCCAGGTCAGTCGTAGAGAAGGTACACCAGCTAGCTATATATATACTATAGTTGTTTAATGTGAAATCTATTAAAACGTAGATGCAGTGTGGTCATTAATCATGAATGATATGCTCTACTATTTACATTCACTGTACTGAACCGCCCCTTATGAGTAAATGTCAGATATTTGAACTCCCTCCGAACCAGGCAATACTTCTCGAAAAATTCAGGAACCGGTTTTGTGACAAAACTTCAAAGACTGGTCATCATAATTGAACATCAAATTGTTTGAACTTTTATATCATCTCCAAAAAAAAAAAAAGCCATATAATAGCCTATTTCTTTTTCAAGTTGCGAAATACAGTTGCCTTCTTTTTTACATTTCAGTGCAGCAAACTATAGAAACAGATAGTGTGCAATATTAGCATAATTAACTCCATTCTGTTCTAAAAGCAACAATAACAGATAATTAAATCCATGTTATTTAAACAATTGGTAAGTTGTTTAATCGAAATATACGTAAACGACGTCATATATCTGCAAACATAGCTAACTAGCCGTGTTTATACACTCGATATCATGACCCATCACTACTGACTGTCACTCTGAAATTGAATGTCTGTTTCCATCTCCCTTAGCTTTAGTATTCAATGTTCGCGCTCTCTTTAAATCCCTTTCTTTTTTACCTGTTATGGTCAGTAACAACTAATATACGATATTCGAGTTTTTCATCACACATGTTTATTATAACACTAATCACAGTTTGCGATTACGACACCCAAGTCGTAATGTTCCCTTGTATGGGATTTATTCGATGAAATATTCTATTCTGACGAGATTTTATTCAATAATTACATTCAACCAACGCATTTAATGAGTAGGGTAATAGATAATTAAATAAGTATTTAAATAAATTAATAAACATAACATTTTTACAAAATTAGGTTTTTTTCCTTTAATGGCGGACAGCTGCTAACAGCCTTCAACAGCGCTCCTGGCTTTTTCGATTTTTCGCAGGTGTAAACAACAGTTGGGTCAGTGAAACAAATCTATAAGTTTTTTTTAAGTGTTGGTTAATAGTTTAGTGAAATTTATTTCGTGTTTTCAATAGTATATGATAATGGGTGAAAGAAAGTAATAAATCTACTTGCTCAATTGAAGACACGGTAAAACGCGTCTTGTCCGACTCGCTCCAAGACAAGCAGTGCTGCAGGTGTTGGCAACAATGATTAAGAACGAAGTTGTGGCGGAACTTCAAAAAACTATAGAAAACAACACTATAGTGATTGAAAACCTTAAAAAAACAATCGAAGATAAAGATAGTGTGATAAGAAATTTACAGACAAAGTGGATGACTTGGAGCAATATCAGAGACGACAGTGTTTACGTGTTTTCGGGGTTGAAGAAGTGGCCGGGGAGGACACTGACATTAAGTCAATGGAAATAGCCCAGAAAATCGGTGTTGATCTCAATATTACTGACATTGACAGGAGCCATCGTGTTGGTGTACTAAGAGAAGATAGGCCGCGCCCTATTATTATAAAATTTACTAGTTACCGCAAAAGAAGAGAGATGTTTATAAATAAGAAACAACTCAAGGGATCGGGTATAACAATCCGAGAAGACTTGACAAGAATGCGCCACCAACTATTGAAAGACACTATTGATAAGTTTGGTGTACGCAATGTCTGGGCATTGGACGGTGTTATATTCGCTAAGGTTGGTGAATCAAAGAAGCGTATCACCAGTGCTAGTGACCTGTGTTAATTTAAGCCTTTAGCGTATTATAGGGTATGTTTTTTTTATAACATATAATTTAAAAACTATTTAATTATTCTATATCTTATTTTTAATATATATCAACTTTTTTTTTCAATAATTCTTAAATTAATAATTAAGCTATAGCAATTTCTCTAGGCTAATTAGGTTAACATTTACTTTTATTTCTTAGAATAGTCCAATTGATTTTATTATTACTAATATTTATTTTTCTCTGCTCCTAATAGTGTGTTAATTCAGTTAAAATTTTCATTATTTGTAAAAGTTGGTACAATTGATCTTCCAAGTTTTAGTCAAATATTTGAAGTCTCTGACCTGCTTTCAACACGACCATCCCCCAGGCAAATTCCTACCCTTTCTTCAAATGACAATGCCAATGAATCCTCACATTCTTCTCACCCCACCACTGCCTACCTGCTAAAAGAATGTTTTTCTCCTCGTTCAACTACTCTTAAAATCGCCCATATTAATGCTCAAAGCATTCTGCCTCACATTCATGAAATTCGACATTTATTTTCCGAGATTTCTCTGCATGCGATCTTAATATCTGAGTCCTGGCTTAAACCTTCCCTTCACTCCTCACTTGTTGATATTGACGGGTACACCCTCTGTCGCAATGATAGACTAGGGAAAGAGGTGGGGGAGTTGTGATGTATATCAAATCGAACTTAGAGCCCAAAGTCATTCTTCACTCCTCCCCTGATTACAATGCACGACCAGAATTCCTCTTCATTGAAATTTCAGCTAGTTTACAGAGATGTCTCCTGTGTGTGGTGTACAAACCTCCGAAAGTAGAGTATCTTAGTGACATAGAAACACCCTTATTAAGTTTACTGCCGCATTATCAGCATGTTATAATAATGGGCGACTTTAACTCTAACTTACTTTCTTCCTCATCTTCATCATCAGAACTACTGGCATTATTTCACGCATGCAATATGTATGTCTTGCCTTTACAACCAACTCATCACACATCGACGACTGATACATTAATAGACATCATAGCCACGACAAATTCACAGAAAATTATAAACTACGGACAAATATCTGCCCCGGCATATCAGCCCATGACGTCATATATATCGAATACTCTCTCCAGTGTCCTAGGACTCTCCTAAATTATTAACGTATCGAAATTTAAAAAATATTAACCAGCAAGCTCTAATTGCAGACGCTATCGACATGCCGTGGCATGATATTTGGACCCTATTCACAATTGACGAAAATTGCTTAAATTTAACAATATGATATTAGAACTTTACGACAAACATGCCCCCTTGAAGTCTAGACGAATTACTAAATCCCCAGCTCCCTGGATGTCCCACGAAATTCGACTACTGATGGCTGAGAGGGATGCTGCTTTTCGAAAATATAGACGGGACAAAAGTGACGCTAACTTAAGACAATATAAGACATTAAGAAACAAAACGAATCAAAACATTAGGAACGCTAAGTTGCGGTATGCTCATAGTCTCATTGATCCAAACACAAATGCAAGTGATATGTGGAAACGTATTAGATCAATGGGTCTACGGCAGCCGACAACCAAAGGAGAGAGCATTAACATATCACTGGACGATCTAAACCAACATTTCACATCATATGCCACACTTAACATAAACACACGACCACCAAACAACAAACTATAGATGAGCTCCTATCCACACCTACTCCTTCCCGAGAAAAATTATTCTTTTCCTACATAATGCCAATCGACGTTAAACTATCCCTGGACAGCATTAGAACTAAAACACAAGGTATAGACAATATAAGTATCGACTTTTTAAAGAAAATACTCCATGTCATACTCCCAACTGTAACCCATATATTCAATGCCTCAATTATGACCTCAACTTACCCCGAACTCTGGAAAAAAGCTATAGTCAGACCAATCCCTAAAATTAAATTACCTGTAACACCAAACGACTTTAGACCAATCAGCATCCTCCCAGTCCTATCTAAGGCCTTGGAGCGCATTGTTCATGAACAATTAACTGATTACCTTAACACTCATAACATACTCGACCCATACCAATCAGGTTTTAGGACAGGCCATAGTACGGCAACCGCACTTCTTAAAGTTACCGAAGATACGCGTGAAGCAATGGACAGTGGCCACATGACAATATTTACACTCTTGGACTTCAGCAAAGCTTTCGACACTGTTGACACTGACATATTAATAGCAAAATTACGCGCTCTGAATCTTTCGGACAATGCTGTTAACTGGCTTGGATCCTATCTTCATGGTCGCCAGCAATGTGTATCCAATGCAGAACTTTCCTCATCCTGGCTATCACTGAAGGGTGGCGTCCAACAAGGTTCAGTGTTAGGACCACTTCTGTTCTCTATCTATGTTAACGATATATCCACTAGACTTACCTATTGTCGATATCACCTATACGCTGACGATTTGCAAATTTACATTCACTCCCATCCTGACGATGTACATGACACACTAGACAAATTAAATAGTGACCTAGACTCAATTTCCCAATGGTCGAAGAAACATGGACTTAATCTAAATACTGACAAGACACAGTGCATAATTATAGGACATCGGCGAATCCAAAGCATTATAAATTACGAAAATACCCTACCATTCTCCTAAATGACAAAAATATCCCCTACAGCTCAGTAGTAAAAAATCTGGGTATCTATATGGACCAACACCTAGACTGGAAAATCCAGGTGAATAATACCTGCAAGAAAGTGTTCTCAATTCTTCACTCCCTAAATAGTTTTAAAAACTTCCTTCCTACAAAATTAAAACAAATACTTGTACAGACTCTTATAATGCCACACTTCGACTACTGCGACATATTACTGACTAATCTTACAACTGATCTATCTGACAGACTACAGCGTGCTCATAATGCGTGCATTCGATTTATATTCAATCTCCGTCGTTATGACCACGTGTCTCCTTCATTTCAGGCCTTATCATGGCTACGCCTAAATGACAGAAGAACTTTACATTCACATACCTTACTATTCCAAATTCTGCACACATATTTACCAACTTATTTAACAACACGTTTTCAACATTTATCGGCTCATCACAATTTAGGAACAAGATCACAAGATTCTTCTTTACTTTTGATACCACAACACAGGACCTGTCTGTACTCTGAATCTTACACAATATCTATGGCTAGAGCATGGAACTCACTTCCCAGTCATGTCAGGGACTGTCAATCGCTATCATTATTTAAATCCAAATTAACTGATATCTTAAGTTCGACACAATGAAAACATTAACTACATAACAACTATATAGAGCATTCTATTAATAATCATGTAGGAAGCTACTTACTTTATTTTATATCATTTTAATTTTATTATATTCTATGTTTTTGTTAGCATTAGCTAGTATTAGATCCATCATCATTGTATTTTGTTTAGTCTGTATTTTAATATCTTAAAATTGTAATATGTACGTAATTTTTGTATAATTTTACTATTCGCTGGTTGAGTGGAAGAGAAGGCCTTATGGCCTTAACTCTGCCAGCTAAAATAAATCATTATTATTATTATTATTATTTATCGCAGATTCACAATAATTAAGTCAATACAGTATTTTATGCAGACGTCATATTGTAGCGTGAATAGTTACGATGCGATAAATGAGCTTCGTAGAAAGAAACGAATTTGAATGAATTTATTTACAATTTAATTTATTTCCCCCATCGCTTTCTTTATCATCATGCTTATGGAGGATGATGACTTAAGACTGCGACATGTCACGTTTCGACCGTGAGACGTCAGTTTATTCACGCCACACAGTCCGCTGTCAGTACAAGCAGATCACGTAAGTATTAGGAACTTTTCCCTTAGAGATAGAACATATAGCAGTGATGAGTTATTTAATGTGTTTGTTACTTCATATAAATTATGTTCTTGGATTATGTTCGGTGCGGATCAAGGACGATAGAGTGGATGCATAGGTAACTTCATAGTTTACTCATCCCTGTTCCTGTCCTGATCATTACAATGTTAATGTATCTAATGAAGACATTTGAAATACAATTGTTTTTTTAATGGAAGTTGAACACATCTTCCTTTGTAGCACGTTAAGTACCTAAAGCTAATTCAAGTCTTAAAATACAAAGTGTTTAAAAATGATTGTTCACAATATAGGGATTAGAACTAATAAATAATAGTTTTAAAAAAACTAAAACAACACGCTTTATTAGAAAGCCGAACTAAAAAAAATGAAAAGTAATTTTAATTTCCAATAATACGCTTGGGATAAAATTAAAGTGGAGAACAAAAAAATCATCTCCAACACATCTAGAATAAAACTAGAGTTATCTACAAAAAAAAATAATTTTACCATCAAAAGCGTGGAGTGCTCTATATCAATTAATGTATTTGATAATAAACATATATTGGTAAAAGTAAAATCTCTAAGAAGAAAGCTTAAAAATCATAAAAAGCACCCCACGCATTTGATGGTAAATTATTTGTTTTTATAGATAACTCTACTTTTATTCTTGATGTGTTGGAGATGATTTTTTTTTGTTGGCCACTTTAATTTTATCCCAAGCGTGTTGGAAATTAAAATTATTTTTAATTTTTTAGTTCGGTTTTCTAACAAAGCGTGTTAATTTAGTTTTTCAAAATATTATTTATTTATTTTTTATTTTTTTTAGTTTGGTTTTCTAATAAAGCGTGTTGTTTTAATTTTTTAAACTATTATTCATTTTTTAAATTTTTAGTTTAATTGATTGTCATAAACCGGAATCCCATGAAAATTTAATTGCTTAATATTCTTCTAAAAAATCCTCCGGGCCGGATTTGAACCAGCGACCTATGGATTACTGAAATTATATACCACTACAGTATACATATACCGCTCTACCAACTGAGCTCTTACAACGATTGACTGAAAAGTCGATAAGTCCGCAACCTATTATGCCGGTTTTTATTTCTTTGATTTTCTGATCATTCTGCCCAGGATTTTAGAAACAAAATGAAATTATTGTATTGTCATTGGTCCTTTACAAGTATACAAAGTTTCAATTCGATCCAATGTTTTTAATTGGGTAAAATTCGTGTTCAAAGATTCCGTTACATAGATACAGGTCCGTTACATAGACAGACAGACACAGGTCAAGCTTATATAAAGCGTGTAAAAACGAAGAGAAACAAAAACTTCCAGTAAATATCGGCCGGAAATTTAATTTTAATCGGATGTAATATTTTTGCTGGTTGGTGCTCACTGCGAAAGCAATAATAGTTTTACTGCATTTATTAATCACGTGAGAAACACAGTATTCAAGTGGAAATGAAAGAAAACAAAACAAAATAAAAGGAAGAAAGATAAAGCTCCATAAATAGTGTTCCACAAATTAATTACTGAGTCAATATTTTTACGCTGTACCGTATCTTGTTTATCCACAGTTTTCACTGCTTTTTAACAAACAAAAAGTTTATGTTATGAAGTTCATTCACATTTTTAAAATTATATGAAACAATCTCCGATAAACAGTGGTACGCAAATTACCCTCGAGATAGTTCACGTTTTCAGATTAAAAACAAAAATGTAAATATGTACCTTAATTCTGTCTACTACACCAGGGGTTCAAATTGCCACACATGAATAATGGAATTAACACTCAGTCAAACACAACCAGTAAAAAATGACATGTAGTAACCGTTAATTTCCGGACCCAGTTTACTGGAACATTTATTTCATCTTCATTTTTACTTCTCATTCTTATATTTTACTTCATCACTATTGAAGCACTCTGTATGTGTTTTCATAAAGGGATAATGCGAAACAGCTGCATTTCTTGAACACTTTTTATACACATTTTTTTCACTTGTTCACGCATATTTTATATCATCATCATCATCATCATCATCATACATGGCATGACAGCCCATTTTGGGCCCTAGCCTTCCTCGAATGTCCTTCCAGACTTCTCTATATGCTGCTAAATTCTTCCAATTTCTAATTTTACTAATTGTAATATCCTGCAAAACATCATCCTCCATCTTAATTTTGGTATTCCAAATTTTCTGGCTTGTAATGGTTGTGCCATATAGAGCTTTTTAACAGTTTTATTATTGTATTGATTTAGTTATAATGATGATTCTGAAGAATATTTCCGGGCTGTTGGCCGTGGTCTTGAGGCTTGAAGTTCCCCGACGTTTCGCCAGAGACTGCATCCGGCATCCTCAAGGATTGTCACGCAGTCTCTGGCGAAACGTCGGGGAACTTCAAGCCTCAAGACCACAGACAACCCTTGAGGATACCGGAAGCAGTCTCTAGCGATACGTTGGGGAAATTTAAGCCTCAAGACCACGGCCAACAGCCCGGAAATCTTCTTCAAGATCATCGGTTTTATTTTTGTCCATACGTATCAAATTTCCAGCCCAGGCCAATCTATTATTTTTTATATACTTCACTAAATCGACATTTTATATTTTGTACAATCTGGTAGTATGTCGGTGCTGATACAAAACATGTTAATTTTTTGGTATCATCAAAAGAATTTGCCTTTTTATCAAATATAATCATCATCATCATCTTCAATGTATGGGCCTCTTGGCCCGTTCTGCTCCCCGGTGCACTATATGCTGCAGGTGCAGGTCTTTTTTCTAACGACGTTTTGGTCTTCCTACATTTCTTCGGCCTAGATGTTTATAATGAAACAACTGTTTTGATAAACGATTATTTTGCATTCTTTGTGTATGTTCAAACCAATTACATTTATTTCTGTGTATTCTCTCATTTATATTGTGTATTTGTAATTCATTTCTGATTTATTGACTTCTCTTTTGATCTCTTAGAGATACACCTACAACTGATCTGAGAAATCTCATTTCTATTGTATCAATTTTATGTTTATCAGAGATATATTTAAAGGCCAAGTCTCAGACCCGTATGTTAACGTTGGAACGGCTACTGTTTTGTAAAATTTTAATTGAGTTTCCCTTGTGGTCTTATTTCTCAAATATCTTCTTATTGAACCACATATCTGTTGAGATTTCCTTAATGTCTTCTCCTTTTTTATCAAATATTTCATTATAATTGCGAAGATTTTAATTTGTAATGAAATACTTAACTTTCACACCCCTGTTGTTTTCATTTTCTCTCTTCCGTTTCTTCACACTCTTCTCAGATATTAACAGAACTCACTAGACTTGTAAATTAAAATGCAGCTGTAATCCTCATACATTCCACTTAACTTTCTATCTCGAACAAATAATCGCACTCTAATAACCAAGGCGTATAATCAGTAATGATAAATGATTGCTCTCTTGAAATTTTCAATTAGTGTGTAATTGGTTTGCATATTCTTTCGAAAACGAGCAAGCTTAAAAGAGATAGAATCGCTAAATGCAGAAATTACGAGTATTAGAACGCTTAATGAATTATTATGCTGCAGAATAGATTTATTATGCTAATTCATAATCCAAGTTTGTTACAGCTGACGCCATTTCCTGATGCCTTTATTCCACGTTTCACAGTCCTGCAAAGCATTATCTTATTTATATTGACTTAGCCTTTCACGGCCGGAGTTGCTATGATGATCTTGAAGAAGATTTCCGGGCTGTAGGCCGTGGTCTCGAGGCTTGAAGTTCCACGACGTTTCGCCAGACGCAGTCCCTGAAAACTGTAAAGTCGTTTTGATAGATTATTGCAGTTAATCACTGATTGCCTCAGACACGAAATTCCCATAACGTTCTACTATTTTCGTGGTACCTCAGTTTATGTTCAGCTGCCACTAAAAACGGTGATTCAAATTGCTCTCTTGTGTATTGCGTTTGCCTCCTGTAATTGTAAATACCTTGAGGATGCGAGACGCAGTCTCTGGTGAAACGTCGGGGAACTTCAAGCCTCGAGACCACGGCCTACAGCCCGGAAACCCTTGAGGATGCCAGACGCAGTCTCTGGCGAAACGTCGGGGAACTTCAAGCCTCGAGACCACGGCCTACAGCCCGGAAACCCTTGAGGATGCCAGACGCAGTCTCTGGCGAAACGTCGGGGAACTTCAAGCCTCGAGACCACGGCCTACAGCCCGGAAACCCTTGAGGATGCCAGACGCAGTCTCTGGCGAAACGTCGGGGTACTTCAAGCCTCGAGATCACGGCCTACAGCCCGGAAATCTTCTACAAGATCATCATTAACTTATTGTTTCTGTCTTTCGTGGTTGAATAAACACCATCACTCCAACGCTTCTTAACTCTTCCTTTATTTCACCTGCCCGGGGGAGTCAAATTCCATATATTTCTTTGCCATCGGTTTTCCTGCTTTCTTTCTAGATGACCATACATAGTCAATTTGTTTCTATTGTGTTTATGATGGTTCCTTTAATATTCATCATTTGTCAGTTCACATATTGAGGTATGTGTTGCAGATGATTAGTCATTAACTGCCATTTACATAATACAGATCGTAACTAAATTCGCATTACTGACCTCGAGGACATGTAATGAGGGCCGACACGGTTACGTTTAAGCATAGGAACTCACCACCTACGTCAACACAGATACGGTACCTTCGTACCATATTCTGGTACTCACTCGATACTTGTAACATTCGTGGTAAGTTTCCGTTGAGGTGTTAATTCACAGTAATATAATGTACGGTTAAAAACTATAAAATAGTTACCTTGTAGGTCAGTCTCCTCAACTTAAGTTGTTTTAAAACTCTGTAGACCATTCGGGACTAGTCCCATCATCAGCAGAATGAATTGGATCCGTAATTGTACACCCTTGTTGAAGTGTTTCAACAAGGGTGTACAAGTACGGACGCAATGCATTCTGCTGATGATGGAACTAGTCCCGAATGGTCTACAGAGTTTTAAAACAACTTAAGTTGAGGAGTCTGACCTACAAGGTAACTATTTTATAGTTTTTAATCGTACATTATATCACTCTGGTACTTACTATCACCAATCCCTGATCCTGCAACATACGCCATAGTCATAACCAGCGCCAGTAGGTCTTCCTAGGATGTCACAGGGGTCTCCTAAATCAGGGATTTCATGTGGTCCCACATGTAGTAGTGTAGCGGGTCTCTAGTGCCAAACATGCAGGAGAGTTGAATGTGCGTTGTATTTTGGATGCGTATAGCTGGAAAAATGTACGTTTTCGGACATGAGTTCCTATGCTAAACGTAACCGTCTTGTTCCCCACTAGACGTCCTCAAATCTGTAATGGCCTACACTCTGTATAAAGTACGTATTTTCATAGGAAGATAAACTCTTATATGTGTACCAGTTAATCTCAACTACATTGCATTTAAGGGGACTGGGTAGTGATTTACACATAATGAATTCATTTTATGTCCAAAAGTATATTTCAATGTTTCTCAGTTTATATTGCTGATAACTAATTGAACATTTGTATAGATATACTCTGACACTTTGTGCATCCAATGATATAAGAGGCAATTATTTGTTTTTGTATCTAAAATAATTACAAAATATTAACTGATGGCCTATTTTCCAACATTTTAAAATATATGTATATAATTTCAAGTGCATTTTTCTTCAATATTTTTTTATTCAAATTCTTGATTTTTTTCAAATTTGTTAAATGATGTCTGTTCTCAATTCTAAAGCCAAAGTTATTTAAATACGTCGTACATAACATAAAAATAAAATATTTAGTTAGAGAAAATATTTTTAAAAAAAGGTAATAAAATTGAGGATTTTTTACATTGACCTTCAGAGTGAAATATTTAAATAACTTCGGCTTTAAAATTGAGAACAGACATCATTTAACAAATTTTAAAAATCAAGGAATTTGAATAAAAAATATTGAAGAAAAGTACACTTGAAATTAAATATATATTTTAAAATGTTGGAAAATAGGCCATCAGTTAACATGTTGTAATTACTTTAGATTAAAAAAAAACAATTAATTGTGACTTATACCATTGTATGCACAATGTTGGAGGGTATATCTATACAAATATTCAATTAGTTATCAGTAATATAAGCTGAGAAACATTGAAATGTACATTTGGACATAAAATTAATGTATTATGTGTAAATCAGTACCCAGTCCCCATAATAATGTATGTTCGTTTTTGCCTATCTAATCGTATAAACACTTCAGAAGAATCGTCTCGTAGCTATGACACGTGATATTTATAGCTAACGTATGACTACTATGAGGAATTTCAATTTCTTTCAAGCGCATGAAATTTCGTTTAGAAAGTTGAGAGTTTATAGAGGATGAAAAGAGGATTATTGATTTTGCTTTAGAAACAATCTCGTCTCCTCGCTAGGTTTGGATATTTTGTGAATTTTATTTATATTGTAAATTAGTTTAAAGAAGCAAATTTTACAATAAATTAAGGACATGAACCTTTTGGCCTATATAAATTTCTTCCTAGCATATAGAGGTGATCAGAAAGTAAGCCTAAAAAACATCAGCATATAATGTAGGCGTTCTCTTTTTCATCTCATATATAATTTATTACTTCACTGTAACACACTCTAAACATTAAAAGGAATTTTTAGCAACTTCTAATGGAACAAAATCTAATCTCGAATACAAAAATAGGTTGTATGATACAGCATGTCCGGTTTGAAACATTGCAGGATGCGAGAAAATTATAAATATTACCATAGATCGAGGATGGGAATGAGTAGGAATATTTTACACTTTCCAATACTGTTATTTTAACACAGTTCCAATAATGGATCATATTTTAATATTATAATGATATTGTGAAAAGAAAAATTAACGTCTGAACCAGGAATCTAACCGTGGACCTCTCGTATTCCGTACGAGAATGCAAGACCACTACACCATTCGAGACATGGTACAAACATTAACAATTTTTTCCACATATACAAATCTATAATTTTCGATTCGTCCGCTGCCAGGTAGATGTCACTACCAACGTCAACGGCCGGCTTCATTTAGAAGTATCTATGTTTGAGAATTTTACACCACCACATTTATAAGCAGTAATCGATGTTATTTAACACTTTCCAATATTGTTATTTTAACACAGTTCCAATAATGGATCATATTTTAATATTATAATGATATTGTGGAAAGATAAATTAATGTCTGAACCAGGAATCGAACCGTGGACCTCTGGTATTCCGTACGAGCGTGCAAGACCACTACACTATTCGAGACCTGGTACAAACATTAACAATTCTTTCCACATATATTATAGATTTGTATACGTGGAAAGAATTGTTAATGTGTGTACCATATCTCGAAGAGTGTATTGGTCTTGCACGCTCGTACGGAATACGAGAGGTCCACGATTCGATTCCTGATTCAGACGTTATTTTTTTCCTTTCACAATATCATTATAATATTGAGTAGGAATGAACAAAAGGCATATAAAGAAAATAGTAAGCATTAAATGGCTAATGATCTAGATCTGCATATCACACAAAAATGAAAACAGTATTCTTAAGTGTACGTTAAACTACATTAATAGCATTGAAATTAGGATCTATCGAAAAAATTCGGATAAGAGGCTCAGCTCCGGGGGGTCCATTCGAAGATGCCAAAATGGGTTTAAATGCTTTTAAAATAGGCCTACTTTGAAATGAGAACTTGATATGATACGTTCGGAACGCCTCAGTAACTTTATTCAGATCTAGAAGAAGTTGCCCAGAATATCAAGTCTGGAGATCATGGAGGCCATAACGGTTCAGTAAACTCTAAAAAAAATATTATTTCTTATCCATATTATACTCTCCTTCTCAATAAATTTATTTAGATCGACTTACGCAACAGAATAGGTAATGCATTTCGCGTATCCTGTACAGAAAAATTATATCTGTAAGAAATATTGATATTCCTCTAGAGCTTATAGCCAACAACAAAACAGTAAATCGTATTTTTTTGTATAAATGAGCAGACAGGCGAATAAAGAAGACTACATAACAGTTAGCTACATGATCTTTATAGTAAACCAGATGTAATAAGAACAGTTAAGTCTCGTAGACTGCGATGGGCAGAACATGTGGCATGAATGTGGAATGAAAGAGAGGCATGGATGCTTCTTCTGGGAAAACAAGATAGAAAACGCCTAGTTGGTAGAACAAGAATGAGGCGAGAGAATAACCTTAACCATGATTTGAGGGAAGTAGATTATAGACGGGTGATTGGAATACATTAGCTCAATATAGGGATATATAATATTATAGTGGTATTGTGAAATGGAAAAACAATGTCGATATCATTATAATATTAAAATATGATCCATTATTGGAACTGTGGTAAAATAACAGTATTGGAAAATGTTAAATAACATAATTTACTGCTTAAAGAAGTGGTGGTGTAAAATTCTCAAATATAGATATTTCTAAACGAAGCCGGCCGTTGGCGATGGTAGTGACACCTATCTGACATCGGACGAAACGAGAATTATAGATTTGTATATGTGAAGGTACGTACTCACTTGCGCGCCGCGCGGCGCGCGCGCACCATGTTCGTCAGATTTGGACGGGGTTGTAAGGTGCGCGCGTCTCTCACCACGATCCACTCATTGTCGGTTTTTTCCACAAACACTTTGATGGTTCGCTGTTTAGATTTGGACGGGTACCTGAGAGGTTCGTTGTTTTCGGTGCGCACCTATTATTTGAGTATGGAGTGGTCAGAGTAAAACATGTTAAAACTTATTGATATTTATAGAAGCAAGCAATTATTGTGGGATCCTCAACATAAGGATCATTTTTAAAAATCATTGAAAGGACATGCCTGTTTTTTTTCAATGTTATGTGTTTTTTTTTCGTGTGTACTGTAATTGTATGAATAAATTAGAATTATTTAGAAAACATTATTTATTTAAGACGTTCATTTCATAATATTATGCATGAAGTATCACAAAACAATACAATATATAAACACATTTATTACTAATTATTTATTTATTTCTTCAAAGACTCCAAAGAGCAAGATTGCTCATGTTAAGGGGCAATATACAAAAAATAATGGCCATAAAACAGTTAACAATAAAAACAAGAAAACAAATTCTGGCATAAGTTTAAATAATACAAACTACTATAGATGCACAATATATATACACATATAAATACAATATTTAAACAGGATAATATTAATAATAATAAAATTAACAAAATTAACTAAGAAAGCAATGAGAAAAAATATTTTTAATACAATTAGAAAAATGATTAACATTCGTGTAATGTTGATATTCAATTGGTAAGTTATTGTAATGGTTGATTAATGCATAACGAATCCCTTTTATGCCTTTTTTTTTAGAAACTAGTATCTTTGTGCAATAAAGTACAACCTCTAGTATAATAATCATGTACATCTTTATTAAAAATTAAGGCCATGTTATGGTGAGATAGATTCTTAATAATTTTAAACATATATATACAAATCATATATTTTTTTTAAAATTCCTTTAATGCTATAATATTTGAAAAGTATAAATAAAGTTATAAGATGTAATAAGTAATAAGCGTGACCAGACGTCCCGATTTTGGCGGGACAGTCCCGATTTTCAACAATTTGTCCCGCGTCCCACGGCATTTAAAAAAAAGTCCCTATTTTTGGGAAAGAATGCAGGACAAGCGGGAGAACGGAAAGGGAATAGACATGGTTGGTTACACCTGCTCTGCAAAATGTCTACTGAAGGTTTTGTGGGTTTCCTATGGATCGCAGGAGGTTCGTTGAAATTAATCATTTCGACGAACATAGCACGCGCCGCGCGCGCGCCGTTCGTGTTCGCGGCGCGCATATGTGTACGTACCTTGAAAAGAATTGTTATGTTTGTGCCAAGTCTAGAATGGTGTAGTGGGCTGTACACTAGTCTGGAGAACTAGAGGTCCACGGTTCGATTCCTGATTCAGACATTAATTTTTGTTTTCACATTATCATTATAATATTATAATGTGATAAATTATTGGAACTGTGTTAAAATAACAGTATTGGAAAATGTTTAATAGGGGTCGTATGTAGAGCTATGTCCGGCCGGTCATGAACATACGTGTTCGATAATGACAGTTTAGTTAGTTAGTTAGTTATTACTATAGGCCTAAATATTAGAACACGTCAATGAGACATTCGTCCGACTTAACCTTTTAATATTTTGATTTTAATCTAGATTTAATAAATTAAACATATAATATATAAGATAGAAATAGTAAGAAAATTATTAATGACATACAATAAATGTAACTCCAGAAAAATAATTATTTGACAAAAGATAACTATATAAGCGTGACATAAAAGTACCAAGTGTGCGGCTATCCCCGATATCTTGAGGATGGAAATTCCAGTAGTGGGCAGCGGCTACTGTGAAAGAAGTAGAATAAGAGGAAGTGCACTTGATGTCAGCCGAGTTGTCAGCCATGCGTGGTTGCCGCCTTTACCCTAGAACAAGCGTTTGGTACTCATTCCCGTCGGAGGCTAAGTCGAGCCCAGGGCCATGGTGTCACCAGAAGGGTTGGGTCTGTTTAAAAATCCTGACCGTATCGGGACTCCTACCGTCGACATTCCGGTTGTAGCGTAATGCCTTAACCATCTACTCTACTGCGTGTCCCACATAATCCTAAAGCTTTTAATACATTGGAAATTATAAATTTCCATGTTAGAGAGGCAATTAATTATTTATTTTTCAAATGCAGAGGCTCTTATGTCAAGTTATTGGCCTAACAATGAAGAGAATAATAATGTTCATAATACTTGCATTTGATTAATTTTCAATATCCGCCGTTATGATCATATTTCCGAACACTTCAATAACCTCTCTTGGACGTAAATTGCACTCTCTTTCACGTCTTTTTAAGATTCTGAATTGCTACACTCCTACTAGCTACCTGGCGTCCAGATTTGAGAAGTTATCTTTTTTTCTTTCTCAAATGCCCCAGGTTTGTATTTCGACATTCCTGGTTTCTCTCCTGGCATGGCGTACTTGTGACCCACTTCTGAGGTTGGGGCGCCTGGAAGGCGGGGTTACCTTGCCCCGATGATATGATTGGTGATGATGATAATGTTATGCCAGGAGAGTCCCTAATCTTAAGCTTAACCTAAGATGAATATGAATGATGATGATTGCGATGGCCATATGATTTCGGGAATCGTTTGCGCCTTAAAGTTTTCCTGACATTTGTCTTACAGGTGAGGAAAAACCCCGATAAAAACCTCACCCAGAAAAACTGTCCCGACCGGGAATCGAACCCGGGCCCGCTGAGTGACAAGGCAGCAAGCTACCCCGAGACCACATCAGTGGACAAAGAAGTTATCTTCTTACTACAATATTGACACTAGGTCACAAGATAACAGTCTGCTAGCAATCCCTCTTCATAGCACTTCCTCTTATTCTACTTCTTTCACAGTAGCCTCTGCCCGGTCCTGGAATTACCTTCTTCAAGGTATCAGGGGTTGCCATTATACTTGGCAATTTTGAGTCACGCTTATACAGTTACCTATTGTCAAATAAATATTTTTTTTCTCTAGAGTTAAATTAGGACTATGTCATTAATATTTTTTCTCGTTTTTTAAATCTTGTACATATTATATTTAATAATTCGTTAAATCTAGAGTAAGTCAAAATACATTATTAATAATAATTGTTTTCTATATATATCTCCACCGCTGTGGTCTCGAGGTAGCGTGCTGCCTTGTCACGCAGCGGACCCGGGTTCGATTCCCGGTCGGAGAGGCTCCTGGTTGAGGCTTTTTCGGGGTTTTCCTCGCCTGTAAGACAAATGTCAGGAAGCTTAAAGCCCAACGGTCCCCGAAAATCATCCGGCCATCATCATCATCCTTATCATTATCATCATTCACCGGTGTGAAAAGCAACGGGAAGCTACCACACCTATCATTCCCTAGTAAAGCTGCAAAACATAGCATGAAAATGCTATGATTGCAGTGAAAGACCTGCCCTCGGGCAGAATTACTATGGATGGATATATATATATATATATATAACATGTAATCGTTTATGTTTATTGTAATTTAGATGTGAGACTATTTATTTTGTATTTCTAAAATCTGATTGAGTGGTAGACAAGGCCTTAAGGCCTTAACTCTGCCAGGTAAAATGAAGTTGTTATTATTATTATTATTATTATTATTATTATTATTATTATTATTATTATTATTATTATTATATACAGAACTAATAAAGTAACTAATTTATTTTTATTTATTTCAGGATTATTTATGTTATATACACAGGTATCCTCAACCAAAAAATATACAATTTCTTTCTTCCACAATTCCCTATCTTGCGTGTCTGCTTCTGTTACATTTCTCTTATTCATGTTGTCTTGTATTCCCTGTACCCACGTTGGCTTTGGTCTACCACGTTTCCCTTTTCCAGGAGGTATCCATTTCAATACTTTTTGTTTGCTTCTGTGTCCCTTCTACTCATTATATGCCCATACCATCTTAGTTGTATTTCTTCAAGCTCTTGTACAGTATACTTTTTTACATTCATAATTTCTCTTAACTGTTGCATTAATTTGTCTAATTTTGATATTCTTGTAACTAACTAATGCAATTAGAATATAAGAATGTAACAAGAATAAATAAGCAGTTAAGAAATCATGTTGTATCCCAGTAACAGTAGCAGCACCATCACTTGATATTGTATTGTATTGTAAGCCTATGTTTTCCCTTTACAGAGATTTAGGCTCTCTCCCCCTACAGTGAAAAATTTGAACCATACTAATTTAGTTACACTTGTTTTCGTATAGATGTCATTTCGAGTGGTACGTGGTCAGCGATCCGCTTCATACTGACATATAGGGAACCAAGTTAGTACTACTAGGATGGGAAAATTCGGTAAATTTTGCTTAGAGGCCTTTTCATTCAGGCTTAAAGATTTTTTACGAGCCTGAAAATCTTCAGATTCGGGACCCACGGCTTAAAGTCCCTCCAGGAGGACATGCTCCTTGGATTTTTCCGTCCTAAAAAATCCATCGACCCCGGCCGGGTTTCATCCCGCGACCCTCGGGACCAGAGGCAAGGAGCATAACCACTAGTCCACCGCGTACCGGGGCAAATTGAAATGTAGTTGGGGTCCATGGTGAGTAGACTATAGCAGAGCTCGCAGTGTGGTTTTGGTAGTATGTTTAAACAACAAAGTTGGCCACCCAAGCAATCATGGACTGTTGCCATGCCAATTTTCACAATAGCTTCTCTGCGATACCTATCTGGTAGAGCTGTTTGCAATATTTCTAATTTAGGCTTGATGTTATTTTATGGCCCATAAAGTATTCAGACTTGGACCCACAGCTTTTTCTTTTTTTATTTTTCCTCTCTAAAATTATCGACCCCAACCGTGTTAGAACACCTGACCTTCTGATCCAGAAGCAAGAAACTTAACCTCTAGACCACTGTGATATTTGAAATAACAACTTTGAAGTCACTTAGGATGTTATAATACCTAATGCATCAATTAATATTACTCCCTGAACGTATTACACAGTTTTATAGTAATCAGACGATACTGCACTCCCCACATATCTCATTCCTTTGTGTGGTAACTATCCTATGGAGGTTGTCTTGGTGAAGAATCCGCTAGGCCTGGTGATCAAGAAATGGAGTAGCGAAATACAAATGAGACTTATTTTTACATAACTGAGAAAACAGTTTTTCTTCTCCAGATGAGAAAATCGCTGTGGACGCGGTGTACAGGTTGATGTTGAAATTTGTCTTGCAAATACAGGCTAGGTTGACACAGGTTACGAAATTACAACACTGGTTTCCTCTGTAGACACCCCATATGTCAACTGTGTTTTTGTTCCATAAATATTGTAGGTTACTGCACTTCTACCTAGGGACGTTGATATGCTTTCTGCGTAATTACTATGCCATGTTATTTACTCACTTCTGCAAATAAAAGCATCATTGAAACTCAAATAATATTTTTTTCTTTATTTTGTGTCATCTTCATTAGCATAGGGTAATCGAAAGCTATATTATTAATCCGTTTCAATGCCATCTTTTATATTATTTTATAGATTTCGTTTTTGCTGTTATCACATGTTTAATCCATTTTTACCCTAATTTAACTTGTGGACAACTAACTCACTGGCACTATGGAACCTCAATGTTCATGCCCAAGCGGACGTAAGCTCTCCCTACATCCATACTCTGGGCTATAATGAAGCTTTTCTTCAAAACCTTTTTAACCTCAAATGTCAAATACAGTGAGAATAAAAATAATGAAGTTTTGGAGAAAATCAATACTAGTAAAATTCATATCAAATTCCGTTGAGGTGAAGTCATATGATGAAAGTTAAAAATTAAATTGTATCTGTTGGTAGGTGCCGTTGTCCTCAACTTTGTCAATGGTTTGTATATAAAATTAGCTGGAGCGCTTTCGGAATTTATCTTCCATCTTCTGCAGGTTCAGCTTCCGCTACTCGTTGTTGTGTATCGGAAGCTTAACCTGCAGAAGATGGAAGATAACTTCCGAAAGCGCTCCAGTTAATTTTATATACAATCTATTAAAAAAGTTGAGGACGACGGCACCTACCAACAGGTACAATTTAATTTTTAACTTTCATCATTTTGAGAAAATGGTACCAGATGAACATAAAATGAAAATTTTCAGTAATTTTCACTTCAATGTTAAAATGATTGCCAGGTAATAGAAAATACTTACCAATTATTTAACTTGAGTAACCAGTTTAATAAGTATTGTAATTTTTGTTTTGTTATCTATTATAGATTTGAGAAAATATAACTTATTTTCAAGTTAGAAAAAGCTTACCGAAGAGCAGACACTTAAGCGACCGGTGTATCATGTGTATGGATTTTTCTCACCCTCATTTTATCAGATCTGCTGGGATCCCATCTGTACATGATGCTTATACATATTTAATTTTTCTGTCGCCTTTCCAGCTTCTAATGTGTTACATGCGATTCTGTGATAATTTTTATTTCTGTAAAACATCCTCTTCAATACCATGTTCTGCATGTACATTTTATGACTGAATAAAATAATTTTTGCATCTATATAATATATTTCTGGAATCTGCAGTCATAGGTACGATATGTAATTTCAATCCTAATTACCTAATATTATACAAATTTTTTGTCGTCCCAACTCCTTTCAAAAAAACGTTAAACTGAAAGTATATAAAACTGTTATTCTCACAGTTATAATATATCGATGCAAAACATTGGAACCTTACTTTAAGGGAGGAAAGGAGATTACGAGTATTTGAGAATAAAGTTCTTAGGATTTTTTGGACCAAAGAGAGACGAACAGACATGTGAATGGAGAAGACTACATAACTGTGAACAACATAGTTTTTATAATAAGCCATATATAATAAGAGGGGCACGCCGTAGCGTAGTGGTTAAGGCACTGCGCTACAAGCCGGAAGGCCGAGGGTTCAAGTCCCGGTGGGGTCAGGATTTTTAAACTGACCAAAACCTTCTGGCGGCACTATGGCCCTGGGGTCGACTTAGCCTCTAACGGAAATGAGTACCAGGCGCTTGTTCTGGGGTAAAGGCGGCCATCACGCAGGGCTGACAACCCGGCTGATATCAAATGCCGATTGTCCAGAAAAAGTGGGAGCCTTTACCTCCCACTACCCCAAGGGCCTCCTGAGGCCTGTAGTGGGAATACTTTACTTTATATATAATAAGAACAGTTAAGTCTTGTAAGACTGCGATGGACAATACATGTGGCACGAATGGGGGATGAAAGACTTGTATGGAAGCTTCTTGTAGGAAAACCAGAAAGAAAACACCCAGTTGGTAGACTAAGAATAAGGTTGGGAGAATAACATTAAGCATGACTTGAGGGAAGTAGATTATACAGAGAATTATTGGAAAACTTGAACTCAGGATAGGGATGTATGGAGAGCTTATGTCCGCGCGGCCATGAACCTATGGGTTCGATAGTGCCAGTGAGTTAGTTATACATAATTTTAATAGTATTAATTTCTCTGTATTTTCTCCTTTCCTTGATGCAAGCTCTTCAATTGAAGGTAATTTCATTTACTACTATATCTCGTTTGAGTGTTATACGATTTTAGAAAGAACTAGGAGAATGGAACATTAGAGACCATTTAGGGACAAAATCTGTAAATGTTGTAAAATGGGAAGCAACTTCCGCCAACATTTGAATAAACCTTTGCAAGACTAATTAATAATATTATTACAAGTGAGTTATGGAGGGTAATCATTGAAAATTGTATATACATAAATGAGACATTCATTTCATCAGTAGGGTCTAATAATTTAATTAAAAGGTTAAATAAAAAATTATTATTTGACGTTATAAAAATCTAATTTTAATAGTTGTGTTACAATTTACATTTAATTTTGTTAATTGGCAGTGCTGATTGAAACGAATTAATTTTGATCCATTGTTAAAAGTAATAATACAGATGGCTGATTACACATTCATAACTGATGTGAGTCCTTCGAATGATTAATTTTTGTTGGCATAGTGTGTGGTCATTTGCGGTGCTCTAGTAGTTATGTACCTTTCCTCTTGTCCCGACGGTCGCGGTTTCAAACCCGGCGTGCTCCATGAATTTTTAGGCTGGAAAATCCCAAGAGACAAGTCTTTGTGAGGGATTTTTAAGTCCTGGATTCCAAATCTGAAGATTTTGAGGCTTGTAAAATAACCGAAGTCTGATTAAAAATAACTCTTTGCAAAATTTCGTGGCTTTCGTGGTGGACGAAACGGATCTAGGGTAGGTTTTTCACGGGGTTTCTCCCGTTTTCCCCTGCCACAAATTTCATTCCACCATTTCTCCATACTCATCTCATCCATTTCGTTTCAATTCATTCATCCGCCCTGTGACGGTGCGTCAGGAGTAGTCGGCCGGCACACTTGTCTTTCAGAGACCTCTATAAATATAGGGGCTTCATCTCATCTCATTCCTCGTCCCAAATCTGAGTAAGATACGAGTTGAGGATATATAAAACATACAAATGAAAATATCTGTTAATCATAATATTATTTTCATAAATAATTTAATTTATTAATTGTTGAAAGAATACCATCAGTGAGTGTATACGTTAGTTTGTCATTAAATATTTCTTTAGTTTGTTTTTGAAGGATGTTATAGTTTGACAGTCTCTGATATAGGGCGGAAGGGAATTCCATGTTCTGGCAAGCGAAACTGTAAAATATATTGTACTAGCTAATACCGGGCGTGCGCTGCTACTCATAAATAAATGCTAATATTTTTACCACCAGCCGTGCACTGTTCGGGAATCTTCTTATCCCAATATTCTTGGCATCAATGAAAGACAAAAATTGTTATTGTGAGTTATCCGTAAAAGATAAACATAAGCTGTCGCGGACTTTTTGTACAGTTTTTTTAAGATGTTCAATTCTGTGTACATTAATTTGGTGTATTTGTTATAGTTTAGGCGACGTTAGCCATTTAAGCGTCAAAATAGAGACTTTATTTCACGTTTTTCACTACAAAGGGTGATTTTTTATGGGTGAAGGGATTGAATATCACAACTCTGTTATAGCCTATGTTCATCCCGGGAATATTCTGAACATTTTGCAGAAAACCCCATCAAAATTGGATCAACGGTATGGCCGCGCATAGAATACGAACAAACAAACATACATATAAACAAACAAACATTGATTTTATAGGCCTAGGCCTATATAAGATAATACACAGTGTGATGGGGGATCGAATGTCTAGGGTCTTAAAACCCGAAACATTATCTACTAATCTAATTTAAGAGGGTGAGAATCTAGTCATGGAGATCCAAACAAAAGTACATTTTCTGTTATAACATTTCACTTCATTATAAACGTACAGAAGTCTGAAGTTGCTTCTAACTTAGATTTCAGAGAACATGCATTCGCGAGAAGTTCTATATAATTTAAAGTTGAGGTTACAATTAATAGATTACTGTAGAAGATACAGGAACACTCCTTGAGAATAATAGTAATAGAAGATCATAGAAAAAATACAAACTATACTGTTACAAAGCACTTGAATACTGTAGAACCGTTGCCCTAAGACTGTGGTATTAACATCTATACTAAATCCCAACTAAGTTTGGTTGAACTTTAAACAAACTTACATAAGATATTACTCCGCCGGCAGCGTTTATTGGGCGAACTTTAGGATAAGCTCGGGTGAATCAGGACAAAAAATAGGAAAACCTGTAATATCGGGTTAATTTTTTATAAAATATATTGCTTTTACTTCATGATTAGTATGTGTAATCAGTTTTCAACAACATATCAGAAATGGGGTTTGAAAATCAACAAAAACAAAACAGAGTATTTAACAAATGACCCAGATGAATCATATATTGATGGGGTAAAGTTAAAGTTTCTGTTATTTGGGATCAATTGTGGAGAAAGATGGAACATCAAATAAAGAAATAACAAAAAGAATTAGTAATGGAAGAAAAACCATAGGAATGTTAAACTCTATATTATGGCGTAAAATATCATTAACAGAATAAAATAACTAATTTATAAATCCATACTGGAAAGTATAATGTTATATGGATCGGAAGTTTGGACAATGACACAACATGTCAACAGAATAACTGCAGTTGAAATGGATTTTTGGAGAAGGGTTGCCAGAAAATCTCGACTGGAAAACAATTAGAAATACAGAAATTAGAAAATGGATGAACGCAGAAAGAAATATAATGAATGAGATTGAACACAGGAGGTTAAAATGGTATGGACACGTAAGTAGAATATAGGATGGAAGACTACCAAAGGCCGTCTATGCATAGAAATTTGAAAGAAGGAACAGAAAAGGAAAAGCAAGAATGACCTGGAAGAACAATATTCAAAATTGAATGAGGAAATTTGGTGTAACAGCTGAAGACACAGAGGACAGAGAATGATTGAGAACTTTAATTAAGAGAAATTTGTGAATGGTTGTTGGAAAATCATAGTCTGTAAGTCCGTAGTCATATATATATATATTTAATTCATGTTAATTACTAAGATTGGTTGGAGAAAACCCTCAGTGATGAGGAAATTTTTCATAATGAATGAATTAATATAATATTTCATCAATATTTTGTACCTGTTACAGTTTCATCAATCAAATGCATAAGGTATTATTAGCATTTACATTCCATCCTTCTTTAAGAGTGAATAGGGGCAGTCCTTTTGGTGAATCTGGTCAGTTTTCAAATGTCTTCTTTTGGTCAAATATTTAATTCTCAATCATTTTAAACACAATTGTATTCTATACTTTTCTATATTCCGAGTGAAAATATATAGATAGTTATAAAAAAATTAGTGCAATGCGCTGTCTCTATTCAGCCGAAAATTATAATCAGATTTATATCTTTATATATGCTTACAAATATATTATTTTCCTTCCTTCAGCTCCAACATACTTTTAATGATACAATTTACATCCTTTATCACGCCACTATATTTTATAAACAAAATCCACGCATAGTGTGATTCTTTTCGGGCTCTCCAGTATCATCATACTTATTACATTTTTCTGCGCGAAGCAAAAAGCGTCTTTATTTTATTGCTGAAATCTAATTGAAATCCACGTCCAGAAAATGGAAGAATTCTTTGTAGGCTACCAACTGGTTTTTCTTTCAGCGGATCTTCATTCACATTGTTACGGTGACCGTGAAGACAGGAACGATATATCCCAAATAACTCTGCCTGATGATACAAGTTCCTCCCCTGACGGAATGCTTTAACTCTTATATACAAATCAAGTGTCCAATTTTGTTTATAATTGCCCATCTAAAATGCAATAGTTACAAATAAATTAGTAAAATACACTGTCCCAATTCAGGCGAAAATTAGTGTCACCCGAAATACAGAGTTTCAGTTTTCATTGGTTGCAGCTCTTAAACCATTGTCGACACAGACGAGAATTATCCCAATTTTTTGGGGGATAAATACTTCATATTTTAGCAGTATTAATTTGTAATTGGATTAGTTAGAGACATTGAAATATTCAATGTACGAAGCTATTATTCCACTTATCTGGAAACCAATTATTTATTGTGAAATCTTCAGATAACCGAACGAGAAACAAAATGTCATATATCTCGTTTTGATACATGGAGTACAGGGGATCGACGACAGATGTCAGAACTTTCGCTGGGAGTCTTAGATTTCAGTGGAGAAATAAAAATGTAAGTGTCCCTATTCACCCTGTGTCCCTATTCCAGCCGAGTTTACCCTATTGCTAATTTTAATCTCCATATGACTGAATTGTGTATGTAGAAAATATTTGTTCGATAATATCGTATTTTACGGGAAATAAGGCTGAATACAAGCTAGGATGGTATCAAAATTAGGAACTTCCTCCGCTTTTTACTTATTTATGACACAACATTGAATAAAACATGGTAAATGATATAACGTTTACGTTTTTTCCATGATACCAAGGGATACCATTTATTAACAATTTCATACCAACAGAATTTATGCTCTATCCTGACTAACCTGTAGGCCTAAATTTAGCTGTTATTTTCAACACATTCAGAATGGTTCCGTCTAAAAATAGCAGAACCGCCCATTCCCTATCTCCTCTCTATAAAATGTTACACACATCATTACCTAATTATATATCACACCCCTTCGTTATACTTTTTTACAAACAAATTAGGCACTCGATCCCCTCAGCAGATTGTCCTTCATATCCCTCCTCATCACACTACCTATTATTCAAAATATGTTATAGTTTCTCTTGCTACAACGAGGAATTCTCTGCCTTCCACCCTATGTCAGAGACTGTCAAACTTTACCATCTTTCGGAAACAAATTGAACAAATTTTTATCAACTAACTGACAGAAATATATCACTAATAGTATTTTAAACATTTAATATTTTGTTACCTTTATTTAATAAATATAGTGATAATATTTATCAGCATTTCTACCTAATGTCTCATATAGGCTAATATATCTATCCATCCACAGTAATTCTACCCGAGGGCAGGTCCTTCATTGCAATCGTATCATTTTAATGCTATGCTTGCAGCTTTTCTAGGGATTTGTTGGTGTGGTTGCTTTCCACACCGGTGAATGATGATGATGATAACGATAAGGATGATGATGATGATGATGGTCATATGATTTCGGGGACCGTTTGGGCCTTAAAGTTTTCCTGACATTTGTCTCACAGGTGAGGAAAAAACCCGATAAAATCTCACCCAGAAAAACTGCCCCGACCGGGTATCGAACCCGGGCCCGCTGCGTGACAAGGCAGCACGCTACATCGAGACCACAGCGGTAGACAGGCGGTGGATTAATTCATTACAGTTTATTACTTTCTTGTATTTGTTTCATATGTAATAGATTTAATCTCTTATTCCATTGTGTATACATTCTATAATTAGCTTTAATTATAATTTCTGTAACTTAATTGTATTACTAGATTTTATTTTTGCTGTTGTTCAGTTTGGCCAGATAATCGGTTGGTATATAATATTATTGTTATTTTTGTATTTGAATGTAACATATGTTTGTCCTGGTGAGTGGAAGAGGAGGACACACATTCTTAACTCCACCTGCCTAAAAAATGAAACAAATATATTAAATAAATAAATAAATAGCTAATGTGTGATACTTTTTTACTAAATTGTTGAAAATACTAGGTACTCAAACTAATTTGTTTCTCTCAGCTTTTCAATGGCTTTCACTTCCGATATTTTAAAAATTTTACTGAAGAGGCCATTTGAAACAATTAAAATTCCAACATATTCTTCATTGCGCATACGTAAGAAAAAAATCGTATTTAATCTATTACAATTATGATTATATAGTTTAAGAAATTAATAGACATGCGCTAGATCCATCCATCAATAGTAATTCTGCCCGAGGGCAGGTCTTTCACTAAAATCATAGCATTTGTGTGCTTTACTTTGCAGCTTTACTAGGGAATTGTAGGTGTGGTAGCTTCCCGTAACTTTCCACATCGGTGAAGGATGATGATAATGATAAGGATGATAATGGCCATATGACTTCGGGGACCGTAAAATTTTTTTGACATTTGTCTTACAGGTGAGGAAAAACCCCGATAAGAACCTCACCCAGAAAAACTGTCCCGGCCGGGATAGAACCCGGGCCTGCTGCGTGACAAGGCAGTACGCTACCTCGAGACCACAGCGGTGGACATGCGCTAGATAATGGTATATATTTTTATTATTTATTTCCAGTGTTGGAAAGCGAACTTCATTTTCTTACACGGTTACACGTAAAATTGTAATTCGACCAATGTAAATGAATACATAATCTGCATTGTTTACATTACAACTAGAACTTATGTCAGAATTAGTTTAGTCTTTGAGACTTTGGTAAATTTGTACAAGGTACGTGTATGTCGAGTAAGGTAAAGTTCTCATATTTCGTTATTGGAAGTGGAAGCCGTAGTAGTGAACGCGTTGCTATGGTAACGGATCTCTGGGACCGAGGTAAATAGAACGAGAACAATTTCCTGTTTCCAAGCTAACGGACAGAACATACGAGAGGGCAGCATTTCATCTAATGGTTTTCTCTTCTATTGCGGGAAACTATGACAGTTTTAAGTGATTGGCTTTTAAAAAATCAACAGTAGAAGATATTTTCTCCTTCTTAATGGAAATGAATGTGTTTTTTTAATATGATGTCCTTCATCTTTGAATCAGTTTCGAATCGTTGACAATTTAACACATTTAGAAAGTTGGCAACAAAACCATCTATTTGAATATAAACGGGTAGAGGATAAGTAAACATTCATGTTCTGACCTATCCCAGTTTTCTTTAGTTGTTGTTGTTGTTGTTGTTCTTCTTCTTCTTCTTCTTCTTCTTCTTTCCTTCCTTCCTTCCTTCCTTCCAAGTATTAGGCCAAGGCCTGTTACGATCCCATAGACAATTTTCCCTCTAGCGTTTCATAGGACGTCCCAGAGATCTTCGTCCTCTTGGTATATAATTATAAACAGCTTTGGGGATCCGATTTGAACTGATTCTTTCAAGATGGTGTTTCCAATTTAGTTGATACTGTTTAATATATTCCAAAATTGGCATAGTCTTCAATTTATTAAGATATCTGGGTGTTCCTTTTCCGATCCCATCTGGTGTAACTCGCTGTTCTGCGCATGAATCTCATTTCACAAGCCGTTATTCTGCTTTCGTGTTGTCTTTTTAGTGTCCATGCTTCACTACCATAGGTCAACACAGGTGTAGCCAAAGTGTTATATAAACGTAATCTGGTGTTTTTTTATGTACGAGGGATGGTTTCATAACTTGATTAATAATTCCCAAACTTTTATTATAACTAGTATTTTTTCAGGGATATCCTTTCCATCCCAGATAGAGAGATAATATCCAAGATATGTAATTTGGTTAGATTTATCTAAAATTTTATTCTGGGGACAGATTTTGCTTTGTATGGGGTCCTTCCCATGAAATGCCATAATTTTAGTTTTGTTAATTGATATTTCCGTATTAAATTAGGCAGCTATTTTTTGTAAATTATAAATTGTTCGTTGCAAATCATTTTCGGAAAATGCCAGAAGCGCTAAATCATCTGCAAAAAGAATAGCATCGAGTTTGAGGTTCCTATTGATGGGTATATATCCCCATAACCTTAGCAGAGTGGTTTGAATTTAATAAAATTTAAGATTTAAAAAATATTAAAAATATAATTTAGAAATTAAAATTCAGAAAAATGCAATTACATACAATTTTAATAAATGTGGACACAGGTTGAGAATATTATTGTAGAGAGGTTGAAATTTCACTCTTTACGAACAGTGGGGGAGGAAAGAGAAGGATAGGGAAGAGACTCTCAATAGTCATTTTTTTTATTTTATGAAACAATAACAAGAACGAATTGTCAGACACGTTAATGAAAACTACCATATTATATACATAAGATATTATCCTTTCTAGAGATCCTTACTTAACATTCTATGTTCCTAGGAACATGTCCCTGTGTTTGAGCCTTTGGCATGGGTTCCCTGAAGTAGTCCCCGCCCGGAGAACCGAATGGTTCCCAGTTGAACCCATGTCCGCATTTATTGACGGTTGTATTTTTACGGTGAAAGATCGTCACTCTTTCGACCAAGGTATTTTTTCGTCTGGCTTATCACCTTCGAAATTAAACATAGGCTCAATTCTGGAAATGCGTGCTATTATGCATTACAGAGACTTTTGATGCCCAAACTCCTTTCAAAAACATTAAACTGAAAATATATAAAACTATTATTCTACCAGTTAGGCCTATAATATATGGGCGCGAAACATGGACTCTTACTTTAAGGGAGGAAAGGAGATTACAAGTATTCGAGAATAAAGTACTTAGGAACATTTTTGGACCAAAGAGAGATGAACAGACAGGTGAATGGAGAAGACTACATAACAATGAACTACATGGTCTTTATAGGAAGCCAGATATAATAAGAACAGTTAAGTTTCGTAGACTGCGATGGGCAGGACATGTTCCACGTATGGGAAATGAAAGACTTGCATGGAAGCTTCTTGTAGGAAAGCCAGAGGGAAAACGCCCAGTTGGTAGTACAAGAATGAGGTGGGAGAATAACATTAACTATGATTTGATGGAAGTAGATTATACAGGGAATGATTGGAAAGCATTGGCTCAGGATAGGGATATATGGAGAGCTTATGTCCGCGCGGCCATGAACCTATGGTTTCGATAGTGCCAGTGAGTAAGTAAGTAAGAGATTCTTACTTGCAATAGTATTCTTAAAGCTGTTTGTTAGCAAAGCCCCAGTTAGTTACCAGAGTACAATCCTATTTAATACAATATTTAAAACTGACGCACTTTCATACACGTTAAAATTGTGTTACGTTCCTTGTATTTTTCATGCATAGTTGATTGGAGCCGTCCTTCCTCTGGGTATATATTCATCTCTAAATTTTAGAAATTTCCATGCACCCAACCTAAACCTAATGAGCCCTGATCTCTCTTGTATATAATAATTTTCCCGGAATTGTTTTAGGTCTCTTTGTAAGCACAGTGAACACTTTCCCGTATCAGCGAAAATATCTTATTGGTTTAGATCAAACTAAATCCTTATGATTTTTCTCCAAATATTATTGCGATTTTCTTTCGCCTTTTCCCATACCCAACCCATACCAATCTCTTGGAGTCCCCTCCTAACCTTGTCTACCCAAAATTTCGCATCTATGTTCCTAATTTGGTGGTGACAGCAAATTGCACTAAGCATTGCACAACTAGGATTATCCGCAACCAGTACTTGAGTACACGAATTTTAAATTTTACATCGTACTAAAGTGGCTGAATTTCATACATGATTCTACAGTCAGAAACGGCCTTACTAAGTCCTAAAATATATTGTAAATACATGTGTTCTTTATGTAGAATTTCCGTTCTTTGAAGACGCCCTAATATCATTACCACAGTTTAATTACTACCCTCACCATCGCTCCATACATCTTTTCTAACGTGCCAACTGGATTGTGAAGTATTCGACCCAGAATACTGAGCATGATGTTAAATTGTTTCCTCTCTTTAAAAGCGATATATATATATATATATATATATGTGTGTGTGTGTGTGTGTGTGTGTACATATTAAAGACGTCGCGAATATGCGAGCGCCTGATACACACGAGTATAACAGACAGAATATAGGTCAAATAAATATGTGAAACACATGCACTATGTCGCAAACTCTACGCCTCGCCTGTGCTTACCGCTTCATGAATCTACCACCAAGAGGGATTTAGCTTTGATCTTCTCCCTTCCGCAACATCCGGCTACGTGTCTCGGCGAACGGCCTCTTCCTGCCCGGTGATGTACGAATTCATAGTACGTTGAATCTTTGGTAGCGCCTCCTTTGCAACTCTGTGTATAATATTCGTATAGGCCTACTATGTTTGTTGTAAGTATATAATAATCACGGCTATGCATACAAAGAACATCCATGGCCAGTTTATGAGTTCACAATATATTTGCGAGAAGAATTATATAAAACATTAAGAAACGTTTCAGAATATACACAAGTATTTGAATATAATTAATTTAATACGTGTTTGTAAAATCAATTAATTTATTAATATTGTTAAAATAATACTATCAGTGAGGTGTATAAGTTAGTTATTAAATAATTCATTAGTTTTTTTAACGATGTTATAGTTTGGCAGTCTCTGACGTAGGACGGAAGAGAATTCTAAGTTTTGGCAAGTGATACTGTAATAGATAATGAATAATACATAGTGTGATGAGGAAGGATATAAAGAACAATGTGCTGGGATCGAGTGTCACGGTAGATACAAACAATTAAAATGGTATAATCATGTAAAAAGAACAACAAAATACAGATTCCCAAGAAACAATACTAGAATGTGTGCCAGTTGAGAGAAGAAGAGCGTAGAGTGGTGGTGCTTTGAGCAGCATGAGGGGAAAAAAGGATTGGATGGTGGAGATTGGAATGACAGATGTGGAGCAGAGTGACAGTAGATTAATTGTTGTGAAACATTGTGATACCTGCTAAAAATAATACTACGTGTTTTTTAATGAAAATTTCATAGAGTTATTATGCTGATGATGTAGTACTACTGGCCGACAGCGAGGAGATACTAAAGGCCAACACGCACACACTATTGAGTAACACTAAGAAATTAGGACTGGAAGTAAATATCAGTAAAACTAAATATATGGTCGCACGTAGAAATTCAGTATATAATGGAAATGGACAGCTAATGACAAATGAGGGAAATTTTGAGTAAGTGGCTGAATTCAAATACCTAGGAACAATAATCACAAATAGGAATGAGATGCACAAAGAAATTAAACATAGGCTCAATTCTGGAAATGCATTCTATTATGCATTGCAGAGACTTTTGATGTCCCAACTCCTTTCAAAAAACGTTAAGCTGAAAATATATAAAACTATTATTCTACCAGTTATATTATATGGGTGCGAAACATGGACTCTTACTTTAAGGGAGAAAAGGAGATTACGAGTATTTGAGAATAAAGTTCTTAGGAAAATTATTGGACCAAAGAGAGATGAACAGACAGGTGAATGGAGAAGACTTCACAACAATGAACTACATGGTCTTTATAGGAAGCCAGATATAATAAGAACAGTTAAGTCTCGTAGACTGCGATGGGCAGGACATGTTGCGCGTAGGGGGAATGAAAGACCTGCATGGAAACTTCTTGTAGGAAAGCCAGAAGAAAAACGCCCAGTTGGTAGACCAAGAATGAGGTGGGAGAACAACATTAACAATGATTTGAGGGAGGTAGATTATACAGGGAATGATTGGAAAGCATTAGCTCAGGATAGAGATGTATGGAGAGCTTATGTCCGCGAGGCCATGAACCTACGGGTTCGATAGTGCCCGTGAGTAAGTAAGTAAGTAAGTTATAATGTAAAAGTAGTGGCAAACTAAATTGCTATAATAGTGTTATTCATATGTAGAAAATAGTATTGCTCTTATGGGAACGCTATTGCCACTTGACCAGACTGTGTGAATAAGATGGAAATATAATACATCTAAGTTTCGTTGAAAGATGATGGTTCAATGACATCTCAGCTATCCGCTGTTCCAACAATTGAGCTTACCCCTTTACATTATTTAAAATGTGAGTGATAATTCTATATTACATTAGGTTTCCTTTTTTCCATAAATCTGGCACCCACCTTCTTGGCAAAGTTGCAGGCGAAACTATTTAACTAAATTATGTATTTCAAATAAGGCGGCCCGTGGCGCAAGCGGTCATACGCTCGCCTTTCATCGCTGGAGTCCCGAGATCGAGTCTCGGTCGCTGCATGTGGGTTTCCTGGTGGACGAAACTGAGCTTTGGCAGGTTTTTCTGTGTTTTCTCCCGTTTTCCCCTGCCATAATTTCATTCCACCATTTCTCCATACTCATCCTTTTCGTTTCATTTTGTTAATCTGCTCCAGTGATGGTGCATCAGGCGTGGTCGATCGGCTCTCATAAATAGGTAATTGTAATGTTAATGTTTTTTTAGTGTATAATGCTATTGTGTTATTACTTAATTGTAATATTATTGTGTTTTCTTTATGTAATTGTAATGTTAATGTATTTAGTGTATAATGCTATTGTGTTATTATTTAATTGTAATATTATTATTGTGTTTTCTTTATGTAATTGTAATGTTATTGCTGTTTTTGTTGTTTATTTTTCTTTACGCTAGTACCAATTATCACTTTATTGTAACGGACTGTCAACAGCACGTACGGTTTACTGCCCGTGCGACCCATATTTGTAAATAATATTGTAAATATCTTACTTTTTGTCTAATAAAGTCCTACTACTACTAAATAGACCTCTATATAAGGGGCTTCATCTCATTTCATCACTCGACCCGATCCTGATTTGGACACGAGTTGAGGATATTAAATTATTTATTTAAAATTATTTTATCATACACCATTAATCAATTTAGGCCAATGATGACCTGTTTCGAGCTCAACTCGATACGGTATAAAAGCCGTTTTTGTGGACGTCCAGGTCGTCCTCGTCCTCGTGGGCAATACCGAAGAATTGCATTAGGGATCCTAGTTGGTGACATTCGAGATAAATGTTGGAACTGGAAGTCCACAAAAACGACTATTACACCCTGTCGAGTTGAGATCGAAACAGTTCAACATTGGTCTAAATTCATGAATGGTGTATTATGATGATTTAATTTGAAATAAATCATTTAGTTAATTACGCGTAGTTTCGCCTACAACTGTACCGAGACGGTGGGTGCCAGATTTTTGGAAAAAAATAGATTTATGCAACGTATAATTATCATTCACATCTAATATATAAAAATGAATTGTTTGTTTGTTTGTCTGTTTGTTCGTACTTTATGCGCGGCCATATCATTGACCCGATTGTGATGGGGCTTTTTTTATATGTTCAGGGGATTCCCGGGATGAACATAGGCTATAAGAGAGTTGTGATACTTAACTCCTACACCCTTAAAATCGCTCTTTGTAGTGGAAAACGTGAAAAAATTAGCTCTTTGGACTCTTAAATGGCTTACGCTGCCTAAACCATAACAAATACACAAAATCAATGTACACAGAATTTAATATCTCAAAAAGCTCTACAAAAACGTCTGCGACAGCATATGTTTATCTCTTACGGATAACTTACAATAATCATCTTTGTCTTTCATTGATGCCAAGAAGATCGAGACAAATACGTAGATTCCTGTGCAAGCATAGCAGCACATGGCGGGTATTCTTTTACGGATAACTCACAACAGCGAATTTTGTCTTTTAGCTCATTTATGCCAAGATGATCGAGATAAGTAGATTCCCGGGCAACACCGGGTAATCAGCACGGGGAATATTAAATTAATTACAATATTTTTATAATTATTTTTCATTTTACTTATTCAACTAATCATAAGAAGTAGGCTACATTAATTTTTGCTTTCAGCTGATTTATGCGAAGAAGATCGGGATAAGTAGATTTCCGGACAACGCCGGGTAATCAGCACGGGGTATCTAAAAATATAAAATTTATAATTATTTTTCATTTTAGTTATTCAAACTAAATATTAAAGCACATTAATTTTAATTTATTTAGGCGTAGCAGCGCACGCCGGGTATTAGCTGGTATTAAATAAAGTAAGAGGGTGGACTCAATTACTGGAACGGTGGCTAGCGGAGATGTCACTGAACTATCCTCTTTAATGAAACTTAGATATATATTTCCATCTCTGTCACCAAGTCTGTGGCGTCAAGTGACAATAGCGTTCCCATAATAGCAGTGCGAGTAAACCTGTACGCTTATGTGATATTTTAATAATAATAATAATAATAATAATAATAATAATAATAATAGCTTTATTTTACCTGCAGAGTTAAGGCCTTAAGGCCTTGTCTACTACTCAACCAGGTTTAAAAAAATACAAAAAATAGTCTTACATCTAAATTACAATATAGGCCTATATATATATATATATATATAAACGATTACAAGTTATGAATACAATTAATAGTTATTTAAATGACCATCAGAGGAATGAAGATACTTTAAAGGATCATCTCATGCAATCTTCAGTAGAAAATATATATCTCTCTGTAGGTGGATATATTTCCTACTGAAGATTTCACGTGGAGTTCCTTCAAAATATCTTCATTTCCCTGAGGGTCAATTAAATAACTAATAAATTAATCTCACATAAATGTACATGTTTACTACCAATAATTGCTCCATAAAAGCAATGCTATTTTCTAGACGTTAGAATCCGTATACTGCCGTTTAATATAATGTATCAGCGAGGTTTTAATTTCCGAGATTCTGTGATACACTTCACAAACGTGCGTTGTACATTATTATTTGCACTATGGTGTTTTCAAAATAATAAATAATAACATATTTGTAGGAAATATTTGCGTTCATTGTAAACAACTGACTAACGTTAACAGTCTGGCCAATATTAATAATAATAGTATTAGTAATGGTAATAATAATAATAATAATAATAATAATAATAATAATAATAATAATGCTTTATTTATTCTGGCAGAGTTAAGGCCATAAGGCCTTCTCTTCCACCCAACCAACACAAATACAAATAAATATTCGACAAATATAGATATACACTATACTAATTATGAAGAGTTAAAAATATATTAAATGTTGCAATGTAATTTTCATGCACAAACAACATTTTATACGATAATAACAATAATAATACTTATGATAATGATGATAATAATAGTAATAATAATAATGATACAGTAGTATAAATATGATAAATTATACGAGAAACATCAATTAACATATATACCTTACACTGGGTACATACATTTAGATTTCTTTTAAAAGATGCCAATGTCCGGCAGCCTCTTATTCGGTAAATGCCGAAAATAATTTAGTTGTGACTACAGCAGGCCATTACACCAATCAGTTATAAAATGGCGGAAAGTACGAATTTACTGCTTTATATTGTTTCAAATAAAATCCAGTTCATTTGAAACCCAGTGATTTGTTTCGTTTAATGTATATTAACACTAACTTTTGAATATATTTTTGATATACTTTATACGAAGTATTCATGAAGGGCAGTGGATTTACTTCCCGCACTAGGTAGGTAATTTGTAATATTACAGTGTAGTTATTAAGTAGTCCCCTATAAGTTAAAAATAGTAGAAAATAAACCTCTATCACAAGTGTTAAAATGTAAATATCTAGGTTGTGAATTGTCTTCTGGATACAGAACAAGAAATGATATGGACAATAAATTATCAACATTTCAAATTATATGTGCACCATTCCATTGAACACAAAACATAAAACAAGGAAGGATACACGATTGAAGTTCTGCAAAACAATGGCGGTACCGGTAATTTTATACGATAGTGAGTCCTGGGTAACAAATACGAGGAGTTCGAGTAGAATACAAAGTTCAGAAATGATATTTCTAAGAAGGACCAAAGGATGCACAAAATTGGACCACATAAGAAATGAAGAAATGAGAATTGAATTTGAAATATATTCAATAGATGATAGAATTCAACAACACCGCGTCGGCTGGGATTAGCATGTTTAGATAATGGAAGAAACAAGATTGTCCAAGATAGCATATCATTATAAACCAAAAGGATTAAGGGATGTAGGAAGACCTAGGAAGAGATGGAAGGGATCATTGTGAAATAGGAACAGGCGAATCGCCTAAACCTTGAAGTGAAGAAGAAGAATTATTTAGTTATTTATAGGTTGGCAACCCCGAAATTTTGGAAATTGAATTTTCAATCATGGTCGCTATTGCTGTAAGTACGACAGAACGCATTATCGTGCAAAAAATGTCACTGAGCAACAAAAAGAGACTTTTTGTTTGTCTCAAAAAGAAAAATATGTGATTCCGATAGTATTTTTCCTCCTGAATCAAATATGATATCGGTTTTTCACCACCACGCAAGGTTTCCGAGAGACAGGCATTTCTAATAATTTCAAACACTTTAATATTTTCTACATTCGTAACTACACAATATTCGAACATTCGGACTCACCTAGAAAGTAAGAAATGACGATTTTCTGCTATATTTCGCCTGTGGAGCATCCCTCTTGATGGTCCAAAAATAATCGGCCAGCATATTAGGATTCCATTTGCCTTGATGTCTCTTTTCCATGGCTGAAATCTCCTAATGAAAGTGTTCCCCGTTTTATTTTACAAATGGACGAAATAACGTTCATTAAAAAATAATTATTAAAATAAAACTTAGTTTTGTTTGATTTTTATGTTTGTTAAGATATAATTTAGTGAAAGCTGTTTCGATACACCACCTCAATTGATTAAAAAAATAATTATTTTAATCCATTAATTGAAATTGAAATTAAAAAAGAACTGTGGGTGATGGAGAAATTCCGAATACATATTTGAAAACACGATAAAAAACTGCAATAAGTAAAACTATTGGTACTTATGGGACAAAAATCATGTTGGCACGTGTAATTTGTTAGACGGTGAGATTTGTATAGCACCCTATATAAATGTCTCAGTGCAGGGATATGAAGAAAATGCGGGACTATAAATACACGCTAACATGGAATTTAGAGCGCTCTGTAAGAGGGGCACGTCTTGCTTCACGGCATAACGACAGTGGCCGCTTACGACGTGAGTTGAGCTGCAAGTATTTAATTACACTACTGTCCGAAGAGTTAAGCATTCCAGCTCCTCAATTACACGCATTAATTCACAGCTCTACTCTAGTCATAATAATCAGCATGTCGAGTCTCCACGACATCTTCGTCCTTAAACCTCTTTAATTCTCAACCTTATTCATTCTAACAGATTAAAAAATGTTTTATGATAAAACATATGTAGTAATGAGATCTCCTCAGATTTTATTAAGTTCACGTAAGTACTTGAGTTTGACAGAGCATTTCTCTAATATATGTTCGTCTCAAATAAATTAATAACAGCTCTACGAAAAAAAATTGTTGCCCTGGATATCTCAGCGAATTTCTTTGTTTTCAATTGTACAGTTTATGAATATATTCATGAAAGTGCTGAATGTGCTCTAGTTTTTATGATTTTTGCGTATCTTATATCTTAAACAGTAAACGGCCTGTTACTAATAACATTTATATATCCAGTCATGATTTGATGTCTGCACATTTTTTTCGCGTACACAAACATCACGTGTTCCCCACTCTCACACCCCTTACCCCGAACATCAGCCATGTTCTCAGTTATTTGACAAAATTAATGTACTCACGACGTGCATCTGGATATGATAAAACAATTCATCAAAGCGTTGGACAAGGTCAACAGTGGTTTTGTTGCCCTTGATGTAAGATTAATTTTGGATATATTTATGCTCACAATTCATGAAACTATCAATGATTTTGGAATATTTGCTCTGTTTTTTTAATCTTTATTTTCATTTTACATTACAAAAGTCGGAAAATATGAAAACAAAATAACAGATATATTTATAATGTCAATTGTTTTTTTGAAAAAAAACAGTGTTCATTGATGTAAGTAGGAAGAACAATGTCGAAAACCCATGTTATACTTCAGAGAAACGCCTTTTATAGGATCTTCATCTATAACTTTTTAGGGGACAATCTCTTTTTAAAGACCAGCAGTAATCTGCCATCGTGTCCCATCTACCCTGATACCTTTCCTCCATTACTTTTAGATCCTGGTGAAAGCGCTCTCCCTGTTCGTCACTATAATTTCCTAAATTATCGGGAAATATATCCAGGTGACTGTGGAGAAATTGTAAGGTTAAACTCATATTCGCTCCTAGAATTTTGAAGCTTGTCAACATATTTTGCACAATTTCTTATAATCTTTATAGTTACCAGGAAATTTTCTACTACCAATACATAATCCTTCTGAGCTTCACTTTCCGGAACAGTCATAACATTGATAAAATTTGCATCTTTCATCAATTGCCGAATTTGAAAACCATCAAATATTCCACATTTTAACTTTTCCATACCGAGTTTAGGAATTGTTCTACATATGTATTTGAAACATTCTCCTTCCTTGTCCAACGGTTTGACGAATTGTTTTATCGTATGCACATGCACGTCGTGAGTAGGCCTACTTTAATTTTCTCAAATAACTGAGATCACGGCCGATGTGATGAGTGAGGGATGCGAGAGTGGGAATCACCTGATGTTTGTATACGCGAAAAAAAATTGCAGAAATCAAATCATGACTGGAAACATACATTTTATTAATAACAAGCCGTTTACTGTTTAAAATATAATATATGCAAACATCATAAAAAAAACTAGAGCACATTCAGCACTTGCATGAATATATTCGTAAACTGTGCACTTGAAAACATAGAAATTCACTGAGATATCCGAGGAATTGGCTGAATTCAAATACCTAGGAACAATAATCACAAATAGGAATGAGATGCACAAAGAAATTAAACATAGGCTCAATTCTGGAAATGCATGCTATTACGCATTGCAGAGACTTTTGATGTCCCAACTCCTTTCAAAAAACGTTAAACTGAAAATATATAAAACTATTATTCTACCAGTTATATTATATGGATGCGAAACATGGACTCTTACTTTAAGGGAGGAAAGGAGATTACGAGTATTGGGAATAAAGTTCTTAGGAAAATTTTTGGACCAAAGAGAGATGAACAGACAGGTGAATGGAGAAGACTGCATAACAGTGAACTGCATGGTCTTTATAGGAAGCCAGATATAATAAGAACAGTTAAGTCCCGTAGACTGCGATGGGCAGGACATGTTTCGCGTATGGGGAATGAAAGACGTGCATGGAAACTTCTTGTAGGAAAGCCAGAAGGAAAACGCCCAGTTGGTAGGCCAAGAATGAGGTGGGAGAACAACATTAACTATGATTTGAGGGAAGTAGATTATACAGGGAATGATTGGAAAGCATTAGCTCAGGATAGGGATGTATGGAGAGCTTATGTCCGCGCGGCCATGAACCTACGGGTTCGATAGTGCCAGTGAGTAAGTAAGTAAGTAAGATATCCAGGGAAACAATTTTTTTTGTAGAGCTGTGTTATTCATGTTTGTACGAGCCGTCACTGCTACACACAATCTGACTGGTGTGTGCATCTGTATTTCAGTGAAGATCGTAGGAATGGGGTTAAATATTTCACGACTTGAAGTGCTATTCAACAAGACTCTTCTAGAAACTTCAATATAATTAAAATTGCTATTCTCCACGTCGCTATCAATTTATTCTTTTCAAAGCTCAATAATCTCGCCGCATTGAATGTGGAACATTCTGATAACCACTAGAATAGAATATAAGATATCTATTGGTGAATAATTGCGAAGTCATAAATCTATAACTTCATATTCAACCACACAAGAGAAAAGCATTCTAACATCCGTTATGTGCCATCCTGTGTTTTCAAGGATTTGATACTCGTATTTTATTCATTGTGAGTAGCCCGAGAACAGAGCAGGATGGAAGTAATCCGTCCTTGTTTCAGGAAATTAACTGATAACAGCACATGAATAAGTTTGAAGGTGCGTACAATCCTTCCGCTCTTTTATTCATATGGTTTTGTACTCAAGCTCGTAAAAGGTTAAGCTGCATGAAGAACTAAAATAAAACTGCATCATCGCTACAGGGCTAGAAGGTCATTAGTCTACATGTAGACTGCAGGCCTCACATTCACATGTGTTAATCACAAATATGGGTGATCATCCAGGCACTATAGTGGTGATATGTTGTCAGAATTTGAGGTCCACAGCCGTTGTACCAGGTTTTATCAAACTGGGCTTTCTGCGTATTGTGGCAACCCAAATTCCTCATGATGCAGGGTGGGCACCAGTCCCATACAAGCCTTTTAACCTTCCGTCGGGCGCATTTAATCTGAGAGGCACAGGTTGTCAATTTTGTCCCATTTCACTGTCATCAGACGGCGTTGACGACTGGGCACCCGAGTAGCTGTTTATTTTCTACACGCTTTATATTAGCTTGACCTGTATATATCTATCTTTGTAACGGAATCTTTCAACGCGATTTTCACCCACTTAAAATCATTGGATCGACTTGAAAATTTGTATACTTGTAAAGGACCCGTGACAATACAATAATTTCATTTTTTTCTAAAATCCTGGTCAGAATCATCAGAAAATAAAAAAAAGTGTCTTTGTATCTATGTAACGGAATCTTTGAACACGATTTTCACCCACTTAGAAACATTGGATCACCTTGAAACTTTGTATACTTGTAAGGACCCGTGACAATACAATAATTTCATATTTTGTTTCTAAAATCCTGGCCAGAATCATCAGAAAATAAAAAAAAATGAAAAATGGTATAATAGGTTACGGACTTGTCGACTTTTCAGTCAATCGTTGTAAGAGCTCAGTTGGTAGAGCGGTGAACTGTAGTGGTATATAATTTCAGTAATCCATAGGTCGCTGGTTCAAATCCGGCTGGGAGGGTTTTTTTAGAACTGTATTAGACTAAAACAAGTCACTTTATTAGAAAACCGAACTAAAAAAATGTGAAACAATTTTAATTTCGAACACGCTTGGGATAAAATTAGGGTGTTAACAAAAAAATCATCTCCAACACATATGGAATAAAACTAGAGTTATCAACAAAAAGAAACTAATTTTACCATCAAAAGCGTGCTGTGCTTTTCATGATTTTTACATTTTCTTCTTAGAGACTTTACTTTTACCAATATCTGTTTATTATCAAATGTGTTAATTGATATAGAGCACCCCACGCTTTTGATGGTAAAATGATTTTCTTTTTGTTGATAACTCTAGTTTTATTCTATATGTTTTGGAGATGATTTATTTGTTGACCACTTTAATTTTATCCCAAGCGTGTTGGAAATTAAAATTATTTTTCATTTTTTAGTTCAGTTTTCTAATAAAGCGTGTTGTTTTAGTTTTTTAAAACTATTATTTAAACCTTCCGTAAACAACTACACCACTCAGTTTGCTCTCTACCTTTACTACGGCGGATTGTAAATGTTTTGTTCAGATAAGCTCATTGCGCCCGAAGTCGTTACATTATTGAAGATGTGTATTTTGAAAATATTTTCAAAAAGAAAAATATTTATTTAACTTATTTAGACTAAATAATGTTATATTCTTGAATAATTTTGCTAAAAATATAGGCTAAATGTTGCGGAAAAGAGAGAGGGAATAAATAGTTGGTTCTGCAGCGTAGCGGAGTCGCAAACACACAGTCTTTTACATACCCCCGAGTAATAAGTCTAGTGGAGTGATGTCTGGTGAACGTGGCGGCCAGCAAATTTGTCCGCTGCGTCCAATCCACCTATCTCGGAAGGATTCCTTGAGTGAATTCCGAACATCTAGGCTCCAGTGTGCTGGGGCTCCATCTTGCTGAAAGATTACTTGGGGATGCAGATCAGCTACTTGGGGGTACAAGAACTGTTCCATGATGTCTTGGTATACCGGGCCAGTTATTGACTTCTCAGGGAAGAAAAAAGGGTCTATAATCATGTTCTTCATCAGGCCGCACCAAACGTTTACTTTTGTGCTATGATTGCAGTGAAGGACCTGCCTTCTGGAAGAATTGCTATGGATGGATGGATGGATCTTATTAATCAAATCTGCATTTAATTTTTAATATTAGAGTTAATTGTTATTGTTATATTCTGATGTAACATATGTTTGTCCTGGTGAGTGGAAGAGAAAGCCACATGGCCTTAACTCCACCAGGCTAAATAAATAAATACAAATAATGTGTGCGATAAAGAGTTTAATATCAATATAAGGTCCGGATGGCACGTGGCATGTAAAGGTATACTGGACTCAGTATTTTAGTCTACTGGCGCTTTTCATTGTGATTAGATATGTCTATTTTGCAGGGATAAGTATTTAGCATATCAAGCGGCGTTGTCACGTTTTATTCACTGGCACTAACATATTATATTATAATAATTGTGCAAAATACAAAAGTGCAACCCTGTTAAGATAATTGAGGTGCTCAGATTAATAACGGCATCGAATTTTGAGATAAAAGCATGACCGTGCACAGCTGTCATCTACCTTTCATGTGATGAAGTATCATACGAATTGGAATATGGCAAAGCTCTCATTTTCCACCTTTAAAATTTGTCCGTAGTGAAAACTTTCTCAGCGAAAAAATGACATTTATCTTAAAATATACTTTGATTGGAATCTGCCGTTATTATTCCAAGCGCCTCAGTTATATCCACGTGGAGTTGACGTGGAAAACGTCGTTTTATACATCAATTTTATTGCGAACACGTTATTGGCAGATAACTGTTTTCAGATTTTGGTGATTGGAGCGGCGTCTTAGAAGCCTCTAACAAAACCTCCCCGGTTCTGCCTGGCAGTAACAATATATTTTTTAAACCAGAGAGAAACAGTTGCCTTTGTTGCCGACTATAAACTAAAATACAGAGTTCACTATACCTATAAGGTGAGAGGTTAAACTTCGATGTAAAAGATTAAGTAGTAGCGTTGATGTACTATTTTCTAATCGATAAATTTTACACCTGATGTCTAGAATAGATTTCAAATTAATCTGTAGTAAATTTGGTGTTGAGAATGTGTGCGGTTCTGTTTATAGCAATTCTTCCGTCGGATGAAGATTTAGCCTGCGGGGTTCCTTTTGTTTTCTGCAAGAATAAGCAATGTGTCGGCATTGGGTTTCACCTTCTCTTTTACCGTCTTCATCATCCTTCAGAAAACACTTTCACTACAAAAACTTTAAAAAATGCACTCTTTTATTCTTCTATGTATATCCATCCATAGTAATTCTGCCCGAGGGTAGGTCTTTCACTGCAATCATAGCATTTCCATGCTATGCTTTGTAGCTTTACTAGGGAATTATAGGTGTGGTAGCTTCCTGTTGCTTTCCATACTGGTGAAGGATGATGATGACTATTTAAACTCATGCCCCAAATGGGACTTAATGGCCAATTACGTTTCAATGATTTCTGTTTTACAACCAATCAGAGTCGTGTTTCACGAAATATTTATCAGTGTTATAATTACCATATTAAAGAAGGCTCCTCCTTTTTAATATTCTGAACAGGCCTAACATTATTTTGCAGTGACTGAGCCTGTGAGAAATACGGCTACCAGATTGTATATATAGTGCATGAATGCCAACACATGCCGCATGCGGGAGTTAATATAAAAACGATGTTACCAGTCTCTGGTTTTTAAGAGCGAAGGATTCGCTGTGTCTCACTTCCCACAGCTTCAATTTTTTTAACGTTTTCCTAATTTCATGCAAGTAATGGGCCATGGATTGAAACAGAAGGCAATCAGAAGGTGAGAGATCAGATCCATATGCTGGGTGTGGTAGCAGTTCGATTCTTTCCAATTCCTGAATAGTTTTCTTAGTTGCTTTTGCAATATGAGATCCGGTCAGATTTGAACCAGCGACCCTCGTAATTTCATGAACTCGTTCCATTTGTTGAGAATAAAGATCCGCATTGGCTGCACGCCCGTTTGTAACAATCTCAGTAAATCACATCTCTAAATTCAGGAGACACACGATATTACATTAAAAATAGTCATTACTTATGACACAACATATTTATTATTATTATTATTATTATTATTATTATTATTATTATTCTATATGAATGGCATCCGAACAGAAAGAGGAAAAGAGGAAGACCAAGGTTAACATGGAAGGAAAACATGAAGACAGTAATGCAAGCTAGAGGGCTAAGCATCGAAGATGCCCAAGACCGTAGGCTTTGGAGGTTTGGCACGGGAAGACGGCAGCAGCTGTAAAAACCCGAAGATAGAGAATAGATTATTATTATTATTATTATTATTATTATTATTATTATTGTCAGTATCAGTAATATTATTATTATTATTATTATTATCATTTTTATTGTTATTAAAGTCGATAAGAATATTTATAAAGTGATTGAAGTACGGAAATTGAGATGTTCTGGGCATGTCAAAAGTATGGGGGAAAGAAGAATTCCGAAAATGATCTTAAAATTGAATGCCGAAGGCGAAAGAAGGAGAAAATCACGAGATCAATAGAGGAGTCAGGAGGAGAATGGACAGGAAAAATTTCAGAGAAGAAGACGCTCAAGATAAAAATTTGTGGTAGAATAAAATTATCATGGGTTGAAATAAAATTGTTGTATGGTATACATATCCTTAAATACAATTATTTTCAGTATTATTATTATTATTATTATTATTATTATTATTATTATTATTATTATTATTATTAAATCCATAGAAAAAACTAAGGTAATGGCATTCCAAGGGAAAAATCAAATCAGATCCAAAATAGTAATAGGAAACAAAGTCATAGAACAGGTGAACCATCTCAATTATCTAGGATGTGACATTTAATTTAATTATATTAATGATATAACTAATTAAATAACAAAATTCCAGGGAATATGTGGTACGATAAAACGATCACTAAATAATAAAACAACAAGAGAGTCCCAATTGAAATTTTATAAAACATCCTGGCAGTACCGGTACTGCTATATGGATCAGAAGCCTGATCTAAGTAGAATAACGGCGGCAGAAATGAAATTTTTTGATATGTTAAAGGGTGCACTAAGGAAGACAGAATCAAGAACACAGAAATAAGACAGGAACTTGAAATATTTGCAATAACTGATAAAATAGATACATATAGACAAAAATGGAAGCAACACATAGACAGAATGAATGAAGATAAATATCCAAAACAAATAACAAAATACAAACCTAAAGGCACCAGAGATGTGGGCAGACCTAGAAAGAGATGGGCTGAAGTCGGAACGGGTCAACAGACCTAATCCATGAATGCAGATGATGATTATTATTATTATTATTATTATTATTATTAATATTGTTTTTCTATTATTATCTTTATTATTATTATTATTATTATTATTATTATTATCATCATCATCATCATCATCATGAAGATATTCAGAATTGGAAAAAAGTAAGACATAAATAACAGAAAAAATAATTAAATGAATATATAAGTTATAAGCCATTATGTTGGTGTGTGTGTTTGTGTTTTTGTCTTATGTTGCCTCGGAAATGGCCTTGATATTGAGCTGATTACGTACTCATTTGGGGAAACCCTCCTTGTCCTTGTGTGGTCGAAAAACTTGAATGTGATCAGCAATTATAAAATCCCTTTCTCGACATATCGTGCCAGTGTAAGGCCCGGCTGATGTGCGTCGGCCTGTAAAATGTACCTGTAAGTTTAGATATTAATCTGAGATAAAAATAGTAAAGGGATTAATTTACAAAATCTCTTCTGATTACAACTCTCACAAAGAATTCCATGCTATGGATATATGGAGAATTTAATTAAATTTTACTTCGAATATTTTATGTTAGTCGATCAACTTTTTCATTGAATCGTCTGAAAAGATATTAAGAATATAGAAACTTTTTTTTCGATTTATATTAGGTTATAGGTAGAAAATTACTATCAGTTTTCATCAATATTATTTAATAGTGAACTTCTTTTCTCCACAATCCAATTGTGTGCTTATTTCAATTGCCAAAGGACTCGTAAATCTCTAAATATAAAAATGAATCAAAACTGTCATCTTTAACTAACTAATTAACTAACTAACTCACTCACTGGCTCTATCGAAACTGTAGGTTCATGGCAGCGCGAACATAAGCTCTCCAAACATCCCCATCCTGAGCTAATATTTTCCAATCATCCCCTATATAATCTACTTGATACAGGTGTATTTGTAGGTATTTGTTTATATTATTAGTTTTATTTTTTATTCATGGAAAAATAATGCACGTACGGCCAAGCAGGCCCGTGCGCAATGTAAATGCATATTTCTTTCTTTACTTCCTTCAAATCATGGTTAATGATATTTCCCCAACTCGTTCTTGGTCTACAAACTTGACGCTTTCTCTCTAGTTTTCCTATAAGAAGCATCCATGCACGTCTCTCATTTCCCATTCGTGCCACATGTCCTGCACATCACAGTCTATGAGACTTAACTCTTCTTATTATATCTGGCTTCCTACAAATATCGTGTAGCTCATTGTTATGCAGTTTTCTCCATGCACTTGTCTGTTCATGTCTCTTGGTTCAAAACTTTTCTTAAGTACTTCATTATCAAATACTAGTAATCTTCTTTCCTCCCTTAAAGTAAGACTCCATATTTCGTATCCATATAATATAACTGGGAGAATAACAGTTTTATTGGCTATATCTTCAGTTTGACTTTTTTTAAAGAGTTGGGACGACAAGAGTCCCTGTAATGCATAATAGCATGCATTTCATATTGCCAATTTAATTAAATTTTACTTCGAGTTTTTTTTTACATTACACTATTTAACTCATGCCCCAAGTGGGAGTCAATGACCAATCACATTTCAATGAATTTTGATTTACAACCAATCACAGTCGTCTTTCACTTCGATTTTATCAATTTAATTTTATCATATTAATATGAAGCTCCTCCTTTTTAACATTCTGAATAGGTCGGTGCATTATTTTGCAGTGATTGACTCTCTATGAAATACGTTGAATAAATAACATTTATATATTAAGATGTAAGAATCCTAGAATGTAAGGCTGTCAGATAATGTATATAGTGAACGATTGTAAACAGATGCTGCTTGCGGTATATAATATAAAAACATTTATAGTAATTGATTACACAACAAAAAAAAATAAACCGCTGTTTTCACTTTCTTAAACGTATTATTTCCCAGGCACTTACGTTCCAGAAAAAATATAATTGACATATTTACATCATAGGACATTAGAAATGAATTAATAACCTATAAAGATGGTTATAAACAGTTTGGTGTGTTTAATTTTTTCTCCACTAATGTGCATTCTTACAATATTGCGATCCTTTGGCAATAAATAATATGATCTGTTTGTAGTGACTATTTAACTCATGCCCCAAATGGGAGTCAATGACCAATCACGTTTCAATGATTTCTGTATTACAACCAATCAGAGACGTGTTTCACGAAATAATTATCAACGTTAGGATTATCATATATTAAGCAAAGCTCCCCCTTTTTAATATTCTGAACAGGTCTGACCGTTATTTTGCAGTGACTGAGCCTATAACAAATACGGCTACCAGATTGTATATAATAGTGCTTACATGTCAACATTTGTAGCAATTGATTATACCACCAAAAAAGAAACCACTGTTTGCACTTTCTTAAATGTATACGACATCAAAAATGAATTAATATACAGATTGATGTGTTTCATTTTTTCTCCACTAGAGAGCATTCTTACAATATTGCGTTCCTTTGGCAATAAATAGTATGATCTGGTTGCAGTGATAAACAAAAGAAGCAGTAGAAGCGTAGGCTACCTATCGTTTCTCATTAGTTTTTCAAACATCACCGTTTACTTTAAATATAAAAATATTTTTAAATAACTGTAGTTAAATAATGATTTGTGAGTAAACAGCTTTATTTTATTCGTTAAATAGTCCTAACAAATGCCACTCTTGATTTCCAAATTCTCTAGATAAATTCACTCCTCACTTCGTGAGTCGTGAATTTATCGATAATTTGGAAATCACTCGTGGCATTACTTATGATAAACAAATTAAACATAATAATCGTTTCTCATTTGTTTTCCATCATCGCCATTTATATTAAATATATAAATATTTTAAAATTACTATATTTAAACAACGATTTGTGAATAAACAGCTTAATTTTATTCGTTAAATAGTCCTAACAAATGCCACTCTTGATTTCCAAATTCTCTAGATAATTTGGAATTCACTTGTGGCCTTACTTATAATAGTCTGCTTCTACTATGAATAGTTTGAAAAATATATCCAGAATATAAAAGCGCTTTCACGATTTATATTAGGCAATTGATAGAAAACTAATATCAGTTTTCATAATAAGTGGAGTTTTCTTCTACACAAAATCATTGTGAGTGTATTTCGATTTAAAAAGGACTGGTAAATTTCTAAATCTAAAAAGGAATTAAAAAGTCATCTCTATTACTAATAATTTTATTTTCGTTATACAGGGTGTAACAGGACCTGACCGAAAAATCATATGTATGATAGGCCAAACAGACATAATAATTTTTTGTGAAGGAACATACAGTCGCAAACACGTCGTGTATGAGTTATATGGAGATGAAGATGTTCATCCGTAAGGATCAGAATAGAATACAAACAATTCTACACGTATAATTTTATTGAAAAAATTAAATGTTTTTATAATAAGTGTTAAAACAATAAGTGTTTTGACGTCGCCAAAAATAATCCTTCCATCATCAACCGTGCTGGCCGATCGTTGCTGCGACGATATCAAATATGCAATGAGGGTCGACTGTTTGAACACTTATTGTAAAAACATGTCTTTTTCATAAGTAATGCCACGAGTGATTTCCAAATTATCGATAAATTCACGACTCACGAAGTGAGGAGTGAATTTATCTAGAGAATTTGGAAATCAAGAGTGGCATTTGTTAGGACTATTTAACGAATAAAATTAAGCTGTTTACTCACAAATCATTATTTAACTATAGTTATTTTAAAATATGTATATATTTAATGTAAACGGCGATGTTTGAAAACAAATGAGAAGCGATAGGACGCTTCATCTGCTTCTTTTGTTTATCACTGCAATCAGATCATACTATTTATTGCCAAAGGAACGCAACATTGTATGAATGATCTCTAGTGGAGAAAAAATGAAACACATCAAACTGTATATAAATAATTTCTGATGTCGTATGATGTAAATATGACAATTATATTTTTCTGGATTGTTACCTGGGATAAATACATTTAAGAAAGTGCAAACAGTGGTCTCTTTTTTTGGTGGTATAATCAATTGCTACAAATGTTTTTATATTAACTCCCGCACGCGGCATGTGTTGACATTCATGCACTATATATACAATCTGGTAGCCGTATTTCTCGCAGGCTCAGTCACTGCAAAATAATGGTCAGACCTGTTCAGAATATTAAAAAAGGAGGAGCTTTCTTTAATATGGTAATTATAACACTGGTAAATATTTCGTGAAACACGACTCTGATTGGTTGTAAAACAGAAATCATTGAAACGTGATTGGCCATTGACTCCCATTTGAGGCATGAGTTAAATAGTCAATAAAATGATACGTGTACATTTGTTTGTATCTTCCTACCCTTACGGGTGAACAACTTCATCTGGGCATAACTCATAAACGACGTGTTTGTGAATATATGATCTTTCACGAAAAAAAAAAAGATCCTCTCTGCATGGCCTATCATCCCTATCATTTTGTCGGTGAGGTCCTGTTACACCCTGCATTGAAAATTTGGTTCTTTATTTTTTCCTCGTTTCGGAATGAAATAAACTTGTAGTAATTCAATATTCTTATTTAGAAGGGGTATAACTCGGAGGAAATGGAATAAATGAACACAGATTTTTTAACACGTTTCGCTCATTGTACAGAGATAGAATGCAATCAGTAATGGAAATGTGTTTACATTGTGTTTATTCTCGCAAAAGTACGTCTTGCAAATAAATAGAAGTAGAAATGGAGAAAGAGAGAGACAGACAGAATTAATCATAAATGCGATGTACACATAGTTCTACTTTATGAATTTGAAATTTTGTCATTAACAATGCTGCCATCTTTTGTCTAGCTATTCATAAGGCTATCCTTTCCACGTGTCATTTTCCAAGAATAATATTAATTAAAAATTATTCTAGCCAGCTCTCTACTAATTTACATATCAATTATGTTTTTCTGTACAAAGCAATGGAGTTCTCAAATATAAATAATATGAATCCAATACGTCTCTCATGGGGACATGGGTGCTCCCCTAGCGGGAGTTTCTCTACCTTGCACAATTTAGTAATTCTTATTTATCTACAGATGCCAGTTATCCTTTGAATTGGCAATGTATCCTGTAGGATACATCGGTTTTTTGAATGTATTTTATTTCTTTTATAAAACAGAAGAAAGCGGGCGAGAAGAAATTAGGAATACTTAAACGTCATAAAAAAAATAAAGTTAAAATATGTACCTTCTTAGGTTAGTGCCGTCGTCCTCAACTTTTAAAAAATATATGTATCATATGTTGTTTGTGTGAAGGCCTTTCAGAATCTCCATTCATTCATCAGCAGGTCTTTCTTCGCTACATTTATTGATGTTCTCGATGCTAGTTTTAATGTAGTGTACGGACAACACTGCATTAAGACCAGCATCGAAAACATCATTAAATGTAGCGAAGAAAGGCCTGCTGATGATGGAATAGAGATTCTGAAAGGCCTTCAGACAAAAGCTTATATATATATATATATATATATATATTTTAAAAGTTGAGGACGACGGCACTAACCTAAGAAGGTACATATTGTAACTTATTTATTTTATTTTATGACTATCCACCTCAACGGTTTTAAATAATGAATTTTATTAGTATTTATATTACTTATAAGTGTGTCGTATTACACAACATACTTAACAATCATAGTTATGTATGATTTCGTTTTCAGTGCGGTCCGCCACATTTAAATAACAGACATGAGAAAATATTTTATTGCAAATTTAAGGGTTAATTACATGTGGTCAGCACATCGCTACAATGAGATATCTAGAAGGAATCTAACGTGTTACTTGGATGAGGAAGGTCGGTTAATTTTTTTCTCGAAGGCACTTAAATTGCACTCTCTTTCACTTCTTTTCAATCTTCTGAATCCCTACACTCCTAATTACTTGGCGTTGCCTTCTTACCACAATATTGACACTAGGTCACAAGATAACAGTCTGCTAACAATCCCTCTTCATAGCACTTCCTCTTATTCTACTTTTTTCACAGTAGCCTCTGCCCGCTCCTGGAATTTCCTTCCTCAAGATATCAGGGGCTGTCGCACACTTGTCACTTTTAAGTCAAGCTTATACAAATGCATGTTGTTAAATAATTTTTTTTTCCGACAACTAAATTTATTCTATGTCATTATTAGTTTTTTTATGAATTTTCTGTCTTGTACATTTTATATTTCAATCATTAACTCTAGATTGAATCAAATATTTTCTAAATAATAATTATTATATTGTAGACGTACCAGGTATATTTATGTTTATTGTAATTTAGATGTAAGAATAATTTTTGTATATTTTTAACCTGGTTGACTGGTAGAGGAGGCCTTAAGACCTTAACTGTGCCAGGTAAAGTAAAGCTATTATTATTATTATTATTATTATTATTATTATTGTTATTATGATTATTATTGTGATGATGATTATTATTATTATTATTATTATTATTATTATTAGTTCATGCTTGAAGTTCAATTACGAGATCGAAAATATGAAAACTCTAGACCCGTGTCTTAAAGTCCCTCCCGGAGGACTTGCACTTAGATTTTTTCATCCTATTGGAATTGAGTACCATTGTAGATGCTGATGATGAAAGATTGTTTTCTGAAAGGCCTACAATTTTAATGTTTGTCAATTACACTGGTCAACATCATTTTTGACTCATGAGTACCAATAGTTGTACTTAAAGCATTTTTTATCGTATTTTCAAATATGTATTCGGAATTTCTCCTTCACCCACAGTTTTCTTTTTTATTTCAATTTCAATTAATGGATTTAAATATTTTTTTTAATGAACATTTTTTGTCCATTTGTCCATTGTAAAATAAAACGCGAAACACTTTCATCAGGAAATTTCAACTATGGAAAAGAGATATCAAGGCAAATGGAATCCTAATATGCTGGCCGATTATTGTTGGACCATCAAGACGGATACTCCACAGACGAAATATAGCAGAAAATCGTTATATTTTACTTTCTAGGTGTGTTCGAATTTTGTGTAGTTACGAATGTAGAAAATATTAAAGTGTTTGAAATTATAAATTCCTGTCTCTCGGAAACCTTGCGTGATGGAGAAAAACCGATATCATATTTGAATTCAGGAGACAAAATGCTATCAGAATCACATATTTTTCTTTCTGAGGCAAAAGAAGTTTCTTTTTTGTTGCTCAGTGTTATTTTCCCCAAAACTATCTTAGATTTCTTTGTAAGAGATTGAACGTTTATGCGTAACTTATAACCTGCGAAAATATCTAAAGGTATAAGATTAAGGTCTTCCTCTTATAAGGATTGCACCTTATTGGTTCATTCAGGCTCCAAGTATCATAGCTCCTGTGTCCATCTATATCGGGTGCGTCCCCCATATATTTTTTTCCTCTTCTCGGTTGATATTTCAGACTTTTCCAAAGCAATCCGTTAATATCCATTCTACAGACATGTTCATACTATTTATATTGATTAATGTAATAATTTAAAGCAAAATTTCAGCATTACTCTGATATTAATTAATTGATATTAATCTTTATTTACAGTTGTGGTGCAAGAGTATGAGGCCAAAGTTTACGACTCACAGGTACTTCCTGGAAACACTGCGGTTTTCGTATGCCGAGTGCCAAGTTTCGTCAGAGATTTTCTCACAGTTACATCCTGGGTCCAGGATGACGTGTTCAACATCTACCCCACTACAGAGGGCGGTAAGTAGAATACCAATATCATATTACTTTAATACATTATTTAGGAATGTTAATTTGAGAAAATCCTAGGTTGAAGTGCGCATATTTCTTTCTGACCTTATATTTTGATCTCCGACTCGGAGTAAAATCATTTTCAAATCTTGAAAAGCGAGGGAGTTGATATAGAGGCTGTTAGTTAAGATGCCTACAAAGGCAGGTGGAAGTGAATTTTAAGATTCACCTTTTCTGTATCTTAATCTTGCTCAATGTGTGTTCGACACTGATAATTCGTTTGTAATAACGGAGTAGCATTTGCGTTAAAAATGATCATAACTCGAGTGAACTATAATAATTCAATAATTCGTATAACTCTCGTTACATAAAAGTTGACTAGGCAAGAGGCGGATTTTTGTGACCGAAGAAATAAGAAAATACGCATCCATTTATCAACTAAAATAAAAAAAAATATTATCTTATAGTTTAATTAATATTTTAATCATTTATACTAATTATCCATTCATATAACATTTGCAAATTTTCACCCTACGTTGTAACTGTTCGGTCATTCATGGAATTTCCAAAAATAAAAGCTACGTTCGAACAATTTATCATGGAACCTTGGACTTACCAACAGTGGGCCTATGCTTGTTATTTAAACTTGGCTGACGACTTAAAAATCCCCGAAATATGACTAAAATATGAATTTATTACAGAAATTAGTATAAATATGACAAAAAATCTAGAAAAAAGTAAAATATGACTTTTACGGCAAAATAAAAATTATTAAATTTGTTATGAGAACTGTATAAATATTATTTACATATTCGAAATAAAAAATAAAGCTTTTAAAAATATGACATGTCAAAACAATCCGACCCTTAGTTACAAGTCTGAAATTTATTTAGCATTTTTAAATACGTTTAATAAGTATTTAACGCTTTTCTGACAAAGGACCATCATCACTGTTAAGGGAGAATATCTACCTTTGAGGTATCGGTAGCGTTTTTTGTCGTTAGTATAACGGAAAACATAACTCTACTAAGCATTTGGACACTTTCATTTTAACTCACGAAACCCGAAATGAATATTGTTACGTGTCGCGTACAGCGCCGTTTGAATTGCTCGGGCGAGTCCCCCATGGCGAGTTAGAGGACCCGCACAGCTGGCGAATTATCTCAATCGCCTTGCCTGATGGTTCTAGCGATGTCTCCCTCCCCGTTGCAAGAAAGATCCATGTCTAGAGGATTCTGGGCATCGAAGGTACTCGAAGCTGTTTCTGCAGCTTTCCTCGCGCTTATAAAAGGACAGAGGCAGGAGACCGCAGTCAGTTTGCGATGGTCAGTCTTATGGTAAACAGTGTGACAATAAGTTTTGGCGAATTTATTTATCAGTGAGTGGAAAATTGTTCTGAGATAACAATTGAAAGAAGATTATTTTTTATTTGTATCCGTGAACAGTGGTTTGTTGATAATTGAAGAATTAAATAAAGAGTTTAATGAATTTTTTAATAAATTCATTGTGCTTAATTTACGGCTAAATAATCTAAAAGGAAAACCGAGGCTATCACGGCACAATATTATAATATTGAGATTACTTTGTGAGTAACCTGATATAATGTTAGAAGGAAGGTGATAGTAGAGGAGGACCCTACATTCCCTGCCTCCCTAAAAAGACTGCCACTACAGTATAGTCGCTTTTATAGCCGGCAGCGAATCACACTAAGCTTTTGGTCAGATGACTAGCTGACCAGTGAATGTCGTCAAGTTTATGCATGACAGACACACGTCACACTTACCAAGTCTACCCTTGAGCTACGGATCAGAAAAATACAATGAACTACCATTGTTATCAGGCTCTTTTTCGAAATAATCTCTAACGTTAAGGAATGTTTCTCTGGTTTACGAATTGATAGTCTTCCGATTCCTCCGCGGCATTATGACGCCTAAAATCCACTGACAACACAACGCTGTAATAATACTCCAACTGATTCGTTCCACACAAGTCCGTACTACTGACTTGGCAACACTTGTCTTGCAATCTATGTGCAGCGGTCGCGCCAAAAATCGTAAAGGCGTGGCTATGCCGGAATTAAGAACGGCTCGACAATAGCATAGACAGAATTTTAGTATGGAACTCTAAAAAAAGGAACACGAAATAGAACACTTACAAAAAAGTACGACAGTTTCTGCTTAACACTGTTTGAGATAATACAATATATTCAGTCCCACTCCCAACAAGTCAATCATATTACTCTTACAGTATATTGGATGGTGGATACTCCCATTGCTGCCTCATTAACTCTCTCTAGCTCATTCGCATGTGCATAACGAGATATAATGAAAAAAATTATCATTGCCATAGGCTTCATGCATTGGACTATTTGATCCGTTCCGTCTCCAGAGTTTATATATTGTCTTGCCAACCTTTTTAGGTCTTCGAATTCATCTGTTACTCTATCACTGAACACACTCATTTGTGGTCTGTACCTATATTAAAGAATTGTCTTTTTATCATTATTCTTTTCATTAATCACATTATTAAACAAATAAAAATGATGCATCATAGTGCGTTTTATACTTTGAAACTTTCTCCTACATTTGTTTTGTCTTTTATTAATTCCTAATGTATTTAATTACCTTCTTCATTCTGGCGTTAATCTGTTCTATATCATTTTGTTCATTTTATTTCCCCTTGTACTACTTTTTTTCATGTGCCAGAATGTATTCCTTATTTTGAAAACTGTCTCCAAAATGTACACATTTTGTTTTCCCTCACCCTATAACTAAAACCTTGCAATATATATATTCTATACCTATTACATCTGTAATTGAACTGCACCGGAGCACGAGCACTTGCTCATTCGGATGCTAATACTGTGTATAACATTTACTTGTGAATACAATTTATTCTTATTCTAGAGAAAATGGTGTATAAATATTGTTCAGAAGTTTCCTTAAAACTGAGTGAAGGTCACGTTTTAGCTGACATCTATTTTTAACATATTCCATTTGATTCAGTGACTTTAAAGAATTCTATGAAATCGATTATATATATTTAGTTAAATTTATCAATGAGGATTTAATATTTACCACGTACAAGATCACTGAACTTGCAAAAATTGGTTGTTCTCAAGCATTCCTGCTACGTTTTTTTTTTTCAAACATTGGGGGAGAGTCTTAAGGTCCTCGTCCCATCCCCCAGCCTTGTGTAAAAGGAAACATGCATGTTCTAAAGTGTGCAACTTATTTTGCGGAGTTAACGAGTCCTTCATACACAAACATGTGAATATATTACTTTCTACTGTATTATATATTGTCTATTTTATTAATATTGGACCGTAATAGTTGCTATTATTAAGAGTTGCAAACACTTTGCAATTATTTTATAAGTTTAATAATATAAAATGAGATTCATTGGTGTGAGTATGTAATTGATGTCAGCACTTTTCTACGACTGTCATTACATAATGCGTCTAATTCATGTTGTAACGCATGTGGTCTGGCCGCTTGTCGGCTGGGAGGTCATGCAACCGCCGCTAAACAATTTCAGTGGCGGCGGAGCATGGAATTTCGAAAAGTGTTAGCCGTCGTTTTATTTAAAGTAATATATATATATATATTTTTTATATCATTTCTAATTAGTAAATGAACTTCTAAAAAGAACGACAGGCAATATTAGGAGTATCAAATATCCATCCATCCATAGCAATTCTGCCCGAGGGCAGATCTTTCACTGCAATCATAGCATTTTCATGCTAGGTTTGCAGCTTTATTAGGGAATTGTAGATGTGGTAGCTGCATCAAATATAATAAACTAATATATGTATACGGCTTAGAAAATCCAAGGGGGTAATTGAATATCCATCCATAGTAATTCTGTCCGAGTGCAGGTCTTTCACTGCAATCATAGCCTTTTCATGCTATGCTTTGCAGCTTTATTAGGGAATTATTGATGTGGTAGCTTCCCATTGCTTTCCACACCGATGAAAAATGATGATGCTAATGATAAGGATGATGATGATGGCCGGATGATTTTCGGGTACCGTTGGGCCTTAAGCTTCCAGGCATTTGTCTTACAGGTGAGGAAAAATCCTGAACCTCACCCAGGAGCCTGTACAGACCGGGAAACGAACCCGAGCCCTCTGCGTGTCAAGGCAGCACGCTACCTCGAGACCACAGCAGTGCACAATTTCACATATTAATAGTTAATTAAATATATAAATGCATGATTTTAAAACACAGATATTCGTCTCCACGACCAGCCTGTTTCTAGAGCTTATAAGTGAGCTCTATATGTCGGTAGCCTCGTCTTCTGTTAAAGATACGAAGGGTAAGATCTCTTGTTTTATATTACTGAATAAAGTAGCGGATATAGTACATATTGTTTTGTACATCATGTGATGTGCCAACGATCACAGTAGAAATTTTCAAATCGTTTAATTTCTCATCTATAGTGCAACAATTTAATATAATTAGGCCCTACCTCTTTTGTTAGATTAGGAGTTTTCTGTATGGCCTTAAATGACAGCTCTTGTTCGACTAGGAAACTCACAGCATCGATTAGGCAGCTAACAATGAACTTGTTTCCTTTAACATTTTTGTTATGCTTATCCGTATAAATTTTGATAGCCCGGCTTCGAGATTCTTCAATTCTAGTGGCCAAACGTATGTAGCGTTATTTCACAGTTAACATGGACTTCAGACAGTTCATGTCGTTTTTCATCACACGAAAACTATTTACATCAGAAACCCCCTTTGTTGTCCAAACATTTTTCTCCGTCGAAAATAGAAGGCAGGGCTAACAGTAAAGGGAACATGACTTCGTGCAACCATATGTCATCTTCATACCAACCTTCATGTCCGTCATTAAACGACGCAATTCTGTTTTTGTTTGCCTTATAATGCAAGTTTAATTAGGAATTTTTTATAACATTTTTTTATTTTTTAAGTAAGTTTCTGCAGGTAACCGGATGACTTTAACAAGTCTTCAATAACTCAAACACATTCCTCTCCCATGATAATATTTATTTAGTGGTTTAATTACTGTATTTGATACGCTCAGAAGCACTACGTGTATACAGGACTTACTCGGAGCAACCGAAACCTCGCTATTAGACGTTTCTAGAGTGCTAACAGGGCAGCTACAGAGTAGCTTTGGGCTGCCTAGTATTCGGCTTGAAATGCAGCACGATGTACTGCCGATCAGATTGAATGCGCCGGCGCAAAAATTCTCAAGATCTCGTTCCATGTTAGCCTCGGGAGGACGGCTAACAGTGTGGGGATTTAAACACGTTAAAGCACATTGTATAGTATTTGAATGCTACAAGTATATACGCAACGCATACAATATACATTATTATGTTACTATTGTTTACAACATTTAGACTACTATCAAAGCATTGTTGTATTATTCTACCAGTTATATTATATGGGTGCGAAACATGGACTCTTACTTTAAGGGAGGAAAGGAGATTACGAGTATTTGAGAATAAAGTTCTTAGGAAAATTTTTGGACTAAAGAGAGATGAACAGACAGGTGAATGGAGAAGACTACATAACAATGAACTACATGGTCTTTTTAGGAAGCCAGATATAATAAGAACAGTTAAGTCCCGTAGACTGCGATGGGCAGGACATGTTGCGCGTATGGGGAATGAAAGACGTGCATGGAAACTTCTTGTAGGAAAGCCAGAAGGAAAACGCCCAGTTGGTAGACCAAGAATGAGGTGGGGGAACAACATTAACTATGATTTGAGGGAAGTAGATTATACAGGGAATGATTGGAAAGCATTAGCTCAGGATAGGGATGTATGGAGAGCTTATGTCCGTGCGGCCATGAACCTACGGGTTCGATAGTGCCAGTGAGTAAGTAAGTATCAAAGCATTGTTGTATCTCGTTCCGTATTATGTTTCGTTTTAATTAAATATCAAAAGAGTTAGAATTAGACTTTTGAAAGTGTTAGCCGGGCTGACAGTAGACCCTCCACCACTGAGTAAGCTTATGCACTCTGGCAACTTTACTCTTAAAACTTAGGAATGCACTTTATTGCATCGCGCTTCCGGGGGGGGGTCTTTCTCAACATGTTTTCTCTTAATAAACGTATCATATGTTCACCATAAAACTTCCACAATAAGTTTGATACACACAAACTTTCAGTGACACTTTGCTTACAGTTTATTTGTCGCGCAATTATTTCCAGTCACTGATGATTCCACTTGGCCCAATTTCTTCTGATTTCAGTTCACTGTATCTCTGTCACAACACAGTTAGCTTACTCCTGATCCTGGCAACAGTTTATATAAGACTGAAAATTACACTTCTCGGTTTCCAATTGAGACTTTTCTACTATGGAAGCTTCGAGATTCCTAACCTCTGGTCAGGAGTGGTATATGCGTGCAGAACCTTCAGGAATTGAATGCTAAACACACATCGAAATTTCTACGCGGGTCTTTCACTCGCGATTTTTCCATCCAGAAAACAATACGAGATCCGTACTCCGGCCGCCGTCCGCTTAATTCAAAGCTACTATACAATGTTTCACAATAATATACAACTTTTTGTGATTACAGACGATGCTGTATGTACTGTCAATTTTCTCTCACACGTCATTCAACCTTCTCAAGAAATTGTTATTCACAAGCACTTCTTCTTCTTCTTATTCCGTATTGAACCTAATTGTTATTTATATATTTTCTTTTAGTTTATTGAGCTTATGGGGATTAGTTTTGTATACTTTATTTAATATTTGCCATAGATAAAAATCACAAGATAAGAGATGGCGGTAAAGTAACAGACCATAAATTCCTACTTGTTTACACCTGAAATTTTCCCTGAGTTTTAGAACACAGTTTATTGTTCTGTATGTACGGTATTCCTAGTAACTTATATGTGAATGCCTTTCCAATATGAATATATGCTTTCCATTAATGCACAAATTATTATAATTATTGATAATTATTGGATAGCCAAAGGACCTACATTCATGCACATATATCATATAACAGAATGGGAATGGCCTAAACGGGAAGAGAACGCAAGCCGTATTGGCGGCAGTTGGATGGCTTTCTGCCCGGTGAGCAAGGTGCAGGTTTTCGTGACTACCTGAATCAGACTCGTTGTGTTCATTATTGAGTCCGTCACCGTCCGCAGATAAAAGAGATGCTTATATGTGACATACTGGCCAATTATGAAATTATATTTGTATATTTGTTATTTAAAGCTTTAATTTAAGATGGTAATTTTATTTATTTTTTAATGTGCATATAAACCAGAGATATAAAATAACTGAAGATGTAAATGTAATTACATTTATTCGATACGGGTCTACTGACTGCATATCTTATCAGGGCTTGCTTGGTTGATTAAATTTAACAGCGATCACCATATGCGAATATGTCCAATGTGCGGGAGCTTTGAAGACGAGATACATATATTAGGAAAAGTAACGATTTTGAATATTGAAGGCATCACTTATTACCGGAAAGATATCCAAATTCAAATCGTGAAAGATTGGCATGCTACGAGTTATTGGTAATCCCAGAAAATTGGATAAACTTGGGTAAATTTCTGGACAAAACGCGGAAAATAAGAACAACACTCATTCATGAATAAATTAATATGTTAACAAATTGCAATACCATTAATTCTTAACAATTCTACATAACCAAGTTAATGTATAATGTAATTGTATTGTTATCTAATTGTAATATTATTGTGTATTCTTTTTTGTTTTAAGTTATATTATTACCAAACATTAACCTATTGTAACGGACTGTTAACAGCACGTACAGCTTACTGCCCGTGCGACCCATGTTTTTAAATAACTTTTTATGTATCTTACTTTTAGTCTAATAAAAGTCCTTATGTTACTACATATTACGATTAGGGTGGAATTGATGAATATTTTTCCTTCCTACCTGAAAAAAATGTATTTTATGATTTTTATCTAACTTTAAACAAACCTCTTAAAGTTTATTTTTAGAAATTAGAATGTACAAGAATTTGGTCGAGTGATCTTATGGTTTGTCTTCTATTTAGGAATTCTGGCAGAAAGTTCCCTAATTACAATACCATATGGTGCATTGATGCATGTCCTTTGTCTTTGCTGTTTCCTGTGCGCGTGTATTCCATGGTGGCCTTACGCTCCGGTGGCAGTAATCAAGGGACAGCTACCATTGTGTCAGTCTCTTGTGTGTTGGTCCATTGAGTTTTCCCCTACTCTATGTATTGTGTAGTTAGATTTCTATGTCTGTGAGATAAACAAAAAAACAAGTAAGACTAGAGTAATAACCATAAAAACAAAGTAAACCTGCAATACAGCAATGAACAGTGCAAGAAATTAATTTCAGTCTCAGTACAGGCGTGGCTAACGCTAGCGGTTGGTCTGATTGGGATCACAGATTCGAATCCTGGCGGTAACAGAGGGGTATTGATGGATGGTCGTACCGGGATTTTTCGTGTTTTCTCGGGTTCTCCCGTTTACCAAATTTCATCTCATCATTAATGTATATTCCTCCTTTCCTTCGCCTTTATTTCATTTCACATTAATTTATTTCATATCTCCCTTTTATCTTAACTCGTGCTAGGATGTTGGGAAAAAGAAATAGTTTAGTTGGCAATCGACATGTGTAGAAAATTTGTGATTTGGGGGCCACATCAGGGTGCTCCGTCATGACTCCAAGCATGAATAATAAAAAAGAACAGAAGGGGCCAACGGTGGATTGTATTCCTCCCTCGCGGCCAAGGGCCAACACAAAAATTGAGGTCTGAGTCATGGGAGTAGAACCTGCTGTTTCGGACCTAGAAGACAACCTGAAACTTACATAACTTAGAGAATAATTTCATTTTATTCATCTCCATAATACTAGGATAGCGCATTAGGTCTCACAGGTCGCGGTACTCGGGAGAGTCTGCCATACCAACCTGAACAAACAACTAAATATATTAATTTATTTCATACAGTGCCTAATTTTTGTACTTAGCGATCTTACAAAAGTGCCGAAAATGGAACTTTACATTACTATATATATACTGTTAGTCTATACTGATGATGTAGTATTATTGGGCGATAGCGTGGAGACACTAGGGCCAACAGGCAAACTCTATTGAGTAACAAGAAGAAATTGGAATTCGAAGTAAACATCAATAAAACTGAATATATGTTCACACAGAAATATATTATATAATGGAAAAGGGCAGCTAATGACAAATGAGGGACATTTTGAAGAAGTGGCTGAATTCAAATACCTATGAAATAATTAAAAATAAGAATGATATGCAAAAAGTCATAAAACGTAGGCTTAATTCTGGAAATGCGAGTTATTATGCATTACAGGGACACTTGTCCCAACTCCTTTCAAAAAAAACTTAAACTGAAAATATAAAACAGTTATTCTCTCAGTTATATTATATGAATGCAAAACATGTACACTTACTTTATGGGAGGAAAATGATTACGAGTATTTGAGAATAAAGTTGGTAGGAAATTTTTTGGACCTAAGAGAGATGAATGCAGAAAACGCTACTGGGTTTTATAGGAAGTCCGATATAATAAGAACATTTAAGTCTCGTATACTGGTATGGGCAGGACATGTAGCACGAATGGGGAATGAAAGAGGTGCATGGAAGCTTCTTGTAGGAAAACGCCGGGTTGGCAGAACAAGAATGAGGTGGGTGTGTAATATTAACCATGATTTGAGGGTATTTAATTATACAGGGGATGATTGGAAAACATTAGCTCAAGATTGGGATGTATGGAGATCCTATGTCCGAGCGTCCATGAGTCTATGTGTTTGTTAGAGCCAGTGAATTATATATATAGGAATGAAATACGTGCATGTAAGCTTCTTGTAGGAAATCCAGAGGGAAAACGCCCATTTGGTAGACCAAGTATGAGGTGGGAGAATAACATTAACTATGATTTGAGGGAAGTAAATTATACAGGGTATGATTGGAAAACATAGCTCAGGATGGGGATGTATGGAGAGCTTATGTCCGCGCGGTCATGAACCTATGGGTTAGATATTAGCAGTGAGTAAGTATATAATATATATATATATATATATATATATATATATATATATAACGGACACAGCTTCACCAACATATTTAAACACCAAGGCAAACTTAACTTAATTGGTTATTATCAGGACTAGGCCTTTCATAATCATCATCAACATGCATTTATTTAGGTTTAGATCGTTTGAGCCTGTTCCTATGAGATCTCAATATCTGGTTGGTTAGTCCATGTTATTTTAGGTCTTCCTTCATCTGGAAGACATCTAGGTTCATATTGTAATGGTAATGTAGGAAAACGAGATGGGTCCATTTTCTGGACATGTTGTTACCAATTTCTTTGATAATTCTGAATTTCTTTAACAATATTTTGAACTTTTCTACATAACAATGAATTACATGGTCTTTATAGGAAGCCAGATATAATAAGAACAGTTAAGTCCCGTAGACTGCGATGGGCAGGACATGTTGCGCGTATGGGGAATGAAAGACGTGCATGGAAACTTCTTGTAGGAAAGCCAGAAGGAAAACGCCCAGTTGGTAGACCAAAAATGAGGTGGGAGAACAACATTAACTATGATTTGAGGGAAGTAGATTATACAGGGAATGATTGGAAAGCATTAGCTCAGGATAGGGATGTATGGAGAGCTTATGTCCGTGCGGCCATGAACCTACGGGTTCGATAGTGCCAGTGAGTAAGTAAGTAAATATATTTTTGAACTTTTATTTTATCGCTTATGTGTTTGTTTGCTTGTCCATTTTTCTCAAACCTTGGAGGAGACGTAAACATCTCATCTGAGCTACTTGCAATTTTCATTTCATTTTAGAATTTAGTATTCATTTCCTCTGCTTTATTTCAGTCCTGAGGATAGGATTTAAATCTAATAAAAATTACAAAAAATGTATATATATATATATATATATATATATATATATATATATATATATAATAGACTAAAAATTCACAAAGGTGCACGCCATAGTGTATTGGATAAGGTACTGCACTACAAGCCGGAAGTCGAGGGTTCGAGTCCCGGTGAGGTCAGGATTTTTAAACTAACCCAATCCCTCTGGCGGCACTATAGCCCTAGATTCGACTCAGCCTCTAACGGAAATGAGTACCAAACGCTTGTTCTGGGGTAAAGACGGCCGTCACGCAGGGTTGACAACCCGACTGACATCTAGTGACGATTGTCCAGAAAGTGGGAGTCTTAACCTCCAACTACCCCAAGGGTCTCCTGAGGCCTGTAGTGGGATACTTTTACCTCTTTTTCTTTAAATTCACAAAAAGTGGAGTAAAATATGAACTAAAACTTTTTATACAAATGATGCAAACTTTTCTGGCAGACTTCTTTTGGAAAATAACTTATATTCAATTATTGTAATTTTACAAATGAAGATGTATGATCTATCGAGGCGGCCTCATATCCTCCACAATATCCATCCATCCATAGTAATTCTGCCAGAAGGCAGGTCCTTCTCTGCAATCATAGCATTTTCATGCTATGCTTGCAGCTTTACTAGGGAGTTGTGTAGGTGTGGTAGCTTCCCGTTGCTTTCTACACCGGTGAAGGATGATGATGATAATGATAAGGATGATGATGATGATGATGGCCATATGATTTCGGGGACCATTTGGGCCTTAAAGTTTTCCTGACATTTGTCTTACAGGTGAGGAAAAACCCCGATAAAAACCTCACCCAGAAAAACTGTCCCGACCGGGGGATAGAACCCGGGCCCGCTGCGTGACAAGGCAGCACACTACCTCAAGACCACAGCGGTGGACCTCCACAATATAATAGCGTCGAAAATATAGCCTAAACAAGGAGAGTAATATTTCAATTAACTGGAGTTTTTACTATCCCAAGATACATTACATCATCATCATCAACGTACACGGTTTAAGCTCATGCGGCTTGTTCCGGTCACGTAGATTCTCATTTAAAAAGTTGAATCCATCTCTTTTTCAGTCTACCAACATTCCTGTCTCTTCTTGATTTGTAATTATATATACATTTTTGGAATGCAGTAATCTTTCATTTTTGAACATGTTCTTTCCAGTTTTTTCTAGATTATTTTATTTTATCTAAAAGTTTAAAAATATTTAGTTAATTTCTAATATCTTCACTTCTTTCTTTTATCTAGAAGTTTGCAGTCAGCCACACTTCAGAAATCTCATTTCAGCTGCTTCTATGATCTTCTCTTCTCTTTTAGTTAAAACCCAAAATTCACTACCATACAATAGTAAGGGGACTGCCACTGCTTTATAAGATTTTAGTTTTGTTCCATTCTCATGTTTCTAAATGTTCTTTTAATTGTGCCGCATATATAATTAAATTTATTAAGTTTGTTAAAAATATATTCATTTTTGAAATAGGAGATTTCATAGGACAGAAATAAATGTGCGGAGTAGGCACCCTTTCTCCAGGGAAACATTTGGAGACCCATTCCCGGGGTAACAAGGGAGAAGTCCTCAACGGTCCATAGAAACCCCTTTTAGGGTTCATACATCTGGGGATATGAAGTCTAGCCCATATATATATATCACTCTGCGGAACGCCAGTAACATACCCAGAGAAAATGTTCTGGTTACTAAAAGTCTTATAGATGAAGGAAAGAGGACTGTCCCAACGTTGACAACCTTGGACAGATACATTACATAATAATGCAAATCCTAAGAATATTTTCTTATTTATATTAATTACGTTTAGTTGAATTTATTCTGGTAGAATAAATTTGGAAAATCACTGAGAAACATTCGGCACCACACTATTCGAAACATGATGGCAGAAGCCTTGCGAGATTATGGATACACGGTTTATGAGGAAGTTCATGGTGTGGCCACTAATCGCAGTATCAGGCGAAAATATATTTTTGCATTTAGACCATCTAAAATTGGTATGATATTAGTATCCACAATCCATTTTGAGACTCATAGTGTCCAACCTGAGGAAGTTGACTGTGAAAAGAAAGCTATACTATATGAGCCAACAATTGACTATTACAAAGGTAAATACCAACTAGATAGTATAACTGTCACAGGATTGATGATCGGAGCAACAGGTAATATAACAGGATTCTTAGCTAAATTTTGGAATTCCTTAGATTTGGACAGAGTGTATCTTTCTAAAATTACCATCGCTGCCATTAAATGATCAATTTCAATTTTAAGAAACCACCTTTACAAAATTTCTACTCTATAGTATGTTTACTTCAATTCTAATTTGAAAATTTTAATGTATTTACAAAATGTATTTCATCAATTTCGAAAATTAATTGTCTGTATCACTTCGTCCTTGAGGCAATCCACTAATGAGGGAAGTTGTATAGGTCTATAGTAAACAATAATAATATTCCTATATTGATTTTCGTAACTTTTAATAATGCTATTCAAATCCCTTTTATTCATAAATGCTATAGACGAAATGTCTGTAACATTACATACATTTATATTCAGTTCACATTTTTTACTTATACTAGCGAATACCTGGCGTGCGCTGCTACGCCTAAATGAAAATGAAATATGTGTTTCAATGTTTAGTTGAATAAGTTAAAAGAAATTTACGAGTTAATTAAATTGTATGGTATAATATTGCGACGAACCAAACCGTGGCGGTTGCTAGAATTAATTTTTAATTTCGAATTAGAAGTGAACCCCACTTTTAAAACCCGGATTTCACTCATTTTTGGGCAATATCTACCTCAGTTTATTAAAATGGCATATACTGAGTTTAGTTGTAGAAATGTCAAAAATTGCAGCTGCTAGAGGGATATTTAAATTTTGGTTTCAGATGAACTACTACACCTAGTGGTTTTAGAGAATAACAGATAGCGACTAAACACTCACTGTACCTGAAAACCTTTAACTGACTAACTAACTAACTCACATCCCTAAACTGAGCTAATGTTTTCCAATCATCCCCTGTATAATCTACTTCCCTCAAATCATAGTTAATGTTATATTTCCACCTCATTCTTGGTCTACCAACTGGGAGTTTTCCCTCTGGTTTTCCTACATGAAGCTTCCATGCACGTCTTTCATTCCCCCATTCGTGCCACATGTCCTGCCCATCGCTGTCTACGAGACTTAACTGATCTTATTATATCTGGCTTTCTTTAAAGACCATATAGTTCACTGTTATGTAGTTTTCTCCATTCACATGTCTGTTCATCTCTCTTTGGTCCATATATTCCTCTAAGAACATTATTCTCAAATACTCGTAATCTCTCTTCGTCCGAAAACCTGTATTATTTTTTTATAAAAATCTGTTGCATGGTTCAACAATCTATAAATCACAAACGTACACACATTCGATTTTTTACAGGATGTTCCGAAACTATTCGTTCAAATTAATACAGGAGGTAGAAAATATCAAAACAAATATATTTCGATAAGGAACATATCAGGAGCTCGGAAGAGGAAAGGCGAGTAATAATTTCCACATAATTGCATATTCGCCCTTAGAATCATTTGCTTCAAGGAAACTAAGGGCGAATATGCAATTATGTGGAATTACTAGTCGCCCTTCCTCTTCCGAGCACCTGATATGGTCTCTGAAGTCAGCTTGTAATGGCTAGAGACGATGTACACACACAAGATAGTTTAACGCGCTAATTACAGGAGTAGCATCACAGGAATTGCTCGAATGCACTACCATTGGTCTGTATGCACCCAATATATCGCCTGACCATTGATTGTCGTGTTCGTTGCAAGATTCTTGGAATGTCCGCAATGGTTCCAGCAGCGATAGCAATTCTAGCGATGAGGTTTTCTTCTGTTTCCACAATGGATTCATACACCAGCTGCTTCACATGCTCCCAGTAGAAGAAATTCAGACACGTGAGGTCAGTGAGAAAGGTAGCCAGGCCACTGAGCCACCTCGACCGTCACAAAAGCTCACGTCAGCAACATTAACGAAATTTTCTCTAACAATATAGGCCTAAGTAGACTTCTCAGAAATTGTGTTACTTATCGAAATATATTTGTTTTGATGCCCTCTACCTCCTGTATTAATTTGAACGAATAGTTTCGGAACACCCTGTATAGTATTCTTTAGTAGGCGACTAGTAGTTTATTACTTTCTTTGTATTTATTTCTTTTCTTTTTATGTGTAGCAGATTCGAGCTGTTATTCCTTTTTGTATTCACTGTATCATTAATTTAATTTTAATTGTATTTAGTTCCATTGTATTATTAGACATTATTTTCATTATTATTCAATTTGACAGATAATTAATTGTTCAATATGACCATTATTGTAATTTTTTTGTATTCATATGTAACATATGTTTGTCCTGTTTAATATGACTATTATTGTAATTTTTTTTTGTGTTAATATGTAACATATGTTTGTCCTGTTTAATATGACTATTATTGTAATTTTTTGTATTCATATGTAACATATGTTTGTACAACCTCATTGAGGTTTTGGCCTCCTCAACAATTTTTCTCCACCTGAATCTATTCTGGATACAGACTGGCCAATTTCCAATTTTCATTTCTAATATATATTTTATAACATCATCTTGCCATATGGTTTTTGGGCGTCCAGCTTTTCTGGTGCATATTGGTTTCCATTTGCATATCCATCTTACAAGCTTGTCTTCCTGCATTATATTTATATGTCCAAAGCAGGACAGTCTTTGAACTTTAATGTGGTTTATTACATTTTTATTTCGTATTAAATTATTTAATTCAGAGTTCATTCGCATACGCCATGTGCCATTGCTTTCTCTACTTGGTCCAAAATTCTCCGTAAGATCTTCCTTTCAAAGATTAATATTTTTGTTTATCAGACTCCTTCAGTACCCATGTTTCACAGCCATAAATTACAATCGGTCTTATTACTGTATTATACAGTTTAACTTTAGTTAATCTGGAGACAAGTTTACTTTTGAATAGTATTCTATTTGCATAGTAGGCTTTATTTCCCAAATTAAATATTTCACAACTTTCTTCCTTTATATAGTTTTTTCCATTTACAGTTGAACCAAGCTATTTATATGATTTTACTTCTATATTTGTATCATTGATGTTCAGATTACTTTTTTTTTTTAATTTCTTGTACATTTTGAATATTTTGTTTTGGAATTATTTATTATTAATCCATATTCAACTGAGTTTTCTTTCAGCAACCGGAATGTTTCTATTAGTGTTGGTATGTTCCTTGCTGTTATCAATATGTCATCTGCATATGCAACACATTGTTTAGATTTGGTACTTATATTACCTGTTAGGTCTAAATGTTTCATTATTGAATCAACTACTATACTAAATAGTGTTGTGAATAAGGGATCTCCCTGTATAATATATATGTTTATTTTCAGCCATCCTCTTTTCACAAGAATTTAGAACACAAGGCGAATTTTGTCCGTGGGAAGTAATATATCCATCCATAGTAATTCTGCCCGAAGGCAGGTCCTTCACTGCAATCATAGCATTTTCATGCTATGCTTACAGTTTTACTAGGGAATTGTGTAGGTGTGGTAGCTTCCCGTTGCTTTCCACACCGGTGAAGGATGATGATGATAAAGATAATTGTAAGGATGATAATGATAAGGATGATGGCCATATGATTTCGGGGACCGTTTGGGCCTTAAAGTTTTCCTGACATTTGTCTTACAGGTGAGGAAAACCCCGAAAAAACCTCACCCAGAAAAACTGCCCCGACCGGGGATCGGACCCGGGCCCGCTGCGTGACAAGGCAGCACGCTACCTCGAGACCACAGCGGTGGACAAGTAATATATAGTAAAGTGATCCCACAACAGGCCTCAGGAGACCCTTGATAGATGGAAATTATAGAAAACTTATTCTTATAAATTTTAAATGATTTAATACAGCATGCCTCCGTAGGTAGGATACAAATTTGATAACGGTGTAATTCAACTTGTAATTGATATAAAGAAGCGTATCATGTTTCACTTCATTCGTCTACTCTTAAAATTTTTGATTATGTTATTTCTGTTAATCCTCTTCAATATGCCCATTTCTGTTGGCGTGTGCAGCATACAGTCATAATTCTATCTCTGTAACATATTGTCGACTGTAGCCATGACAACTCCTATCCTAGCCTAGCCTCCAAATCATTAGATTCAAGAGTTCGTAGACTTTTTCTTTGACATAGTCTCACAAAAAGGAGTTCAGGGGATCTAGGAGGTACTGATTCTGTTCTTCTTCAGACACTTTATGATTTTTTATCACCTGAAAAAAAAATCAGTTATTCAACATGTGATATAAACAACTTCAAAAATTGACGAATGAAATTAGATATTATAAGTTTCTCTATGTCTTTCAGAAGTCAAATTACGTGACATCAAAGTTATATCGTGTCGGCCTCGGTGGTCTGGTGGTTATGTCCAGGTTCAAGCCCGGCCGTGTTCGAGGATTTTTAGATGACAGAATGCAAGTAACAAGTTCTCCGAGAGGAAATTTTTGCCGTGTGTATCGAGTCTGAAGATTTTCGGCCTCGTTAAAGAAACTCAAGCCTACATAGTGCCTGTGAGCAAAATTTAATCGATGATCACCATTAGTTCCTACTAGATCCCTCATTAAGGCGATGTATTGACAAAACGTCACTCATGACATCTATAGGGAAATTAGAGTAATTAAACTAGTCCGGTTAAGTAGCTCCTCAATAGGGGAGCAAAATATACCGAGTGGGACGAACGGGGTTAATAAAAATTGTGCTGTATCTTTTGGGAAACTTATTTTTGTTTTAACCAATTCGGTTCAAGTTTGAAGGCTCAATACATTTCCCCAAAAACCGGATTTAGGTTACCGTCAATTTTATTGTATATTTCCAGACATTCAAAACAAACAAAGAATAATGGTATTTGAGATCGGAATAAGGGTGGAGGCCAAAACACATTCCTCCACTATTCATAAATGTTAACGAAAGATTACCCTGCCAAGGGAAGTACAAAATATTGCAAAATACATAACAACATAGTTAAGCGAATGTACCTCGTCTTCTGAGTTAAGACCATTTAACTGTCGGCAAGTCTACCTCGTTTTCTGAGCCGAATGGGTTAAGATCGCATGGATCTTGAAGTAGGAATTGTTTATGCTCTTGGTTTCATGATAATAGAATAGCTGTTAATGCACCCAGAATACAGCTGATGCTTTCGCAGAAAACAGAGTAATGATTCTTTACTATTTTGTTATTTTGATCTAAGATCTGTGAAGGTGTCAGTTGAAATTAAAATATTTTTTTTTTATTATTGTCGTATTAATACTATGAGTATTTTGATTTGAATAAAATTAAAACAGAGAAAGCGCCGTAGCGAGGGGTTTAAGGTGTTATGCTTTAGTGCAGAGCTAGGAAACTTGCACTGATTTGAGTCCTCATGGGGGAATAAATGTTTCTTACAATTTCGGCCTATTTTGGTTCGATTTTAACCCAGCGTCATGGACAATGTGGGTAGCTGCTATAAATAACTGTTCCATGTTGAGAAAACAAGCTATAACACCTGGGGAACTTGACATGCTGACCATATGTTATCCCTATACTGGATCGATGATCGTCCATCTTTGTGATTGACACATGTGGATTTGAAGCCAGGCGCCCGCTGGTAGAACAAGGACCTTCTTGACCTGTCGCGTCGTGGAGTTAGGTAGTTAGATTAGATACATATCCCTCCAAAACAAAATAAGGTCAAAGAAAATATCCTGTTCTAACTACGACTCTACTTAACACCTTGCGTCAGTTCTAACTTCTACTTTTTCATCTACTTCAAAGTTAGGCTATAAGCCTGTGCAGACACAAAGTTATTCCTCAAGATGTTAGAATTAGTCCGTAACTTAAGTGTAAATAGGAGCTATATCTTCTTAGATTAGTAATGGATAGAATATTAACTTAGCGTGTAAATATAGATTATAACTTGATAGGATTAGTCAATTTAAATGTAAATAGGAACCATATTTTGTTAGGAATAGTATTGAAGAATGCACTAATTTAACCCTTAACTTACAATGTATCTTATAAGAAACATTGATTTAATTTATTTGTTATAGTTTATTAAACAGTAAAAATAAAACAAATTATCATAAATTGCCTAAGATTGTGTCAAATTACGTTAACAATACAGTAATAACTTACTTTTACATGATTTTATTTTTTTTTGCGGTCCGAAACACTTGAATTACGGGCACTAGAATGTATTGTTTCGCCAATTTAAGGGTTAAGTAAGTGCTAATAGGAACAATATCAAGCAACTGTAAATATTAATCATAACTTGTTAGTGATAAGAGGAACCATAACTTGCTTAAGTATAATTAATAGAGAGCATTGTTTGAAATGCAAATAACAACCACAAGGGAATAGAACAATTTAGCGTCACAATAACTCATATTTTAAGGAATCGAAATAGAAAAATAATTTCACACTTTAGAACTAGTAAAGAACATCAACACACATCAAATGATAGAGATATTTTAATATTGCTAAACCAAAGCATGTAGTACTGCAGAAAACTGTAGTGGAGCATGCTGTCATATGAAGGCTCTTAAAAAAAAAGTTATCCCTCCATCTGGTGATGGTGCGTGCAAAGGAACTTTACCTCTTGAAATATATTGTAAAGCCTGTTTGATAGATTTTATGTATCCATTCAATTTATATATTTGAAACCATTTCAATTTTTTGCCTGTCAATTTATTTGTTAATTCATATACTTGTAATTGTTCTCTGATGTCTGTATTGCGGATATGATCTCTTAAAGTGTGTCCTGCTACCCTTCTTAAGACACGCATTTTTTTCCATTTATACTTTCCTTTATCCAAATCTATTTAATATCCAGTTTTCACTTCCGTATGTTAAGAGTGGGACTGCCATAAAATCGCATCATTGTCTCTTTCCTGGTTTTATTAAGCAAAGTTTTTTAAATTGCTGCAAACGTATGCTAGAATTTTGATAACAATAGTTATAATTAATAACAATAATAATAATAATAATCCCTCCATGGTATTTTACCTTGTCGTGGTGGAGTGGCTTGCGTGCTTAAATGATCCTGAGAGCTATGCCGGCGGTAGCATTGCTGCCGATAGGGTTACCCATGCCGGACTGGTCGAAGGTGATAAGCCAGACGAAAAAAGTACCTTGGTCGAAAGAGTGACGATCTTTCACCGTAAAAATAGAACCGTCAAGAAATGCGGACATGGCTTCAACTGGGGTAAAAAACGCCCATTTGGTAGACCAAGAATGAGGTGGGAGAATAACATTAACTATGATTTGTGGGAAGTAGATTATACAGGGAATGATTGGAAAGCGTTAGCTCAGGATAGGGATGTATGGAGAGCTTATGTCCGTGCGGCCATGAACCTACGGGTTCGATAGTGCCAGGGAGTAAGTAAGTATAATAATAATAATAATAATAATAATAATAATAATAATAATGTTTTTTTAAGCTGAGAGAGTTAAGATTATAAGGCCTTCTCTTCCACTCGACCAGGAAATAATAAAACTTTGTATGTGATCTAATTAGCTAACATTACAAAACATGGAATAGAAATACAATAAAATAAGAGAAGCTTGCTGGATGAATATTTATGGGTATATGGAAAGTTCTAAATATAGTTGTTATGAAGTTAGTACTTTAATTGTGTGGAACTTAAGATATCAGCTAATTTGGTTTTGAATAATGATTGTGTTTGACAGTCCCTGACATGACTGGGAAGTGTTCCATGCTCTAGTCATAGATATTGTGTAAGATTCAGAGTATAGACATGCCCTGTGCTGTGGTATAGAAATTAGAGGAGTATCTGGTGAACATGTTCCTGACATGAGTATCACATTTGGACAAAGACTGCAACGAGTTCATAATGCTTGTGCACGTTGTGCAAACTTCGTAAGTCTGACCACATAACTCCAGATTTGAAATGTTGTCTTGGCTCCAATTGGAAGACATGCGAAAGATACACTGCCTCTGTTTTTATACAATATTTTGTCCACCTCATCACCACATTATATTTTTACTCTCTTCCATTCGCTATCCTCCCACCATAATTTAACACACGATCGAGAGAAAATTTAACTCTAGCTGTTCCTCTACATCCAACATCTCACTATCCCTTATCCTTCCTTGTTTCAGCCACCCAACTCTGGAATTCCCTCACCTCGTATATCAAGGACTGCCCGTCTCAAGAACAGTTAAAAAAATTCGCTACATATTTCCTTAGACAATATAATATAAAACCGTGTTGAATGTAAAATTTTATTAATCCTTTATATTTTAAACTTTCTTTACCAAAGCCATTTACTTAATCAAATTATAGATTATTATTATTACCATGTTCACCGCTGTGATCTCGAGGTTGCGTGCTGCCTTGTCACGCAGCGGGCCCGGGTTCGATTCTTGGTCGGGACAGGCTCCGGGGTGAGGTTTATCGGGGGGGTTTCCTCACCTGTAAGACAAATGTCAGGACGTTTAGGGCCCAACGGTCCACGAAAATCATCCGGCCATCATCATCCTTATCATTATCATCATCATCCTTCGCCGGTATGGAAAGCAACGGGAAGCTACCACACCTATAATTCCCTAGTAAAGCTGCAATGCATAGCATGAAAATGCTATGATTGCCGTGAAAAGACCTGCCCTCGGACAGAATTACTATAAATGGATGGATTATTATTATTATTATTATTATTATTATTATTATTATTATTATGGTTTTTAGCGGGGTTTTTCCTCACCTGTAAGACAAATGTCAGAAAAACTTTATAGCTCAAACAGTCCCCGAAATCATATGGCCATCATCACTATCATCATCCTTAACATTATCATCATCCTTCAGCGGTGTGGAAAGCAGCGGGAAGCTACCACACCTACAATTCCCTAGTAAAGCTGCAAACATAGCATGAAAATGCAATGATTGCAGTGAAGGATCTGCCTTAGGGCAGAATTACTATGGATGGATGGATTATTATTATGCTATTTTTCTATTTTTTCCTTGTTAACTTTATATTATGATAGCGTATACATATAATGTATCATTAATCAACATGTTGATAATTCATTATTCTTGTTGTATGTATAATTTAACCCTTGTGAAGTGGAAGAGAAGACCTTACGATCTTAAGACCATTACTTTACTTTCTTACTCACTGGCACTATCGAACCCGTAGGTTCATGGCCGCGCGGACATAAGCTCTCCATACATCCCTATCCTGAGCCAATGCTTTCCAATCATTCCCTGTATAATCTACTTACCTCAAATCATAGTTAATGTTGTTCTCCCACCTCATTCTTGGTCTACCAACTGGGCGTTTTCCTTCTGGCTTTCCTACAAGAAGTTTCCATGCACGTCTTTCATTCCCCATACGCGCAACATGTCCTGCCCATCGCAGTCTACGAGACTTAACTGTTCTTATTATATCTGGCTTCCTATAAAGACCAAGTAGTTCATTGTTATGTAGTCATCTCCATTCACCTGTCTGTTCATCTCTCTTTGGTCCAAAAATTTTCCTAAGAACTTTATTCTCAAATACTCGTAATCTCCTTTCCTCCCTTAAAGTAAGAGTCAATGTTTCGCACCCATATAATATAACTGGTCGAATAATAGTTTTATATATTTTCAGCTTAACGTTTTTTGAAAGGAGTTGGGACATCAAAAGTATCTGTAATGCATAATAGCACGCATTTCCACAATTGAGCCTATGTTTAATTTCTTTGTGTATCTCATTCCTATTTGTGATTATTGTTCCGGCCTTAAGACCATTAGATAAAATAAATGAAAAAAATAAATACATTTTGATGAGGAAGGGACTAATCAATCAGTAAGCCTAAATGTTAACAGCCGACAAATTACATTTTCAAACTTATCATCTACAGTAGAGCAGATGGATGAAATGGACTCCTGCTTTAGTTAATGTAAATAATACTTAGTTCAAACAGTAGCAATGCATGGAAGACTAATAGACCCCACATATAATTATGTGAAGTGGTGTTTACATTCTATTATAGCTTCCCAGTTATGGGAAAATATATTACGGAGTATGGAACCGATCGTGTCCACCGAATGTCAGAAATATCAACATTTACACAATTTATAGTTTCAGGAGAAACTAGAAAAGATTTTTATTTTACTTATTGTGTAGAAAGCTCTCGATCTTCAAGTACAAAGAGAAAAAAAATTGAAGGCCCCTGCGAAGACAGCGGAAAACTGAAGAAATATCTGGAACCGAGCAGCCAGAAATCTGGGACGATTTATGAACTGCGAGTTATAAAAAGTGTTTCTATCTTCAAATCTATTGGGAGTCAATAATAAATCCAACTGAACGGAACATGGTCTTAGGAAAGTGACAAAAGTTAATTTATTTTAAAATAAATTATTATACACCTTGCTCCAAAATGATGGACGGGGTTTCAAAGTTGTTTAATTTCCCTTACATTAGATATATATATATATATATATATATATATATACTAGTAGTCCCGAGCACGCGCGTTGCTGTGTCTAAGGTATACGTTAAAAATTTTAATTAAGTTGCTGTCTTTCAGCCAGATTACTTAAAACTAATACTTACACACGAAATTAATAATATTGAAAATAAAATAAACACTGAGCACACTTAAATTATGAAATAATCAATATTTGTAATTCAATTGAAATTTGCGGTTGCAACAAAAAACACAACCATCTGGATTTCTCTTTGTTAAATAATAAACCAATTACCTTACTAAATTACCTTACACCGCCATCTGTTAGAATCGTATGGAACTCACAGATAATTATAACTCTTTGTTAAATAATAAACAAATAATTTGCAATAAAAAATAATGCGACTATAAATTTAGTTATAAACTACCCTAATTCTCAAGTTGGATCAAACTGCACACAGTGTGCAAAATGTTATTAAAATCGGTTCAGTAGTTTAGGATTCCATCGCGGACAAACAACGTTACACGAAATTTTTATATATTAAGATATATATATATATATATATATATATATACTAGAAGTCCCGCCCACGCGTTGCTGTGGCTAAGGTATACGTTAAAAATTTAAATTAAGTTGCTGTCTTTCAGCCAGATTACTTAAAACTTATACTTACACACGAAATTAATAATATTGAAAATAAAACAAACACTGAGCACACTTAAATTATGAAATAATCAATATTTGTAATTCAATTGAAATTTGCGGTTCAAACAAAAAACAGAGCCATCTGGATTTCTCTTTGTTAAATAATAAACCAATTACCTTACCAAATTACCTTACACCGCCATCTGTTAGAATCGTATGGAACTCACAGATAATTACACCGCCATCTGTTAGAATCGTATGGAACTCACAGATAATTATAACTCTTTGTTAAAAAATAAACAAATAGTCTGCTATAAAAAAATAATGCGACTGTAAATTTAGTTATAAACTACACTAAGTCTCAAGTTGGATCAAACTGCACACAGTGTGCTAAATTTTATTAAAATCGGTTCAGTAATTTAGGATTCCATCGCGGACAAACAACGTGGCACGAAATTTATATATATATATATATATATATATATATATAAGAACAAAACTTGCATGGGGTTAAAAAAAAACTCTTCGAGTATTCATAACATATGTAATATGTGTTTACGATGTGAGCATATTTTGTTACACGGCACACATCTAGCTGATAGTGTAATTCCTCCCAAACCTTGGTGCTCATATTTGGAGTAATGGATTCAACAGCAGTAACAATCCTTCTTCGCAAGTCTGGAAGGTCGACGGAAGTGGTGGTTTACGTACACATGGCCCATCACATACCCCCACAGGAAGAAATCACAAGATGTGAGATCGGGAGACCGTGGAGGCCATAGGGAATAAAGCATGTCATCCGGACCGGCGCGTCCTATCCATCTAGATTCTTTCATTGGGTGTTTGTGGACGCCCTGGACTTTTCCTTTTGCAGATACATCGAGTTGTTTCTAACTGTCTATACCATCGACGGATACTCTAATCCTGTCGGAGGATCAATTCCAAATTGCCGTCGGAAAGCTCTCTGCGCTGCAACAATGGTACCAGACCTCGCAAATTGCAACACACAGAATGACTTCTGTATAGGAGTCGCAATTTTCACAAATTTAACGCTGTGACGTAATAATGACAAGAAACAAATTACTGCATACAGGATATGAAACTTTCACAGTTTTTCTTTCATTATAGATAATAATCACGCATCCAATTTTGTTTGAAAAGCTATACCAACTACTTAAAATCCCGTCCATCATTTTGGAACACGGTGTATTACTATGAATGTTTAGACGCTCGCCTCTCATCGCTGGGGTCTCGAGATCGAGTCTCAGTCACATCATATGGGTTTCGTGGTGGACGAAACGTAGCTTGGGCAGGTTTCTCTCGAGGTTTTCTCTCGTTTTCCCCTTACACAAATTTCATTCCATTTCTCCATACTCATCTCATCCATTTCCTTTCATTTCTTTCATCCGCTTCTGTCGCGTTGCGTCAGGAGCGGTCGGCCGGCACCCTTGTAGTTCACAGACCTCTATAAATAGAGTGGCTTCATCTCATCTCATCACTCAACCCGACCCTGAGTTGGACACGAATTAAGGATATTTATTATTTTATAGGGCTTATTATGGATACGTAATGGAACGTGGATTAACTACGTGATAAAAACATTTTTAGAAATGCATTTTTTGGTCTTCTTCTTCTTCTTCATAATTTGAAGGATTTTCATCCTGTTTATTTCAAAAATCACTCCTCCGAGGAAGACGGATTGGATGTGCATCCACTATCCATCCGTCTCTTGGCTGATCGTCCTCTTGTTCTTCTCCCGTCCATTGGTCTATCTTCTTTAGCTCTTTTTGCAAGTCGGTTGTCTTCTGTTCTTTCTATATGACCCTTCCAATATGTTCGTCTATCTATAGTACATTTGGTTATGTCTTAAATGTGACATTTGTCCCTAATTTCTGTGTTGCGTATCTTATCAAATAATGTTTTCTCCTCAATAGTTCTTAACATATTCATTCCATATGTGCTTATTATTTGTTCAGTTTTTGTTCTATCAACCCTATTTTCTGCTCCATATACAACTCGTCGAACTATCGTCTTGTATATGCGGATTTTGCTTTATATAGACGTATGTTTGTTGCGCCAAATTAAATCTTTCATATATATCCAGATATTTGTGCTGCTTTATCAGTTAGTTTCTTTACTTATTTTATTACATTTTTAGTGTGTTTTTATTAATACACCTAAATAATTAAATTCTGATACTTTTTTTATAATTTTTCTTTCCACTTCTAATTTGCATCTTACTGATTCTTTTGATATTGTTAAACATTTAGTCTTATTCGTTTTTATTTCCATATTGTAACTTATGGCATTTTTATTAAATTGAATTTTTGGTTATATAACTAATGGAAATAAGCACGTTGTACCTTCTTCTACTATGTAGATAATATAATCCATAATTATAATAAAACTAATGATAAAGTCACTGAAGTTATTTCACGCAATCTAAATACATATAGGCCTATTAACATTTAATTTGGACAAGGGAGGTTTGAGAATTGGAGAGTGGATAAGACAAAGTTGCTCAGATGAGTTTCGACCCAGAATTTTTTCCCGATTATTTTTTTTTTAATCTACGCGATTTTTATGGAAAACCTGATGTCATGAGAAGACTCACGCAGACTGCGATGGGCACGACATGAGAGTTCTAGGGAAGGTACTACATCTGTCGAGTCGGAGAAAGACCTTCAAGCACGAATTCTGGCGGCAGTAGAAATTATTGAGCACACAACAAGTCTTGTGGGGCGTCGCAGGTACACTTTGTGCAACAGACAACAAGGTCTCCACGTGTAGTACAACCCCTAGAAGACCATAATGCATATTCTGAAACAAATGACACACGATAGCAGCCCATTGTGTTTCGATTTTCAAACTTATTTTACATTGAAATGGTACGTTTCCGGACATGGGTTTCTTATGAAAACTTTATCAACTAAGTCCTCTATACATCCCCTAGAAGTCTGTAATACTTGAGCTACCAGCTGCCGACCTTATATAAACTACTCAAAATATAGAGGAACACATGTTTAAACCAAAACACGAGAATGAATATTGAAACAATTTAATGTTTGGACTTTTATAATTATAAATTACAGATTTATGTAAAATTAGAATAGACATTCAAACAATATTTTCTTGTACAGTATACGCAATACGAACAAGTTATCATTTATAACAGCAAACAAAGTGGAAATTTGAGATTTACAATTTTTTGAATCAATGTTTCCAGGGTTATTTCGACACTCAGTACTTAGTGTGTGCTCCGTGAGCCTGAATGACCGCATTACACCTACGAGACATGCTTCGCAGGAGCCATCTTACAGAAACTTGTGAGATTCTCTCCCATTCCTCGGTGAGTGCATTTGAAAGTTCTTCAAGGTTCTGAGGTACAGCAGGACGCTTACGAACAAGTTTTTCCAACTTATCCCACATATGCTCGATCGTATTAAGGTCCGGACTGAATGCAGGCCTGTCAATCACCCGAATTTGGCATTCTTGCAGGACATCTCTGGTAGCCTGTGCTATATGACATCTAGCATTATCTTGCATTAGAAGAAAATTAGGGTCCATACCATAAGCAAAGGGTACAACATGTTGGAGGATAATGTTATTAATATAAATATCAGCATGGAACAATGAAAAGCTCTGTCCGAGACTCAATAGTAATCCCAGCCCAAACCATAACCGAACCACCTCCAAATCTGTCGTGTTCAATAATTGTGGCTGGATCGAAACGTTCACCAGGACATCTCCATACACACGTACGACCATCAGAATCTGTTAGATGAAATCTTGATTCATCCGTGAATAAAACACCCTTCCATTGGCGGAGCTGCCAGTTGACATGATTCTGAGCAAATCTAGCCGGGCTTCTTTGTGCTGACGTGTTAAACGGGGCTTTAAAGTGGATTCTAGACCTCAACCTTGCATTTCTCAGTCTATTTCTTACAGTCTGATCAGAAATTACCGTCCCAGTTGCTGTGGGTAAATTATTTTGTAGATCTCTGGCTGTAAATTTTCTTCTGCCAAAGCTGATAAGACAAGAAATCTATCCGGTACGTCTGTAGTCTTCTTCTTACGACCTTGTCCGAGTCTCCTCTTGCATCCATGTGTCTCTGTATATCGCCTCCACAGCCTAGGGATGACGAAAGGGCCTGACATCAAGAATCCTAGAGACATGGCGAATGGAACGACCATTTTCAATCCGTTGCAACTGCTCGTGCAACTGATGTTTCATTCAGATGTCTCATTGCTCTGCATTAGCTTCAGAGACACAAAAATAACAATTCCCTACCACAGATTATTCTTCAAACCTGTTTTTAAAAAAATAAATCAATACGAATCACTTTGGTTTCAACAAACTCTTGGAATTTCACATACATATTCAGAGAAAAATTAATAAAACCTAGAAGATCTTCAATCTGATTTTAAACAATACTTGACTCAAAAGATCTGACTCTCAAAAATTAAATTTTTACAATATTTATTTTGTGGCTTTGGTTTAAACATGTGTTCCTCTATTTTTTTTGAGTAGTGTATATATAGGCCTATACACACACACACACACACACACACACATATATATATATATATATATATATATATACATATATATACATGTGTTAATTTTTATTCTAGTATTATATTCTGTCTTGTAAATCGGGCATGCTTAAAAATATCTCTTTCCATACGAATATATTCTGAAATTGTTAGCTTCTGCATATTTTCTAATAATAGTTGTTACAGAAAATTATCTTGACGTGACATCACAAGTGCGCATGTGATCGAGATGGAACATCCTTATTAAAGAGTGATTGATTGAAGGAATTAGTTTCAGAAGGTGAACAAATTGTTAAATGCCAATCTTGTGAAACGAGAGTTTAGAATAGCATAAAAAACATGTTTGTTGCAGGATGTTGCGAAATTGTGAATTAATTTTCAATAAAGGAATATTTTTCCACTAATATCCCCATCGCAATTTCCATCCGTGCTAGAGATTCTGTAGTAACTTACTAAGCAGGTTTCATAGTTTATGTATTCATTAAGTGGCTACATTCTGCACTTTTTAAACCAAACATTAGTTTACTAAATAAATACGTAGCGAAGCCTCTGATCGAAAACTTACTATAGGGCCTACTTACGCTACTTGAATATAGAACAATACTTTACACTGTAAACATATTTTATTATTGCTTAAGGAATATGTAATCATCTCGTTGCTCGAGGGAGCGAGCTCGAGTTGCTTCGCTTTCACTAGCGAGATGCATGAGGTAGGGGGAGCAACAAACATATCTCGTTTAAAAATAGTAGCCGTTCCTATAACTGCAGAAAAATAATACTGCCATACGAATTCATCTGACTATTATATATATATATATATATATATATATATATAGGTCTATATATTTTTGTAAAATAAGAGTATTATAAAATAATAATAATAACAGAAAAGTAATTATATGAAGTAATATAATAATAATAATAATAATAAAAATAATATGCATGGATGTCTAAAAACTGATCAAATGGAACGAGGAAAATGTAGGAGAAAGACATCGATTTCATTACTTCTATTGCATATTTTGTTAAACATATTTTCATTAGGTTGTTTTACACACTAAGAATTAAGATGGTCCTACTGTCCTTATTTATTTTATTTACTTTACTTGATGGAGTTAAAACCTTAAGGTATTCTCCTCTACTTCGCCAGGGTTAAATTATACAAATAATAACAATTATGAATTATCTACTTTTTGATTAATAATATTTAATAGGCATTGTCTACACAATATAGAGTTGACAAGAAAGAAAATAATAATAATATTAACAATAATAACATCTAATTTGATTAAGTAATTGGCTTGGTAAAGAAAGTGTAAAATATAAAAAGTAATAAAAGTTTACCCGGAACACGGTTTATATATTAAATTGTCTAATTATATTTTAGTGAACTTTTTTATAATCGTTTTTGATTCGGGCGGTCCTTCATATACGAGGGGAGGGAAAACCAGAGTCGGGTGGCTGAATCAAGAAAGGATGAGGAAAAGTGAGATGTTAGATGTAGAGGTACAGGTAGAGTTAAATTTTCTCTCGAACGTGTGTTTAACTTACGGTAGGAAGATAGTAAATGGAAGCGGGAAGAAATATAAAGTGGTGATGAGATGAACAAAATGTTGTATAAGATGCACGGGAAACGTATATTTCTCCTATCTTCCAATCGGAGCCTAGACAATATTTCAAATGCTGGAGTTATGTGAGCTGATTTACAGAGGTTGGATATACAGTGAGTTTCGCTCCACTTGAGGCCACTAACGTGGGCGCTGCGTGGGCAGCGCGATTTGATGACTCAATGCTTGCAGTCACTTTTCCCGCTATCGGCCGCAGGTCGAGTGAAATACACTGTAAAGCGTGCACAAGCATTAGTATATTCAAGGAAAATATTATTTATGAAATTATTTCATATATTTAGATAAATATTTTTAGAATTAAAACGTAACAGAATAATATAAATATTTATCGATTATTTGAGAAGGATGCCCTTCATTAGATAGATAGATGGAAAGCTCTGCGGCCATCACTTAAGTGTTGGCGGTGAGCGATCCATTTTGGTCCTCCTTAATAGGTAGAACCCCGGGTTCCTGTAAAATACATTAGCCCCGGTTTAAATTTTGAATTCAAATTTGAAGTTAATTAGCAGAGTGAAGTCGGAAGCGGACCTTTTCGGGTTCTATTCCAGCATTTGCTCTTTGGATTGAGGGAAACCGCTTAAAACCTCAATCGGAATAGTCGATCACGCGGGATCTTGCCAAGTTTGGCTTTCGGATGACTCTATATTGGGAGGGCATCCAGGCTTCTCTTTATTTAAATATAATGTGCGTACATTTCAGATTATTACAATTATTCATACAATTATGGTAACGTGCATTTTTTATTTATTTTTTATTCTTCAGTTGTTGCTGTTCTATCTGTAGTTGTCCGGTGATGTCAGTTTCTCTGGAACTGGTGTGATGAACCTGTAGCAGTAAGATTAGTTATTAGTTTTTAATTTGTTGTATTAATATATTTTATTAATATATATTATATGCTAATATTGTAATTGTAATTGAATAATTGTGTAATGTGTTTCTGTGTGTCTGTGTGTGTCCTATATCACAACTTTTATTCATCATATTATGTGAATCAGTTAGAGAAGTGAGACAACAAGGTCATGGACATATACATTTGAATAGAACTATGAAATTAGATATGCTAATTTTTGCAGATGACGTAGCATTAGTAGCACCCTCAGGGGATGAATTACATATATAATTTTAACCAAATAGCCATCAAATATAACATGAAAATCAATACAGAGAAAACAGAAGTAATTACTTTTCAAAGAAAATACCATGTGCGTAGCAAAATTTGTATATATTAAAAAATACTGGAAAGAGTAAATTAATTTACCTACCTTGGATATATATTAACATATTTGGAGGAAGTAGACATAACAAATAAAATTATCAATTTTAATAAAACCATGGTAATAATAAATTCAGCAATGGAACCTTCGGTAGTCCAGAGAGATACCAGAATACGGTTATACAAAACTTTAACAAGACCTGCGCTTTGCTACGGCAGTGAGGCATTGACTATGAAGAAAGGAGAAGAGAGCAGAATAACTTCTGATAAAAATATATTCATGAGATTTATAACAGGATATACCAAATGGGATCACAAACGTAATGATGGTGTTTTGAAGGAACTATGTTTAGAATCGGTCATTGAATACATACATAGATACCGGAACATCTGGATGAATCATTTGCGACGAATGAGTTCAGATAGAGTTCCAAAGGCCATGCTTCGTTATTGTCCAACAGGAAAGAGATCTCTGGGCCATCCAAGGAAAAGCTGGATACAAAATTCGTCAGTGAGATCATAACAAGGCTTATAGGCATAAGACTTGGTTGGATGAAGAGGAAGAATAGATCTTTAATTATAACCAAAATAAATTAAAATACTAATGCATTTTATTGTAAATTAAACATATTTCAGTATTTTTCTTATAGGCCTACTATAATACATTTCCTTCCTTGAAGTGTTGAAGCCACTTTTTGTACTGTCCTCCATGGCAGCTTATTGAATATACTGAACATTAACTACGAACATGAACCACTATTCAGCCCTCAAGGGAAGAACGGTATTCATTTCATCAACGTTTCCACTTAACTCCTCATCCGCGTACTGCCCCTCCCCATAACTACAGAGGAATTATACTTCGCATCATGTGGCTCACCAGGTGACGATGTCTGGGTTAACTTCTGAACTTAATATTTTAATTTAATATTCGTCTTTTTCTTGCAAGGATTGAACTTTTTTTTTTGGTTCGTTCGGACTCCAAGTACTATATCTGCTGTATCCATGTCTTTCGTGGGCGTTCCCGATCTCTTTTTCCTCTTCTTGGTTGATAGTTCAGACTTTTCCTAGGGAATCTGTTGGTGTCCATTCTGCAGAAACATTCATACCATTTTCTCCTGTACTCTTCTATTTTATCTGTCAAACTGCATATTTGAAGTCCTTTACGGATATCTTCACTCCGTTGTTTTATCCATTAAAGTATATCTTGACACAAATTGTAAATATTTAATTTCTGCTGCTTCTATTCTTTTGATTGACTGTTTATTCTGAGTCCATATTTCTTAGCCATAAAATATTGCAGGTACAGCCAATACTTTATAAAGTTTTATATATGTTTCTTTTCTTACTTTCTTTCCCAGTGTTCTTTCAAGGGTGCCACTTAAATATTGAAATATTTACAATTTATTATTTATTTCTTTTTTCTCTATTACAACCTAAACGTACACCTAGATAATTGAACTATTTTACTTGTTCTAGCGTTTTGTCATTTAATACTATTTTTGTTCTTTCCATGTCTTTGCCACACTGGGCCATTTTATTTTATATGTCCATAAGTATAGTGATGAGCTAAAATCCCAAATACACTATTTAGGCCATATTTTATATTTTATTTGCTCGTTTTTTTGACAATGTAAATGTATCGTATGTTTGAAGAACTAGAACTTTAACAACTGTTCGGAAACAGTAAACACCATAAATTTGTTCCTAACGGCTTTCTCATGTTATATAATATATTTTTGAGGAAGTTAATATTCCTATGAGCTACGGGAATTGCGCTGGTTCGAGTCTTCATGGGGGAAGACATTTTCTTATAAAATTTCCGTCATTATGGGACCGTTGCCCAACCAGCTTCGTGAGGCATTTGGGTAGCTATAATATGTAGCGACTCCAGGATGAGAAAACCAACTATTGCGGCTGGAGAACCCCACATTCTGACTACTTGACACCCCTAAACTGGCTGAATGATAGTCTACCTCCGTGATTAACAGATGTGGATGTGAGGCCAGCAGCCGGAAGGTAGGCCAGGCGACTTCTGGCGTGTCGCGTAAAATAGTTTGTTTTGTTTTTAGTATATTTATTGTAATTACAATATTTTGTTTTTTTGTCTCGTTTCCCATATTTTAAGGGAATAACTCGATTACCCCTAAGAAAAGTAAAATATATTATTCACACAAAGTGGATTAGTTTCCAGGAATGAGTATTTGGGCACATTAAAAAGTTGAAGCAATATAAACATGTATGGCTTCGGCTTCTCTTGAAATCTTGCGAAACGTCAGCATAAATCATTTATTCAAATTAGACATTCCAGAAGATCTGCGCTTATTCCATTAATTAAGAGATCTAACAGATTTATAAGTAAAAATGAAGTTGCTATTAACAGCAGTAGTAGTCTCTCTGATGGTATTTTTTATCTAGTCGTGGTGGAGTGACTTGACTTCGAGAGCTATTCCAGCGGTGCATTGCTGCTAAAAGGGTCAACTTTGCCGTACAGGTCAAAGGTAATAAGCCAGACAAAAGAGTACCTTGGTCGAAAGAATGAAGATATTCCACCGTAAAAATACAACCATAACGAAAAACGCGGATATGGGTTCCAAATTAATTCTATGTTATTAGCAGTTCTTATTTTATTTTTTCAATCTTGTACATTTATACTTCATTAATTAAATCTAAAGTAAATCAAAATGTATTATGAATAATACTAGGAAATTATAAACTGTGGTTAGCTTCTCGTTGCTTTCCGACCCGGGTTTGAAGGATCGTGATGCTAATGATAAGGATTGTGTGAGATGATTTTTGTGATGATGATCGGATGATTTTCTGGGGACCATTGGGCCCTAAGCTTCCTGCCATTCTGGCTAACAGGTGAGGAAAAACCCCGAAAAAACCTCACTCAGGAGACTCTCCCGACCGGGAATCGAACCCGGCCCGCTGCGTGACAAGGCAGCACGCTACCTCGAGATTACGGCGGTGGACTTATAATAATAATAATAATAATAATAATAATAATAATAATAATAATAATAATAATAATAATGCCCAATACCAATAAACAGATTCCCCCACAAGAACCTGAACAATCAAATCCAGACTCATCACCACCAGATGAAGAAGAAATTATTATGCAGATTAAAAGATTTAAAAACAATAAGGCAGCAGGTGAAGATGGAATTGTGTCAGAACTCCTCAAAGTGGCAGGACCAAAGACTATAAAATAAATCACAACACTTGTGCAAGAAATGTGGCAAACAGAGCACATTCCAGAGGATTGGAAGGCTGCATTAATCCACCCGTTACATAAAAAGGGAGACAGAACAGATGTGAACAATTATAGAGGGATTTCATTATTATCAGTCCCATACAAAATGTTATTTCAATGTCTGCTCGACAGAGCGCAACGGCAACTCGAACCGAATTTAAGAGAATATCAAGCAGGTTTCAGACCAGGCAGATCATGTCCAGAACAAATCCTGAACTTTAAGCTAATCCTTAGACACCAGAGAATTTGTTGCAATGATTTAGTGTGTATATTTGTTGACTTTAAAAAACTTACGATTCGGTTGACCGAGAATCACTATTTGAAATATTAAAAGAACTAGGTTTAGACCGTAAAACTCTTGCACTTATTAGACAGACACTAACAGATACAAGGGCTAAAGTTAAATTCATGGGGGAAATTTCTGAATCCTTTGAAATTAAGACAGGAGTAAGACAAGGAGATGGACTTCCTCCACTACTCTTCAATTGTGTTCTTGATAAAGTAATACAAGAATGGCGTAAACAGAAAATAATTTTTAAATGTAATCAACCAATCATATTAGGAATAGGAAAATTGAAGATTGATGGCCTAGCATATGCTGATGATCTAGCAATCTTAACCCGTGACGTTGTAACAGCACAAAAACAGATTCAATTGTTAAATGGCATTGCAAAGAAAGTTGGTCTGCAGATTTCTTTTGAAAAAACGGAATATATTTCATGCAAATAAACAAGTACCAAAATACCTGGAAACCAAATATGGAAAAATTAAATGAGATTCACAATTTAGATATCTTACTGTTATTACTATTAATATTATTATTATTATTATTATTATTATTATTATTATTATTATTATTATTAAAATATAGTTCTCCATTCGGATCTCCGGGCGGAGACTACTCGGGGAATTCATGAAAAACTAGTAGTTATAGTAATACTAGTAGTATTAGTACCAAGAGTGGTGATAGTGGTTGTTTTTCAACGAAATTTTTTAACACCAGTAGGCCTATAGTTCTGTGTTTTTGCTTATGTGAACATAATATTTACCCCACTATTTGATAAATATATTGCATTCATTAATATATTCATAACATCATAATGTGATATCAAAAAAGTAGTTTAATGTTTTGCATAAATAATCATTGTTTTGTACTACGCCAAGTTCGTGGAATAATTATACTATGAGAAAATATATTACAAAGAAGAATTTTCTTGAAAAATGCGATACATTGACATCCCTATAACTCTCTAATTAAAACGAGCTGAAGGCTAGAATTCCGTTCAGATATTTACCGCTTCACTGTGTTTACTGTAAAAAAGTGAACTTTTAAAGATGTAAGATCAATATTCTCTTGTCTCTAGTCCCGAGGGTCGTGGGTTCAAACCTGGCCGCGGTGTACGGATTTTTCAAATGGAAAAATCCAAGGGGTCCCGCGCCGTAGCCGAGCGGTTAAGGTAGGAAGCCTTGGAGCAGAGCTACGGGAATTGCGCTGGTTCGAGTCTCCATGGGGGAAGAAATTTTCTCATGGTATTTCGGCCAGTATGGGACCGGTGCCCACCCAGCATCGTGAGGCAATTGGGTAGCTACAATAAGTAGCGGCTCCAGGTTGAGGAACCAGCTATAACGGCTGGGGGACTCGACATGCTAACCACATGTCACCCCTACACTGGCTGTTGATCATCTACCTCTGTGATTGACACATGTGGATGTGAAGGGCCAGCAGCCGGCTGGTAAAAGGGTAACCGCTGAAAAGTGGAAAGACCCTCAATCGGAAAATCCAAGGGAATTTTTTTTCCGGGAAGGACATTAAGCTGTAAGTCCCGAGGCATAACATGTTCGTGCTAGTAAAATAATCTGTTGCCTCAAAAATGGGCCTGTGAGCAAAATTCAACCGACTTTCACCATACAAATATTACATTGTTTGCCTACTAGATGTCCCATTGAGGCGATATGCTGACCACATATCACTCACGACAACTGTAGGGAAATTTGTCTGAATAAATCAGATTGGTCAGGAAACCCCAAAGGGGCGCATAAGGCTAGACGGAAAAAACCGCGAAGTCAAAAGGATGTTCAACATTCACACTTCATATGGATTCACTTATAAACATAAAAGCTTCTTAATATCCCAGAGTGCTACGCTATATTACAACTGATACATAATTAAGTAGGCGGCTTCGTGGCGCAAGCGGTTAGACGCTCGCTCCTCACCGCTGGGTCCCGAAATCTAATCTCGGTCACTCCTTGTGGGTTTCGTGGTGGAGGAAACGGAGTTTGGGCATGTTTTCTCGGAATTTCTCCCGTTTTCCCCTGCCACAATTTCATTCTATAATTTCTCCATACTAATCTCATCCATTTCGTTTAATTTCGTTCATTAGCCTGTGTGATGGTGCATTAGGTTTTGTCGGCCGGCACCCGTGTAATTCACAGGGGTTCATCTCATCTTATCCTTCGACCCGACCCTGAATAGGGCACGAGTTGAGGATAATTATTTTTAATTATATAAGTGCCAGCAATATACTGTAATGAAATACATATTATGTTCATTTTGGTGTTATTGCGAAGCTGGTGTCCCAAAGGGTTTAGTTCTTGGATCTCTCTTTTTTTAATTTACACAAATGATATATCTGCTTCCCTATATAATTGAAAACAACGTTTTTTCGCAGACATGTTATTCGGCAATTACGCAGACAGTGTATTTTCTAGATGAAGTTGCTGACAATATTAATGAATATTGTGACTCACTAATGAGTTGAAGAACGAAATGCAGACTGGAACTAAATTCTATAAAATCGTAAAAAGTCGTTATGACTCATAATAAATTGATAGCTTGAATTACATTAAGTACCATTTCGCATGTATCACTTAAAGGAGTTGAATCCTTTAAAATGTGCGTAAAACCATGAAATCAAAATATAACACACTTAAAATAAATTTCTGTATAATTTATTCTTTGAATCACATATTTATCATTTCATCATCATCATCAACAACAACAATATTTCCTTCCGTTCCTAGCTGGAGCATTAACTCTATGATCTTCCAACCTCTTCACCTCCAACCAAGTTTTTCTCATTTCAGGATTTATTTTTCCCTTTTCCAGTTATGTTCAGACATTTCCATGTATTAATAATCGTTTTCCTGTTCGATGCAAAGGTAGAGTCTTAAGAGCCGTCTGGTTTAACTTCATTTTGGTTTCTTTATTCAGATGTTTACAGGAGTGCGGGGGATTGACCCAAATCCTTAGCTGAATGCAGACCTCAATACCTTTCAGTCTACTTGAATTTTCTGTTTGGGGTTCACTCCCCTAGTCTTTAGAGATCCCTCCCTTTCCCCCCGGCAGCGCTTTGCATCCTAATCATTCCAGTGAAGGAACGGACTGCCCCTTCCGCCAGATGTATCGTACTGAAGGATTTCATCTCCGCTGCATCTGCCCTTGAGGACTTCGCCGTAACCGTAGTAAGGGTCCCGTGCAATGCACTATCAGCTGGAGCCAACGGAATCAAGGTTCTTTAAACCATTTTCCTCAAAAGACGAGGTAGACTCGCCGGCTGTTATATGGCCTTCAACTCGAAAGACGAGGCACACTCGTTTAATTCTGCTGTTATATATTTTGCAATATTTTGTACATCCATTGGCAGGGTAACTTTTTGTCAACATTTATGAATAGTAGTGGAATGTGTTTTGCTTTCACCCTTATTAATATCTCAAGTACCGTCATCTTTTGTTTGTTTTTAATGTCTGAAAATGGATAATATAATTTACGGTAACTTAAATCCGGTTTCTGGAAAAATGCATTGAGAATTTAAACCTGAAGCGAATGGATTAACGAGCTGTTACTCTTCCCCCTCCTCCTTTTTATCCTGGCTTTGAACCGCCATTGGCGGAATTTTTTATCATTTGCTCTAAGGGAAATGCTAGTGGAAGCATTTAAATGCCCCATTTTGGTTATTGTGATACTGTACTTACAGACGCAATACTGAAATTAACGTGTTCAGAATTGCTGTTCTTATGCAATAGTCAATACAACAAAAGAGAAAAATGTCTACCTAAACCGGGATTTGAACCAAAATTCTCCAGGTTTAATTCCTGGTGATCTACAATTGTGCAACTTATGCAATCCAGCAGAAGAAACAAATCTTTCCCTATATGAAATACTCATTTACCCCTATTGGTGAACTTCTATTCACATTACAATAGGGTCGCTTCTGTTAAGAAGCTATAATGGTATTTGTCCCATGCAATAACAGACAATTACATACTTTCGGGATTCTTAATACCGTATATTAGCTAGACTTACACGAATATGTCTAAATGGCACAAATAATAGGGTGCGTGTAAGCAAACAGTTTTCGGATAGTTTAGAAATTGGGAGATCCACTATCTCTTCCACTATTACATTTTGTACCAGAGGATCATATCAACTTTTAGAGGATCAAATCCTACAACTCGATGGTATTAAAAGCTGTTAATTTATGCTGAAGATGAAGTATTATTATGCGATACCGATGAGATGCTAAGGGCCAACACGCACACTCTGTTGAGTAACACTAGGAAATTGGGACTGGAAGAAAACATCAATAAAACTAAACATATGTTAACACATATATTTACATTACATAATGGAAATGAACAGATAATGAACGATGAGGGAAATTTTGAAGAATTCATAATCTAGTCACCGATCTATTCAGCGCATTGTCGTTTATCTTTTTCTTTGGCATACTACATGTTTCTATTATCTGTATTGGATAATCTTCTGCTCTATATCAAAGACTGTCCAGCTACAAATTAATTCAGAAACATATTGAATAATTATTTAATAACTTATAGAAAAGCTCACTAAAGTGCTTTTTGTCAATTAATAACACTGAGCAACAAAAAAGAAACATTTTTTTCTCAGAAAGAAAAATATGTTATTCTGATAGTATTTTTTCTCCTCAATTCAAATATGATATCGGTTTTTCTGCATCACGCAAGGTTTCCGAGAGACAGGAATTTATAATTTCAATCACTTTAATATTTTCTACATTCGTAACTGCACAATATTCGAACATTCGGACTAACCTAGAGAGTAAGAAATGACGATTTTCTGCTATATTTCGCCTGTGGAGCATCCTTCTTCATGGTTCAACAATAATCGGCGAGCATATTAGGATTCCATTTGCCTTGATATCTCTTTTCCATAGCTGAAATCTCCTGAATTAGCTCATATGGTCTTATTTTACAATGGACAAATGGGCGAAAAAACGTTTATTAAAATAATAATATTTTAAATCCATTAATTGAAATTTAAATTTAAAAAACTGTGAGTGATGGAGAAATTACGAATACATATTTGAAAACACGATAATAAACTGCATTAAGTACAACTATTGGTACTCATGAGACAAAAATCACGTTGACCAGTGTTATTTGACAAAATTTAAGAACAAAGAACCAAGACACAAGATAAATAAACTGAGAAAAATGCAATTAAAGTTACATGTCAGAAAAAAAATCACAGATAAAAATATACAATTACTTATTACTTCAACTAACAGAATATCAAAGAGCTTCTATTTAATGAGAAAGATGGTAACTGAATTTTTTTTTTAATTCTGATATTTTAAACATTTTTGTTGGTTCTTCGAGCAGAAAGAGAAATGTGGCATATTATGTTCTTGTTTTATTTATTTTTTATAGATGGTATAAGACTGCGAGTGGTGGGTTGGATATATTTTGCAGGACATGGAGCGATACTTCAAGAAGAATAATGTAGCATTGATTAATATATTCCAAATTTGAGGGTAGGTTTCATTTTGTATAATGTGGTCCAATTTATCTTCTTGCATTTTATTTAAATAATAGTAGTATGATTGATATATTCGTGTATTATATATGTACACATGAAATGACCAGCCTCATGGGTTGATGATCAGCGTTTCTGACTACAGTTCATGAGGTTCCGGATTCGATTCCCGGTCAAACCATAGGAATTTTTGCATAAAGGGAATTATTTATGTGTTGCCCATGGTCTGAAGTTTAGGTTAAGAACTCTTCTGGCGCTTCACTATCATATCACCCATCATATCATCGGGGTAACGTAACTCCGCCTTCCAGGTGTCCCAAACTTAAGAGATGGATTACAATTCCGCCAATGCCAGGGGAGAAAAAACAGAAATTTCATAAAATACCTAGTGCATAGGACAAATATATATAAGATATCAATTGTCTTTATTTTTCCTTTAAATTTTTCGAATCAATTTGATAAGAGCTTGTATCGTTCTTCTTGGTGTGTTAATTGCATTATTATTATTATTATTATGAAATTATGATTGTTATTATTATTATTATTATTATCATTATTATTATTATCATTATTATTATTATTATTATTATTATTATTATTATTATTATTATTATTAGTTGTACTAGTATTAATTGTAATTGTCATTATTATTATTATTGTAACTACAACCAATAATATTAATGCTAGTTTGTTAAAATATGTGTTATTATTTAACATAATGTTATTATATCAATAGAATATAATTTCGTCTGGTTTGCTTTTGTTAGTATATAAAAAACGTTCCTAATTTTCATGTAGGTCAACTTCGGTTATACAGGGGTAAAACCGTTCGCTTCTGAATCCGTAATTCGTAGAATCCATCTCCGTTTAGATACGTTATACGGTATTATTATTAACGAGGGAAATGAATGTTACACAGAAAATTCTGTTACATTTGAAAAATCTCCTATTGGCCTATGCAGTAGCATATCCTAGCTAAGTTCTCGGGTATAAGATATTTGAGTATTTGCAGTGATAGTAGTAATGATGTTCTAGGTACTAAAATGCCGGTTCTTACAAGTTTTCGATTCAAATTATATATAATAGGGCCTAAAATATTACAGGGCTATTCAGAAAGAAGGAACAGATTTCAAACATTTATTTCTTCCAAACTACAAAAAATGGAAACACAATTCCAACATTCCTAGAAAGAGAAAAGTTCAAATTCTACTGTTTTATGCATTCAATATGAGCACCATGTGTTACACGACAAATATCAAAACGGTTGCTCATTTCTTGTTACAAACGAATCAGCTGGTTTCTAGTTATCGAATTCACAGCATCAACAATTCGATGTCGCAGATTTTCAAGATGGTCAGGCATAGAAGGATAAAAACACGGTCTCTTATGTATCCCACTGCTAAAAGTCACACGGGATTAGGTCTGGTGACCTGGGAGGCCATCGGCGATGAAATTGAGCTTCTGCTCCTCCTCTTCCAAACCAACGTCCTTTTGATAGAAACAATACAAGCAGCAGCGCCAATGCGGTGGTAATCGGAACTTCAAACTTTTATCTTTCTAGGAACGTTGGAATTCTGTTTCTATTTTGTGTAGTTTGGAAGAAATAAATGTTTGAAATATGTTCCTTCTTTCTTAATAGCCCTGTAAAAAATACAATCTATTTTCATATACATTTCAGTACTTAGATTATCTATGCTGTTTCCCAGCTTAGTATTCAAATAATTTACGATATTTGGTTCTTTGTTTGAAATTAGAAACTAGACAAATGTCGATATGTCATCCCGTATTCAAATACCTAGGAACAATAATCACAAACGTGAATGAGATGCACAAGGAAATTAAACATAAGCTCAATTCTGGAAACGCGTGCTATTATTCATTACAGAGACACTTGACTTCTCTACTCCTTTCAAAAAAACGTTAAACTCAAAATATATAAAACTATTATTCTACCAGTTATATTATATGGATGCGAAACATGGACTCTTACTTTAAGGGAGGAAAGGAGATTACGACTATTTGAGAATGAAGTTCTTAGGAAAATTTTTGGACCAAAGAGAGATGAACAGACAAGTGAATGGAGAAGACTGAATAACAGTGAATTACATGGTCTTTATAGGAAGCCTGATATAATGAGAACAGTTAAGTCTCGTAGACTGCTATGGACAGGACATTTTGCACGAATGGGGAATGAAAGACGTGCATGGAAGCTTCTTTTAAGAAAGCCAGAGGGAAAAAGCCCATTTGGTAGACCAAGAATGATGTGGTAGAATAACATCAACTATGATTTGAGGGAAGTAGATTATACATGGGATGATTGGAAAACATTAGCTCCGGAGAGGAATATATGGAGAGCTTATGTCCGTGCTGCCATAAACCTACGGGTTCGATAGTGCCAGTGAGTTAGTTAGTTAGTTATTACATACAGATCTCTTGAACGAATTCTTGTTTCTTTGAGCGATCCTGTAACTAGGAAAGCTTTTTTGGCTTCTTACTAATTGATGTATGTACGTCACATTTAGAAAGGTTTCATCCTTCAGAATATTGAAGATGTAGCGCTGTTGTTCAATTAGAATTTGAGACCAAGGATTGAAGGAAAAACATGAAACCTTTTAAAAACAGGGCCCTGAATTGTTTAGAAAGCTAATTGCATAAATTGTAGTAGATTGAAGTCTGATTCTTTCTTCTTTTTTCCGGTTAAATCTAGTATTATTACATATTGATCGATCAAAATTACACATCGACTGTTTTTAATACGTATTTTTGCCTCCTGAGTGACAACCTATAAAACATGAAATAAATAGCATATGCATGCAACATTTATCAGTTTCTTCCTGGAACTGAAAATGTGCCAATTTGAGATCCATTTGTTTATTGCCTTTTAATATTCAGTGGAAAAACTATTATTCCAAAAGGTACATGATAAGCGGTTCTATTTTTCATTATTATGTGAAGTTTGTCGGTCGCGATGGACTAGTGGTTAATGTTCCTTGCCTCTGGTCCTGAGGGTCGCGAGTTCAACCCCGGCCGGGGTAGATGAAATTCTTTAGGACGGAAAAAACCAAGGAGCTATTCCTCCGGGACGGACTTTAAGCCGAGAGTCTAGAGTGTGAAGATTCTCATGATCTAAAACGTTACTTAAGCCTGAATAAAGAGGCCTCTAAGCAAAATTTACCTACCTCAATGTCCTAGTAATACCTCAATTGCTTGTTAGATGTCTTATTGAGTCCGTGTGTTTAACGCAAGGTATTCATGATATGTATGAGCAAATAAGTTAACTAAAAAATTAATTGAGGCAACTAACAAAGGAGAGGTTATGGCTCAACAATGGGTTACACCATTATAGATAGATAGATAGATAGATAGATGAAGTTTAGCTTTGACATTGCACCATCTAACGCACATAAGCCTATCGACAGAATATCATATGTTAAGTCCATCCATCCATAGTAATTCTGCCCGAAGGCAGGTCCTTCACTGCAATCATAGCATTTTCATGCTATGCTTGCAGCTTTACTAGGGAATTGTAGGTGTGGTAGCTTCCCGTTGCTTTCCACACCGGTGAATGATGATGATGATGATAAGGGTGATGATGATGATGGCCATATGATTTCGGGGACCGTTTGGGCCTTAAAGTTTTTCTGACATTTGTCTTACAGGTGAGGAAAAACCCCGATAAAAACCTCACCCAGAAAAACTGCCCCGACCGGGGATCGAACCCGGGCCCGCTGCGTGACAAGGCAGCACGCTACCTCGAGACCACAGCGGTAGACATATGTTAAGTATTTGGTCAAAACAAGTATTAATTACTATTTTATGTCTAGAGATTTTAAGTAATTCATTTATTTTTTGTTTAATAAGAACAGTTAACCGTGGTGGGCATGACATGTGGCAAGAATGGGGAATGAAAGAGGGTCATGGAAGCCACTTGTAGGAAAACCAGAGGGAAAACGCTCATTTTTTAAACCCAGAATGAGAATAACATTAACCATGTTTTAGGGAAGTAGACTATACAGGGGATGATTGGAAAATATTAACTCAGAATAGCGATATATGGAGAGCTTATGTACACGCGGGTTCAATAGTGATAGTAACTCATTTTTTCACATGCTTAACAATATAGGCCTATTCGATATCTTACTGTACCCGTTTCAAGATTACTTACCCAATCACCATTTTTTCTCTCTCTCGACGTCATATTATCCAAGCTTCTTTCCTCCATTGTTCTGTGTGTGTACATATATATATATATATATATAGATAATCGGTTGATAAACAGCTTTGACATCGTCCGATTCCCAATAGCCAATTTTGTCGGTCCATCCAATCTCCTGGTTGTAGATGTTTCTCCTTCATATATAAACACATTCCCTGACTCCAGGAGGTCTTCCTCTGCTTTGTCTTCCTACAGGTTTCCATTCCAAAACAGATTTTGGTAGCTATATATATGTGTGCGTGTGTGTATATATAATATTGTCAGTTCACCAGAGACAGCGGTACAAGTAAGCATTTTAAAAGGAAAATTTTTATAGCAGTAACGCTTGTATATTTAGATGTTATAACTATTTTTTTTTTACAATTTGCAATGAAGTCCAATTTAGACATGAAAAGAAAAATAAGTCCCTGAGGTGTGATTTTAACCCGATACCTTTAACTCACGTTAGTGCTCTACCAACTGAGCTGCTCTGGAATCCTACCAAAAACATTTATTTTTCTTGTGTATGTATATATATAGGTCCTACTATATATAGGGTTATAACTTTTTTGACTTTTGTTAAATAAAATGTTTCCTATGCAATAGAAAGGTGAACTTTTGCTTAAAATCTTTGCAAAAGGTCTTCATTTCACTGACCTTGAAGAAAAGGTCACCCCCAAATCAATATAAAATATTGATATTAAATATATTTGGGGGTGTCCTTTTCTTGAAGCTCATTGAAATGAAGGCTTTTTTCAGTGGTTTTAAGTAAATGTTTGCCCATTCATTGTACAGAAAATATTTTATTTCACAAAATCCAAAAAGTTATAACCCTAATGTATATAAAAGTAAAGTAAAGTAATCCCACTACAGGCCTCAGGGGTTCCTTGGGGTAGTAGAAGGTTAAGGTTCCCACTATTTCTGGACAATCGGCACTTGATATCAGCCGGGTTGTCAGCCCTGCGTGACGGCCGCCTTTACCCCCAGAACAAGCGTCTGGTACTCATTTTCATTAGGGGCTGAGTCGACCCCAGGGCCATAGTGCCGCCAGAAGGTTTGGGTCAGTTTAAAAATCCTGACCCACCGGGACTTGAACCCTCGACCTTTCGGCTTGTAGCTCAGTGCCTTAACCACTATGCTACGGCGTGCCCCACCCTAATATATATATTATTCTCAATTCACGAGAGGCAACGGGACATCGGTCGAACAGCCATCTAATGGCTACTATAACAAGTAAACATTTTAGAGGGAACTGCATTTATATATCTACTTATCCATGTATCCATTCATGTATGTACGATATTTATGTGTTTACGAGACATTTGCAAGTATAGACTATATGTCCATATAACTGTCTGTCTGTAAAATTCAAGACTACAAAAGTATGTAAACAACTTTAATGCCTATAAAACTTTTATGATACCTGGAAGCACTTTGCAATGTTTCTTTTGAAGTAGCCTTTTAGTATATTATTGTCTTTTTAGATGTGTTTTAAAACTGTTAAATCGTAGAAACATTAACACAACGAAATCTTTTAGCAAGATTTTCAATTAGTTAATTTTAGTCGGAATAAAAATAAACAATCTAAGAAATTAGGACTGGAAGTAAATATCAATAAAACTAAATATACGGTCACACGTAGAAATACATTATATAATGGAAATGGACAGTTAATGACAAATGAGGGAAATTTTGAGGAGGTGGCTGAATTCAAATACCTAGGAACAATAATCACAAATAGGAATGAGATGCGCAAAGAAATTAAACATAGGCTCAATTCTGAAAATGCGTGCTATTATGCATTGCAGAGACTCTCGATGTCTCAACACCTTTCAAAAAATGTTAAACTGAAAATATAGGCCTATAAGACTATTATTTTACAAGTTATACTATATGGGTGCGAAACATGGACTCTTACTTTAATGGAGGAAAGGATATTACAAGCGTATTTGAGATTAAAGTACTTAGGAAAATTTTTGGACCAAAGAGAGATGAACAGAGGGGTGAATGGAGAAGACTACATAAAAATGAACTACATGGTCTTTATAGGAAGCCAGATATGATAAGAACACTTAAGTCTCGTAGACTGCGATGGTCAGGACATGTTGCTCGTATGGGGAATGAAAGGCTTGGAATGAAGCTTCTTGTAGGAAAGGCAGAGGGATAACGCCCAGTTGGTAGACCAAGAATGAGGTGGGAGAATAACATTAACTATGATTTGAGGAAGTAGATTATACAGGGAATGATTGGAAAGCTTTAGCTCAAGATAGGGATGTATGGAGAGCTTATGTCCGCGCGGCCATATACCTACGGATTCGATAGTGCCAGTGAGTAAGTAAGTAAGTAAATAAATATTGTTGTATTGTTGCTTAGATCAGTTGGAACACAATTCATAATTTGTTAACATGTCTGAAGAAGGTACTTACTTACTTACTCACTGGCACTATCGAACCCGAAGGTTCATGGCCGCGCGGACATAAGCTCTCCATACATCCCTATCCTGAGCCAATGGTTTCCAATCATTCCCTGTATAACCTGCTTCCCTCAAATCATAGTTAATGTTGTTCTCCCACCTCATTCTTGGCCTACCAACTGGGCGTTTTCCCTCTGGCTTTCCTACAAGAAGCTTCCATGCACGTCTTTCATTCCCCATACGCGCAACATGTTCTGCCCATTGCAGTCTACAAGACTTAACTGTTCTTATTATATCTGGCTTCCTATAAAGACCATGTAGTTCATTGTTATGTAGTCTTCTCCATTCACCTGTCTGTTCATCTCTCTTTAGTCCAAAAATTTTCCTAAGAACTTTATTCTCAAATACTCGTAATCTCCTTTCCTCCCTTAAAGTAAGAGTCCATGTTTCGCACCCATATAATATAACTGTAGAATAATAGTTTTATATATTTTCAGCTTAACGTTTTTTGAAAGGAGTTGGGACATCAAAAGTCTCTGCAATGCATAATAGCATGCATTTCCAGAATTGAGCCTATGTTTAATTACTTTGTGCATCTCATTCCTATTTGTGATTATTGTTCCTAGGTATTTGAATTCAGCCACTTCCTCAAAATTTCCCTCATTTGCCATTAGCTGTCCATTTCCATTATATACTGAATTTCTACGTGTGGCCATATATTTAGTTTTACTGATATTTACCTCCAGTCCTAATTTCTTAATGTTACTCAATAGTGTGTGCGTGTTGGCCTTTAGTATCTCCTCGCTATCGGCCAGTAGTACTACATCATCAGCATAAACTAACAGCTTATTAATACCATTGAAGAAGGTACAGTGTACCGAAACAGCTGTCACTGAATTATGTAATAGATATGAAAATCAAATAAAACTATGTTTTATTTTTATTTAATTAATAAATATGGATTTTCATCAAGTAAACACCAACTCAATTGAGTATTAAAACTGTTAAATCGTATAAACGATAACACAACGTACTGATTTAGCAAGATTTTCAACTAATTAATTTTAGTCGGTATAAAAATAAAGAATCATAATTTAAAGTGCTGGGGCTAATGAGAATGAGGAAGTGTTGGTTTTGGTAGAGAGCTGTGAAATTCTCACATAGAGCGGATTTGAGGTTTGAAACTTGTAGTGGTGGTGCGTAGTGCTCCTTCCCCAAAATGTATTGTCCCAGTAAATAATTAACACTTTCCTTTTAGAACCAGTGTAATTACCATATTCTGGGGGAGCGACGTAAAGGGAAGTTAGCGATCGTCACCTGCTTATTTTGAACGCTCTTACATATTTCATGTCCCATAAAAAAGTTGTAATTTAAGTTTTAATACGCACTTTCTACAAGATGCAAACTAGAGAGTTTTGATACTTGTGGTTTCTCTCATGCGCACCATTTCCATAAATAGCTACATTCTATTATTCACGTTTTTCTTCCCCCTGGCTTTATATTTAACATTTATTTGTAGAACAACGGCACCGCCGAGAAAGCAATCAACAAGAACGATGACGACGTTAATCGAAAGAAGATGTAGTTTTAATGCGAAACAAAATGATAAAGTTAACACACGTTACATTCTTCATATTAAAATTAAACTGTAATAAAATTACCTTTGTATAAAATATAGAATCTTTATATAGGCTTATAACTTTCCACAATAATAAAATTCACAATATATTTCGTTGAGGTAAATAGTTGACTAACTCAACTAACTCACTGGCAGTATCGAACCCGTAGGTTCATGGCCGCGCGGACATAAGCTCTCCATATATCCATAACCTGAGCCAATGTTTTTAAATCATTCCCTGTATAATCTACTTCCCTCAAATCATAATTAATGTTATTCTCCCATCTCATTCTTGGTCTACCAACTGGGCGTTTTCCTTCTGGTTTTCCTACAAGAAGCTTCCATGCACGTCTTTCATTCCCAATTCGTGCCAAATGTCCTGCCCATAGTAGTCTATGAGACTTAACTGTTCTCATTATATCTGGCTTCCTATAAAGATCATGTAATTCACTAGTATGAAGTCTTCACCATTCACCTGTCTGTTCATCTCTCTTAGGTCCAAATATTTTCCTAAAAACTTTATTCTCAAATACTCGTAATCTCCTTCCCTTCCGTGTTTTTTTATATATTAGACAGGGGCAATTTAATGTCTTGCTTGTGTACATTTTATTATTAGTTTTAGTCTTAATTTTAATTAATATTATCTGGTTGCATTATAGATCGTAATATAATAGATATTATCTTTTTGGTCTAATTTGTATTTAGTATTTAATATTAGAGGTAATTGAGATTGTTATATTCTGATGTAATATATGTTTGTCCTGGTGAGTGGAAGAGAAGGCCACATGACCTTAACTCCACCACGCTAAATAAATCTAATCTAATCTAATATAAAGTAAGAGTCCATGTTTCTCATCCATATAATAATATCCATCCATAGTAATTCTGCCCGAAGGCAGGTCCTTCACTGCAATCATAGCATTTTCATGCTATGCTTGCAGCTTTACTAGGGAATTGTAGGTGTGGTAGCTTCCCGTTACTTTCCACACCGGTGAAGGATGATGATGATGATGATGATAATGATAAGGATGATGATGATGATGATGATGATGATGGCCATATTTTTTCGGGGACCTTTTGGGCCTTAAAGTTTTCCTGACATTTGTCTTACAGGTGAGGAAAAACCCCGATAAAAACCGCACCCAAGAAACCTGCCCCGACCGGGGATCGAACCTGGGCCCGCTGCGTGACAAGGCAGCACGCTACCTCGAGACCACAGCGGTGGACATAATAATATAACCGGTATAATAATAGTTTCATATATTTTCTGTTTAACGTTTTTTGAAAGGAGTTGGGAAGTCAACAGTCTCTGTAATAACATAAATAGTTATAAAGTAAAATGTAAAAAAATATATATATATATATATATATTGGTAGGTGCCGTCGTCCTCAAGTGTGTTAAAACTCCTGTTAAAAAGTTAATAAATGCAGGCCTTTCCGAAATCTACTTTCATCATCAACAGAGGAAATGTGTGCTACTAACTGTTGTTGTTAAGCGACTTAGATGTTCTTATGGCGTCGTAGGTAGCAACTGAATTTGTATCAAAACTTTACCTGAACGGAATGTAATATGAACTTAATTAGTGTTGACTCTACAGCCAGTCAAGCTAAAGCAAACTTAAACTTTTTTTTAACAGAGTCAGTTGCTATCTATGACGCGACGCCCTTTGTAGTGAAAAACGAGAAATTAAGTCCCCATTTTGACGCTTACATAGCTTACGCTGCCTATACCATAATAAATACGCCAAACTAATGTACACATAATTGAATATCTCAAAAAACTCTACACAAAAGTCCGCGACAGCATATCTCTATCTTCTACGGATAACTCACAATAACCATTTTTGTCTTTCATTGATCTCAAAAAGATCGGAATAAGTAGATACCCGGGCATGCGTGCTCTGCTATACCGTTCATCCGATTGAGATGGGGCTTTTAAAAAAAAATGTTCAGGAGATTCCGGGGATGAACATAGGCTATAAGAGAGTTGTAATTCTCAACGCCTTCACCCCTAAAAATCACCCGTTTTTGGTGAAAAACGTGAAATAAAGTCCCTATTTTGACGCTTAAATGGCTTACGCTGCCTAAACCATAACAAATACACCAAACTAATGCACACTGGATTGAATATTTAAAAAAACTCTACACAAAAGTCCGCGACAGCATATGTTTATCTTCTACGGATAACTCACAATAACCATTTTTGTCTTTCATTGATGCCAAAAAGATTGGGATAAGCAGATTCCCGGGCAAGCATAACAGCGCACGGCTGGTCTTAAAAACACATTAACATTAATTTAGGAGTAGCAGCGCACGCCGGGTATTAGCTAGTGTGTAGCAGCGCACGCCGGGTATTAGCTAGTGTGTAGCAGCGCACGCCGGGTATTAGCTAGTGTGTAGCAGCGCACGCCGGGTATTAGCTAGTGTGTAATATTTTAGAGTAAGCTCATTATAGTTAGATGATTAACAATATTTTATTCCATCGAAATTAATAATAATAATAATAATAATAATAATAATAATAATAACACTAAGAAATTAGGACTGGAAGTAAATATCAATAAAACTAAATATATGGTCACACATAGAAATTCATTAAATAATGGAAATGGACAGCTAATGACAAATGAGGGAAATTTTGAGGAGGTGGCTGAATTCAAATACCTAGGAACAATAATCACAAGTAGGAATGAGATGCACAAAGAAATTAAACATAGGCTCAATTCTGGAAATGCGTGCTATTATGCATTGCAGAGACTCTTGATGTCCCAACTCCTTTCAAAAAACGTTAAACTGAAAATATATATAACTATTATTCTACCAGTTATATTACATGGGTGCGAAACATGGACTCTTACTTTAAGAGAGGAAAGGAGATTACAAGTATTTGAGATTAAAGTACTTAGGAAAATTTTTGGACCAAAGAGAGATGAACAGACAGGTGAATGGAGAAGACTACGTAACAGTGAACTACATGGTCTTTATAGGAAGCCAGATATAATAAGAACAGTTTAAGTCTCCTGCGATGGGCAGGACATGTTGCACGTATGGGGAATGGGAGACTTGCATGGAAGCTTCTTGTAGGAAAGCCAGAGGGTAAACGCCCAGTTTGTAGACCAAGAATGAGGTGGGAGAATAACATTAACTATGATTTGAGGGAAGTAGATTATACAGGGGATGATTGGAAAGCATTAACTAAGGATAGGGATGTATGGAGAGCTTATGTCCGTGCGGCCATGAACCTACGGGTTCGATAGTGCCAATGAGTAAGTAAGTATAATAATAATAATAATAATAATAATTTATGTTCAGGACTGAAATATAACAGTTAAAATTGGATAATAAACCTTGATATCAAATAAAAATTGCAAGCGGCGTAGATGAGATATTTACGTCCCCCTCCTATATGTGATAAAAATGGACAAGCAAAGAAACACAGACATGCGCGATAAATGAAAAGTAGAAAATACAGTTGAAGAAGTTCAGAATTATCAAATTAATTGGTTACAACAAGTTTCAAAGAATGACCCATCTCACTCACTCACTCACTGGCACCATCGAACCCGTAGATTCATGGCCGCGCGGACATAAGCACTCCATACATCCCTATCCTGAGCCAATGCCTTCCAATCATTCCCTGTACAATCCATCTCCTTCAAATCATAGTTAACGTTATTCTCCCACCTCATTCTTGGTCTACCAATTGGGCGTCTTCCTTCTGGTTTTCCTACAAGAAGCTTCCATGCACGTCTTTCATTCCCCATTCGCGCCATACGTCCTGCCTCGCAGTCTACGAGACTTAACTGTTCTTATTATATCTGGGTTCCTGTAAAGGCGATGTAATTCACTGTTGTCCAGTCTTCTCCATTCATCTGTGTTGAGCATTTGAATGACCCATCTCGCTTTCCTAAGATCCTGAGATCTATTAAGAAAAACCTAAAACGATTAAACCTTAATAAGCTCATGATGATGATGATGATGATGATGATTTATACTGGCAGAGGTAAGGTCATAAGGCCTTCTCTTCCATTAAACATCGAAAAATAGCACCATCTACTTACGGTATGGCCCATAAGGTCCTTTCCAACTCCAATCAAAACTGATCCGGCAATCGATAAATATTTACACAAGATCATAACGTATTCAATTATAAGCAAATATTTTTTACAAATTAAACTAAAATTACAATTATATTCTATTTCAAAGTATTTTGCCCTAAGGCAGGTCTTTCATCGCAATCATAGCATTTTCAGCCTATGCTTTGCAGCTTTACTAGAGAATTATACATGTGGTAGCTTTCCGTTGCATGATAATAATGATGATGATGATGATGATGACCAGATGATGTTCGGGGGCACTTTGGGCCTTAAAACTACATGACATTTGTCTTACAGGTGAGGAAAAATCCCGGAAAAGACCTCACCCTGGAAGCTTGTTCCGACCGGGAATCGAAACCGAGCCTGCTGCATGACAAGGCAGCACTCTTATAAATTACAATTAATCAAATAAATACTATTATGGAAGCAAAAAATCATAATCCAACGATTAGTCTACTGAAAGACCAATTTCAAAGGAAAAAGTTTTAATTTCTCTTAATGGAAGCTAATATCCGGCAATCCCCGATGCCTTCTGGTAATGGAATTCCAGAGTTTTGCTCTAGATACAGTATAGGAATTGGAGTAATGGGAGGTTCTGTGATGTGGGATATGGAGGGAGGTTCTGATGCGATCGTGTACCAATATTGTGACAGCAGGACTGAATAACTTGATGTAGAGGTGTGTATAGTTTTGAATAGCAGAACAAGAGTACCGGTATGCAGTTTTTATCATGAGATGGAGCTGCTATAGTTAAGGACTACAATCTGTTTTCCTGGTAGTTTATACTATTACAGTATCTCTACGAAACAGGTGCAAACATTTAAAGATTTAATGTCGTTAGATATCATAAACTCGGATGACGGTGTAGTATAAAAATAAACACGAATCAATTTCTTGTGAGCTAATATAATAAATAATATCACCCATTTAATGTTTAGTTTTCAGATATCGTCGTTTTATCTGTCTCAAATGTTTCTACAATCTGCCGCAATCCCGTTTCATATCTCCATCTTTGGACCATCTTTCCCTCATGGCGTTCTTAGACGTTATGCTTGTTCTGATACAATTCATATAATGTTCCAGTCAGCCTTTTCCTTCAAATTTTATTATTACCTTAGCTAATTCTAGGCGTGTGCTGCTACTCCTAAATAAATGTTAATACGTTTTTACCACGTGCTGCCTTGTCACGCAGCGGGCCTGGGTTCGATCCCCGCTCGGGACAAGTTTCCTGGGTGAGGTTTTTTTCGGGGTTTTTCGTCACCTGTAAGACAAATGTCAGGATACTTTAAGGCCCAAACGGTCCCCGAACATCATCTGGCCATCATTATCATCAATATCATATTCACCTCATTAAATTAAGTCTAGGTTTAAGGCCTCTCCTGGCGCATCCTTACCCATCGTCATCACCCATCATATCATTGGGGCAGCGTAACCCCGCCTTTCAGGCGCCCCAACCGCAGAATTGGGTTACAATACGCCAATGCCAGGAGAGAATACCTGGAATGTCGAATGACATAAACAAAAAAAGTTTTACCACCAGCCTTGAGATGGTATGCTTGCCTGGGAATCAGATTATCCCGATCTTCTTAGCATCAATCCATCCATAGTAATTCTGCCCGAAGGCAGGTCTTTCACTGCAATCATAGCATTTTCATGCTATGCTTGCAGCTTTACTAGGGAATTGTAGGTGTGGTAGCTTCCCGTTGCTTTCCACACCGGTGAAGGATGATGATGATGGCCATATGATTTCGGGGAGAGTTTGGGCCTTAAAGTTTTCGTGACATTTGTCTTACAGGTGAGGAAATCCCCGATAAAAACCTCACCAAGAAAAACTGCCCCGACCGGGGATCGAACCCGGGCCCGCTGCGTTACAAGGCAGCACGCTACCCCGAGACCACAGCGGTGGACTTAGCATCGATGAAGAACAAAAATGGTTATTGTGAGTTATCCATAAAAGATAATCATATGATATCCCGGACTTTTTTGTAGAGTTTTTTGAGATATTCAATTCCGTGTACAATAATTTGTTGTATTTGATTTGGTTTAGGTAACGTAAGCCACTTAAGCGTCAAAATAGGGACTTTTATTTCACTTTTTCACTACAAAGAGAGAATTTTAGGGGTGAAGAGGTTGAATATTACAACTCTCTTATAGCCTATGTTCATCCCTGAATCTGCTGAACATTTTTCAAAAAGCCCCGTCACAATCGGATGAACGGTAGTAATAAAGCATTGAGAATGTAACAAATGAAGTGAAGAAACTCGAGTGGCAGAGCGCGGTTGCCCAGGAATCTACTTATCCCGATCTTCTTGGAATCAATTAAATACAAAAATGGTTATTGTGGGTTAACCGTAAAAGATAAACACATGCTGTCGCTGACTTTTTTTGTAGAATTTTCTGAGATATTCAACTCTGTGTACAATAATTTGGTGTATTTGTTATGGTTTAGGCAGCGCAAGCCATTTAAGCTTTAAAATATGGACTTCATTTCGCTGAAAAGGGTAATTTTTAGGGGTGAAGGGGTTGAATATTACAACTTCCTTAAAGCCTATGTTCATTCCGAGATTCTCCTGAACATTTTGCAAAAAAAAAAACAATCAAAATCGTCAATTGAGTTGGTGTTTACTTGATGAAAATCCATATTTATTAATTAAATAAAAATAAGACGTAGTTTTATTTGATTTTCATACTTATTATATTATTCAGTGACAGCTGTTTCGGTACACTGTACCTTCTTCATAATTTTTTAACATGTCTCAAGAAAGGTACAGTGTACCGAAACAGCTGTCACTGAATTATATAATAAATATGAAAATCAAATAAAACTACGTTTTATTTTTATTTAATTAACAATCAAAATCGGATCAACGGAATGGCCGCGCTTAGAATACGAACAAACAAACATTAATTTCTACATAGGCCTATTAGATATCCATATTGTCGCTCAGCAACGATTTATATCAAACAAACGGTAAAAAAATACATTATCAACCAATCTTCAGATCCGAATACGAGAAAAACACTGGAAAGATACTATCCATACTACACCAGTTTGCACTTCGCGTGGACTCTGTAGCATATTTTCCACTAAACACAGGACATGATTGCCTTGCAGCCAATCTTCATCGAATTGGAATTTACAGAATTCCTCGTTGCCCACTGTGCTGCACAAACACTAACATGGACAGAAACCACCTGCTGCAGCGTTAGACACTTCACTCTGCTACGCTGAAGGATAGATAATGGAAGCAAGAGCCGAACTTTCTGTTTTGCTGTGTTTTATTGTTTTAATTTTCTGTTATCAGTTACTTGATTACTCATAATTAAGGGCAATGACTTCTGTCAAATCTCCTTCATTTGTATAAATATTCATCTAAACCATTGCTGTTCCATCTTCAAAATTTGTCCATGCATGCGGAATTTTTTTTTCTCGTATTCCTGCATTTGTATTATACTCATTGATCAATATATCGCTATTACCACTGGAAATGATGACTAATTGTTCTCAGTTCTTCCCGCGTCTGGTCATGGGTGCTACCTTCGTAGGAAGTTTCTAAACCAGAATCATTTTCTTCCGCTCAATGCCCTACGGACCAAGATATGTGGTTAGTACATCCATAGAGGACACGTCTAGTAAGAAACTAAGTTATTTCTCGGATTCTTGAAGGTCGGAATTATTTTGCTCAGACGTATTTTTATTCAGACTTGAGATTCTTTTACTAACACGAAAATCTTCATACTCGGGACCCACGTCTTGAAGTCCCTCCCGTAGGACTTGTCCCTTGAATATCTCCATCATAAAAATCCATTAACACCGGCATTATTTGAACTCGCGAACCTCGGGACTAGAGGCAAGGAGCGTAACCACTCTACCACCGCGGTCGAGACCACTGGAATTAATAAAATTATATTATTTACAAATTTCGTCCGTCGCCTTATCTCTTCACTACTTATTAAATGTAGCCTTGAAACACTTTCGCTTAACATTAAGTACAGTAATAACTGCATAAATTTCATTTTCGGGACCGCACTGCGAATACTTACGGAGAAAGGATACTCGACTCATTACGGAGACGCGGAGTTCTTACATGCTGAAGCGTTGTGGGTTGGGGTTTGTTTACGTTTTCAATCTGTTTACCAAGCGATCAATTTTTAAATTATTTGCAGTTCCGCGCGTGCTTTACTTCAGGCCTAATCTAATATATAAAAATGAATGTTTGTTGTTTGTTTATTTGTTTGTTCGTTCGTACTTTATGCGCGGTCATACCTTTGGTCCGAATGTGATGAGGCTTTTTGCAAAATATTCAGGAGGTTCCCGGGATGAACATGGGCTATAAGAGAGTTCTGATACTCAACTCCTACACCCTTAGAAATCACCCTTTGTAATGGAAAACGTGAAAAAAGTAGTTCTTTGGACGCTTAAATGGCTTAAGCTTCCTAAAACCATAACAAATGCACAAAATTAATGTACACAGAATTGAATAATTATCTCAAAAAGGTCTACAAAAACGTCCAGGGCAGCATATGTTTATCTCTTACGGATAACTCACAATAACCATTTTTGTCTTTCATTGATGCCAAGCAGAGCGAGAAATGTACGTAGATTCCTGTGCAAGCATAGCAGCACATGGCGGGTATACTTTTACGGATAACTCACAATAATGATTTTTGTCTTTTAGCTCATTTTATGCCAAGAAGATCGAGATAAATAGATTCCCGGGCAACACCGGCTAATAAGCACGGGGAATCTTAAAATAATAACGATATAAATTTATAATTATTTTTCATCTTTACTTATTCAACTAATCATAAGAAGTGCATTAATTTTTGTCTTTTAGCTGATTTATGCCAAGAAGATCGGGATGAGTAGATTCACGGACAACGCCAGGTAAACAGGACGGGGTATCTAAAAATAATTACCATATAAATGTGTCCCTTTACTTATTTAACTAAACATAAAACTCATTAATTTTCGTATATCAGCTCATTTATGTCAAGGAGATCGGGGTAAGGAAATTCCCGAGCAACGCCGGGTAATCAGCACGGGGAACAGAAAATATAGGCATTTTTACCAAAAAATGCAAGAATTATTCCTATATAAAAAAAGCTGACTAATTCCCCCGCTCCTTCTATCAGAAAGAAAGTTAAATTGTTACTATATCTAAGAAATATAAATTTATAATTATTTACATTTACTAATTGAATTAAACATAAACGCACATTAATTTTAATTTATTTAGGCGTAGCAGCCTACGCCGGGTATTAGCTAGTATATTCATAAAATTGCTGTTAACAATAGAAATATCATTGAAAGGAAATTATTACTGGCAATGATCAATATAATGCCTCAATATTATTAATTAAATCATTGTATTATATGGCTTCTTGACCGTTCCTGTATTAATATTATAACAGTACGAATTGTGTTAGAGATAAAATATTAATTTAATAATACCTTCAATTTTTTTAGCTACCTAGAATTAGTACTAATGACCCGCCAATAATGTAAATTATTAGGAATGTATGTAGCACTACTTTTTATAACAGAAGTTAGAAAGTCAGGACCGCGAAGAGAGTTTGACGTAATCCCCCGTGCATAGGTGAGGATGATAGTGGAGTACAAGGGAAACACATGTATAGAGTTAACCCTTAAATTAGCAAACCATTCATTTCTCTTGCCACTTATGTAAATGTATCGGGCCACAGTGAAACAAAATCGTGTTTAACTGTAAGTTATTTTGCTATATTGTATAATTGGATGCAAATTTAAGTATTAGAAAATTGAAAGGTTTGTAAAAGAACCGCAAGCCTGAATAAAAAAGCCATTTCGCTAAAGGTCATTATGCAAAATATAATATAGGCCTACTCGTATGTTTTTCTACTGTTTTATACATATAAAATAAATTAAACAAAAGTTTCTTACAGAATATGTTACCTATTTAAGCGTTAAATGTAGTCAATTTCCGATAAGTTCGAAGAACTTACTTTTTTTTTTGGGAGGTCTTCCGAGACAGTTGACATTGTGATGCGTGTTTTTTTTAATATATGAAATGTTAGGTTATCAAATTCAATGTTATCAAAACCTGAATTTGATAACACTGGTGTTGTGATGTGTGTTTCGTTGACAATCTGTGTGTTAATTTAGACTTACAGTAAGTGGGTAATAAACATGTGTTATTCAATTATGAAATTACAGATAGATCATCGGTCTTTGACATCGTCCGATTCCCAATAGCCAATTGTGTCGGTCCATTCAATCTCCTGTTTGTAGATGTTTCTCCTTCATGTATATTCTCTGATTCCATGAGGTTTTAGGTCTTCCTCTGCCTCGTCTTCCCTCAGGTTTCCATTCAAAAACAGATTTTCATAGCAGATCCTCTTCCATTCGCTGGACATGTCCATACAGTCTTAATTGCGAGTTTTAGTATAATCTAATATAGTGTCTTCAATCTTCATTTTCTCCCTTATAACTGAGTTCCAAATGTTTTCTCTTCTTGAATTTCTTGCTGCCCTTCGTATAAAATCATTTCCGTTGCCAAAAGATACTTATTTGTTTTTGTTGTTAATGGTCAAAGTTCTGCTCCATAAGTAATAATGCTTTTTAACAATTGTAAGATATGTATGTATATATATATATATATATTACGCATATTTTTATCCCACAATATTCCACAGTGGCAAGCAATTGCAAATTTCCCTTTATTATTTCTATTTCCTCTTCATAACTCCCATTTTTATTTATTTTAATTCCTAAATATGTGATATCACTACAAGATTTTATAGTTTCTCCAGTCTCCAAAATTAAATTTTGTTCTGGTTTACCAATTGATAAATATTGTGTTTTTCATGTTCAAAATTAATCCCCACATTTCATATTCTTCTATTAATTTTCAAGTCATATATTCAAAATCTTCATAATCTTGTGCATTTAACAATTGGTCATCTGCAATATGTAAGTTGTATAAAGTTTTGTTGTTTGAAATAGGAATTCCCATGCTTGAACATTTTCGCCTCCAATTCTTTAATATTTCATGTATATATATATATATATATATATATATATATATATATATATATATATATATTTTAAACAGAGTCGGTGATAGACAACAACCTTGACGAAGACCTTTATTTATCGTAAAAACATGTAACAATTTACTGCCAATTATAATTTTAGATATGCGATAGTCATATAAATTTTGTATAGCTTTAATTATTATAGTCTTAATTCCCATACGTCTTAAAGCAATCCATAGTTTCTCTATAGGAAATGCTTTCTCAAGATCTGAAAATAGTAGGTGCAAAGATTGTCCATATTGCATTTTCTTTTCTATTACCTGAGTAATGCAAAATAAATTGTCGGTTGTGGAACGACCTGTTCTAAATCCTAACTTTTCCTCTAATACCATATCACTATAGTTTTTTCCAACTAATATTTTAGTAAACGTCCATAGAGTCTACTCATAGTACTTGTTACTGTTATACCTCTATAATTTTTTTCATATTGATCTTTTTTCTTCCTTTTTTTATGGATTGTCGAAATGTATCCTAGTTTTCATTGTTCAGGAACTTTTTTCACCATTCATAATTTTTTTAAATAAATTTTAATAACTACTTAACTCACTAGCACTATCAAACCCGTAGGTTCATCAAGGCGTGGGCATAATCTCTCCATACATCCCTATCCAGAGGTAATGTTTTCCAATCATCCCTGTATAATCTACTTCCTCAAATCGTGGTTAATGTGTTATTCCCCCACCTCATTCTTGGCCTACCAACTAGGCGCTTTCCCTCTGGTTTTCCTACAAAAAGTCTCCATGTCCCTCTTTCATTCACCATTCGTGTCCATGCCCTATCTATTACAGTCTACGGGACTGAACTGTTCTTATTATATCTGATTTCCTGTAAATATAATGTAACTCGCTATTAAGAAATCTTCTCCATTCGCCAGTCTGTTCATCTCTCTTTGGTCCAATAAAATTATAAATTGTATCATCGTGAACACCATCATCGTGAACAAATCCGTTTGATGCCAAGTGAAATGTGACAGTAAATTTAACGAAGATGCTCTTGATCTTTCCACAGATTTTTGTTCTTCCTTGGTCCCTAACTCCTGTTGGAATATATGGGAATGCCAATTTTGGAAGTATATGTTGTTTTTACTTTATTCTTAGATGATTTTTCCATTCTTGTTGGTATCTTTCTATATTTTCATTTAAGATTTGTAATCCAAGTTTTTCTCTGACTATTTATCTCATGCCCTAAATGGCAGTCAATGACCAATCACATTTCAATGAATTTTGATTTACAACCAATCACAGTCGTTTAACACCTCGATTTTATCAATTTCATATTATCGCTTTCATTTTATCAAGTGGCTTCCAGATTGTATATATAGTGCACGAATGTAAACAGATTCTGCTTGCGAGATATAATAGAGACACATTTGTAGCAATTGTTTATAGCACAGAAAAAAAGAAACCACTGTTTTCACTTTCTTAAACATATTATTTCCCAGGAATTAACGTTGCAGACAAATATAATTGACAACTCTACATCATAAGACATCAGAAATTAATTAATAACCTATAATGATGTGTTTCATTTTTTCTCCACTAGGGTGCATTCTTACAATATTGCGATTATATTTGGCAGTAAATATGATCTGGTTGCAGTGATGAACAATTGAAACATAACGTTTCTCATTTGTTTTCAAACATCGCCGTTTACATTAAATATATAAATATTTTAAAATAACTTTATTTAAATAATTATTTGTGAGTAAACAACTTTATTTTATTCGTTAAATAGTCCTATCAAATGCCACTCTTGATTTCCAAATTCTCATAAGTAATGCCACGAGTGATTTCCAAAAGTAATGTCAGGAGTGATTTCCAATTTATCTAGAGAATTTGGAAATCAAGAGTGGCATTTGTTAGGACTATTTAACGAATAAAATTAAGCTGTTTATTCACAAATCATTATTTAACTATAGTTATTTTAAAATATTTATATATTTAATGTAAACGGCGATGTTTGAAAACAAATGAGAAGCGATAGGTACGCTTCATCTGCTTCTTTTGTTTATCACTGCAACCAGATCATACTAATTATTGCCAAAGGAACGCAATATTGTAAGAATGCTCTCTAGTGGAGAAAAAATGAAACACATCAAACTGTATTTTAATTCATTTCTGATGTCGTATGATGTAAATATGACAATTATATTTTTCTGGATTGTTACCTGGGAAAAAATACATTTAAGAAAGTGCAAACAGTGGTTTCTTTTTTTGGTGGTATCATCAATTGCTATAAATGTTTTTATATTAACTCCCACATGCGGCATGTGTTGACATTCATGCACTATATATACAATCTGGTAGCCGTATTTCTCACAGGCTCATTCACTGCAAAATAATAGCCAGACCTGTTCAGAATAATAAAAAGGAGGAGCCTTCTTTAATATGGTAATTATAACACTGATAAATATTTCGTGAAACACGACTCTGATTGGTTGTAAAACAGAAATCATTGAAACGTGATTGGCCATTGAGTCCCATTTGGGGCATGAGTTAAATAGTCTAGATAAATTCACTTCTCACTTCGTGAGTCGTGAGTTTATCCATGATTTGAAAATCATTCGCGGCATTACGTATGATAATAGTTTTTCCTTTGGAGATATAGCCTATTAATTCCGAACAATGATCATAAGAAGTGGATTTGACTGACTCTAAGTTTCTGAGAATTTATTTTATTTAAGATTCAAATTTCACTTCCAAATTTATAACAGCTTTTGATGTGATGTTATGTAATCTTAATTTTGTATCAGTCCTCATCTGTTTACGAAAATTATAAATTCTATTAAAAAACAAAATACTATTAATTGTTGGAACTTTTTTTCGTGTAATGCAAACTAAATCCATATTGTTTCACTGCTTTTCTATTGGTCGTTCATAACTACCACTATTAATATAGACACATGAAGTGGGCGCCTGGATATAAGCGTCGCAGATAAAATAAGAGGTGCAGGAAAGGCGACACTCGAGTAGCAACACTATTGATCGGCGACAAAAACTCATTATGAAGTAAATAGCCGCCAAGTAATTGAATATAAAAACACCAGAAAAGCTGGACAGTTTCTATTCCCTTTGTGCTATCAAGGACAGTGACGTCCGCAGTGGAATACGAGTCTATAACAATTATACAACTTTTTTGAAAATAAAATGAGAGTTTTGTTAGAGTCTATATGACATTAAATTTATGAGCCATACATAAATAAAGAAAGATGTTTGTATTGCGTGTAAAATTAATTCATAAAAATCAAAAATAGGATCATTCAGCGGCGTGCGGTGGTCAGAGCAATTACACCAGCTGATAAAAAAGGAGATGAACAGACAGGTGAATGGAGACGACTACATAACAATAAACTACATGGTCTTTATAGAAAGTCAGATATAATAAGAACAGTTAAGTCTCATAGACTGCGATGGGCAGGACATTTTGCGCGTGTGGAGAATGAAAGACGTGCATGGAAGCTTCTTGTAGGAAAGCCAGAGGGAAAACGCCCAGTTGGTAGACCAAGAATGAGGTGGGAGAACAACATAACTATGATTTGAGGGAAGTAGATTATACAGGGAATGATTGGAAAGCATCATCTCAGGATAGGGATGTATGGAGAGCTTATGTCCACGTGGCCATCAACCTACGGGTTCGATAGTGGCAGTGAGTAAGTAACTAAGTATGACGAAAATATGACTTATAGTATATAAAAATTTACCTCCTAGTATATATTTTTGTTAGATCCGGTAAATCTGCAGTTGGCCTACCTTGTTGCATAATGTCATATTTCTCGTTGAAAGGTCTGCACGAAAATGATCTACTATGTAAATTATAAATTATATTCACTTATATTCATTTTTACTAAACTGACATATCACATTTATCAGTAACACTTTAAAACGTATTAATAACGCATTTGAACGAACACTTTGCCGATATTAAATTCAACTGTTGCTTTCCACAATTGACGTGTATACACGTTCGTAATAATTCAATTGTTGTTATTCAGATATATAATATAAATAAAGCTTCTAGAATTAACAGGTTGATATAACTGACAAAAAGTACCGCATATATATTTTTTGTAAAAATATAATTAACATATGTATTCACATAAAATAATAGTATAAATAAAAAAATATGTTATTTCTAAAAAAATTTAATTATTGAGGATTTGGCGTTTTCCAAGTCAGCCAGTCATGAATGTTTCATGGATCGATAAGTCGAAAGGTTATTGGACCTTGTGTTTACTTCGAGTTGTGACGTTTCTGGGTTCAGCTAGCTCAATGATAACCCAGCTAGCTGGTGTTCAATAAAATATCGATAGAATAAGACACAATCTTCGTCTGATGGGTTATCGCTGGTCTTACTTACTTACTTACTTACTCACTGGCACTATCGAACCCGTAGGTTCATGGCCGCACGGACATAAGCTCTCCATACATCCCTATCCTGAGCTAATGCTTTCCAATCATTCCCTGTATAATCTACTTCCCTCAAATCATAGTTAATGTTGTTCTCCCACCTCATTCTTGGTCTACCAACTGGGCGTTTTCCTTCTGGCTTTCCTACAAGAAGTTTCCATGCACGTCTTTCATTCCCCATACGCGCAACATGTCCTGCCCATCGCAGTCTATGAGACTTAACTGTTCTTATTATATCTGGCTTCCTATAAAGACCATGTGTTCATTGTTATGTAGTCTTCTCCATTCACCTGTCTGTTCATCTCTCTTTGGTCCAAAAATTTTCCTAAGTACTTTATTCTCGAATACTTGAAATCTCCTTTCCTCCCTTAAGGTAAGGGTCCATGTTTCGCATCCATATAATATAAATGGTAGAATAATAGTTTTATATATTTTCAATTTAACGTTTTTTGAAAGGAGTTGGGACATCAAGAGTCTCTGCAATGCATAATAGCATGCATTTCCAGAATTGAGCCTATGTTTAATTTCTTTGTGCATCTCATTCCTATTTGTGATTATTGTTCCTAGGTATTTGAATTCAGCCAATTCCTCAAAATTTCCCTCATTTGTCATTAGCTGTCCATTTCCATTATATAATGTATTTCTACGTGTGACCATATATTTAGTTTTACGGATATTTACTTCCAGTCCTAATTTCTTAGTGTTTCTCAATAGTGTGTGCGTGTTGGCCTTTAGTATCTCCTCGCTATCGGCCAGTAGTACTACATCATCAGCATAAACTAACAGCTTAGCTGGTCTAGTGTGTGTTATCGCTGGACTTAGCAGGTAGATTTAGTGGGTTATCGCCAATTCATCATAGGTGGTGTTGGTGGGGATGACATAGAGGAAACACTCTGTGTTTCTCTATGGAGATAGTGTGATTATGCAGAATACGGCGGGGATTTTGATGTTCTCGCGTAATTTATTTGAATGAAATTTGACAAATATATTATTTTATTTTAATCCGAAATTATTAATAAACTCATTACCCCAGCATTGCTGTGGTAGCTGGGGTTGAATACACACCACTGGGTTTAGGTATCTATCAGGAAGATGCTGAAGCAAGTATAAACTAGGAAAAGAGAAAGGACGAAAATATATGATGAATTCATAAAAAATATCCAGTTGATACATTACAGAACTATTGCTGTCACACCCGAGCAGAGTTATACCCAGAAGGGAACTGTCAACCATTACATGTCGAAACCTACCTTGAAATTTCTCTTTCAGAAGCGCTGTGATACACCAAAGCTGTGTCCAAAAAATGATCTGCCGCTTTAAACTGCAAGGCACAGGAATCGAAGCAAGAATCCAGCAGTGGCAACCCACTGCTCGAAGCAGATGGACTCCGTGCTTGAACTGAATGGAGTGGAGTGAGGCACGAACGCCAGGTTATGAGGGTTATCCAGTCTACCATTTCAAGAGTTGTATTACTTTTCCTGTAGTTTAAATGAGAAACTTGGCGCAGAATTTTAGTGCCTTGTAGTTAAAAGCGGCAGATATTTGTTTGGACACGTACTGATTCATCAAAACGCTTCTCTCTCTGGAAGAAATTTCAAAGCGAGTTTCGGCATGCAATAGTTGACAGTTCCTTTGTCAGAAATTGACTAATCTTTACTAAGAAAACAACAGGAAATACAGACATAATTCATCGTTTTCTGTGACGCATTGTTCGTCCGTCTTTTGAAATTCGCAGGCGACGACGAAAGACCGATCTCGCCTTGTATGGTGGAGGAGGATTTGTGAACTGGCGACTCACGATTCGGTGGAACCCGTTGGGAACTTCCATACGCGTTTCTGATTGGCTTTTCCGAAGGTTCGCTCTCGCGACTCTTCTCGTGGTAGTCGGTGTTGGCTGACCAGCCACATCGAAAAATATCTGGACGGATTCGCCAGACGGAGACTATCAGTCAGTCAGCGAATCGCAAATGAGTCGTGAGGACCGTCGTGTCCGAATTCTCCAAGAGTATAAGTCACCTAAGTATGAAGAAAAGTAAGTATTGTGTGTGTAGCTGTCTCCGAGTGTGATGAACTGAGTTATAAAATAAACTGTGAAGAAGGAACTCCTATTAGCAGAAAATCATTTGTATGTATACAATGCGGTAAAACTACATAATTAACTCACTGACACTATCGAACCCGCAGGTTCATGACCGCGCGGACATAAGGTCTCCATACATCGCTATCCTGAGCTAATGCTTTCCAATCATTCAGTATAATCTACTTCCCTCAAATCATGGTTAATTAATATGATTTTTCCCGAATCATTCTCGATCTACCAACTGGAAGTTTTCTCTCTGATTTTCCTATAAGAAGCTTTCATGCCCCTCTTTAATTCTCTATTCGTGTCACATGCCCCGCCCTTCGCAGTTTATGAGACTTAATTCTTATTATATCTGCTTTCCCATGAAGTTCATGTAGGTCAATATTATGTAGTATTCTCCATTCGCCTGTCTGTTCATCTCTCATTCGTCCAAATTATTTCTTAAGACGTTTATTCTCGATTACTGGTAATATTTTCTCCTCCCTTGAGGTAAGACTCTACGTTTCGCATCCATATAATTCGGAGAGTAAGAATTTTATATATTTTTAGTTTAATATTTATTTTAGAGAATTTGGGACCACAAGTGTCTTTTTAATACATAACAGCATGCATTTCCAGAATTGATCTATGTTTAATTTATTTTGCTTCTGTTTCCTGTTTGTAATTAATGTTCCTTGATATTCGTATTCAGCCACTTGTTCAAAATGTCCCTCTTGCCATTAAGAGTCAATTTCCATTATACCGTGTGGCTCAAAAGTTAGTTGACAAATGGAAGTTTTCTCAATAACAAGAATGTGCTATTTTAGGTACGGTAGAGTTTTTGATTCTGGAAACAATGGTAACAATGAAAAAATAAAATTAAAGGAAATAATTATTACACCAATGAATAATAATGGATTTTTGATTATGTTTCTGACAGATGTACTGTATGAGATAGCAACTCTCAAAGATACACTTTCAAAAGTGAGTGCTGAATTTCGTGATCGAATGAGACATTGTCTCCAGGTGGATGGACGTCATTGTGAACATCTCCGTTAGCTCTGATATGAAACCCATGAACATGAAAATGCAATCAGTGTGGTTAGTTTTAACATTTTAACTTCAGCCAAACTTCTCCCATTTGTCAACCGACTTTTGGGCCACACGGTATAATGTTCTTATATGGTCCACTGCTGTGGTCTCAAGGTAGCGTGCTCAACCTCAGAAGTGTGTTACAATACGCCAATGTCAGTTGAAAATACGTGGAATGTCGATTGACAAACAGGTGGCATTGAACAAAAAAATGTTTTATATGTGTGGCCTTATATTTAGTTTTATTGATGTTTATTCCGATTGAGGGTCTTTCCACTTTTCGGCGGTTGCCCTTTTACCAGCCGGCTGCTGGCCCTTCACATCCATATGTGTCAATCACAGAGGTAGATGATCAACAGCCAATGTAGGGGTGACATGTGGTTAGCATGTCGAGTCCCCCAGCCGTTATAGCTGGTTCCTCAACCCGGAGCCGCTACTTATTGTAGCTACCCAATTGCCTCACGATGCTGGGTGGGCACCGGTCCCATACTGGCCGAAATATCATGACAAAATTTCTTCCCCCATGGAGACTCGAACCAGCGCAAGTCCCGTAGCTCTGCGCCAAGGCTTCCTACCTTAACCGCTCGGCTACGGCGCGGTTGATGTTTATTCCAGTAGCAATATCTTAGTGTTACTCAATAGAATGTGCATGTAAGGCCTTAGTAACTCCTTTCTTCTGCCTAATGAAACTACATCATCAACATAACCATGCATGTTATTAACACTATTGATTTGTAGACCTTTTTCATCCCCAAAATATTTGATGGCGGTTTAAGCCATAGAAAAGGCATACTGTGACTTCATTTTTCAGAAAGATGGTGCCCCACCACATTGGCATAAAATCTTAGGTAGTCATCTCGAGTATCTGCAAAAACACTGGATGACGCTGCTGGGTTGAATGACGTGTCATTGATATTGTGGCTCCCCAGGTCACACGACCTGTCACCATGTGTTATATGTATTTTTTTTTGTATACGATTGTCATGGTTTACGTACATCCATTTGCACAGGACTTACAACAATTAAGGCAGAGGGTAATTTCTACACAGTTAACTCAATTGATCAGGCTCTCTTGGGACCGGTCTGGCAGAAATTAATTATTGTATTATATATTACTCGTCCAAGTTAAATCTGCACGAGAAAAATATGCTAGGAATGTGCTGTCGATTCTCTTCCTTCTTATGTTGCCACTTCCTGTCCCGAGTGTTGTGTTATTTGACTGGAAGGGGGAAATCTTGCAAATACTGTGCTTCTTAAATGGTCCAATACCTTCAGCAGTCAGTGACGAAATGAATAATCTAGCAACCATGTTACTACTGGGGAATGATGTGTCCTTTCTTTGCCTTCTTCGTTACATATCGCCAATTCCCATTGCTTGTGCAGTGTTTTCAGGCTAGTAATAGAGAGATGACAAACACTGTGATTTTAAATGATCCAATATCTTCAGCAACCAGTGACGAAATCAATAACCCAGCATCCATGTTTCATGTGGGGAATGAGCTGTCCTTCCTTTACCTTCCTCGTTACATGTTGCCAATTCCCATTCCTTGTACAGTGTTGTAAGGCTAGTAATAGAGAGATGCCAATCACTGTGATTTTAAATGATCCAACGCCTTCAGCATCAGTGACGAAATGAAAAATCCGGCAACCATGTTACTACTGGTGAATGAGCTGTGCCTCCTATACCTTCCTCATTCCATGTTGCCATTTCCCGTTCCCGGTGTAGTGTTGTGACGCTGGTAATCGAAAGATGACAAACTCTGAGATTTTAAATGATCCGACACCTTCAGCAGTCATTGATGAAATGGATAATCCGGCAACCATGTTACTACAGGCGAATGATCTGTCCTTCCTTTGCCTTCCTCAGTACATGTTGCCAATTCCCGTCCCCTGTGTTGTTTTTTGTGAGTTTATAATCGATCACAAACATTTTGATTATAAATGATCAAACACCTTTAGCAGTCATTGACGAAATGAATAATCCGACAACCATGTTACTACTGGGGAATGAGTTGTAACTTATTTGCCTCTCCTCAGTACATATTGCCAATTCTCGTCCTCTGTATTATGTTGTGAGGCTGGTAATAGTGCAATTAAAAACACTGTGATTTTAAATGATCCGATACCTTCAGCAGTCGTCGACTAAATGACTTTTGACAACCATTTACTTATCTTTAATTAGTGTTAAGGATTCTCCCTACCATATATTATTAGAATATCCTATAAGGAAGTGAAACTTGGCCATTAACTAAAAATGATGAAACTAATTAAAGTTATTTAAAAGAAAGATTCTAAGGAAAATCTATGGCCAGATAAATTAAAATGACAAATGGCGCAGTAGATATATTACTGAATTATATGACTTCTGTGGTGATACTGACAGTCAGAATAATAAAATCTTGAAGGTTGAGATGGCTGGGTCATTTACATCGACTGGAAGAAACAGACATTGACCGTACAGTCACATTCTCTAAAACAAAGGGAAAAAGAAAAGTTGGAAGACTTCTTACCAGATGGTTAGACAGCGTGGAACACGATCTGAAGTTTATGGGAGTCCAGGGACGGAGAAGGAAAGTAGAATATAGAAATGGATGGAGACGCATAGTTGTGGCGATCAGGGCTTGCAATGGGCTGTAGCATCAAGTATGATGATGATGATGACGATAGAGTATTAGTTGCGCGACACTAGCGCTAACACACTTCCCACTCTACTCGTGCAGACTTAACGTGGTCGAGCAATACATCTGACGTATCACAAATGCAGCCCATACACGGTGATTACAAATGATTGGAGCGATTTCATGATTTTATTGTAGCGATCTTATTTGACATATCTTCACAGAACTTTAAAGTTATGTATAAAAACTCATAAGGTTTTTTTTTGTTTTCTCTCGCAGCCGTGTTTCAGCTTTAAACCGAGAGAGCGCAGCAGTTATCAAAGATGGCGACAGGCGAGGAGAAAGCATATGCTGTGCTTGAATTTCATTCAACTCAATCTGTGATAACTGTGCAACGACACTTCAGAACGAAGTTCGAGAAAGATGCACCGAGTGCCAACTCCATTCGGCGATGGTATGCGCAATTTAAAGCTACAGGATGCCTCTGTAAAAGGAAATCAACGGGTCGTCCTTCAGTGAGTGAAGAAAAGGTTGAGAGTGTGCGGATGAGTTTCACACGTAGCCACAGAAATCAACACGAAAAGCGAGCAGAGAGCTGAACATTCCACAACCGACCGTTTGGAAGATCTTGCGGAAAAGATTGAAGCATAAACCTTACCACTTGCAATTTCTACAAGCCCTTACGCCCATTGACAAAGTGAGTCGGTTTGAATTTTGTACACAAATGCAGCAGTTTATGGATGAGGATGGTTTTTGTGAGAAACTTGTCTTCAGTGACGAAGCAACATTCTTTGTGAATGGCAAAGTGAACAAACACAATGTGCGAATCTGGGGCACAGAAAATCCCCGCGTTATTGTGCAGCACATTCGCGACTCCCCAAAAGTTAGTGTGTTCTGTGCGGTTTCTCAGTTCAAAGTTTATGGCCCTTTTTTCTTCTGCGAGCAGAACGTTACAGGACACGTGTACCTGGACATGCTGGAAAATTGGCTCATGCCGCAGCTGACGACCGACAGTGAGACCTTCATCTACCAGCAGGATGGTGCTCCACCACACTTCCATCACGATGTTCGTGAATTTTTAAACATGAGATTGCCAAACCGATGGATCGGTCGCAGTGGAGAGAATGATCAGAAATTGTTGTCATGGCCTCCACGCTCCCCCGATTTGACGCCGTGCGATTTTTTTGTTTGGGGGTATGTGAAAGATTCAGTGTTTGTGCCTCCTTTACCAGTAGACTTACCAGAACTGCGAGCTCGCATAATCAATGCCTTTGAACAAATTAATAGGGACATGTTACGTCGAGTATGGGACGAACTTGATTACAGACTTGATATCTGCAGAATCACCAAGGGGGAGCATATGGAGCACCTGTAACATCTCAAAAAAAACCTGGGAAGTTGCTCTATGTATCTGTAAAAGTTCGTGAAAATATGTCGAATACTACAGCTACCATAAAATCATGAAATCGCTCCAATCATTTGTAATCACCCTGTATTTAACATCTGTGAATATCCATGGAAACATGGACAGTTAACATTTAATGGTAAATTTGTATTTGTAAAAAAAAGTCAATACTCTAGTCAAAGGGTTTCATTTTTTATTTCATTTATTTTGAATTGCCCTGTATGTAGGAACTGATTGATGCTGTTAAGTGTGATGGATTCGTTGACACACGAACACAGAAAAACACTTCTATGATAGCCAGAGAGAATCGTCTGAATTATCAAATTGAGAGTATCAAGCCTTAGTTCGGAAAATAACAGAATCCGCTCTGCTTACAAAATATAGGCTACTAACTAACCAACCAACCACACTCTGACTTTTGATAGTCCGATATTCATTTCCTTAATCATCAAAGACACTCCACTGGTATAAATATACTCGCCTTAGTTAGTTCTCATCTTCTCTATGAAATTTAGATTCCTGAAATCCATCCGAATAATATCCACCCACATATGCGTGCGCGTATGTGACACTAGATAACACAATTTTAGGGATTATTGTGTTAATAATGATGCTAATAATAATAATAATAATAATAATAATAATAATAATAATAATAATAATAATAATAATAATAATAATAATAATATTAAACACTAATACGATAATAATAATATATTTTTATTTTAGGAATATTCCACAATACAGCGTTTCTCCCGCAAACCAATGTGATGTGTCGCCAGAGATTTCCTGTCTACAAGCATCCAAGCAGCCGCTTTCCTCCCGATCGCTAGCTTCCATACACTGTTTTACTCCATCCATCCATCCATCCAGCCCTGCATCGTTCTCATAGGCCTGCCTCTTCTAGTTTCTTCCATTAGCTTTCCAGTTAAGTCTCGTCTTTGGGTCTTCTCTCTTCTTCCCATTTTTATGAGGGGTGTCCATACCATTTTAAATAATCGTTTTTTCTTTCTCTTTTCCCCCTAATTTTTTTTCGACTTTGCATAATTCTCCCCTTATTGCGTTGTTTCTTCTTGACCTTACCCTTCTTGAAATTCTTGTCTAAACCGCCTCAAAAATCCATTTTTTACTGCGACACACAACTTGTTGGCTTTGTTTTCTAGTTACTATCCTGGTTTCGGATAAATAGACTAAAAAAACCGTTTGTAACAGAACTTGAAATATAGTTTTCCTTCGTTCTGTCCATAATATTTGTATTCTAAAGGTACTGAGTTTCAAGATACCGGATGATTCGTCTTCCATCATTTCTTCTTCTTTTCCAATTCCTGTAGTTGAATTCTCATTTTTTACCTCAAATATGACATAAATTATGAAAAATATTTAACAATATCTATTCGACCTGAATTTACATTTTAGCTCCTTCTGTTTGTAATCCTACAGTGAATATTCTGTTTTATTATAATTTGTCTGTAATCCCCATTTTTTTGTATTCTAGCTCTAATTTCCTTAAACATAAAAATGATGCAGCTCATCTTATTCCATACTGAGCAATCAAGACCACCCTGAATCATCTTCGAATAATAGATGGTGGAGTGTGATACTTTATCTATCTTCTATCTAAATTCCCCATATAGTTGCACTGACTGCCTTACCAATTCATTGTACAATTCTCAATACATATGTTGAACAACGTTGTTGATAAGCGATATCCTTGTAGTAGACCTTTTGATGTTTGGAATGTTTCTGAAAGTCCGTTTCCCGTCTTAATTTGGTATTTGTTCTCTAAGTATAATGATCTTATAATAGTAATTGTTTTGTCATTTATATAATAATAATACTGATAATAATAGTAATAATAGTAATAATAATAATAGTAATAATATTAATAATAATAATAATTTTATTTATTTACAGAATTTTAATGTTTACACATCTTTCTGTGCCTAAAGTTTTATTTATCTTCTCCACTCGTCTCTCTCCATCCAATTCATGTCCTCCAGTCCTCTTGCTCTCATTCCAGTTCTTATTTCCTGCATCCACGAGTTTCGAGGTCTCCCTCTCCTCCTTCTTCCAGGTGGAAACCATTCCAATGGTTTTCCTGGACTATTTAACTCATGCCCAAAATGGGAGTCAATGACCAATCACATTTCAATGATTTCTATTTTACAACCAATCAGAGTCGTGTTTCACCAAATATTTATCAGTGTTATAATTACCATATTAAAGAAAGCTCCTCCTTACAATATTGCGTTCCTTTGGCAATAAATAGTATGATCTGGTTGCAGTGATAAACAAAAGAAGCAGTAGAAGCGTACCTATCGTTTCTCATTTGTTTTCAAACATCGCCGTTTACATTAAATATATAAATATTTTAAAATAACTATAGTTAAATAATGATTTGTGAGTAAACAGCTTAATTTTATTCGTTAAATAGTCCTAACAAATGCCACTCTTGATTTCCAAATTCTCTAGATAAATTCACTCCTCACTTCGTGAGTCGTGAATTTATCGATAATTTGGAAATCACTCGTGGCATTACTTATGATAATCTTTCTTCTTGCATTCCTTGTACGTGCCCATACCAATTTAATTGCTTATACCGTATATATTCTACTATTGAATAACCAATATTAATTTTTTCTCTTATGACAGTATTTCTTATTTTGTCTAATTTTGAACATCCTGCTGCTCTCCTCAAGAAATCCATTTCCATCGACATAAGTTTCTGTTCCAAGTTTTGTTGAATTTCCAAACTTCAGATCCATATGTGACAGTACTTCTCACTATTGAATTATATATTTGTAACTTATTTTTCCTGGTAATATTAATAATAATAATAATAATAATATAATAATAATAAAATAATAATAACAATAATAATAATAATGATAATAATAATAAGAAGAAGAAGAAGAAGAAAAGCTATATGATTGATATACACAAAATGAATTTTCTCTACTTGACCTTACTTTGATGAGAACACAAATACCTAACTTCTAGATAAAAATAACCATGTGCTAGTTTATGAATTAAATATTTCAAATATTGAATTGTTTCATTTCAACAGCAAAAATAGAACTCTGATCTTCCTCCCACCGAATAGAGTACACAGTACACAGTGCGACTTCAAACGTAGATCAAGCTTTTCACCGGTGTGATAATTTACAACATTTACGATTACCTCCAAGTTAGAGCAGTGATGTTTGAAAAATATTGGTAGCTTGAATTTCATTTGTGTCTAACTGAAATATAAGTCATTACAATATGAGAAACATATATCAATGCAACGGAAACATCTGATAAGGTATTTCAGCCTTTTAAAATTAGAACTAAAGATATAACAAAGAAATATAGGCCTAAGAATACATAGAATACTCTTCTTGTAAGCTCATCTTTTCCCTACAAGGGAAGAAATTGAACCATACTAATTTAGTTAAATTTTTCTTTTCGTATAGATGTCATTGAACATCTAGGAAACCAAGGTAGCAAAAGGACGGGGAAATTCGGTAAATTTTACTTAAAGGCCTTTTTATTTGGGCTTAAGGATCTTTTACGAGCCTGAAAATCTTCAGACTGGGGACCCATGGCTTAAAATCCCTCCCCGAGGACTTGCTCCTTGAATTTTTCCATCCTAAAAAATCCATCGACCCCGGCCGGGTTTGAACCCGCGACCCTCATACCAGAGGCAAGGAGCATAATCACTAGTCCACCGCGGCCGATTACATACATGGAATATATAATTTGTAAAAAACAAACTCCGCAGTAATGTTAGCCTCTGCGAAATATCTGGATATGTTTAACGATGAACGGATCGTGCAGCTTCTTTTAATAGATTAATTATGCAGAATACTTAATAATACGTTTACTATCGGTAAAATTTTGGAAAAAAATACACCCTCTTACTAATAATCCAAATCGTCGCTTAAGAAACAATACCGCGTAACTAACACTTTTAGTGAAATTGACATTTTTATACTGTTAGCATCACGGAAGAAGTGCGCTCAGTTCTAACATAGATTGGGATGAAATTTTGTACCATGACCTTGCTAAACTTATAGATACAATGGTTTCAATGTATAGGTACTAAGGGGAAAAGTAAACAGTTTTTTGTTTCTCGTGTAAAGTGTTCATTTTGTTAGTTACGCGGTATTGTTTCTTAAGCGACGATATATAACTTTTCTACATGGTTTATACACATCGCAGTTGAAAATTCTTACTAATAAACATTGTATTATCTATACAGTGTATAAAGAGTGTACAACTTTATAAGGGAATTGTTATACATATCTTCCCCCTTGTATAAAGATTGTATAACAAGAGAAAATTGCGGACTCTGTGATCAGCTACTTGTTTTCTTGTTTTATTAATGAACAATTCCTTAAATTCCAAGCAAAGTGCAACACTTTAACGACTGTTTGATGGGTGCACAAGACATAAATAATATTTATAATGCACTTGGTAGGAAAATAAAGCATTATAAAATGCATTTTGTTACATTCATTCTCGATTAATAATTTTTTTAAATTGGACACTGATTCACAAAAAACCTGTTCTATAATAGTTGCTGTGTGGCAATATTTAACCTGAATGTAGGTTAAATGCTTTATAAGAACATTTTAACAAAACTTTATTGTCATTCATATATAATACACGTACTAATATGAACATGTTTTTAATTATGAAGGTAACATTTTTACGACTAAGTTTTAATAGCCAAATGGTCGTGTACACAGAATTTCTGACTCCAGTCCGTGAGGTCCCAGGTTCAATTTCCGATCAAACTACAGATGTTTTTTTTTGTTTATTTTATTTTTACAGTTTCGTTCTGTCTAACATTTCCCACTAATTTCAACGTTTTCTAACGCTTCTTGAAACACTGCATATAATTAATAAGTAATGGAAAAAAAATGTTTAATAGTTTCCAAGAATTTTTCGAAGTTCTTGTCGTTAGATGGCAGCACATTATCTGTGAAACATATTACGATCTGTTTGACGTAGCCTAAAGTAAAATGCAAATACATTAAAACATACTAATCTTTTCCGTACCTCCCCAATTTCGGGATTTCTATTTACTCTTGTTCATACTCATTTCTTACACGATTAGTCACTAGTTAATGTTATCTTTCTGTAACAAACTGCGCGCAATATGCTCTCACGTGATAATGATGACGAACATATGACGTACCGTGTGTATGAGTTTTGTTATATTCCAGCTCCTATACAGCGTTCATTATTAAACAAATTATATACTATGATATACGTATATAAGGCTTATACATTGTATAACTAAACAACTGTTGAAAGCCGGTGTAAGTGATTTTTATTAGTAAGACTGATAGTGTATAATTATTATGATAAGGATGAACTTACAAAGTAACTAGCTTTATTGGACTCGAAGCTTCATGGCCGTGCCAAAATAAGCTTTTAAAATCCTGAGCTAATAATGTATTTTCTACTCATTTTGTTTATAATTCATTTTCCCCTAATCATGGTTCACTGCAGTCAAAGAGTCAAATATTTGCATTACATTTAGTTTTCCTATAAAGTTCGTGAGCTAATTTGTTTGAATTTTCTTTCATTCAACCTGTCTGTTTTTTCTGAACTACCAATCATAAACGCTCTACAATGAGAACGATTCTCGCAATTTCCGATGTCTCAGGGGAAAAACAAGGAATGTCACAAAATAATGGAAGTGCAGATATCCCTGACATCTGGTGCAATTTTTTAACTTTACGATTCTAGTGATAAATATTGGAGAAAACACATGACACGTCCCTGTGAAATCAATCGTTCAAGATTTGCTATACTGAGAAAAAAAAAACGATTTGTTCAAACATTTAAAACAAATCTTCTCAAGTCTTGGTTTTGTGGCATTCCAAGTTTTCCAACGAGGTCTTCAAATACTAATTAAGTTTTATTATTATTTTAATAACACGTGACAAACTGCATATACTAAGCGAAGTCCTCTGCATGTCGACGTTATGATCCAATTTTGTTGGTTTAGAGAGTAAGTCATTATTTTCTTAACCCTTAAATTCAGAAACTCAATTTAAAATGCCAGCTTATTTGAAAGTGTCAGACTGCAGTGAAAAAGAACAATGCATAATCGTAAATAATGATATATTGCTTCTTGTTGTATTCACACATAGAAATACAAGAAATACATCATGTAATGGAAATGGACAGCTGATGACAAATGAGAGAAATTTCGAGGAAGTGGCTGAATTCAAATACCTAGGAACAATAATCACAAACAGGAATGAGATGCACAAAGAAATTAAACATAGGCTGAATTCTGGAAATGCATGCTATTATGCATTGCAGAGACTCTTGATGTCCCAACTCCTTTCAAAAAACGTTAAACTGAAAATATATAAAACTATAATTCTACCAGTTATATTATATGGATGTGAATCATGGACTGTTACTTTAAAGGAGAAAAGGAGATCACGAGTATTTGAGAATAAAGTTCTTAGGAAAATGTTTGGACCAAAGAGAGATGAACAGACAGGTGAATGGAGAAGACTACATAACAATGAGCTACATAGTCTTTATAGGAAGGCAGATATATTAACAATTAAGTCACGCAGACTGCGATGGGCAGGGCATGTGACACGGATGGGGAATGAAAGATGTGCATGGAATCTTCTTGTAGGAAAGTCAGAGGGAAAACGCCCAGTTGGTAGACCAAGAATGAGGTGAGAGAATATCATTAACAATGATTTGAGGGAAGTAGATTATACAGGGAATGATTGGAAATCATTAGGTCAGGATAGGGATGTGTGGAGAGGTTATGTCCGCGCGGCAATGGACCTACGGGTTCGATAGTGCCATTGAATTAGTTACATTGTTGTATAACTTGACACAAATGCGCAGTAGATGAGATATTTAAAACATGATGCCTTGGTGCATAACTACGGGACTTGGGTTCATTCGTGTCCCCATGGAGAAGGACATTTTCTTGTGGGTGGAATTTCCACCATTCCGGGAATGGTGCCCATCCAGAATCATGAAGAATTTTGGTATATATAATGAGTAGCGGCTCCAAGTTCAGGAAACCGGCTATGACGGCTGGATGACCCGTAATGCTGACCACATTTGAAGCCTATACTGGCGGAATGATGGTCCAACTCTGTGTTTAACACGTGTGGATGTGAAACCAAACATCCGCCTAGTAGGTAAATGATTTGTACAGATTCTTTTTTACATTAATTCATTAAAGATGTTACATAAATTAAAATAATGTATATTTTATCTAGGAGGTTATATCTCATATGAAGAAGAAAAGGATGTAAATGCAAAAGTATTAACATTTTTAAGAACTTTAGGGTTAATAAATCACATCTTCAAGCCACAATTAGTCCAAAATCAAGATTAAAAGTGTGTAAAACACTGGCTCTTCCAACTCTTTTGTATGGTAGCGAAGTATGGATGAGGAAATAGAAGGACATACAGAGATTTAGATCTGCTGAAATGAGATATCTTCGGAGGACTGCAGGATGCACACTACTAGATCACAAAAAAATGAAGATATCGTAGAAGAATTACACTTGGAATCTTTAGAAAACAAAATTTCTGATTATAAGTCAAGATTAATGCAACATGTTCATCGAATGGAAGATCACAGAATACCCAAACAAATGTTAAGATATCAACCTGCAGGAAGAAGAAGACCAGGACGTCCACTCAAAATACTTCTGGATGGTGTTTCTCTTGAGGCCGAAACAGGTCAACAAATGGCCTAAATTCGTCAATGTACTATATATTTTATAATACATTGCAATTTAAGTGTTAATTAATTTGGGTAATTGTATGAATAATTGTTATAACTTAAAATGTATATGAAGACTACAAAAGAAAAACGATCAAAGTCACATATTTCTCATTCTGAGTAAATTTGAAACAAAAATTAAAAACGCTCTTACAATAAAAGTATTATGCACGTGAAATTGTATCAAACACTGTTTGTGTAACAAGTTATTATTATATTGAAATTGATATTTGTGTCGTCGTGTGAAGAGTAGTTAACAATGAAAACAACAATGGAAACAATGTCAGCACATTTTTGTATGAAAGAACAACCAAAGTCCACACCATTTCATTCTTTAAATTGCAAAATTTGGAATAGTAATGAACAGTGACAGTTAAGAAAAACATGTATAGAAAAATGCGCTACTCTTTCAATGCAAATACATCAGAAGTGTTACGTTCCATGCTTTAAATTTGAGAAAAATGTCTTGGACTGTATGAAAGCAACACTTTTTCAGTTCTTGTAAGTCGCTATACTCGTATTTCTGTCTTGTTACTGGGATGGGCTTCTTGTACTAATTAACAAAATGTTGTCCCTTTTCAATAATTTCAATTCATGTCAACAAACGTTTATAACGAAAATCAGTTATATTCTATAAGATTTATTTTTTTATAACTGGGTGGATTCTGATTGATTTAACATACAACTGTGGGACTTTGATTGATCTCCCATTGTACAATTTATTTTGAAGCAAATTTTACGTGGACTACGAATGATATTGCCATGTATTGACATTTAAAATAGTAGTACTCTGTACCAGGAAGGATAATATACCCACAACTCACTTTTTTTAAAAGTGGACTTGGATTGTTTTTTCTTTGTAGTCTTCCATTCATTCATAGTAATTCTGCCCGAGGGCAGGTCTTTCACTTCAATCATAGCATTTTCATGTTATGCTTTGCAGCTTTACTAGGGAATTGTAGGTTTGGTAGCTTCCCGTTGCTTTCCACACCGGTGAAGGATGATGATGATGATGATAATGATAAGGGTGATCATGATGATGATGGCCAAATGATTTCGGGACCGTTTGGGCCTTAAAGTTTTCCTGAAATTTGTCTTACAGGTGAGGAAAAACCGCGATAAAACCTCACCCAGAAAAACTGTCCCGACCGGGGATCGAACCCGGGCCCGCTGCGTGACAAGGCAGCACGCTACCTCGAGACATCAGCGGTGGACTTGTAGTCATCATATATATTATATTTAAATAAAGAAAAGCTTGATGTTCGGTTTTGACACTCAATATAGAATCATCGTAAGCCAAACTTCCGATTGAGGTTTTAAGCGGTTTCCCTCAATCCAAGAGCAAATGCTGAAATATAACCCCAAAAGATGCACTTCCGACTTCACTTTACTACCAGGTCATAAACGTCTAATTAATTTTAAACCGGGGCTAATGTATTTTTCAGGAACCCGGGGTTCTACCTATAAAGGATAACCAAAATGGATTGCTCACCATCAACTCTTAAGGGTGGCCGCAAAGCTTTCCATATATCTATCAATCTATCCCAAAGATGTCCACCGCAGTGGTCTCGAGGTAGCGTGCTGCCTTGTCACGCAGCGGGCCCGGGTTCAATCCTCGGTCGGGGCAGTTTTCTCTGGGTGAGGTTTTTATCGGGGTTTTTCCTCACCTGTCAGACAAATGTTAGGAAAACTTTAAGGCCCAAACGGTCCCCGAAATCATATGGCCATCATCATCAACCTTATCAAAATCATCATCACCATCATCATCCTTCACCGGGGTGGAAAGCAACGGGAAGCTACCACACCTAGAATTCCCTAGTAAAGCTGCAAGCATAGAATGAAAATGCTATGGTTGCAGTGAAGGATCTCCCTTCGGGCAGAATTATTAGTAGTAGTAGTAGGACTTTATTAGACAAAAAAGTAAGATATTTACAATATTATATCGATGGATGGATCCCAAATATTGTATAATTATATATTCCGATGAAGCCAAACCTGGTGCTGCTAAAGCGTTTTTTTTAGTGTCGGTATTCTGGTAAACCCCCAATTTTAATGATTCGATGCTGCTGATTTCACTGAGCAACAAAAAATAAACTTTTTGTGTCTCAGAAAGAAAAATATGTGTTTCTGATAGTATTTTTTCTCCTGAATTCAAATATAATATCAGGTTTTCTCCATCACGCAAGGTTTCCGAGAGACAGGAATTTATAATTACAAATACTTTAAAATTTTCTACATCCGTAACTACACTATATTCAAACATTCGGACTCACCTAGGAAGTAAGAACTGACGATTTTCTGCTATATTTCTCCTGTGGAACGTCCTCCTTGATGGTCCAACAATAATCGGCCAGCATATTAGGATTCCATTTTCCTTGATATATTTTTTCCATAGTTGAAATCTCCTGAGTTAGCTCATTTTGTTTTATTTTACAATGGGCAAATGGACTAAAAAAACGTTTATTAAGAAAATAATTATTTAAATCCATTAATTGAAATGTAAATAGAAAAAACTGTGGGTGATGGAGAAATTCCGAATACATATTTGGAAACACGATCAAGAACTGCATTAAGTAAAACTATTGGTACTCAAGAGACAAATAACATGTTGACCAGTGTAATTGAAAATTGTCGTTGTTACTCTATTTTGATAATTTTTCAGCAAATTTGATGTTTAAGAAGACTATTTAACTCATGCCCCAAATGGGAGTCAATGACCAATCACTTTTCAATGATTTCTGTTTTACAACCAATCAGAGTCGTGTTTCACGAAATATTTATCAGTGTTATAATTACTATATTAAAGAAAGCTCCTCCTTTTTAATATTCTGAACAGGTCTGACCATTATTTTGCAGTAACTGAGCGTATGGGAAATACTGCTACCAGATTGTATATATAGTGCATGAATGTCAACACATGCCGCATGCGGGAGTTAATATAAAAACATTTATAGCAATTGATTATACCACCAAAAAAAGAAACCACTGTTTGCACTTTCTTAAATATATTTTTTTCCCAGGTAACAATCCAGAAAAATACAATTGTCATATTTACATCATACGACATCAGAAATGAATTAATATGCAGTTTGATGTGTTTCATTTTTTCTCCACTAGAGAGCAGTCTTACAATATTGCGTACCTTTGGCAATAAATAATATGATCTGGTTGCAGTGATAAACAAAAGAAGCAGATGAAGCGTACCTATCGTTTCTCATTTGTTTTCAAACATCGCCGTTTATATTAAAAATATAAATATTTTAAAATAACTATAGTTAAATTGAAGGACAGAATCTCGAATACAACACTTCAAGCGATATCCTCAACAACTGATCCCGCACAACAAGCCATCAGGAAAAAATGGAAGTGGGGAGGCCACGTCGCAAGAATACAGGACGACAGGTGGACAATAAAAACAACCATGTGGGACCCGTACACAGGCAAGAGACAGCGCGGAAGACCAAGACGACGATGGGCTGACATCTTCAAAGAACGAGCAGGGGCGCAATGGTCCAGAGTCGCCAGATGCAGGAAAAGATGGAGAACGATGGAGAGCCAACTGTGTATTAACTAATCACAGAACAGACAGTGTATACAAACCAAGTGCTACATCCAAGTCAACTTCTCACCACGGAGTAGCTCACCGGGTGACACTCTCAAATAGAGCTTAACCCCCTGTACAGGGAGGCCTTTGCCCTAAAGGGACATATCAGGCTTTATTTATTTATTATTTATTTTTATTTTTATAGTTAAATAATGATTTGTGAGTAAACAGCTTAATTTTATTCGTTAAATAGTCCTAACAAATGCCACTCTTGATTTCCAAAATTCTCTAGAAAAATTCACACCTCACTTCGTGAGTCGTGAATTTATCGACAATTTGGAAATCACTCGTGGCATTACTTATGACAAATAGGAAGTTAATATCGATAGCTTAGTGCACACATGTTGTAAGTATTAATTTGATAGTTTTGAAATAATAATAAATTACGATGTGAGGTTGGGAAGTGGTTTTTACAGAATCGAGGAATTTTTTTTAAAAGCCGATCGATAGCAAGTTTTTAAATTTGCAAGATTCTGTAAAACACTTCCCAAACGTGCGTTTTACATTATTTTTTTGCGCGATGGTGTTTTGAAAATAATAAATAGTAGTAAAATAATAAAATCTTTGTTGGAAATATTTGCGTTCATTATAAACAATTGACTAACGTTAACAGTGTGTGTATTGTTTATTAGTTGAAACAACAGGAGGCCTTGAGAACAATTATTGATAACGTGGCTGAAAGTACGTATTTATTGTTCTATATTGTTTCAAATAAAGTTCTATTCATTTAAAATTCAGTGATTTGTTTCGTACAATGTATATTAATTTGGTTATTTCCTGTATATACATTGTACGTAGTATACATAGTGAGCAGTGGATTTACTTCCCGCACTTGGGTGTAAATGTAATATTACAGTAGAGTTATTTAGGCTGGCAACCCCGAAATGTAGGAAGTTGAACTTTCAATCATGGTCGCCATTGCTGGTAAGTACGAGAAAGCGCACTATCGCGCAAAAACAGATTTTAATAAGATTTTCAAAGACAACACCATGAAGATTAAATTAAATAACAGATTTTCTGAAGAAGGAATTATAAATCGTGGTGTGAGACAAGGCTGCCCCCTATCCCCAACACTCTTTGCAATTTATATCAATGAAGTAATATGTTGCTGGAACAAAACATATAAATTTGGAATAAGAATATCAGAAAATAGAAAATTAAACACCCTATTGTTTGCAGATGACCAAATAATAATAGCAAATTCCGAAGATAATCTACAGAAAGGTCTGTATGAACTTAACAAAATTACAGAAGAATATGGATTAAAGATATCTACAGAAAAAACAAAAATTATGGCATTTCAAGGTGTAGTCCTGTCAGAAGTAAAATTGTACTGGACAATAAAATTTTGGAGCAGGTGAATAATTTTACATATCTAGGATGCCAATATCTCATATGAAGAAAAAAGGATGTAAATGCAAAAATATCTAAATTTTTAAGAATTTTAAGGTTAATAAATTCTATCTTCAAGCCACAGTTAGTCCAAAAGCATTCAAGACTGAAAGTGTATAAAACAACTGGCTCTTCCAACTCTTTTGTATGGTAGCGAAGTATGGACGTTGAAACAGAAGGATATACAGAGACTTAGATCTGCTGAAATGAGATATCTTCGGAGGACTGCAGGATACACACTACTAGATCACAAAAAAAAATGAAGACATCTTAGAAGAATTACACATGGAATCTTTAGAAAACAAAATTTCTGATTATACGTCAAGATGGATACAACATGTTCATCGAATGGAAGATCACAGAATACCCAAACTAATGTTAAGATATCAACCTGCAGGAAGAAGAAGACCAGGACGTCCACTCAAAAGACTTCTGGACGGTGTTTCTCTTGAGGCCGAAATTCGTGAATGTACTATGATGATGATGATGATGATGATGATTTACACAATGGTAAATACGAGATATGCCACCACAGAACTTCAGAAAACCCTTACTACACTTTTATTCACAATAAACATACACCTCAGAGAATTATGATTTGTTCTTAACTTAATTTGACTAAAAACATACCTAACGCATATGTGCACTAAGCCATCGATATAAGCTTTGTACCTATTTTCACACTTTATACAGTTCTACAGTCTGATTAAAGAAATACAATAGAAAATACAGATTTACTGTTTATAGTCTGACCATTCGAAGAATGTAGACAAAAAAATAGTGCAAGTATTGAATTATCGCCTGTATCATTTATCACGTATGAGATACATTTAAATTTATTTATGTGGACGTGTTTTTGAAACTTCTGGCAAGGCTTGTAGTGATATTCAGAAAGAGCATTTGGACATGTGACGGGGAAACAAATCCCAGAGGATTTCTGCGTCCACTTTGTACACACGGATACAAAATGGAGGATCTAAGTGAAGTCGGTCTCTGGATTTAGAACTACTGGCAGAAAGTAAATAAAAATGTTACGTGTGTTAAAGAAACTCAGACCTCCCCTAACAAACAGTATATTGCTATCTCACTACACTTACGGTAAACGAAAAACCAACTTAAAGTATTGTATATTTGTATATAACACACAAAGACATGAGTGCTCTCCTAGAGGGAGTTTCTTGGCCTAGCTAATTAATTACGCTTATATTACTATAGATGGCATTGAATGACTTGTGGTCTGCACATCATCCTACAACTTAATGGGACATCTCAAATTTGTTTCCTGTTATAAAAGAGAAATCTCTTATGTACTTATTCCTATCGCAAAAAAAATGATATAAGTTATATGCGTACATAATGCAGCATACATGGACATACAATTAGATGCATGCACAGACATACTACTGTGTGTGTGTGTGTGTGTGTGTGTGTGTGTGTATATATATATATATATATACACTGTCCACCGCTGTGGTCTCGAGGTAGCGTGCTGCCTTGTCACTCAGCGGGCCCGGGTTCGATCCCGGTCGGGACGGTTTTTCTGGGTGAGGTTCTATCGGAGTTTTTCCTCACCTTAAGAAAAATGTCAGGAAAACTTTAAGGCCCAAACGGTCCCCGAAATCATATGGCCACCATCATCATCCTTATCATTATCATCATCCTTCACCGGTGTGGAAAGCAACGGGAAGCTACCACACCTACAATTCCCTAGTAAAGCTGCAGCCATAGCATGCAAATGCTATGATTGCAGTGAAGGACCTGCCTTCGGGCAGAATTACTATGGATATATATATATATATATATATATATATATATACATGTTTTAATGTTTGTGTGTTTGTACGTTTGTGTTTTTGTATTATACCATCAAGTCAACTCTGCACGGGCGGAGGGGAAGAGTTTTTGCGCTAGTGTTGCTGAACTACTGAATATATGGAAGGGATATAGGAGAAGACTGTACATCCGATCACGTACTGAATGGTTCAGTTTTGAGTGTGAGCGGAGAATTCCTAAACGTGTGAAATATCTTAACATGGCTGTCAAATTAATCATTTAGCACGGAACGTTCAAGCGGTCGGACCATTTAAAACCACAGTATTTGTCGCCTCTCCGTTACCAGCGTCACAATAAATCACATGTGGCAACATGTAATGAGAAGTGACAGCCCAACTTATATAAATTATTATTATTATTATTATTATTGTTATTATTATTATTGATGTTATTTTGTTATTATTATTATTATTATTATTATTATTACTATTATTATTATCGCAGTGAAACAAATAGGCAAGAACTCAAAATTTTAATCTAAGTAAAAAAAATACAAAACTATAAACAAAAATCGCAGGAACATATTTTAAGAATGGCCTCTTCTAGGTTAACAAAACAAACACTGTTGTACCAATCTCAAGGCCATAGAGATGTGACGTCCTAGAAGACGATGGGAAGATTAGTTCTGAGAGTGGAACAGGGTGACGGCCTGCCATGAAGGAGATGATGATTATTATTGTTATTATTATTTTTAATATTATTATTATTATTATTATTATCATTATCATAATTATCATTATTATTAATAATAATAATAATATAATTATAATAATAATAATTATTATTATATATTTTATTATTATTATTATTATTATTATTATTATTATTATTATTAATATTATTATTATTATTATACTCTGTTTGGTGGAGCAAAAATATTACAAAAAATAGAAAATTACAATTATATTAAACCATAATTCAGAGCATTTTAACATATGGTGCTGAAGTCTGGCAAATTCCTACCAGGGAAATGAAAAGAATTTTAAGTACAGAAATGGATATTTTAAGAAGATCAGCTGAAAAAGCTAGAATGGATAGAATACGAAATAAAGAAATAAGGGAAATTATGGGTGTACAAGAGGTGCCGGACATCATAGACATCACAGAAAAGAAAAGATTGCAGTGGTATGGTCATGTCAAACGAATGCCAGAGCAAAAATTGTTATGGAATGGATCCCAATGGAAAGGAGGAAGAGAGGAAGACCGAAGAAAACTTGGATAGAAGGGGTTCAAGCAGCTATGAATATCAGAGGAATGGAGGAAGATCAATGGATGGATAGAGAGGAATGGCGTTTGGTTTCCGGAAGACGGCGGCAGCTGCCATGATACCGGATGATGATGATGACGATTATTATTATTATTATTATTATTATTATTATTATTATTATTATTATTAGAAAGCATGAAGCTAACAAACTTCATAATAACCATTTATTGCCTCTTAACTTATGGCTTTAAAAACATTCTTCATTAAAGATCCCTCGTATTTCTTCGAAAAAATGCATCGACCTCGGGAGGGACCGAACAAAATAACATTCAGATCCGGACATAGACTACTCTTGCCATAGCACCGAGTCCGACACAAGACAATACAACCGATCTACAAAGAGTATCACTTCCCAAAGGATTTCCAAGCCGAAGTTCCAAATTAGCATATAATTAGGCCTTTACTTTTAGAGGTCCATTAACGTCGCATTCATATTAGCTGGAAGGCCTACTTTAGTTGGAGACAAGAAAGACGACGAGAGGAAATAGAAATTGGGAGATAGCTGGAAGGCTCATTTTAACATTAAATGAAGCAGTTAAAAAGAAATCTTATAGAAGTAATGATGCATCGTGAAATTCTATTATCGATCCTCCCTCTAGTGCTGAAAAGTTAAAATTAGTGGTCGTGAAGACTTTCTCCTCCGCTTTACCCCCTCGTCATTTCTTCCTTTCAAATTATTCAAAGGCAATTTGAGAGATGAATTGAATGCTTCCTACGTTCTAATAACGAAATAATGATAAATTCGGGAACTCTGATTTCACTGCGCACTCATTGGGAACCAAGAAGAAAGTCAGTAATTGAATAATTGAATCATTCCGTAGAGAGCCATTAATAATATTCTTGGCAGTAGATAGAACAGCGTTAGTTCAGAGGTTTCTTTATGTTACTGTGTTCTCGAAGAACATTTATCGCCTTTCCAGTAATATTATTGCAGCCTCGGTGGTGTGGAGGTTATATCCCTTGTAGCCTATTTACTCCAAAGAGTCGCTGGTTCAAACCCGACTGGGGTAGATGCATTTTTAGGATGGAAAATTTCATTAGACAAGTCCTCCGTTAGGGACAATAAGCCGTGGGACCCGAGACTGAAGGATTTTGGACTCTTAAAAGAACCTCAAGACAAAGTTGTGCCTCTGAGGAGAATTTGGAAATACTTCAAAACATGTGACGCGAAAAAAATGTCTAAGTTCCAATCATACACCATGCGCATGCCAATACACGCGAAGCGGTTTACACTATGAAATCGCGGGATGCAGCCAAAATATACACGTTATTTGAACTCGCATCACCAACGTACCTTAAAGGTAACCTAACGCAATTTAAGCAATAATAATAATAATAATAATAATAATAACAATGATAATAATATCTTTATTCTACCTGGCAGAGTTAAGGCCTTCAGGCCTTGTCTGCCCTCAACCAGGTTTTAAAAAATACGAGAAAATATTCTTACATCTAAATTACAATATACATAGACGATTACATGTTATAAATACAACAGAATTAATATTTATAATGTATTTTGATTTACTCTACATTTAACGAATTAAATATTATAATATGTACAAGATATTAAAAAAAAAGTAAAAGATTATTAATGACATAGTATTAATTTAAATAAATAGAGAAAAAATAATTATTGGACAACAGGTAACTCTATAAGCGTGACTTAAAAGTGCCAAGTATGCGGCAACTCCTGATATCTTGAGGGAGGAAATTCCAGGTGCGGGCAGAGGCTGCTCTAACCTGTGAAAGCAAACTAACCTGATGCAATTTAAGTAATGTAACATGTGAAAGAATGCACTAACTAACTAACTCAGTAACTCACTGGCACTATCGAACCCGTAGGTTCATGGCCACACGGACATAAGCTCTCCATACATTCCTATCCTGAGCCAATGTTTTCCGATGATCCCCTGTGTAATCTACTTCCATCAAATCATGGTTAATGTTATTCTCCCACATCATTCTTGGTCTACCAACTGGGCGTTTTCCCTCTGGTTTAGCTACAAGAAACTTCCATGCACGTCAATGAAAGATGTGCATGAAAGCTTCTTGTAGGAAAAGCAGAAGGAAAACGCCCAGTTAGAAAGTATGCACACTGATTGTATTTAGTGTATGTTAATTAGTACAGACTCTAAGTTGGCTGCACTGGAACACACAATATTAGTTAACATCGATATGGCTGTTTTAAAACCATCAAAAGTGCAGAGACACACAAGAATGAAAATCTATAAAGTTCTCGCTGGACCCATAATCTGTTATGGCACTGAAGCTTGGACCATCAGAACTCAGGATGACCGTCATATTACAGCCACGGAGATGAAATTTCTACGACGAACTGCAGGTTATTGCCTTCTAGACCACCAAAGAAATTCAACAATAGCCAGAGAGTTAAACATCGTACCTATATCTGAATACCTCCAAGAATATAGAAACAATTGGCTAGCACATATTCAGCGCATGGATCGTCACAGAATACCAAAACAAATTCTTCAGTACATTCCTCGAGGCAGAAGATCTGTGGGTCGACCTTTTCGGAGATGGCGGGAGATCGTAACGGGCCACTGGGCCTAATAATTGAAAGGCAGATGAGGATGAACGATATGGCTGCCGTGTCTTCATGTAGTTCATTATCGTGAAAATATATATTCAAATAACCGTTAGAAAACATGTAAGAATATTTGTAAATGGTGTGAAATAATATGAAAACTGAATCCCTAAAAATGAAATTTGACAGGAGTTTATGAACGAATGAAATAATTCGCGGCATAGGTTGTAAAGTCTTACCGAATATTTAATTGGCCTTCCACATCCATGTAATACCTCAGTTGTCTGCTAGATATCTCATTGATGCGATGTGCTTACCACATGTCTCTCATTAACTTGTAGGGTTGTAAGCGGAAAAAAATAGCTTGGTTAAGAAACACCCACTAGGAGTCCACCAATGTATCCAAAATGACTATAAAAATAATTTCATCGTATTCGCCTTTTGTTTTTATCTATATATGAGTGAATGGTGTGTGTCTTGTCTTAAACGTTCGTGTTGTTTCAGAGGTGGCCCTGGCATTGAGCTCATCACTCATCCATAGAGGTCCTCATGTCCTTTTGTGATCATAAAATAGATCTATATATAACTCACAAGGGAACTTCCAACCATTTTGCGTGCCGAAACTTACCTTGAAATACACTGCTCAAAACAATTAGTGGAACACTAAGAAATATGCAAATATTTTTTCATTGGATAAAGGTACAAACATGAAATTAATAAAGTACATTATTTGTGGTTATTTATCTATTTATTTATTGCTCATATCAGTAAAAACAAATGAATAACGTTGACAAATAACTTTTCAAATTATTCCGCTATGTAAGCAATTGAATCTTGTGCTTATTTTTCAAAGTTAAATACTCGTTATATAGAGTTAGTATCGTGTATGGCCTCCACGACATTCGATGACAGTTTGGCACCTTCGTGGCATGCTCCCAATAAGATTCTGGATTTCCTCTTGCGGGATATTCTCCCATTCCTCCTTCAGAGCATCTCCAAGTTGCTGCAGAGTTTGTGGAGCTTGATGTCGGTTCCTGACCTTCCTGCCTAGAAGATCCCAGAAGTGTTGAATAGGGTTGAGGTCTGGTCTGACCGCTGGCCACTCCATTACCTCAATTTCATTCCTCCTCAGGAAATCCCTAGTAACAGCCGCAGAATGTGCCCTGGCATTATCCTGCATAAAACAGAAATCCAGGGCCTACTCCAATGGCAGCAGGTACTACATGCTCTTCCAGAACGTGCTCGATATACCGGACAGAATTCAGTCTCTGGGGAACAAGTACAAGGTCCGTACGGTTGTTCTACATAACTCCGGCCCACACCATTATGGAACCTCCTCCGAATCTATCAATTTCCTGTACAGCCTCTGCAGAAAATCTTTCTCCTGGCCGTCCCCACACCCTCAATCGACCATCACAATGTGTAAGACGATACCTGGATTCGTCCGAGAAGAGCACAGACTCCCACTGGTTCAGGTTCCAATCACCATGGTTTTCAGCATACGTATACGTCTTGCTGCCTTATGCCGATTTGTTAAGCGTGGTTTTTAACGGGCCTTTTTTGGACGAATATTCTCTTTCCTTAATCTGTTCCTTATGGTTTGGTCTGAAACCCGGATTCCGGAAGCCATATGAAGGTCATTCTGCAGGTCTTTTGCAGTTTTTGTACGCTGTCGAAGAGCAGAAAGAACAACATATCTGTCATCATGGGGGCTTGTTTTAAAATTTACGGCCCTGGCCACGTCTTCTACAATACTGACCTGTCTCTCTGTGCCTGTTGCGTATACTGGACACCACGGAAGGAGAAACCCCAAGCTCTCTAGCCACTTGTCGCAGAGATTGACCTTGTCGTAAAAGATGTAGAGCATGATACACTTCAAACTCATTTAAATGCCTCATTTTGTCAGAGACTTCAATAAACAAGGCAATAATAAACATTCGTCACTATAGCAACATCAGGAAGCTTTACCAATTAGAAGTGGCCAGTGCCTTCCAAAATAAAAAAAATTCTCTATATTTGTTATTTGAGGTAATTTCTCTGTATTTAGGCCATGGATCTTTAAAATTTGTATCCAATTATAAAATTAATAATTCAATTTACATATTGTCCAACTTTCAGCATCACAGCTTTAAAAAACAATTACTTATTCAATTTATTACAAGTGTTCCTCTAATTGTTTTGAGCAGTGTATATTCCAGAGAAGCGTTGTGATGTATCAAGGTCTTGTCCAATAATTATATGTTGCTTTTATCTACAAGACAATCCTATCATTTAAACTACAAGGAAGTGATACGACTCCTGACTTCGTGGATTGGATAACCTTCAAAACCTGTCGTCCGCGCCGCTCCCCTCCTCACTCTATTCAAACAGGGATGTTCATCCGTTTTCTTCTGTTTGTTGTCATTGTTGGATTCCGGCTTCAATTTATATACCTTACAGTTAGAATAGCGGATAATTTCTTGGACACGGCCTTGGTACATCGCAACTGTTCTCTGGGAGAAATTTCAAGGTAGGTTTCGGCATGCATTGGTCAACAGTTCCCTTGGCAAGAGTTTAAAATACTCTTGTGACTGGTCGTGTCACAGTAAGGCCCGCGATGTATGGGGCACCTAAAAGTACCTTCAAAGGGAGAGGTTAAATTAAGAAACAACGTTCTCCATCATATATAACGCTCTTTAGTAGTCTACTAACATTAAAGCGAATAATTGGGAACATTACAGTGTAGCGAGTACGTGAAAAGTAGCTGACGTAATCAAGTATTACATAATTCGTGTAATCCCACGTTTATAAACTTGAACGGATGCAGGTGTCCGTATTGTGAATTTTTATAACAATCTCCGCGATATATAAGCATCTATGTTTTGTGCAAGACAGAATTATATGCAATAGATGTAAAATTCAAAACTGATAAAAACAATTTTAATCAAATAACACGCATTATTTGTGTCAACACACTTGTATCGTTTTGTTCAATAGATCCGTTTTCCTGTGGAAACTACAAAGATTTTGTAAAGTTGTGACCTGTTATGTGTAAAACACTGGAGGGTATGAAAATGGCGACGATATAATCAATAGGAGCAAGGAGTCTGCAATTTATGGCTCTACGACATTCAGCTTGAGTCTCGGAATCCACATGAATAGATTACGCATATTTAGGAGGAAGGGCCTATATCACAAGAAGACTTCAAATAGAGCGATCATGAATTAAAATTCGATTTAAGATGGAGAGTTCCTGCGGCGGCTCATCAATCTTCGTCAGCTTGCGCCTTCCAGAGTAAAATGTGTCATCCCACACAAATTCTTTCTATTGGATACGTTTCACATAATCTCCATAGATATTTTTATAACATTACATGATAGAGTTTAAACCTGAAATCAGTCCCATTAAGAAGAACTGATTATAATGTTGTTTGGAGGCAGTTAAATAATATGACAACTTACACTTTGAGAAAACGGATTTGTTTTCATTTTTACACGCTTTATATTAGCTTGACCTGTATCTATCTATCTATCTATCTATCTATCTATCTATCTATCTATCTATCTATCTATCTATCTATCTATCTATCTATCTATCTATCTATCTATCTATCTATCTATCTATCTATGTAACGGAATCTTTCAACGCGATTTTCACCCACTTAAAATCATCGGATCGACTTGAAACTTTGTATACTTGTAGAGGACCCGTGACAATACAATAATTTCATATTTATTTTCTAAAATCCTGGCCATAATCATCAGAAAATCAAAAAAAGTGTTTTTGTATAAATGTAACGGAATCTTTCAACGCGATTTTCACCCACTTAGAAACATTGGATCGACTTGAAACTTTGTATACTTGTAGACGACCCGTGACAATACAATAATTTCATATTTTGTTTCAAAAATCCTGGCCAGAATCATCCGAAAATCAAAAAAATGGAAACTTGTATAATAGGTTGCGGACTTGTCGACTTTTTAGTCAATCATTGTAAGAGCTCAGTTGGTAGAGCAGTGAACTCTTAGTGGTATATAATTTCAGTAATCCATACGTCGCTGGTTCAAATCCGGCTGGGAGGGTTTTTTTATAGAAGAGTATTACCTTTAGCTCATACTACAATAGTATCGAATTTAAAGATATTTACATTTTTATCTTATTCTGTAAAATATTAAAACTAAAAAATAAAAAATAAATAATAGTTTTAAAAAACTAAAAGGACACGCTTTATTAGAAAACTAAAAAAATGAAAAATAATTTTAATTTGCAGTACGTTTGGGATAAAATAAAGTGGTCAACAAAAAAATCATCTCCAACACATATAGAATAAAATTATAGAGTTATCAACAATAAAGAAAATAATTTTACCATCAAAAGCGTGGGGTGATTTTTATGATTTTTACATTTTCTTCTTAGAGAGCTTACTTTTACCAATATCTGTTTATTATCAAATATATTAATTGATATAGAGCACCCCACGCTTTTGATGGTAAAATTATTTTCTTTTTGTTGATAACTCTAATTTTATTCTATATGTGTTGGAGATGATTTTTTTGTTGACCACTTTATTTTATCCCAAGCGTACTGGAAATTAAAATTATTTTTCATTTTTTAGTTTTCTAATAAAGCGTGTTCTTTTATTTTTTTAAAACTATTATTTATTGTACTACTTTCTGCGGTTTTCTCGCTAAATGACAATTTACGATATAATAATAGTTAGCTAAGTTAGATTCAGAAGTTACTTAAGGTTACAGCTTATATATAACTAACTAAACACATGGTCGAGACAAAATTTAACTATAACTTTTTGCTCTACATTGATCATCTCACTATTCCTCATCCTTTCTTCTATATCAAGGACTGCCCGAATCAAAAACAGTTCAATTAAAAAACTCACAACATATTTCCTCAGGCAATTTAGTATATAACAGTGTTCCATGTATATATTAATTATTTCCTTATATTTTAAACATTGTCCACCACTGTGGTCTCGAGGTAGCGTGCTGCCTTGTCACGCAGCGGGCCCGTGTTCGATCACCGGTCGGGGCAGATATTCTGGGTGAGGCCTTTAGCGTTGGTTTAGACGAGGCTATTAACCCGGCCCAGTGTATACAGGGGGCATAAGCCGGAACTGTATACAGCTGGGTAATTCTTGACAGGCCCGTTCTCGTCGCGGGGGTGAACACTAAGAATCTTAGTGACTAAGTTCTGTCAAGGACCCAATCTCTCGGGGGATAACGAGGGCCCTTGCCCAGGGATACTGGTGAAGACCTCAACGGTTGGATCGGCAAAAAGAACAAGCTTCAATAAAGGCGAGACAAGCGGAAGAGGCAGCCCTCCACCTGGGATTTCTACAGATGGAAGCATGTTCAAATGCTTTGAGGTGGCAGCCTCACCATTGGACTACTCGGCAGCAGGCCGGTTACCTGCTACGAGGAATTATTTAAAAAAACTCGAATTCCCTAAAGCAATATATCAGAGATGAATTACAAATATATAATATAAACGAGAGAATACACACAAATAAACGTAATTGGTTTGAACATATACAAAGAATGCCAAATAATCGTTTATCAAAACAGCTGCTTCATTATAGGCCTCTAGGCCGAAGAAATGTAGGAAGACCAAAACGTCGTTGGAAAGACGATCTGAACCTGCAGCATATACTGCACCGGGGAGCGGAACGGGCCAACAGGCCCATACCTTGAAGAAGAAGATGATGATGATGTTTTTATCGGGGTTTTTACTCACCTGTAAGACAAATGTCAGGAAAATGTTAAGGCCCAAACGGTCCCCGAAATCATATGGCCATCATCTTCATCATCATCACTCTTACCATTATCATCATCATCATGATCATCCTTCACCGGTATGGAAAGCAACGGGAAGCTACCACACCGACAATTCCCTAGTAAAGCTGCAAGCGTAGCATGAAAATGCTATGATTGAAGTGAAAGACCTGCCCTCGGGCAGATGATGATTGATATTTTAAACTTCCTTACCAAGCCAATTACCAAATCAAATTATACGTTATTATTATTGCTATTATTATTATTATTATTATTATTATTATTATTATTGTTATTATTATTATTATTACAAATTTTATTTATTTCCATTTTCAAGTTTATATTGTGTAGCCTGCCTGCAAATATTATGTACTATCTAGATAATTCATATTATTATTTTTATTATAAGTATAATTTAACGCTGGTGAAGTGGAAGAGAAGACCTTACGGTCTCAACCCCATCAGGTAAAATAAATAAATAAACTATCTCACTGGCACTATCCAACCCGTAGGTTCATCGCCGCGCGGATATAAGCTATCCATATATCCATATCCTGAGCTGATGCTTTTCAATCATTCCCTGTATAATCTACTTTCCTCAAATCATAGTTAAAGTTATTATCCCACCTCATTCTTTGGTCATCCAACTTGGCGTTTTCCTCCGATTTTCCTACAAGAAGCTTCCACCCACATCTTCCTTTTCCATTCGTGCCACATGTCCTGCACATCATAGTCTACGAGACTAAACTGTTCTTATTAAATCTGGCTTCTTATAAAGACCATGTAATTCACTGTTATGTAGTCTTCTCCATTCACCTGTATTTTCATCTTTCTTTGGTCCTGAAGTTTTCCTAAGAACTTTATTCCCAAATACTCGTATTCTCCTTTCCTCCCTTAATGTAAGAGTCCATGTTTCGCATCCATATAATTTAACCGGTAGAATAATATTATCATATATATATTTTTTCAGTTTAACGTTTTTGAAAGGAGTTGGGACCTCAAAAGTCTCTGTACTGCATAATAGTACGCATTTTCAGAATTGAGTCTATGTTTAATTTCCTTGTGCATCTCATTCCTATTTGTGATTATTGTTCCTAGGTATTTGAATTCAGCCACTTCCTAAAAAATTCCCTCATTTTTCATTAGCTGTAAGTAAGTAAGTAATCCCACTACAGGCCTCGGGAGGCCCTTGAGGTAGTAGGAGGTTAAGGCTCCCACTATTTCTAGACAATCGGCACTTGATGTCAGCCGGGTTGTCAGCCTTGCGTGACTGCCGCCTTTACCCTTGAACAAGCGTCTGGTTCTCATTTCCGTTAGAGGCATAGTCGACCCCAGTGCCATAGTGCCGCCAGAAGGTTTTGGTCAGTTTAAAAATCCTGACCCCACCGGGACTTGAACCCTCAAACTTTCGACTTTCATTTCCATTATATAATGTATTTCTATGTGTGGCCACACATTTAGTTTCATTAATATTTACATCCAGCTCCAATTTCTTAGTGTTACTATATATATATATATATATATATATATATATATATATATATATCATTAAATTATTCCATTAAGTATAATTATGTAATATAATTCAAAATTGATTTAGATACCAAATCATAAACATATAATACAATTTACTGAACCATTAGGCGCCACTTTGGGAACACATTAATTATTTTACAACCTTACGAATTAACAATATCACAGCAAAAGCAGCCTTAAAATTGTGTAGTGTAATATGGATAGTGAGAAAGAGGCACACAGAATTGTTGGAAGCAGCAAAAATGAAATTTCTCAGACATATAATGGTTGTCCACCGCTGTGGTCTCGAGGAAGCGTGCTGCCTTGTCACGCAGCGGGCCCGGGTTCGATCCCCGGTCGGGGCAGTTTTTCTGGGTGAGGTTTTTATCGGGGTTTTTCCTCATCTGTAAGACAAATGTCAGGAAAACTTTAAGGCACAAACGGTCCCCGAAATCATATGGCCATCTTCTATATCATCATCATCCTTATCATTATCATCATCATCATCATCCTTCACCGATGTGGAAAGCAACGGGAAGCTACCACACCTACACAATTCCCTAGTAAACCTGCAAGCATAGCATGAAAATGCTATGATTGCAGTGAAGGACCTGCCTTCGGGCAGAATTACTATGGATGGATGGATGGATATAATGGTTGTAACTCATATGGATTGTACATGAAATGAAACTATCAGACAAAAATTTAATAAAACAACTATTCTACAGGAAATGAAAGAATACCAACAAAATTGGTTGCAGCATGTAAGAAGAATGTCCAAACACAGAATCCCATGTCAGGCTTTAAACAAGAAAACCGAGGGGTAAACCAGACATTGGACGACCACTGACAAGATGGAGAGTACAGACTTGCCTGAAGAAAACGGGATCATGCTAAAGAAAACATAAACTTTAACTTATCATGATGATAATGATGGTGGTGATGATGATAAATTCACATAGCAAATATGTTAGTTCAGAATATAAGTTGTAAAACAAACAAATATTTATTAACACAATAATGAATGCAGTGACACACGTTAAGAGGACATTGGAATTAAAATCTAGAACAATGAGTAAATTAAATTCTGCAGAAATGGATTCTTGGAAGCATTCAGCTGCAATTTCTAGAAGAGATAAAACAAGAAACAGAGTAATTAACCAGAAGATGAATTTTCAAACTTCAATTGTGGATTTCTTTTAAAAAATAAACAATTAAAATATCATTGTCAAGTAAAAAGAATGACAGAAGACAAATTTGCAAGATAAATACTAGAATGAGTGCAATTTGGCATGACAGTTAATGACAAATCACATTTCAATGAATTTTGATTTACAATCAATCACAGTCTCTTTCGCCTCGGTTTTATCGCTTTCATTTCTCGCTTTCATTTTAGCAAGTGGTTCCCAGGTTGTATATATAGTGCACGAATGTAACCAGATTCTGCTTGCGAGATATAATAGAAAAACATTAGTAGCAAGTGATTATAACACAATAAAAAGAAACCACTGTTTACACTTTCTTAAACGTATTATTTCCCTGGAACTAACGTTGCAGAAAAATATAATTGACATATTTACATCATGAGACATCAGAAATTAATTAATAACCTGTAATGATGTGTTTCATTTTTTCTCCACTAGGGTGCATTCTTACTACATTGCGATTCTATTTTGGCAATATATATGATCTGGTTGCAGTGATGAACAAATGAAACATAACGTTTCTCATTTGTTTTCAAACATCGTCGTTTACATTAAATATATAAATATTTTTAAATAACTATATTTAAATAATGAATTGTGAGTAAAGAGATTATTATTCGTTGAATAGTCCCAAAAAATGCCACTCTTGATTTCCAAATAATCGATGAATTCTCGACTCACGAAGTGAGGAGTGAATTTACTTATGGATAAAAATATTGTGGATTGTAGTGTTTTGAGCGGCATGAGGAAAAAACGGATTAGACAATGGAGACTGGAACGACAGAGAGATGGTGTAGGACAATGAAAAAATTAAAATCTACTGTCATTCTCTTCCATCTAAGTCTGTTATTCCAATCTCCATCTCCCAACACTTTTTCTCCTCATGCTGTTCAACAACCTCGTTAGAAAAACAGAATTCAGTATGCTCGGCTGATTGTACCCTATTAGGGCCTCTTCCTTGGGTTACAGGTACTGCTGCCTTGCAGTTAGGTGTTGGTTCCTTAAGGACAAGTGGGCAAGAACCTTGATTAATAATTTCCTGGTCCTCCAGATTCAGGTTTGACGCATCAGGCTAGCTCCCTGTTGCTTTGAAAAAAAGTGTACAATGTTATAAAGGCGAAGAATTAAATGCCGCATGGATTTCATAAACAACGAAATATGCTAAGAAAGATTGATCCGTCTTCTAGGAACGTGGAATATACAAGGGATCAGATATAAAACCTGGGGCAGTAAAGGGCACTTGGTCACTATCCGTCGTAATGCTAATTGTTGATTGCCGCTGCACGATAGCCAGTCGGTTCCTCTTTGTTTTAGGATAGAGTACCGAGATCCTCATCTGTATAGGGACCGAAACGAGAGTTGCATGGAAACAGACAATCGTAAATGAAATAAATAACTTTTTATCATCATCATCATCATCATCATTATACGGTACATTGGCAATTGCCACCCCTCTTCCGGAAACCAAACGCCATTCCTCTCTGTCCATCCATTGATCTTCCTCCAATCCTCTGATATTCATAGCCGTTTGTACTCCTTTATCCAAGTTTTCTTCGGTTTTTCTCTATTCCTCCTTTTCACTGGGATCCACTCCATAACAATTCTAGACAATCTTTGCTCTGGCGTTCTTTTGACATGGCCTTACCACATTAATATTTTCTTTTCTATATGTCTATGATGTCCGACTCCTCTTGTACACCCATAATTACCCTTATTTCTTTATTTTGTATTCTATCCATTCTAGATTTTCCAGCTGATCTCTTATAACATCCATTTTTATACATTAAAAATTTTTCATTTCCCTGGTAGGAATTTGCCAAACTTCAGCATCATATGTTAAAATGCTCTGAATTATGGTTTGATATATTTGTAACTTTCTATTTTTTGTAATATTCTTGCTGCACCAAACAGAGTTTAAAGCATTTATTGCTTGTTTTGTTTCTGCGATTGTATTTTTAATTTCCACTGTGTTATCGCCGGAATGGTCTAATTTTTTTGCTAAATAAGTGCATTCAATACTGGGTTTTAGTTTCTTCTCCATTGTTGAAATTTATATTTTCCATTTCTTCTCCTATACACAGATAGCCTATTTAATTTTCTCTATATTTATATAAAGTCCCCGTTTTTCTTATTCTTCTTTTAATTTTTAGCCATATATTCTATGTCATCGTGGTCTTGTGCTACTAATACCTGGTAGTCTGCAAAATTTGAGTGAATATACATGTGTATTTTGGATTGTTTTTATTTAATTAAATTAGCGTTAACAATACACACGATTGATTTTAAACAGTTGAGTTCGTGTGGACGTTCAAGGAACTTCATGAGGACAGCTACTCATAGTTGTAGAAATATTATACTTAGGAATTAACTATACCCCAGCCGTCATATCTCCGGCTCTGAAGTTTAGGTTATGCGAGGGGTAGAGGGAGAATTCGTCCTCTACTGCCAATAATGAAATGGTTGTAATGGGAGTAGATGTCTGCCACTGCTCTTGACGCAGCTATAACGCGCTAGTAAGATTTCAAATTGCTGAGATGTTGCTAGCTGTATGTCTGCTAACCGCATACATAAAACGGCCACTCCCACTGAATATCCACATCGACAACACTGTCGTGAAAACGTCAAGGCCGGAGAATCAGTGGCCTCTGTATAAATCCCGTGATTCGAGACATTATTTTCTCGAGTGTCGACTCGGTCCTTAAGAGATAAATTAGATGCTAATGTTTGGTCTGTCCTCATGATTTTACTTTCGAAGTCCGTACCCTTTATTTACATATATGGTTATACACCCTGACTCTGATTTTTATTGGCTACAGTTTTCAATCACATGTTTTCTATATGCGTTAATTTTATTAAAATACCGCCCACTTATATTATTTCTTTTTTTCCACGGGTAGAGGAACGTGTTTACCCAGTTTGGACTTCCCAAAGTTGTAAATTTGAAGTTTCCCAAGCGTTTGTTTTCAAACAAACCCAGTTTAAGGATTCCTAGTCTCATTGAAAGCTACATATTTATGGTCCGTCATAATTGGTTAGCTTCTGCTTTCTGCTTCCCATGAGACCTGATGCTGAAAATTTCCCCAAATAAGATAATTTAATTTATTGTGTATTTTCCAAATTTCACATTACTTCTGTTTATTAATTAATTTTGTTTATTAATAATTATCCTTATATTAGGGGTCCTATCTTCCTGCCACAAACCGTGAATATAATGACTAGCATAACACAAACAAGTGAAGATATAATAATATTAACAAAAATGTAGAAAAAGGGGAGTGAATTAGAAATCCAATGATGTTACTTTCATCTGTACAGTGGATTTCCAAAATTGACCTATTTATATTTAGCAGGGAGAGTAATGGTAGCTGCATAAATAATATAGGTCATGTAACTATTTGGTATCAGTATCATTAAAACGCGTGCAATTCCTGCCTCCAGCTGATTATTCCGCACAACTCGTGTTCTAACAATGATTTAACCAATAGTTGTTAACAAGCGAGGCCTCCTTCTGACAGAATGAAACTTTGAATTTCTAACAGATTGAGGTGACGAGAATCATCATGCAATATTTTTTTCTGGCCATCAGCACCGAATATAGGTCAATATTTGGACAAACTTTGTTGGTAAATTTTTGATGTGATCTCATGTTCTTAAACACATGAATAATTAACGATGATAACATGGAGTTATTGCAGAAAAACTTTCCAGCTTAGCTATAAGGCTTTTCATGTCTAGAAAAATAGCATTGCCATTATGTGGAAATTCTTGCTAGTAAACATGTCCTTTTATACGAGATTGTTTATTAGTTAATTCATTTGAAATAAATAATTAATTTAATTAGTTTCACCTTTAACTTTTCCAAGAAGGTGGGCCCCCATTTTATGGAAAAATAGCATCATGGAGAGTATAATTATCACTAAATTATTAGTAAGGTTAGGGGGTGGAACTCATTTAACGAAACAGCGGCTGCGGAGATGCCACTGAAACACCCCCTTTCAATGAAACTTGTTTTGTCACGTACAGCCGTGTTAAATAAGAAAACGCAGCTTACGTATAACATGTGGTTTATTCAGCTTGAATGTTCTGTAACCACTGGCATTTTTGTGACACGATCTATAAAATTCGTAGTGAGGTTTCTCTTTGCCCCCTGGTATTCCTTAAGAAAAGAAGAGTCGTAACCCCAAGAAAACAGTAGACAAATGAAATATTGCGATTTTGTGAAAATGGGAAATCGGCTTAATATACATTTTTTTAATCGGCCACCAACTATCACGACATTTGAAACGCAGTTAAAAATGACGCATATCTTCTAATTCTTCGATGATAACCCTCTACAAGACTCTAAAGGGCATGAATTTCGTTTGTGAGAAGAATGAAAAAAAAACCTATGTTTTTAGAGCGGGAAGGTATTTTACTTTGGCATCACAGGTACCTACTCTAATTTTGTATTATACTGTTTTATGGTATAAGCAGAGTTGTTTTTAAATTTACGTGAATTCTTTAAATGTTTTAACATTGAGCAATGCAAGCTTAATATGGTATGATAAGAAAAATAAATGCCTGGACGGGATTCGAACCCGGATCTCTGAGTCTGTACCTCAGCGTGATACCCATTACACTACCAGGTGAATCCAATTCAAACACTTATTTTTCTTATATATGTATTATATTCTCCATTATTACTAGATGTCGCGAGAACTCGGTCTTCACTGCCATCTAGTAGCTGACTATTACAAGTAAGCAAATTAAAGAGAATATTTATTTTACTTTATAGCAGTGACGCTTTATCGATGTTATAATTAAATGTTTTAACATTGAGCAATGCAAGCTTAATATGGTACGATAAGAAAAATAAATATTCTCTTTAATTTGCTTACTTGTTATAGTCAGCTACTAGATTGAGTATAAAAACTGTATTTTTTTTTCTCGTGGAAGATTATACAGCGAGTTTACTTTACGACTTGGCCGGCGGTAGTGCGCACAGGCGAGGCTCATGTGACCTTCACTGCATTTCTCCTCTCATTTCCCTGTGACACCCAAATGCCACATCTCGTGCGGCAGTCTGACTTGTGTTCTGGGCCAGTTCACACGTGAATAAAATTAAGAAGTGTTTAGTTTTGCTTGCTGTGTCTTCAAAATGCCTACGTATACATTAAAATAAAGAATATTCATGTACGATTTGTATGTTATTACATCATCTTGTAGGGAAGTTGTACGACGATTTCAAGCTAATTATCCAGGTGTGCGTGTTCCGAGTAGAGAGGCCGTTCGTTTGCTTTTCAATAAATTTAGGGAGACGGGATCAATTCTTGACAAGAAAAGAAAAGTAAAACGGCGTGTGCTTACGGAGCAGAAACTAGAGGAAATCGGAGAAAGGTTATAAAACTCACCTCAAAAATCTCTTACGTGCCTTGCACAAGAAACCGACATTTCGAAAGCTTCTGCATGGAAAGCTACAAAACTTTTAAAGCTAAAACCATACAAGGTTACTGTTGTCCAGGTGATAACCAGAGTCGGGTAAGTTTCTGTAAATTGATTTTAAGAGATGTTAATGCTGGAACAATCGATCCACGATTAATCATTTTCAGTGACGAAGCATGGTTTCATTTACATGGTCATATATCATCACAGAACAACCGATATTATGGTACAGAAAAACCAACCTTCGTTCATGAAACGCCATTCCATGATAAAAAAATCGAAGTATGGTGCGCCATAAATTGTTACAGAATAATAGGGCATGTTGTTTATGATGGTACAATAAATGCCGAAAGATACAGAAATAATATACTGGCACCATTTTTCGAACAGTTGACGGACACTGAATGTCGGTCTGGATATTTCCAGCAGGACTCTGCCACCGCGCATACAGCTGATCAGTCATCAGACTTTATTGCGGAAATTTTTGAGAAGGGGCACGCCGTAGCGTAGTGGTTAAGGCACTGCGTTACAAGCCGGAAGGTCGAGGGTTCAAGTCCCGTTGGGGTCAGGATTTTTAAACTGACCCAAAACCTTCCGGCGGCACTATGGCTCTAGGGTCGACTCAGCCTCTAACGAAAATGAGTACCAGACGCTTGTTCTGGGGGTAAAGGCGGCCGTCACGCAGGGCTGACAACCCGGCTGACATAAAGTGCCGATTGTCTAGAAAAAGTGGGAGCCTTAACCTCCTACTACCCGAAGGGCCTCCTGAGGCCTGTTGTGGGATCACTTTACTAAATTTTTTAGAATAGAATAATCAGTAGGGGGTTATTGCCAGCTCGGTCTCGTGATCTTACGGCATGCGACTTTTATTTATGGGGAAACTTGAAAAATAATGTTTACAAAACTAACCCCCATACATTAGAGGAATTAAAACAAAATATCAGGGCAGAAATTAACGCTATTTCGGAAGCTGAACTAATGCGTGCGAATGCAAATTTCCTCAGACGATTCCGTAGATGCATTGTTGCAGAAGAGCAGCATTTCCAACATCTCCTGTGATAAGGTAAGTTTGTTTTTTATTCTAAAAAATTTTATTCTAAAAAATGTTAATGTGATTTGAGTTTGCTGGAATATACGCGATTCGCCGGGAGTAAGAACTGACCTCGCCTGCACGCGCTATCGCCGGCCAAGTCGTACAGTAAACTCACTGTATACATATTTTGTTTACCATTTTCAGAATTTTCCTCATGATTGATGGTTTTCTACAACCAATCTTATTAATTAACATGAGTTTTAAAAAATACATAAATTACTACGGACTTATAGACAATCACAAATTTTCCTTAATTAAAGTTCTCCATCGTTCTCTGTTCTCTGTGACTTCATCCGTTACACCAAATTTCATCATTGAATGTTATTCTTCCAGGATGTTCTTGGTCTTCCTTTTCTGCTCCTTCTTTCAATTTTCCATGTATGGAGAGTCCTTGGTAGTCTTCCACCCTGCATTCTCCTTACGTGTCCATACCATTTTAGCATTTTGCGTTCAATCTCATCCATTATGCTTCTTTCTGCATTCATCCATTTTCTAATTTCTGTATTTCTGTTCTTTCCAATCGAGATTTTCTGGCAGCTCTTCTCCAAAACTTCATTTAAACTGCAGTTATTCTTTTGGCATGGTGTTGCGCCATTGTCCAAACTTCCGATCCATATAACATTATACTTGTTGTCATTATACAGGTTGTCATTTCCACATTTCTGGTGTTCTTCCTGGCATTGTGTACTTATAACCCACTTCTGAGGTTGGGCGCCTGGAAGGCGGGGTTACGCTGCTCCGATGATATGAGAGTTAATGATGATGGTTATGAGGCGGCAGGAGAGGCCTTAAATTAAACTTAATCTAATTAGGCGAATATGATATTGATGATAATGACGGTCAGATGGTGTTCGGGCACCGTTTGGCCTTAAGTTTCCTGACATTCATCTTACAGGCGAGGAAAAAAATTCACCCAGGAAACTTATCCCGACCGGGGATCGAACCCGGGCCCGCTGCGTGACAAAGCAGGATGTTACATAGAGACCACAGCGGTGGACCGAATATGTATTCATACATACACAAATTAGGATCAAGTGTTGCAGAACGAAATGAATGAGATGAGTGTGGAGAAATAATGGAATGAAATTTGTGGCAGGGGAAAACGGGTGAATCCCCGAGAAAAACCTGCACCAGACGCCGTTCCGTCCACCACAAAACTCACATGGAATAACTTGTGACCCCAGCGCAGCGGTGAGGGGCGAGCGTCAAACCGCTTGCGCCACGGAGCTGCATTTTTGCCCATTCGCCTCATATGACGAGGTAGACTCGCCGGCAGTTAACCCTTAAATCGGCAATATATCCTACACGATACAATAATCGGTTTAATTTATTTCATCATCATCAATATCATCACTCCAGAGATTTGGCAATTGCCCTTTCCGACTTCATAATGCATCAGTCCAACGTCTTCTAGGTCTTCCAACAGCACGTCTTCCTCTTGCTTGATAATTTCTTGCTAACAATGGATATCTCTCCTTACTCATTCCATCCATATGATCAATCTATTTCTGTCTGTAATTCGTGACCTTATCCAATAAAGGCTGTACTTTTAATTCTTCTCGTATATCCTCATTTCTTATTCTATCAAGTCTTGTACATCCTATAACTTGTCTTAGGAACCTCATCTCCGCCGTTTGTATTCTATCCTTCTGTTTTTTCATTGGTGCCCAAGTTTCACATCCATACAATATTGTGGGAACCGCCATAACATTATACATTTTTATCTTTTATCTTGCTTGGGTCGGTTCCTTTTATGGCAATCCGGCTGATTTCCATGAAGCTTCTCAGTAAGATGAATGTCTCCTGGAAGCGTTACGAGCGCTTCGCAGGACAAGGATGGTGGAAGGACTGCTTCCTCTGAGCCTCCAAACATACTGCTCTGAGTATCCACCCCCCAAGAGAGGGCTGCTTCTTCCGCTCTTCAAGCCCTGCAAGTGTTGCTGTGCTATTCCTTGTCGCCCTGTTGACCGTTGAATAAATCAGAAGAAAATAAACGAATAGAAATAACTTAAAAATCATCATCATCATCATCATCCAGGGATTAAGCCTGTTGGCTCGTTCCGGATTCAAGAAATTGTTAAAATTGTTCAGACCATATTCTGTGTCATGTGAACATTTAGCAATGTTAATTGTCCCCTGAAGGTGTTACTGGCACCTCGCAGGGTGAGACGATTGAAGGGGGTGCCTTCTTAAAGTTCATCGTCATAACCTCCCATTATATCAGCCCTAAAGGGAGGGTGGCCTCTTCCGCTCTTCTCAAACCGCTGAGGGCTTTCTCTTTGTTACCCCGGAGATGGGTCCTTATATTTTGCCCTAAGGAGAGGGTTGCCTCTTCCGTCAATTACAACATTTGAAAGCTTGTTCTTAAACGTGGGTCAAATTACACAATACACGTAAGAATAACAGTTACGGTTGATTTTGTATTCACTGCGGTCCGCCACACTTAAATAACCGACAGAAGATATTGATGTATTGCCAGTTTAAGGGTTAAATGGCCTTCAACTCAGAAGACGAGGTACACTCGCTTAACTCTGCTGTTATATATTTTTGCAATATTTTGTATATCCCTTAGCATAGTAATATTTTTTTTAACAATTTATGAGTAGTAGGTGAATGTGTTTTGGCCATCACCCTTATTTTGATCTCAAGTACCGTTATCTTTTGTTTGTTTGTATTGTCTGAAAATGGAAAATAAAATGTACAGTAACATAAATACGGTTTCTGGGGAAATGCATTGAACATTTAAAATTGAAATGGATGGGTTAAGCGACCTATTTACATCCTCAATATGACGTAATGTCTACTTGCTATTTTGTTAAATATTGTTACCTCCCATTTATGACGTATCCCATTACCATCAACATATTTATATAGTTTTCTACGTGTCTATGTGGTTCAATTTATATCGTCAATTTCAGTTTGACTTAGAGCCAGATCAGATGGCTAGTGTCTGAAGTCCGGGGAGTTCCTCGATAACAAAACTTAGTTGTGTTGGGCGGCCAATATGCCTCGGTTATTGGATAGAACTCTCTGCATCCCTGACTTCGAATCAACGTTTATTCATATTTTGGCTTCCAGTTAGTTTACGTGCCGGGGTCAATGACCGTACTTGCGAAGTCAACGATGAGTTCCACGATAACTAAACTCTCTGCACAATTATTGTTTAGAGCTTGGTGTTAGGCAGTAAATGTCTACATCTGCACCTCACATTAAAGTATCATTAAATTTAAAGTAAAAGAATTCGTCTGTATTGAGTGCAAGAATAAGAAAATATTAAGTGCAAGGCAGAATAAATAAATAGTAATAGTGCAAGTGATTCAAAGTGCAATTTGTTAATACATTTATATGTTTTTATTTAAGAGCACCAGTTACTAATTTTCTTGCAATGTGGTTGAAAATATAAACCATTTTTTCAGCTTATCCTTAAGTTATGTGCTTTATAATCACTAATGATTAAATAAGTCTTCCTGAACATAATGACACTCAGGTTAACTTTTTAGACATATTTCTTCAGGAGTAATTTAAAATATAAAAAATTAAAATTAAAAATCCAACTTCTTAAAATTATAGTCTTGGTACAATTTTCTCAAAAACTAATTATCCAATTGTTTCCAAAATTATTATGTTATTGTCCGCCGTAGCGTAGTGGTTAAGGCACTGAGCTACAAGCCGGAGGGTCGAGGGTTCAAGTCCCGTTGGGGTCAGGATTTTTAAACTGACCCAAACCCTCTGGCGGCACTATGACCCTGGGGTCGACTCAGCCTCTAACTGAAATGAGTACCAGACGCTTGTTCTGGGGTAAAGGCGGCCGTCACGCAGGGCTGACAACCCGGCTGACATAAAGTGCCGATTGTCTAGAAAAAGTGGGCGCCTTAACCTCCTACTACCCCAAGGGCCTCCTGAGGCCTGTTGTGGGATCACTTTACCTTTACCTTTATTGTCCATAGTTCATATGTCAATAATAAGGTTAGCTTGTGTTCAGATATGGATTGTGATTTCCATCCACCATAGTAATTCTGCCCGAGGGCAGGTCCTTCGCTGCAATCATAGCATTTTCATGCTATGCCTGCAGTTTTACCAGGGAAATTTTAGGTGTAGTGGCTTCCCGTTGCTTTCTACACCGGTGAAGGAGGATGATGGTGATGATGATGATGATAATGATAGGGATGATGATAATGATAAGGATTATGATGGTGATGATGGCCATATGATTTCGGGGACCGTTTGGGCCTTAAAGTTTTCCTGACATTTGTCTTACAAATGAGGAAAAACCCCGATAATAACCTCACCCAGAAAACTGCCCCGACCTGGGATCGAACCCGGGCCCGCTGCGTGACAAGGCAGCACGCTACCTCGAGACCACAGCGGTGGACTGATTGTGATTTTTTTTTTAAAAATTCAAAGATCAAAAATTTTTTGTTAAAAATTTTGCATACATTTAAAAAAAAATTCAAACACTATCAATAGCACATAGATAAATTTACCTTATTTTTATAGAGCTCTTTAAACTGCATATCCATGCCAGAAATTATTCTCCTATCTTCCATTGTTTCAGAGAAAAGTGTACGAAATTATGAAAAAATACAAGTTACGGGAAAATGCAAGAAACAAAAAATGTGCACATTAGCAGAACACAGAGACGTCATTTTTAAAAATCAATTTATATGGATTTATATATGTCCAAAATCGACAAAATAATATTACGCAACAATAAAATAGGCATCACTGGATTTTTTAAGCGGAAAGAAAAATATCGATTTATTTAACCCAAATGAGTAAGTAAAGTGATCCCACAACAGGCCTCAGGAGGCCCTTGGGGTAGTAGGAAGTTAAGGCTCCCACTTTTTCTAGACAATTGGCACTTTATGTCAGCCGGGTTGTCAGCCCTGCGTGACGGCCGCCTTTACCCCCAGAACAAGCGTCTGGTACTCATTTCCATTAGAGGCTGAGTCGACCCCAGGGCCATAGTGCCGCCAGAGGGTTTGAGTCAGTTTAAAAATCCTGACCCCAACGGGACTTGAACCCTCGACCCTCCGGCTTGTAGCTCAGTGCCTTAACCACTACGCTACGGCCAAATAAGTACTGAGTGTAATTAAACGTGTTTATTCTCATTTTATGAGTGATCATCTGAGTTATTAACCTTTTCGTTCCAAATTTACCTGCGAACATTTAGGACAAATTCTTATACCTCGTGTCTTGTGGTAAACCAGCTACCAGAACATATCTTACATAATCGGTCCTCGGGCCATCTACTTCACACACCTCGCGACGAAGTGTATTATTGAAATTAAATCCGTAGCGTCACAGCTTGGAATACATGGCCAATTGATGTTGTTTCTGTCACTGGCCAGCAGATGACAATAAATAATGTCAATTGGTCTGTATGAAGTTGTGGCTCAGTTTAAGTTCTCGGAAACGAATTCGCTAATTTTTATATCAAATAGATACTGAAGTCCTTGTTAATAAAAATTTATTTCAAGATCAATGAAGAGTTGCCGTTCTTTTGGACATAGTGTCAAGAGTACATAGAGTTTTTTTTGGGGGGGGGGGGGAAGAACCGCTGTTGATGAATTTGCCTTTCAGGCGATTTATGTGCGGATTTTCGATGAAACATTTTCTTACGATACTAAGTGAGTAACGTTCCAGATCCCATAGTGAAGATGTCCACCGCTGTGGTCTCGAGGTAGCATACTGGTTGTCATGCAGCGGGACCGGGTTCGATTCCCGGTAGAGACAGCTCCTGTGTGAGTTTTTTTTCTCACCTGTAAGACAAATTTCAGGAAGCTTAGGGGTCCCCGAAAATCATCCGGTCATCATCCTTATCATTATCATCATCATCCTTCGCCGGTGTGGAAAGCAACGGGAAGCTACCACACCAATAATTCCCTATTAAAGCTGCAAAGTCATGCATGAAAATTCTATGATCGCAGTGAAAGACCTGCCCTCGAGCATAATTTCTATGGAATAGAATAAAAATAGTGAAGATATCCAGGATTATAAGCACTCTCATCAAAATTCATAGGTAGCCTCTTCCCTTGATATAGCTACACTCAGGAACTGAATTTAATGATTGGTTCCACCCATTACCTTTATTAGCCTATACACTTAACTTAAATCATCTATTATTAATATTTTATTTTTTATTTAAGTTCCACATCATCTTCCTGAACTCAATTAATGTACTCTAATTCCCTCCACATTTCTCTATGTCTTTCCAATATCCACCGTCCATTTTTTGTCCCTCATGTTGCTCAAAACACCATCGATCCACGTTATTTTTGGATTTAATAAACGACGAAAGAAGCTAAGAGAAGAACTCATTCTTCTTAGCAACGTGGAATTTACAAGTCATTAGAAATAAAACTGTGGAAATTAGTTATTATTACTGTTATTAACACTATTATTATTATTATTATTATTATTATTATATTATTATTATTATTATTATTATTATTATTATTATATAAGAACAGTTACATCGCTTAGCGTGCGATGTTCAAGACATATGGCATGAATGGGGACTGAAAGAAGGGCATGAAAATTCTGTAGGAAAACCAGAGGGAAATCGTCCACTAGGCAGGCCAAGAATGAGATGGGAGGACAACATTAACCATGATTTGAAGGAAGTAGATTATACAAGAAGTAATTGGAAAACATAAGCTCGGGATAGGGACGTATGGAAATCTTACATCCGTGCGGCCATGGTTCGTTAGTGCCAGTAAGTAATTATTATTATTATTATTATTATTATTATTATTATTATTATTATTATCATCATCATCATGTCCACCCTGTGGTCTCGAGGTAGCGTGCTGCCTTATCACGCAGCGGGCCCGGGTTCGATCCCCGGTCGGGGCAGTTTTTCTGGGTGAGTTTTTATCAGGGTTTTTCCTCACCTTTAAGACAAATGTCAGGAAAAACTTTAAGGCCCAAACGGTCCCCGAAATCATATGGCCATCATCATCATCACCATCATCATCATCCTTAATCCTTATCATTATCATCATCATCATCCTTCACCGGTGTGGAAAGTAACGGGAAACTACCACACCTTCAAATCCCTAGTAAAACTGCAAGCATAGCATGATAATACTATGATTACAGTGAAGGACCTGCTTTCGGGCATAATTACTATGGATGGATTTTTATCATTATTATTATTATTATTATTATTATTATTAATTATTATTATTATTATTATTATTATTATTATTATTATTATTATTATATCCAGCAGAAATAATTTGCAGAAAGTGGCTCAACATTTATGGAGGAATAGCAGCCCATTCTTCTTCATGCAGAGCAATGAAAAGTGTATGTGATGACGAGTGGTTGGAATCTGGAGAGACGTTTACTTACTAATTCATCCCTCAGGTGTTCGATAGGATTGAGGTCGGGAATCTAGGTCGGTCAGTCCATTTCCTGAACATTATTGTCTCCAACCCACTTCCCCATGGAGATTGCCTTATAGAATGAAGCATTATAATAGTCGTATCAAACCTGCTCCTCTTTAGTAGGGATTACAAAACTAGTAAAAATGACTTTGCAATCTTTGACGTTTAGATTGATATTCAGTTTTACAAGGGAATCATATTCGTCGCATGATGAACAGCTCCACATTGTAATGCCAATTCCTCCAAATTTCACAGTTGGTATAATACACGCTGGGATATATCGTTCACTTGGGATTTACCACAACCAGGTCCTTCCAAATAGAGTTACGTAACATATACAATGACTCGTCGTTAAGACTCACTGGTTTCCATAGATCCACTCTACGGCGTTTTTTACAACATAGCAGGTGACACACAGTGGGATAAGGTGCCAGAGGTTTGTGACATTAAATCTGAGTACGTAACCCCTCATGCATTATGTCAGTTTAAATGTAGGTGTAAATTTGGGAAATTCCGATCATGGAGGTAATTCCGATCACGATTTTATTGAGATTTTCTTAGAACAGCAATCTGCATATTGCTTTCAACTTCTGCGAAGTGTTTCAAGTGTTGTGTGTAATGTAAATGCTAGATGAACAGCATCTCTGCAGTTTGGTGGACATTTTGTGTTTAATATACTTTTCATGTAAGGACGCTAAGTTGTTTTGACAGGTATGTTAGGTATTTAATCATAAGTAATGCCACGAGTGATTTCCAAATTATCGATAAATTCAGGACTCACGAAGTGAGGAGTGAATTTATCTAGAGAATTTGGAAATCAAGAATAGCATTTGTTAGGACTATTTAACGAATAAAATTAAGCTGTTTACTCGCAAATCATTATTTAAATATAGTTATTTTAAAATATTTATAGGCTAGGCCTATATTTAATGTAAACGGCTATGTTTGAAAACAAATGAGAAACGTTATGTTTCATTTGTTCATCACTGCAACCAGATCATATTTGTTGCCAAATAGAATAGCAATAGCCTATCATAAGAATGCACCCTAGTGGAGAATAAATGAAACTACTCATTACAGGTTATTAATTAATTTCTGATGTCCTATGATGTAAATATGTCAATTATATTTTTTGCAGGTTAATTCCTGGGAAATAATACGTTTAAGAAAGTGCAAACAGTGGTTTATTTTTTATGGTATAATCAATTGCTACGAATGTTTTTTCTATTATATCTCGCAAGCAGAATCTAGTAACATTCGTGCACTAGGCCTATATATACAATCTGGGAGCCACTTGATTAAATGAAAGCGATAACATGAAAGTGATAAGATCGAGGTGAAAAATGACTGTGATTGGTTGTAAATCAAAATTCATTGAAATGTGATTGGTCATTGACAGCCATTTGTGGAATGAGTTAAATATTCGGTTAAATGTACTAATTATACAGATTGTGATAACGGGTATTAAAATGAAGTAATTACTTACAATTTTAACATCACAATGGTGACAAAATATTTCCAACATATCACTTTGGTGTAACTCCCGAGTGGTATATCTGACCTACACTGTTCAAATATTTATTATTATTATTATTATTATTATTATTATTATTATTATTATTATTATTATTTACGATAAGAATTACAAAGAGAATCAATCATGGAATAAGTACAAAAATACAGAAACAACTGGAAATCTCATATAAGAAGAATGAGCAGAACAAGAATACCACATCAAATCTTAAATTACCAGCCACCAGGCAAGAGATCTTTGGGAAGACCCTTCAAACGTTGGATTGAGACCCTAACAGACCACTAGGTCTCTCACATGAAAGGAAAAAGATGAAGAAGAAGAAGATGGATCAACAGAGGTTAGTTAAAAGAACTATATAAATGAAAGCCTACAGTAACTAGAGCTGTTCATAGACCTGAGATGAGATGGCAGGACGATGTTTGGGAGGATATAAAGAAGATGAGAGTGACAAACCTGAAATTGACAGAAGATAGAAGAGTCTGGAGAAAGATTATTGAAAAAGTCAAAACATTCAATTTTGAAGTTGTAGTGCCTTAAGAAGAAGAAGAAGATGATGATGATGATTAAACAATGCAATTAATCACCTGATGGAGGATGTGTGTTGTGATGTAGGCCGGGACAGCAAATTGTGTTACAGGTGCACTTCATGTCCGGACGATTCATGCAGAATACAGTTGATATGACACAGCTAAGAATTACTTGTGTGATTTTTGTTCGCAGAGACAGTATTTTTTTTTGTGCATCACCTTCTTCATTTCATTCAATAAAGCGATCGGAATTACTCAATTTTCGGGCTTACTCCGACCAAATCCAGGTATTAAACTTCAATTTTTTTTTAGGTCAGTTGATAATATATTTGTATTTTTTGTTATACCTAATTTATTAACAAAATTGAAATGTTATCAGAACTTTTGGAACTAGTAATGGATTGTTACACGGATGCCCGATGTCACCAACACTGTTTAAAATATACGAGTATACATAGGGTACCAGGGGGCTATTTTACGCATGGGGCTTTTTCACGCACTGATAGTGTCATTGACTCTGACAGCTATACCTTGGTCTATTGAAGGTCGAAGTAGGTATTTATAAAAATCCCGTTTTGTCACCCCTTCAGTAGTGAAAATATTTTTTTTGTGAATAGAACCGTTTTTTCCGAGAAAAATTCTTTTGTTGTGCGAGGTAAACCGTATTCCGTGTTCTTACCTGGTTTGAATAACATTACAGTCTCAATTATTAAGCTATGACATTCGCATTTGAAATTATTTTAGCTTTAAAATAGAACTGCATGTAGGTTATGGTCTTAGAATATTAATTTAAAAAGAGCAGATAGTGATACTTAAGTGACTTGAGCATATAAACATTTTATTAACGTATTGTAATATGGGGCTACTTCGCGCACCGATGATGGGGCTATTTACGCACTAAATTAAGACACATTTGTATAAAAATTGAGTTACTAACACATTACGTTAATTAAAATTAGTAGAAGTAGTATGTGCCCCTTCGTATCTGAGCGGTCGTACATGCATTATGCCTCTTTCGACTGACGCAACGGTTCCAATCCCCACGAAAAAAAAAGTTATTGGAATTTCGGTCAGTATGGGTCCAGTGCCCTCCCAGCATCTTTACAAATGTGGGTAGCTACAATTAGTAGCGGTTGCAGATTGAGAAAACCAGCTTTGGCGACTGGGGTTCCTGACATGCTGACCACATGTGACACCTGGCAGGAGTATCGTTCTTCTCTATGATTAACACATGTGGATATGAACCAGCAGTCGGCTGGTAGGCTAAGGGTCATCTAGGCTCTCCATGCCATGGAGGAGGAGAAAATGTAAATTAGTAGCCGTAATATTTCATTCACACAGACGCTCTTTAACAATTCTGGTCATTAGCGTGAAGTTCAAAACTGGGCACCAATGGGCCGGTAAAGTTTGCTCATATGCCTCTCATTTAAGGCTTGAGCTTCTTTTACTTGTGAATCTACGACAACGGACCAACAATAAATTTACATCCCTTACAAAAAATAATGAACGAATAAATAAACTTGACTGCAGAGCTAAACGCCAGCCTAAGCGGACTTCGGAACATTTGATGTCCGACTCGAATGTGGAAATAACAGCTAAAAGGGCGCTAAAACTGTAGTCTGTTGGTGAAATGAGTAGATAAGTCTTCCAGTTTTCCGATTAGATATTATTCTCACTTGAAGATCAAGAGCGAAATGAGTAATGCCACGTGATCTGTTCTCCCTCCTGCACTTCCTTCCGCGGCCTCATTGACTGTGATTTTTGCCTTCCTCCTGTGTAGATGGCCTTTTTCAAACAGCTTCTATACAGGTTCTACGGACAGACTACGTTGCCTCCAAATAACGAGACGGATGAAGGATGTGTCATGCTCTTTTTGTGAACCGAGATACTTCTCTGAGAAGTTTTTAAGAATGGGAGAGTGGATCAGTTGTCAATAAATGTATGAATTCGTTCCACGAACTGTGTGTGGGTGCAGTTGGGAAGAAACAATTTGCGTGTGATAATTGTTTATGATGACTATTTAACTCATGCCCCAAATGGGAGTCAATGACCAATCACGTTTCAATGATTTCTGTATTACAACCAATCAGAGACGTGTTTCACGAAATAATTATCAACGTTAGGATTATCATATATTAAGCAAAGCTCCTCCTTTTTAATATTCTGAACAGGTCTGACCGTTATTTTGCAGTGACTGAGCCTATAACAAATACGGCTACCAGATTGTATATAATAGTGCTTACATGTCAACATTTGTAGCAATTGATTATACCACCAAAAAAAGAAACCACTGTTTGCACTTTCTTAAATGTATAACGACATCAAAAATGAATTAATATACAGATTGATGTGTTTCATTTTTTTCTCCACTAGAGAGCATTCTTACAATATTGCGTTCCTTTGGCAATAAATAGTATGATCTGGTTGCAGTGATAAACAAAAGAAGCAGTAGAAGCGTAGGCTACCTATCGTTTCTCATTAGTTTTCAAACATCACCGTTTACTTTAAATATAAAAATATTTTTTAAATAACTGTAGTTAAATAATGATTTGTGAGTAAACAGCTTTATTTTATTCGTTAAATAGTCCTAACAAATGCCACTCTTGATTTCCAAATTCTCTAGATAAATTCACTCCTCACTTCGTGAGTCGTGAATTTATCGATAATTTGGAAATCACTCGTGGCATTACTTATGATAAGTTTAGTACGCGAAGTAGCCCCTCTCCATGCGTGGATTAGCCCCACTGTGATTACATAAGGTGTATATACAGACAATTTTATAAGTTTTTTTTATTCAGTGTTATACTAGTATTTAAGGATGATTAATATTATATTATATAGGTAAGTAAATAAGCTTTAATTATAGAGTAATTAAACATATCAATTTTTCAAAAAGATAATTATAATACTGATTTAAATTTGAAATGCGCAAAATAGCCCCACCCTACCCTATTATTTAGTAGAATGGTCACGTTAGTGTGCAAAAATGGGACTAGAATGAACATAAAGTAGATATCCACATCACTTACTTTTTGCCGACGATCAGATAATTATAACCCAGGATGGAGATGATGCAGATTATATGTGTAATCAGTTGTCAACAACATACCAGAAATGGGGTTTGAAAATCAACAAAAACAAAACAGAGTTTTTAACAAACGACTTAGATGAATTATATATTGATGGGGTAAAGATGAAGGAGAGCGATAGTTTCTGTTATTTGGGATCAATTATAGAGAAAGATGGAATATCAAATAAAGAAATAGCAAAAAGAATTAGTAATGGAAGAAAAACCATAGGAATGTTAAACTCTATACTATGGAGTAAAAACATCATTAACAGAACAAAACAACTAATTTATAAATCCACTCTAGAAAGTATAATGATACATGGATCGGAAGTTTGGACAATGACACAACAACATGTCAACCGAATTACTTCAGTAGAAATGGATTTTTGGAGAAGAGTTGCCAGAGAATCTCGACATGAGATTGAACACAGAAGGTTAAAATGATATGGACACGTAAGAAGAATGCAGGATGGAAGACTACCAAAGGCCGTCTATGCATGGAATATTGATAGGAGGAACAGAAAAGGAAAAACCAAGAACAACCTGGAAGAACAACATTCAAATTCAGTGAGGAAATATGGTGTAACTGTTGAAGACACAGAGGACAGAGAAAGATAGAGAACTTTAATTAAGGGAAATTTGTGAAATATTGTTGCAAACTGATAATCTATAAATCCGTTGTCACTTATTCTTATTTATTTATTTATTTTTAATTCATGTTAATTACTAAGATTGGTTGGAGAAAACCCTCAATGATGAGGAAAATTCTCAAAATGAATGAATGAATGGATGAATGAATGAATGAATGAATGAATGAATGAATGAATGAATGAATGAATGAATTAATTAATTAATTAATGAAGTAATAGAACAGTTAACTGTTTTCAATTTTCTTCAAATCCTTTTTTACGAATAATATTACAGTAATTCGTCTAATTTCTAAAGTAATCGATATTCACCCACCTGAGCCCTAATGCTGAAAAAATTGTGTAGGGAGGATGGGGCATGTAAATCAGAGTGGGCAAAAGCGTCCAGTCCTCAAATCTTCCGCGAGACTAGGATTTAATGTGAGATAGCCTTCCAACTAGGGCTGAAAAAGTATGGGTTTACAGGCTAGGCGGCATCATGTTATAACTGCTGTGTTTACAAACTGCACGTTGTCACGTGCTACTCGGGACAGACTCTTCTAGTACAGTCCGCTTTGTGTAAGAATGGACTCATAATCGAATAATGTTCTATGCCCAATTTTTTGTTTTGGCATTCTTATACAATCTCACGTCACGTAAACAGTTCTATTACTGAGGAGAGTCGAATACACACACCCTCCGCTCCGAGCAGGCAGTGGGGACGCTCGACAAAGACATGCATTTTGTAAACAATGTGTATAGAAATTAGTTACTTTCCCTGACACCGATAATTTTTTTCAGCCCTACTTCCAACGTATGAGCAACTGGCTGTAACGTTTCGCTTGAATTTGAAGATTAGAGGCAAACCATAATTTTTACTAATATTGATATAAGCGTAGTAAAAGGCTTATGACAGGGTTGACAATAGTTTGTAATGATTTCGTAGAAACAATAAATTGAAGAAACACACACACACACACACACATATATATATATATATATATATATATATATATATATATAATTCAGACTTGAGAAAGTAAGATAAAGAAAGACATTTCGCATAAAGGGAGTAAGATGATTCTTTTGCACAGAACTTTTTTTTATACGTTCAACTTTGAATTTGGTTGATGAGACTATATATTTTTTTTTCTTTTTGATATTTTCCCTTTCTTTTCGGAGAATTTGGAATGTATTGACAGTATACAGAGTGTCCACAAAGTCCAGCAACCAAAACGATGTAACTTAGCTCTAAAATATTTAAGAGTCATGCGGTTTTTTGCAACATATTCTACATCTCTCAAAGTTTTGTTGACATTTGTTGCATATTATGATTTAAACGATAATGACGACACCTCGGGAAACGACCCAATGTGTATGGTGTATGCTGAGTCCGGTAAATCACCAGTAACTGTTCAGCGAAATTTCCGCCGGCAATATGGAAGACATCCTCCATTCAAATCATTCATAATTAGATGGGCCGATAAATTTCTAGCTACTGGCAGTGTAATAGACTTGCCACGGAGTGGACGACCAGATGCGAGTCAAGAAACTATCGACAATGTGCAACTTACATTTCAACGCAGCCCTCAAAAATCGGTTCGTCGTGCTTTACGGGAACTGCCATTTACCAAAATTAACTAAAGGGCTTCCAATATAAAACCGGACCGGCCTTACGGAGTTTCATCACCCGGCACGCATGGCTGTCTCTTCCTCCCGCAATTCACCCTGCCTGTCACCCGTCCTTGAACTGTTTCTTACCTTATAGAAAATGCTGGAAATGTTGTCCTCCCGCACACGTGCTATGGGATCACCTTGGTTTAGACAATGAACACGTGTACACTTGTAAGGTTTGAGTTTTAACAATTTTGTTGTTGCTGTATGTGCAGAATATACTGAAATCCCAACTTGTTGTGCTAATTTCGGTAATGAGTTTTGTAGTGAACGTTCCAAATTTTCGCCAATTTCGTCTAATTTTTCTTCGATGAGAACCGTACGCCTTCGCGTGTGTTTCTTATTTTGTACTGAAACAGTGGTCTCAAATTTAGTCACAAGGCCGTGAATTGTCGATCTGGAAGGAGATAATTGTCCAGGAAAGTTCCGAATAAATTCCTCGTGAACGCGACGAGCTGATTCGTATTTATAATAACATTTACGCACATAAATGCGCTGCTCTAATGTCAGCTGACGTCTCATCTTGTCGAACGATAGTAAACTGACTAGTTCAAGGACGAGCGGCTGGCAGAGTGAAATGCGGACTAGGAGAGAGCGCTGTCTGACGGGTGAAACCCCGTGAGGCCGGTCCGGGTTTATATTGGAAGCCCGGTATTTATAAAGTCCTCTATAAGTGGCTACATCTTCAGGCCTATGAAGTGTAAATTACGAAACCGTTGTTGCCAACTGACTTCCCTCTGCGTGCTGAATTTGCTGAATCCATGCTGAACGCAATTAACGAAGAGAATTAGTGTCTGCAGAGGGTGATGTTCTCTGATGAAGCGACTTTCTTTGTGTTTGGACATGTTAACCGCCATAACGTTCTGATATGGGGGTACTGGTGATTTACCAGACTCAGCATACCACCATACGCATTGGGTAATTTTCTTGTGGTTTCGTCGTTGTCGTTTAAATTATAATCTGCAACAAATGTAAACAAAACCTTGAGATCAATACTAGTGTAATTCATAGATGAAAATAAATTCAAGAAAATCGACAAAGAATCCAACAGCTAAATTTGACAGAAAATTAAAATAACCAACAAAAACATGTCTCAATAATTATACCGAACAATGAATTTAACAAGTATACAAATACAGTTCATCAACAACAATACAACGGTACCGATAATGAAAGCTTTGCCTAAAATATACAAAACCAATAACACAATGCGGCCAGTAATAAAGTGCATTAACGCCCCAACTACAAAATTTCCAAATTAATTGCACAAAAACTAAAAAAGACATAATATTGAAAGATAAATACACAATAGAAAACACATATGATTTAGCAGATAAACTTAAAAACATAGAAATAAACAACAATACGAAAATGGCGTCATTTGACATAAAGAATCTATACACTAACATTCCAATAAACGAAACTTTAAACATAATAAAAAATAAACTAGATAACAGTAACTTAAATACAGAATACACAAATCAATTATACACAGTCACAAATACTATAACGAAGCAAAATTATTTCCAATTCAATAACCAAATACATGAACAAGAAGATGGAATCCTGATGGGTCTCCCACATCAGGTATAATGGCAGAAATATTTCTACAAGATTTGGAAAACAAATACTATGAAATTTTAATAAATAAATTCAATATAAAGCTAATTACAAGATATGTGGATGACGTCATGATTATTTATGAAAATGAGAACAGAAAAAAAAAAGGAAATTCTGCTAGAACTAAACAATATGCACCTAAAATAGAATTTACGGAAGAGATAGAACTGAATAACAAAATAAACTATCTAGACCTTACCATAATGAAAAACATACAAAAAAAAGAAATTTGAAATAAGTATTTTCCGCAAATCCACAAATAATATGCTCACCATGAATAACAAATGTAGACACCCATGCCAATATAAAATCAGCACATTTAATAGTTTAATCAACAGAATGCTAAAACTACCCTTGAACAAAACAAATTACAACAAAGAACTACAATATCTTAAAAACATGGCGAAAAGCAACGAATTCAATAAATAAATCATTGATAAGCTTATAAAGAAACAAAAAAGAAAAAATGGCATAAACAATATAACAAAACTTGAAAGAGAATCTAACAATAACAAAACATGGGTAACATTAACATACACAGGAAATGAAACCACACAACTAGCCAGAACTTTGAAAAAGATAAATAAAAACATTAACAAAGCTTAATAAAACAGGAAACAAATTAAACAACATAATATACAATGGCATAGAAGAACAGAACAAATTTAACAACAAGGGAGTCTACAAACTAACATGTAAAGATTGTAATACATTTTATATTGGCAGGGCAGGCAGAAAATTTCAATATAAGATATGAAGAACACCTAAAACATTTAATACACGCGGGTGATAAATCAAGTTATGCTAAAACGTTCATTAACGCAGGTCATCGAATGAACACAATTGAAAACACTTTCGCGATAATCCACCGAGAAAACATTCCAGCTAGGATAAATATATGTGAAGATCTCGAAATTATAAAGGAAACATACAACACCTCACTTCTTAATGAGAACGCACCCCAGTCAAACACGTTTTATTTGTAGTATTCGCAAATTTGACCATGTTACACCGTCCCTGGAACAATTATCGTGGCTTCGTCTGAGAGATCGTAGAACTGTCCATTCCTTATCCCTTCTCTATAAAATACTTCACACATCATCGCCTAATTATTTATCACGCCGCTTCATCAGACTATCCGACACACATAATCTTGACACTCGATCCCATTAGCACATTGTCCTTTATATCCCGCGCCTCATCACACTGTATATTATTCATTATCTTTTACGGTGTCACTTACCAAAACATGGAATTCCCTTCCGCCCTATGTCAGAGACTGTCAAACTATAACATCCTTCAAAAACAAACTAAAGAATTATGTAATAACAAACTAACTTATACACCTCACTGATAGTATTCTTTTAGCAATATTAATATATTTAATTATTTATGAAAATAATATTAAGAATAACAAATATTTTTATTTGTTTTGTTTTAAATATTGTATAATCGTAAAATTTGTTTTCTATATCTCATTATTTTCCTGTTTTTTATATACACTAGAGAGGGACAATTTAATATGCCTTGCTTGTATACATTTTATTATTAGTTTTAGTCTTAATTTTCACTAATATTAACTGGTTGTATTATAGATCGTAATATATTAGATATTATCTTTTGATCAAATTTTTACTTAGTGTTTAATATTAGAGTTAATTAAGATTGTTATATTCTGATGTAATATATGTTTGTCCTGGTGAGTGGAAGAGAAGACCACATGGCCTTAAATCCACCAGGCTAAATAAATCTAATCTAAAAATCTAAATTATATGAGATCGTCAAAAACAAGTCAGTTGCTGCTACAAACAGTTGGAGTATACATCACCGTACACAACAACAACGAGTAGCGGAAACTCAACCTGCAGAAGATGGAAGGTAACTTCCAAAAGCGCTCCAGTCAATTTTATATACAATAATTTAACAAAGTTGAGAACGACGGCACATACCAACAGGTACAATTTAATTTTTAACTTTCATCATAAAACTTTGAGAGATGTAGAATACGTTGCAAAAAAGCGCATGTCTCTATCTCAAATAGCTTACTAGCTAAGTTACATTTTCTTATTTAGCAGGACTTCGTGAACACTCTGTATAACAAGAAAACACTGCCTATGTGATAGGCGTAGTACTGCTAATAGGATTAGGCATACTCGTACTTCCAGAGTTTCACTCACTGAACTAGTTTCGCGGCATCGAACAAACGTGATACTTGTAATAATATATTCGTTTTGTTCTAAATCCAGAATAGGGTTTACTTACAGTATTGAAATGATTATCCTTTGATGCAAGCTTGAAATTTCATTGTGATATTTTAATTTCATAAAAATGTTCTTATATTCATAAAAAAGAAAAAAATCCACGTATTCCTATCAAATTACTTTTACATTATTCCATACTCAAACAAAAAGTTAATTTAAAAACGTATAAAACTTACTGTTCCAGTTATATGGATGCAAAACGTTGACTTGTTACTTAAAGTAGGAGAAAAAAGTTACGAGTATTTGAGAATAAATTTCTTATTACATTTTTTGGACCAAGGAGAGATTAAAAAGATGAGTGATTCCTTAAATAATAAGGGATTGCTTATTATAAGTAAATTATTAGATAAATTTGTATTCATAGACAACACTTATTTTATTGTAATGAGGGTTTACTTACAGCTAACGTCATAAAACGTAATGGACTTGGAGTAAGTACCCTTTACTCTATAAACTCGTCCTCATTATATTAATGTAATGCTGTTTTAATGACATTTATAATGTTCCTATAAAAACACATTGTTTACATAATTTTATTGCAATAACGATAATTTAAGGTGACTATTTAACTCATGCCACAAATGCTAGTCAATGACCAATCACGATTCAATGAATGTTTTTTGCAACCAATGACAGTCGTGTTTCGCCTCGCTCTTTATCGATTTCTCTTTATCAGCTACTGCTTTTGTGATAAAGAAAGCTCCTCCTTTTTAATGTTCTGAACAGGTCAAAGCATTATTTTTCTCCAACAAATACATTGAATATAGCAAATAATGAAAACATTCCTTGATTTTACTGAGTTGTTTACTAAAAAAATAAATGAATAACCCTTAAGTTGATTATGATATATAGTTTGAGTGTTTCATTATTTCTCCACTTGGGTGCACTCTTAAAATATTGCGATCTTATTTGGCAATAAATAATATGATCAAGCTGCAGTGAAGGAACATAACCTCACATTTCTGATTTGTTTTCAAACATCGCTGTTTACATTAAATATATAAATATTTTAAAATAACTATAGTTAAACAATGATTTGTGAGTAAACAGTTTAATTTTATTCGTTAAATAGTCCTAACAAATACCACTCTTGAATTCCAAATTCTCTACATAAATTCACTCCTCACTTCATGAGTCGTGAATTTATCGATAATTTGGAAATCACTCGTGGCATTACTTATGATAATAAGTAATCTGAGAGGAAAATATGCTACATATTCGATAGTTTGTTTTAACTTATAGCAGATATAACTGTTAACATTCTAACAGTTATTACTATCTATACAAAATATATGTCTTGTACTTAAAAAAGTAATAAAAATAACTCACCTTAATCCTATTCTTGTACTTTTTGTCTAGCATGGGGTAGGAACATCATATTTCAGTTAGGTTTTAATATATCTTGATTTCAAACTCAATATTTAAATGATTGCGTTGGATAGCTGTGATTAATTATAGGCCTAACTGGTATAAATTCGTCATACACCGATTCTTCAAAATTAGACCAGCCTCAATAATAGTGCAATACGTAGTATTTTGAATTATTGTGCAAAATAGCCCTCCTAACTATATGTACACAAAATCTAAGGATCATCGATATTGTTAACAGCAATGGGATTGGTAATCCTCAGTTGATTTAAATAGTTTCGTGTATTAAAGCCAGTAAAAGTATCAAGAACTGTGGTCTTGTGAAAAGGAAATAGTCTCTTAAAATCTAGTTCACTATGCGTTTCCATTTCATTCAATAAACTCCATATATCCTCAAAATCATTCTCGGTGTACATTTTGAAAATATTTCAATTGAAAGATCACTTAAAGCAGCTTCAATCAATCCCTCAAATGTGAATGAGGGACAACTATGAATTTGTATTGTATGAGTAAACACTTAAGAGGCTACATTTGTAGCACAAGTGGGAAATTAAAAATGGGCATGGAAACTCCTTGTAGGAGAACCAGAGAGAAAGCGCCTATGGGCTAGTCCGGTAATGATGTCAGAGATAGACACTAACTATGATTTGAGAGATGTAAATTATGTAAGGGATGATTGGAAAATATTAACTCAGGATAGAGAAGTATGTAGAGGGTATGTCTGCGCGGCCATGAACCTACGGGTTCGATAGAGTCCGTTAATTAGTTATTTCATCTTTTAATTTACAATCATTTTGACAAAATGGAGTATTGTATAAACAAGTACTCTTCATTATATTGTTTCGTTGAATCGTCATATTCTGTACTTGATGTCGCAAGATATCCAGACGCATTGTAATGGCAGCGTTTGAATTTCGCGGATAACAGCAAAAATAATTACCTCGCCTTGGTGTAAATATATTCGTTAGTTGTTCACTCGCTAGTTTAAAGACCCGAGCAGAATATTTCTAGCGTCTAGCCTTCCAGGTCCGGAAGATTCTCTACACATCTACCTTCAAATCTAGAGGCTTCGATTCCCGAAGCTTCCAAACTGGGTAATTCTCGACGAGTAGTCGTGAAAGTTCCTGCCCTTTGCTATATCAGCATTGCCAGGGCCGGAAGGCAGTCAATTGTGTTTGGACAGCGATGCCGTGACCTGAGGTCTGAATATTGCTCCAAGTGATTACTCTAAATATTTGTGCGAAAAATAAACTGTTAAGCAAGATTAATTATTGCAGCAATTTGTTAGTGAAATGTCACCGAAAATTTATGTGATACAAAGTTAATCATCGTAGTCCTTTCAAGAATTTAGGCGTTTTGTTCACCTGTTTCTTTCTCAATAGAAACTTCATTCAAAAGTCTTTTGAGTGGACGTCCTGGTTTTCTTCTTCCTGCAGGTTGATAGATTAACATTTGCTTGGGTATCCTGTGTTCCTCCATTCTATATGAACATTTGCATCCATCTTGACTTATAAACAGAAATTTTGGTTTTTCTAAGGGTTCCATTAGCAATTCTACCAAGATGTCTTCGTTTTTTATGATCTAGTAGTGTATATTGATTTCAGTCTCTGTATATCCTACTGTTTCAATGTCCATACTTCGCTGCCACACAAAAGAATTGGAAGAGCCAGTGTTTTATACACTTTTAGTCTTGAATGTTTTTTGGACTAACTGTGGCTTAAAGATAGAATTTATTAACCCTAAAATTCTTTAAAAAATTATATATTTGCATTTACATCCTCTTCTTCTTCCTATGACATATTGCATCCTAGATATTAAAAATTATTCGCCTGCTCCAAAACGTTACTGTCACATACAATTTTACTTCCGGCGGGATCTACACTTTGAAATGCCATACGTTTTGTTTTCTCTGAAGAAATCTTCAATCTATATAATAACAAATAAAGTTATTATGAAAATTTTCGTTCTGACAGGATCTACACCTTGAAATGACATAATTTGTACTGTTTCTGTAGATACCTTCAATCCATATAATAGCAAAGTAATTGTGAAAATTTTAGGTGAATATCTGTTGTGTTAATTACAAGAAAACAAGGTGAGAACGATCCCCCGGTAGCGCGAGACAATATTTTGCTGTAATTTGTAGCCTCGTTATTTGCCGTAAAAGCAATCACAAGCTTAAAACACATTATAAAGTGTTTGTAGCTTACCACTGCATTCGATAACTTGTTTTACGGAGTAACAGTGCGCAAGAAAACTTTAATCGCAACTTTACCTGAATACTGTGTGCTTCATTCCCTTGCAGTTCCCAAGAAACTTTAATCGCAACTTCACCTGGATTACTATGTGCTTCATTCCCTTGCAGTTCCCAAGAAACTTTAATCGCAACTTCACCTGGATACTATGTGCTTCATTCCCTTGCAGTTCCCAAGAAACTTTAATCGCAACTTCACCTGGATACTATGTGCTTCATTCCCTTGCAGTTCCCAAGAAACTTTAATCGCAACTTCACCTGGATACTATGTGCTTCATTCCCTTGCAGTTCCCAAGAAACTTTAATCGCAACTTCACCTGGATACTATGTGCTTCATTCCCTTGCAGTTCCCAAGAAACTTTAATCGCAACTTCACCTGGATACTATGTGCTTCATTCCCTTGCAGTTCCCAAGAAACTTTAATCGCAACTTCACCTGGATACTATGTGCTTCATTCCCTTGCAGTTCCCAAGAAACTTTAATCGCAACTTCACCTGGACACTATGTGCTTCATTCCCTTGCAGTTCCCAAGAAACTTTAATCGCCAACTTCACCTGGCACACTATGTGCTTCATTCCCTTGCAGTTCCCAAGAAACTTTAATCGCAACTTCACCTGGGTACTATGTGCTTCATTCCCTTGCAGTTCCCAAGAAATTTTAATCGCAACTTCACCTGGATACTATGTGCTTCATTCCCTTGCAGTTCCCAAGAAACTTTAATCGCAACTTCACCTGGATACTATGTGCTTCATTCCCTTGCAGTTCCCAAGAAACTTTAATCGCAACTTCACCTGGATACTATGTGCTTCATTCCTTTGCAGTTCCCAGAAACTTTAATCGCAACTTCACCTGGATACTATGTGCTTCATTCCCTTGCAGTTCCCAAGAACTTTTAATCGCAACTTCAACCTGGATACTATGTGCTTCATTCCCTTGCCGTTCCCAAGAAATTTTAATCGCAACTTCACCTGGATACTGTGTGCTTCATTCCCTTGCAGTTTCAAGACAAAATAATTTTATTATCAGATAATTGTAAAATACGGGTAACATTCAAATACAGTTTTGTAAGTTTAATTAAAAGTTTAGAATATTTAACAGCCACATTTGACTTACAGTATGCGTTAAAATTTATAATTTAGGAAAAGTCTTTCATGGACTATTTAACTCATGCCCAAATGGGGGTCAATGACCAATCACATTGCAATGAATTTTGATTTACAACCAATCACAATCGTGTTTCACCTCGATTTTATCAACATAATTTTATCACATTAAAGAAAGCTCCTTCCTTTTTAACATTCTGAATATGTCAGACCATTATTTTGCAGTGACTGACACTCTAAGAAATACGTTGAATATAACAATTTATATATTGAGATGTAAGAATTCTGGTATGAAAGTGGCTCCCAGACTGAATATATAGTGCACGAAAGTGACCAGATAACTGCTTGCAGGATATATTAAAAAAACATTTGTAGCAATTGATTATACCCGAAAAAAACCACTGATTGCACTTTCCTTAAACTTATTATTTCCCAGGTATTTACGTTCCAGAAAAATATAATTGACATTCACATCACAGGACATCAGAAATTAATTAATAACCTGTAATTATGTTTCATTTTTTCTCCACTAGGGTGCATTCTTACAATATTACGATTCTGTTTGGCAATAAATATGTTTCTGGTTGCAGTGATGAACAAATGAAACATGATAAACGTTTCTCATTTGTTTTCAAACATCACCGTTTACATTAAGTACATAAATATTTTAAAATAAATATATTTAAATAATGATTTCTGAGTAAACAGCTTAATTTTATTCGTTAAATAGTTCTACACAAATGCCATTCCTGATTTCCAAATTCTCAAGATAAATTCCACGATGTCACGATCACTCGTCACTTCGTAACATCGTGAATTTATCGATAATTTGGAAATCACTCGTGGAATTACTTATGATAAAATCTGTAACCCATCTATAAATCAAATTGCAACTAAATTAATATATATATATATATATATATATATATATATATATATATATATATATATGCTATAGTCAGCTACTAGATGGCAGTGAAGAACAGTGTTCTCGCGACATCTAGTAATAATGGAGAGTATAATACATATATAAGAAAAATAAGTGTTTGAATTGGATTCGCCTGGTAGTGTCACGCTGAGGTACAGACTCAGAGATCCGGGTTCGAATCCCGTCCAGGCATTTATTTTTCTTATCATACCATATATATATATATATATAGAATGCTACTACGGTAATATTTTCACAAGTCAATACCATACTTTAAAATTGATTTTCATAGAAAATTTTCTTAAATTTAAGAAAAGCCTATTCTGAGAGAATAGCGTTAACATGGTGATGACTGGTCTGCCATTTTTCTTTACTTTCTGTTTGTATGTGTCATATTGTGTATCATAACACTAGTCTGCATGATATCATATGACTGAAAACTAATACGTTGTATTAGTTCACGTTTTTTTGCTGATTCCAGAACTGTTCTTAGTTTTGTTCTATCGCGTATAGTTTTTTTCACAATGGACCTAATCTGTTTTCATATATTTGTTGGTGAGAGCATAATATGTGCCAGACGGTAATGCGTATTGTTGGAGGGAAATTTGTCAATTCAAGCATCTAAGCCATTAGGTTGGCACAACTGCTGCTGAGGTTGTTATTGGGTGGCCTTGGAAATGTTCTTTATCTCAGAAACTTGCATTATGAATTCTGATCTCAATTTATCTCTCTAGTGTGACTTCAAGTATGCAATGTCTTACACGCAAGGGTGTGAACAATCCTAACGTTTTATGATATATATGTGGAACTTATACAATGCTTAAGCAAAGAACGGATATTACAGATTTAAAAAACTTACTATGCCTATTTTAAAGTGAAACTTGGTGATCAGGATAAGGCGTGGGCGCCAAAGAAAGTTTGCCGCTATTGCGTTAAGAGGTTAGGATTATGGACAAAAGGGAAGAAAACGTGCATGCCGTTTGCGATTCCTATGGTGTGGAGGGAGCCTAAAGACCACCTTAATGACTGTTACTCCTGTTTGCTTGATGTTCAGGGGTGTAATTAAAAAAGTAGGAACCAAATTGTATACCCAAGCATCCCTTCAGCCATTAGGCCAGATCCACATGTAGAATATCTGCCTGTTCCTCTACTTCCAGCTGTTTTAGAGAACCTGAGAGAATATAATGTTGATAGTGAACTTAATGCAATCACTGATGACGATACTGATGATATATTTCAGCCTGAAGACGGCTTTACATCACAGCGGTTATCTCAAAGTGACCTTAATGATCTAGTTCGTGATCTGAATTTGCCAAAGGAATCTGCAGAACTACTTGGCTCACGGCTTAAAAGTAAGAGTCTTCTGGAACCAGGAACACATGGTATAGACACAGAGAAAAATGACTAGTTCCTTTATTCGCGCAGAATGATTGCTTGGTTTACTGCAATAACATAAACAAGTTAATGCACTTCTATGGCATTGAGCATGATTCTACTCAGTGGACACTTTTTATAGACTAATCAAAGAGGAGTGTCAAAAGTGTGTTACTGCATAATGGAAAGTGTATGGGTCCATTCCTATTGCATATTCAGTTCAGATGAAGGAGACATTCGAGAACATGAAGTTGCTATTAACAAGTATCCAGTATGAGGAATACAGGTGGCTAATCTGCGGTGACTTTAATGTTATGGGGATACTGTTAGAGCAACAAGCTGGTTTCACAAAAATGCCATGATATGTATGTGAATGGGACTGTCGAGCATAGCAAAAACATTGGGTGTGAAAGTTTGGCCGTAGCTGAGAAATATTGTGCCTGGAACTAAAAACATCCTACATGAACCACTTGTAGACCCTCAAAAGTCCTGCTTCCACCACTGCACATCAATTGGGCTTGATGAAGCTGTTTACCCTTGCAAATACCAAAGAATGGGTCTTGTTTCAAGTACCTTTGTAGGAAATGTCCGTCCATCACACAAGAAAAATAGAAAGCTGGAATTTTTGTTGGTCCGCAAATAAATAAACTATTGAAGGATGAATATTTTGAATAAACAATGAATGAGAGAGGAAAAGAAACCCGTACCGCTTCCTGATCTGTTACTGAAAACTTTATTGGCAATAACAAAATCCTAATTACAAGGCAATTGTGGAAAATATGTTGAAAGTTTTCAGAAAGTTGAATTGTAACATGAGTGTGAAAGTTCACTTTCTATATTCCCATATCGACTACTTCCCCGAAAATCTGGGACATTATAGAGAAGAGCAAGGTGAACGTCTTCACTAGGGATATTAAAGAGATGGAGAGGAGGTACCAGGGAACATGGAATGAAACTACTGATGGATGTTGATGAGGGAGACTAAAAATGGAGGAACTTTATGGAAGTCAAAGAAGAGAAGGTTTCAAAATTAATGGAACACCATTTACTTTTTGTTTTGTTACAAGGTACTCACGAAATTACTTGGACAGTTCTTTAACATTTATTTTTAACACAAATTTATCTTGTGTGATATGAAGTTTGAATATATTTGTGCTTAGAGTAGCTAAAACGTGAAAATGTAAATTCTCATTTTGTACAAAAACCTGATGTGATAGACAAAAATGGAATTAATTTCTGGAATCAGTATACAAAATTGACCTAATAGCACCTATTTTAAATAAATCATCTGACAAAAAGTTTTAAAATGTAGACTTGTGTAATATGATACCTGGATAATATTTCTCATTTGTCTCATTTTAATTGAAATTAAATGTATTCCAAATTCTTAATTACAAGTAAGCCCATCAATATAAAAAAGTAAAAAAAAAGTAAAATTTATCTTGAATTAAATCAGCAAAACATTATCACTTAATCTAGCCTCAGGTCATCAGATGGTAAATTTATACATTCATTCATTTGTTTCCACCAGCGGCTCAAAATTCGAAAATTGGATACCCGAGACATTTAAAAAAACATGTGCCGGGAGCATGATACATATATATTTTCCCACATTTATTTATTTCCTGGTTGCCCAACGTGTAGTGCCTCCTGGCCTTTTAACGTTAATAATTACAGTTACATTACTATATAAATTATTAGATTTCATTCAACAAAACGTTCATCAAATATAATCAATTTCACGGGATTATTATCATTATCATCATTATTATTATTATAATCATTATCATCATTATTATTATTATTAATCATTATATTATTTTATTATTATAATCATTATCATTATTATTATCATTATTATTATTATTATCATTATCATTATTATTATCATTATCATTAGCATTAGCATTATCATCATTATTAATTATTAGTATCATTATTATTATCATTATCATTATTGTTATTATTATATTTCATTATCATTATCATTATATTATCATTATTATTATTATTATTGTTATTGTTATTATTACTTTATTATTATTATTATTATTATTATTATTATTATTATTATTATTATTATTATTATTATTATTATTATTATTATTATATTATTATTATTATTTATATTATTATTATTTTATATTATTATTATTATTATTATTATTATTATTGACACAAGAATAGTATCATGGAGTTTATGTTCAAAAAATATTGGACGAATACGATAACTGGGGTTTGAAAATAAATTAGGAAAAACATTTTATATGGGATGTGGGGCCGAAACCGAAGAATTGATATTAGATGATCAAAGGGGTATATTAGAGGATGTGAAGAATTTGAGTATCTGGCAGTAAAATTAGATAAAGAGGACAAATAAGAAAGTGATATTAAAGTACTGAATACATAAAGGTATAGCAATAACAGCAATGATAAATGGAGTCTTATGGAACAGACATATAACCAGAAAAAAAGTTACAAATGTATATGATGATCTTGATGAAGATTTTCGGGCTGTAGGCCGTGGCTTGTAGTTCCCCGACGTTTCGCCAAAGACTGCGTCTGGTATCCTAAAGACAACCCTTGAGGATGCCAGACGCAGTCTTTGGCGAAACGTCGGGGAACTACAAGCCTCACGACCACGGCCTACAGCCCAAAATCTTCATCAAGATCATCATATCAACTCCGGCCGTGAAAGTCTACGTGAATAAATTACAAATATATAATTCAATAGTGAGAAGTATTGTCACATATGGAGTTCAAGTTCGAAAAGTCAACAAAAACTTAGAACAAAAGTTTATTTAGATGGAAATGGATTTCATGAGGAGAGCTGCGAAATGTTCAAAATTAGAAAAAATAAGATATACTGTCATACGAGAAAAAAATGAATATAAGATATTCAATAGTAGATTATATAAGATATAAACAATTAAATTAAGCAAGAAAAAAGGTTATCGAGGAAAACATTGGAATGGTGTCCACCAGGGTGAAGTAGGAAAGGAAGACCTCGAAATCGTGGATACAAGACATTAGAACGGGAATTAGAACAAGAGGACTGGAGAACATGGAGTGGATGGATGGAGACCAGTGGAGAATAAAAATAAAACTTTAGGCACAGAAATATGTGTAAACATTAAAAACATGTATATAAATAAAATTATTTTTATTATTATTATTAGGCCTATTATTATTATTATTATTATTATTATTATTATTAAATTCAAGAAGAGACAAAATTAGAAATTCTAAAATCAATAATGGATGTTCAAAAATATGCTCTGCAAGTTATCGAAGAAAGAAGACTAAAATGCTTTGGCCACGTAAAGAGGATGTCAGATGATATTACATTTTGAAGCGGTTAACAACAGAAGAAATAGGAGACCAAAAGAACTGTGGGTTCAAGGAGTGCATAGGAGTATGGTGTCAGAATATTAACAGAGAACGAGGCGGAAAATAGGGATGTATGCAGGAGTAAAATTTAAAATGTGTTGTAGGAAATATACTGCAATGCAGGAAAATTATTAATTATTATTATGATTGTTATTATTATTAATACTATTATTATTATTATTATTATTATTATTATTATTATTATTATTATTATTATTATTATTATTATTATTATTAGACTGGTCAACATGAGTTTTGTCTCATGAGTACCTATAGTTGTACTTATGCAGTTTTTTATCGTGTTTTCAAATATGTATTCGAAATTTCTCCATCACCCACAGTTTTTTTATTTCAATTTCAATTAATGGATTTAAATAATCATTTTTTAATAAACGTTTTTTCATCCATTTGTCCATTGTAAAATAAAACAGGGAACACATTTATCATGAGATTTCAGCTATGGAAATGAGATATCAAGGCAAATGGAATCCTAACATGCTGGCCGATTATTGTTGGACCATCAAGAGGGATGCACCACAGGTGAAATATAGCAGAAAATCGTCATTTCGTACTTTCTAGGTTGAGTCCGAATCTTCGAATATGGTATAGTTTACGAATATAGGAAATATTAAAGTGTTTGTAATTACAAATGCCTGTCTCTCGGAACCCTAGCGGGACTGCAGAAAAATCGATATCATATTTTAATTCAGGGAAAAAAATACTATCAGAATCACATATTTTTCTTTCTAAAGACACAAAAAAGTTTATTTTCTGTTGCTCAGTGTTATTATTATTATTATTATTATTTTTTTTATTATTACTGTTATTATGATTATTAATATGATTATTATTATTAGTATTACTCTTATTATTATTAGTTCTCACTCATAAAGTTATCCATGGATTACTCTAGTATCAGTTTACTTTTCTACCTCATTTGAAATAATGCAAATAGTTTTGTTTGTGTTGCGAACAGGTATCCGGGAATCTCAGAGGGAATAAGAGGTTGTAAATGTGAAAGAGACAATGGCATAAAAGACAAACTAAAGGAAAGCATTCGTGCGATTTCTCTTTACGTTATTAAGTGATTGTAGGTGTAACCTCTGCTGAGGTAGAATAAAATTGTTGAAGTGAACTTTCACACACGTGAAAATTGATTGCAGAGTTAAACGCTTGGTAAACCTTTTACACGTAGCAGCAAAGTGAAATTCAAAATCTATCAAATGATTCGTGAACTTTTTTTTTCTCCCTAACAGATGGCCAGTCCAGTAACAAATATTGATTCTTACGGCACATCACACGCCTTGCAACTTCTCTGCGAGCGATAACGTAATTCGTTCTAAACGAAGTAACCCAAATTCAATTTTCTCTATCCTTGTTGCCACACATGGCTTCTCAGATACACTGTGTCCCCAAAACACATTATCTTACGAACACTGAATTCGTTTCAAACAAAATTACAAACAAACAAACTAACTGACACTACCGAACCTGTAATACCATGACCGCGGGACATAAACTCGCCACATATCATTATCTTCTTCTAGTGTTTTCCAATCATCTACTATATTATCTACTTCCCTCAAATCATTGTAATGTTTTTATCCCATCTCATTTTTGGTCTACCAACTCGATTCTAGAAAGAGTCAATATATTTAAATATCTTGGTTATACACTGTATTTTCAAGAAGAATTACATGTGCATGGAAACATTGCCATAAGTAATGCCACGAGTGATTTCCAAATTATCGGTAAATTCACGACTCACGAAGTGAGGAGTGAATTTATCTAGAGAATTTGGAAATAAAGAGTGGCATTTGTTAGGGACTATTTAACGAATAAAATTAAGCTGTTTACTAACAAATCATTATTTAACTATAATTATTTTAAAATATTTATATATTTAATGTAAATGGCGATGTTTGAAAACAAATGAAAAGCGATAGGTACGCTTCATCTGCTTCTTTTGTTTATCAACTGCAACCAGATCATACTATTTATTGCCAAAGGAACGCAATATTGTAAAAATGCTCTCTAGTGCAGAAAAAATTAAACACATCAAACTGTATATTAATTTATTTCTGATGTCGTATGATGTAAATATGACAATTATATATTTCTGGATTATTACTTGGGAAAAAATACACTTAAGAAAGTCCAAACAGTGGTTTATTTTTTTGGTGGTATAATAAATTGCTACAAATGTTTTTATATTAACTCCTCCAAGCGATATTTGTTGACATCTATGCACTATATATACAATCTGGTAGTCGTATTTCTTTACGGGCTCAGTCACTGCAAAATAATGATCAGACCTGTTCAGAATGTTAAAAAAGGAGGAGCTTTCTTTAATATGGTAAATTTAACACTGATAAATATTTCGTGAAACACGACTCTGTTTGGTTGTAAAACAGAAATCATTGAAACGTGATTGGTCATTGACTCCCATTTGGGGCATGAGTTAAATAGTCATAAGTAATGACACGAGTGATTTCCAAATTATCGATAAATTCATGACTCACGAAGTGAGGAGTGAATTTATCTAGAGAATTTGGAAATCAAGAGTGGCATTTTTAGGACTATTTAACGAATAAAATTAAACTGTTTACTCACAAATCATTGTTTAACTATAGTTATTTTAAAATATTCACATATTTAATGTAAACGGCGATGTTTGAAAACAAATCATAAATGTGGGGTTATGTTCATTCACTGCTGCTTGATCATATTATTTATTGCCAAATAAGATCGTAATATTCTAAGAGTGCACCCAAGTGGAGAAATAATGAAACACATCAAACTATATATCATAATCAACATTACGGGTTATTCATTTATTTTTTTAGTAAACAACTCGGTAAAATCAAGGAATCTTTTCATTATTTGCTGTATTCAATGTATTTGTTGGAGAAAAATAATGGTCTAACCTGTTCAGAGTATTATTAAATGAGGAGCTTTCTTTATCACAAAAACAGGAGCTGATAAAGAGAAATCGATAAAAAGCGAGGTGAAACACGACTGTCATTGGTGTAAAACAGAATTCATTGAAACGTGATTGGTCATTGACTACCACTTGCGACATGAGTTAAATAGTCAACTTTAGTAGATCCATTGGAATTATAAACAGAGTAAACACCAATAAAACTAAATATGTGTTCACACATAGAAATGCGTTATATAATGGAAATGGACAACTAATGACTAAATAAGGAAATTTTGAAGAAGTGGCGGATTTCAAGTATTTCGGAACAATGCCGTAGCGTAGTGGTTTAGGCACTGAGCTACAAGCCAGAGGGTCGAGGGTTCAAGTCCCTTTGGGGTCAGGATTTTTAAACTGACCCAAACCCTCTGGCGGCACTATGGCCCTGGGGTCGACTCAGCCTCCAACGTAAATGAGTACCAGCGCTTGTTCTGGGGGTAAAGGCGGCCGTCCTGCAGGGCTGACAACCCGGCTGACATAAAGTGCCGATTGTCTAGAAAAAGTGGGAGCCCTAACCTCCTACTACCCCAAGGGTCTCTGGGTCTGTTGTGGGATCACTTTACTTTACTTTACTTACAATTTATGAATGGGATGCGCAAAGAAATTAAACATAGGCTCAATTCTAGAAATGCATTTTATTAATATATTACAGGGACTTTTGCCGTCCCAACTCCTTTAAAAAAATTAACTAGGAATATATAAAACAATTTTTCTCCCATTTATATTGAATGGATGCGAAACATTAACTCTTAATTTAAGGGAGGAAAGACGATTACGATTATTTGAGAATAAAGTTCTTAGGAAAATTTTTTGGGTCAAATAGAGATGAACATACAGGTGAATGGAGAAAACTACATAAGAGTGAGCTACATTATATGTATAGGAAGCCAGATGTATTAAGAACAGTTAAGTCTCGTAGGCTACGAGGGGAAGGACATAAGACACGTATGGGGGATGAAAGAGGTGCATGGAAGGTGCTTGTAGGAAAACCAGAAGGAAAACGCCCAGTTGGTAGACGAAGAATGTAGTTGGAGAATAACATTATCCGTGATTTGAGGGAAGTAGATTACACAGGGTATGATTGGAAAATATTAGCTTATGATAGGAATGTATGGAAAGCTTTTGTCCGCGCGGCCATGAACTTACGGGTTCGATACAGTCAGTGAGTTACTAATGAAACCATCTCTAGTTCAAACCACACATATCTTCAAGTATATAATTCTCTGGCAAGACCTATCTTTTGTCAGAGAAGTGTGGATCCTACGGACGACAGACGAGAGGAGGATTATTACCTGCGATATAAAGTTCATGCGCCGAACATTAGACTATACGAAGTGGGATATGAAAAAGAAATCCAACATAATTCAGGAACTCGACATAGACCCAGCTCTTTACCATATCCGTAACACTGAGCAACAAAAAATAATCTTTTTTTTTGTCTTAGAAAGAAAAATATGTGATTCTGATAGTATTTTTTTCCTGAATTCAAATATGATATCGTTTTCTTCTCCAATCATGCAAGGTTTCCGAAGAGACAGGCATGTTATAATTTGTGAAAACACTTTAATATTTTCTACATTCGTAACTACACAAAGATTCAAACATTCGGGGATCACCTTGAAAGTAAGAAATGACTATTTTCTGCTATATTTTGCCTGTGGAGCATCCCTCTTTATGGTCCAACAATAATTGGCCAGCATATTAGGATTCCATTTGCCTTGATATCTCTTTTCCATAACTGAAATCCATTTGAGTTAGCTCATTTGGTTTTATTTTACAATGGACAAATGGACGAAAAAACGTTTATTAAAAAAATAATTATTTAAATCCATTAATTGAAATTGAAATAAAAAAACTGTGGGTGATAGAGAAATTCCGAATACATATTTGAAAACACGGTAAAAAACTGCATTATAGTACAACTTTATTGGTACTCATGAGACAAAAAATCATGTTGACCACTGTAATCATCATAAGTAAATGCCAACGAGTGATTTCCAAATTATCGATAAATTCACGACTCGCGAAGTGAGGAGTGAATTTATCTAGAGAATTTGGAAATCAAGAGTGGCATTGTTAGGACTATTTAACGAATAAAATTAAGCTGTTTACTCACAAATAAGTATTTACTATAGTTATTTTAAAATATTATATATTTAATGTAAACGGAGATGTTTGAAAAAAAATGAGAAACGGTAGGTACGCTTCATCTGCTTCTTTTGTTTATACACTGCAACCAGATCATACTATTTATTGCCAAAGGAACGCAATATTGTAAGAATGCTCTCTAGTGGAGAAAAATGAACACATAAACTGTATATTATTCATTTTCGATGTCGTTGATGTAAAATATGACAATTATTTTTTCTGGATTATTACCTGGGAAAAAATACTTTTAAGAAAGTGCAAACAGTGGTTTCTTGTTTTTGTTGGTGGTATAATAAATTGCTACAAATGTTTTATATTAACTCCTGCAAGCGCTATGTGTTGACATCTATGCACTATATATATAATCTGGTAGCCGTATTTCTTATAGGCTCAGTCACTGCAGAATAATGGTCAGACTTGTTCAGAATATTAAAAAGGAGGAGCTTTCTTTAATATGGTAAACATGACACTGATAAGTATTTCGTGAAACACGACTCTGATTGGTTGTAAAACAAAAATCATTGAAACGTGATTGGTCATTGACTCCCATTTGGGGCATGAGTTAAGTAGTCAAGAATATTGGAAACAACATGTTAATAAAATGCCCAGACGAAGAATCCCCAAGGCAATCCTAAACTATATCCCACATAGGAAGAGATCATTGGGACGACTCATGAAGAGGTGCAAAGAAAACTACAGTAGATTGTAACAGTCCTTCGAGGATTATGACTTGTCAGGACGATGATGGTTATTTCCTACAAATAAACGCATATAAACGTACAGACGAAAACAATATACAGATGAGAGCAAGAATGTATGCCTGCTTACTTACTTACTTACTTACTTACTCACTGGCACTATCGAACCCGTAGGTTCATGGCCGCGCTGACATAAGCTCTCCATACATCCCTATCCTTAGCTAATTTGGCATTGGTTCCCTGAAGTAGTCACCGCCCGGAGAACCCAACGGGGGACTATTTGACCTCCGGAAAATTATACCCCAGTTGAACCCTTGTCCGCGTTTCTTGACGGTTTTATTTTTACGGTGAAAGATCGTCACTCTTTCGACCAAGGTACTTTTTTCGTCTGGCTTATCACCTTCGACCAGTCCGGCATGGGTTACCCTATCAGCAGCAATGCTACCGCCGGTAAAGCTCTCGCGATCATTTACGCACGCAAGCCATTCCACCACGACAAGGTAAAGATGCCATTGAGGGAATGTATGCCTGCAGTGAAGTTAATATTAAAAAGATTGTATAATAAAGTGGCGTCCCTATAGAAAGTTATAATTGTACTATGTGTTAGTCTAAATATGAACTATTTCTTTATATTTATCGAGAAATTAACTAAAGAAAGACATTGCGTGATGCTGGAACCTGCTAAGAATCTAACAACAAAAAAGGATGAATGAAATTTAAGTAATTGGATGTTTCTGTACGAAACCAAAATTAAGTGGGATCAATATGTTAAGAAGGATTTAAAATTAATTAAAATTAATAATTGGAAAAGAGCAGCAGAGAATAGCGCAGACTGGGGGAAAGTTACTGCGATGGTTTTACTTAGAACGTGTAGTAATACAATTTTAAAAAAGAACACCAAAAAGTAATAAGAAAAAATAATTAGATGAAACAAACGATCTATCAGCACATTAGTTATCATTAAAGGCAATACAAGTGTAGAATAATGAGCAGGTTTATTAAAAACTACTTAACCCCAAATGGCGGTCTATGAGCAATCACATTTCAATGAATTTTGATTTACAACCAATCACAGTCTTTTTCACCTCGATTTTATCAACTTAATTTTATCACTTTAGAATCACGCTCCTTTTTAGCATTCTGAATAAGTCAGTCCATTATTTTGCAGTGACTGACTCTCTAAGAAATACGTTGAATATAACAATTTATATATCAAGATGTAAGAATTCTAGAATGCATGTGGCTACCAGATTATATGTATAGCGCACGAATTAAACCAGATAGTGCTTGCGGGAGATAATATAAAACACATTTGTAGCAATTGATTATTTTACAAAAAAAATGAAACCACTATTTTCACTTTCTTAAACCTATTATTTTTCAGGAATTCACGTTTCAGAAAAACATATTTCATATATTTACATCATAGGACATTAAATATTAATTAATAATCTATAACGTTGGTTCATTTTTTCTCCACTAGGTTGCATTCTTACAATATTGCTATCCTTTGGCAATAAATAATGTGATTTGGTTGCAGTGATGAACACAAGATAAACATAACAAAATTTCATAGTTAAATATGGAAAATAATATTATGATGTTTTTAATTCGTAAATTAACGAGTAATTTTTTAACATCTTACCTCATATTTTAAGTTACTTCAAACACGGGAACTATTTTTCGAGATAAGGATCTCTCTCATTTTCAACCGACATTATAACTACCGGATTTTCGTTGGAATCTCCATCAATAACGTTGCCATCTGGTGTTGATTTGATGAGCTTTGAGATGAGATCACGTTCATCAGGAATCTCGAAATTCATGGATCTAAATTTGTTCTTCTGAATATATATCTTCTCCCAAATTGTCAATTCTAAAGGTTTTTCCAAATGTTTTAAAAGTAGGGCTTCTTTTTTCAATGTTATGATTCTCAAATAAACTGTGTGCTGCAATAGCTGACTTTTCAATTTCACCATTTTTAATATTTCTGAAGTGTTCCTTAGAGCGAGTGTCCAAATTTCTTTTTGTTTTTCCTATGTATACTTTATTGTAGTCCTTACTATTAATTTGATAAATTCCAGATTTTTTGCTATCTGGGGTATTCAATTTCTTATTAGTTATTAATAGATTACCAAGGCTAAATTTATTTATCGGTTCCAATGTAATATTGAATTTCTTGATTTTTTTAAAATTTTTTATGTATTTCAGGATGATACGTAATTTTCTTAAATTGATTTCCTTTCTTTAAATCAGATTGCAGGGTAGTGTATTCTTATAAACTTTTTTGTTGTCTGAATTTCTATAATTTATTCAGAATTATTTCTTTTCCAAAACCATTTAAATTGGCTACGTTCAAAATGTGATTGTATTCCTTTTAAAATCTTCTTCATTTAATGGAACATTTGATAATCTGTATATCAAACTGTTCAAAATTGCAGGTTTATGCGCAATATGATTGAAACCTGAAGATTTTATATAATTGTCTGTATGAGTATCCTTCCTATATATATTGAATTCAATTTTTCCTTGTAGTTCATTCCTTATTAAGTAAAGGTCCAAAAATTAGATTTGTTTATCCTTTTCCAATTCCATTGTAAATTTTACAGTACCATCTTGAAGGTCGAGTAATTTCAATGCATCTCCAATATATTTAGAATTTATCACAGAGAAAATATCATCTACATATATATACCAATATTTGAACATCCAGGGATAAACATTGGTGATATGAGACTCTAAGTAACCCATAAATAAATTTGCCAAAAATGGTGAAAGTGGGTTACCCATAGCCAGACCTGAGATTTGTTTGTAAAATTTTTCATTGAAGGTGAAAACATTATTATCAATGCAAAGTTTGGTAATAATTAAATATTCTTCTATTATTTCTCTTTTTAGTTTCAAGGAATTTAGTCATTCTTCTAGAATAGTTAACATCTTTCCAATTGTGATGCTCGGAAATAAAGAAATGTCGTCGAAAGAAACAATCTGTTATTACAATCCAATGATACATTTTTTAAGTTATTTTACTAATTCAATAGAATTTACAATTATTTTGTTGTCGAAACTTGGTAATTCTATAAATTTCTTGGTAAGCCATTTTGCAATAATATAACACGGTGAGCCAATATTATTAATATTGGGTCACATCTTATTCCCCTCCTTGTGTTTATTTTGGGAGTCCATACAGTTTTGGATTCTATGTGTTTGAAACTTTTAACTTATATTTGTCTTGATCGTTGATGATGAATTTTATGTTTTTCAATGTATTATTAAATGATTTTATTTATTTTGGATTTAATTTCTCCATATCCATTTGAATTTAAGAGAAGGTTCATTCTATTTAGATAGTCGTCTTGATCAAAAATAACAATTTCATTTCCTTTATAGGCTTTAGAAATTACTGCTTTTTGGTCATTTATATTTCTTAAAGTTTTCATATTTTTAATGGCTCTATTATTTTTTGGGTTTTCTTTTATATTTTCAAAAACTTTTTCAACATTTTTTCTAATGATAATTTTATCTTCAACTTTGAGTTCTGAAATTTCGATCTCAGTGTCAGTAACATAATCTTCCACTTTATTTGAAAACTTCACACAAGTTTTTAGTCCAAGATTCAATAATTTGTTTTCTTCTTCGGTCAATTCTATATTCGAAAGGTTAACTATATTGTTATTTTTGTTATTTAAACAAGATAAAATTATCAATGGGAAAGCTCTACCATTCCTCGGTGAGTGCACATGAAAGTTCTTATTCTGAGGTGCAGCAGGACGCTAACGAACAATTTTTCCAACTTATCCCACATATGCTCGATCGGATTAAGGTCCGGACTGCATGCAGGCCTGTCCATCACCGAATTTGGCATTCTTGCAGGAATTCTCTGGTAGCCTGTGCTGTATGATATCTAGTATTATCTTGCATAAGAAGAAAAATTAAGGTCCATACCATAAGCAAAGGGTACAACATGTTGGAGGATAATGGCATTAATGTAAATATCTGCATTCATGCGCTGTGAACAACGACCAGCTATGTCCGAGACTCAATAGTAATCCCAGCCCAAACCATAACCGAACCACCTCCAAATCTGTCACGTTCAATAATTGTGGCTGGATCAAAACGTTCACTAGGACGTCTCCATACACGTGTACGACCATCAGAACCTGTTAGACGAATTCTTGATTCGTCCGTGAAGAAAACGCCCTTCAATTGGCGGAGCTGCCATTTGACATGATTCTGAGCAAATCGTAGCCGGGCTTCTTTGTGCTGACGTGTTAAACGGGGCTTTAAAGGGGATTCTAGACCTCAACCTTGCATTTCTAAGTCTATTTCTTACAGTCTGATCAGAAATTACCGTCCCAGTTTCTGTGCGTAAATGATATTGTAGATATCTGGCTGTAGATTTTCATCTGCGCAAAGCTGATAAGACAAGAAATCTATCCTGTACGTCTCTAGCCTTCTTCTTATGACCTTGCCGGTTCTCCTCTTGTATCCCTGTGTCTCTCTATATCGCCTCCACAGCCTATGGATGACGGAATGGCTGACATCAAGAATCCTAGAGACATGGCGAATGGAACGACCATCTTCAATCAAATGCAACTGCTCGTGCAACTGGTGTTTCATTCAGATGTCTCATTGCTCTGTATTAGATTCAGAGAACACAAAAATAACAATTCCCTACCACAGATTATTCTTCAGACCTGTTTTTAAATAAATAAATCAATACGAACTGACTTTGGTTTCAGCAACTCTTGGAATTTCACTAACATATTCAGAGAAAAATTAATAAAACCCAGAAGATCTTCAATCTGAATTTAAACAATACTTGAACTCAAAACATCTGACTCTCAAAAATTAAATTGTTACAATATTTATTTTGTGGCTTTGGTTGAAACATGTGTTCCTCTAATAGTTTTGAGAAGTGTATAGGCTATAAATATTTTAAAATAACTATATTTAAATAATAATTTGTGAGTAAACAGCTTAGTCCTAACAAATGCCACTCTCGGTTTCCAAATTCTCTAGATAAATTGGAAATCACTCGTGGAATTACTTACAATAATTTTCAAAATGAACACGATTTTTTATCGTATAAATATGAAAATTCCATTAACGCATTTTACCCTCTCACCTTATAGGTAAATTTACGTTCTATAAGCCATCCGAGCCTTACAGTGAATCGACCTGTTGGGGATGGATTAATAACTGTGAAAAACATATACTTCTTGACCACACAGAATACGGCTGCCTACCCGATTTAAGGATCATATCAATGTCAAAGCCTCCACCGAGATAACACAACAGTAATTCGAAAAACACCATTCACACATACATTAATATATTTAACGTATAAATATTCCATCCCAGTGACGTAGTTTAACCTCTCGCTTTATAGGTACTTTTACTGCCACACGCCGTCCAGGTTTACAGTGGCGCGTACCTGTCGGGGCAGGGATTTTAATAATGAATCACATACATACTTGAGTCCACCGCTGTGGTCTCGAGGTAGCGTGCTGGCTTATCACGCAGCGGGACCGGGTTCGAACACCGGTCGGGGCAGTTTTTCTGGGTGAAGTTTTTATCTGGGATTTTCCTCAGCTGTAAGACAAATGTCAGGAAAACGTCAAGTAATTAACGGTCCCAGAAATCATATGGCCATTATCATCATCATCCTTATCATTATCATCATCACCATCATTCTTCATCGGTGTGGAAAGCAACGGGAAGATACCACACCTACACAATTCCCAAGTAAATCTGCAAGCAAAGCATGAAAATGCTATGATTGCAGTGAAGGACCTGCGCTCGGGTAGAATTACTATGGGTGAATGGATGGATACATACTTTTTGACCACACATGATATGGAGGGCTTCCCGGAATGAGGGCTCAGGACAATACCAGAGCCTCCTCCTAGAGAACAAAACATTAAGACGAAAATGACCATTCACACACAATTTCATAATAATACAGGGTGAATTTTAATTACACGACAAACTGCAGGGACTGATTTGTGACTGGAAATAGGAAAAATGTCCTAAGAATAAGTGTCCATAAATGCATCGTTGTCATGTTAGATGGCACTGACGAATGACATTATTCTCTCGGTCCTATTGCATGGTCTGCTAGATCGCCGGACTTAAACCCCCTGCATTTTTACCTCTGGGGGCATGTGAAAAGCGTTATGTATGCTGGACCAGTTCCTGATGTGCTTACACATTAACAGCGTGTCCACGTCGCCTGTGACGCTATTTCGGAGAGAGGCTGGAACAAGCGAAAGAGTGAGGCAATCCATGATAAGACGTGTGAACGCTATTGCATCCCATGGAGGCCACTGTGAACATCTGTTGTGACGTGGATGCGATTATGCTAAGTACTCTGTGTGCCTAGACGATTTGTTGTCGTTGCACGCACATCGTTCAATTCCGGACACATGCTTATAGGACCATTATTCCTTCTTTTATGGTCAGGAATCAGACCCTGAAGTTTGTCGGTGTAATTACCGTTCACCCTGTATAGTATAAATATCCCATTTCATTGACGCAGTTTATCCTCTCGCCTTGTAGATACTTTTAGGTGCCACACTCCACCCGGACTTTAGAGCGACATGACCTGTCGGGAGAGGGATTTTAACTATGGATCACACACATATTTGTGATCACACAGAACATGTAGGGCTTCCCTGAATGAGAGATCAGTTCTATGGCAGAACCTCCTCCGAGACAACACAACATTAACACCAAGCATACCATTCACACACACTCACACACACACACACACACACACACACACACACACACACTGACACTCACACTGACACTCACACACTAACACACTCTCACACACTCGCACTCTCTCACATACACTCACGCTCAAACTGACACTCACACTCACACACTCTCTCACATACACTCACACATACACTCACACTCACACTGGCACTCATACACTAACACACTCTCACACTCTCACATTCTCTCACATACACTCACACGCACACTCTCTCACATACACTCACACATACACACTCACACACACTGACACTCATGCAGGCACACTCACGCACACTCACACACATATACTCACATATACTCACACACACTCACACACCCACACACACACTCACTCACACACACTCACACACACTCACACACTCACACACTCTCGCACACTAACTCGCATACTCACACACACATAAACTCACACACCCACACACACTCACTCACACACACACCCACACACACACTCACTCACACACACTCACACACACTCACACACACTCTCACGCACTAACTCGCACACTCACACACATATACGCACACACACTCTCACACATACTCATACACTCACTCGCACACTCGCACACACATATACTCATACACACACTCTCACACATTCTCACACACTAACTCGCACACTCACACACATATACTCGCACACCCACACACATACACACTCACACACATACTCACACTCACACACTCTCTCACACACTCACTCGCACACTCACACACACATATATACTCATACATTCACACACACTCTCACACACTCACTCACACTCACACACACATATACTCACACACACACACTCTCACACATTGTCACACACTAACTCCCACACTCACGCACACATATACTCACACACCCACACACACTCACACACATATACTCACACTCACACACACTCACTCACACACACTCACTCGCACACTCACACGCATATACTAACACACTCACACACACTCTCACACACTCACACGCACACTCACACACATATACTCACACACACACTCTCACACATTCTCACATACTAACTCGCACATTCACACATATACTCACACACCCACGCACACTCACTCACACACACTCACTCACACACACACACTCACACATATACTCACACTCTCACACATTCTCTCACACACTCACTCGCACACTCACACACACATATATACTTACACACTCACACACACTCTCACACACTCACTCACACACACTCACACACACTCACACACTCACACACTCTCGCACACTAACTCGCATACTCACACACACATAAACTCACACACCCACACACACTCACTCACACACACACACTCACACTCACACACACACACATATACTCACACACTCACACACACTCTCACGCACTCTCACACACTAACTCGCACACTCACACACCTATACGCACACACACTCTCACACATACTCATACACTCACTCGCACACTCGCACACACATATACTCATACACACACTCTCACACACTAACTCGCACACTCACACACACATATACTCGCATACCCACACACACACACACTCACACACATACTCAGACTCACACACTCTCTCACACACTCACTCGCACACTCACACACACATATATACTCATACATTCACACACACTCTCACACACTCATTCACACTCACACACACATATACTCACACACACACACACTCTCACACATTGTCACACACTAACTCCCACACTCACGCACACATATACTCACACACCCACACACACTCACACACATATACTCACACTCACACACACTCACTCGCACACTCACACGCATATACTAACACACTCACACACACTCTCACACACTCACACGCACACTCACACACATATACTCACACACACACTCTCACACATTCTCACATACTAACTCGCACATTCACACATATACTCACACACCCACGCACACTCACTCACACACACTCACTCACACACACACACTCACACATATACTCACACTCTCACACATTCTCTCACACACTCACTCGCACACACACACATATATATACTTACACACTCACACACACTCTCACACACTCACTCGCACACTCACACACATATACTCACACACTCACACACACTCTCACACACTCACTCGCTCACTCACACACACACTCTCACACATTCTCACACACTAACTCGCACACACTCACACTCATACTGAATAAGGTGAACATTATATTGAGGATTATGATGGCCAGATGATGTTCGGAGACCGTGTATTCCTTAAATTTTCTTGACAATTGTCTTATAGGTGAGGGAAAAAATCATCCAGGTAATTTGGCCCGATCGGAGATCGATCCCGGAATCGCTACATTACGAGGCAGAGACGCTACCCCGAGACCACAATGGTTGACTTATTGAAATATCTATCCATAGTAATTCTGCCCGAGGGCACGTCTTTCACTGCAATCATAGCATTTTCATGCTACGCTTTGCAGCTTTACTAGGGAATTATAGGTGTGGTAGCTTCCCGTTGCTTTCCACACCGGTGAAGGATGGTGATGATAAGTATAATGATGATGATGATGACCGGATGATTTTCGAGGACCGTTAGGCCCTACGCGTCCTGACATTTGTCTTACAGGTGAGGAAAAACCCCGAAAAAACCTCAGCAATGTAGCTTCTCCCGACCGGGGATCGAACCCAGGCTGCTGCGTGACAAGGCAGCACGCTACCTCGAGACCACAGCAGTGCACTATTGAAAAAATATTAAGTTGTGAAATCAGTAATTTGAAACTGTTGTTCTTGCAGGGTACCACTTTTCAACACCCACGGGAACCCTCCAGTAGTTCTGTCCAATAATCACTTACGTTTTTACGCAATTTTAGTTAAAATGTGACATCAATAATGCGATATTTAAATCATACAATATATGTAAAGACTCTTGGATACAGAGGTCTAGGATAAGAAGAGATGAAACTAGGCGAGAAAATGGGATACAGGGTAAGAGGAATAGATTTTTTCGTTGTTTCATGGCGTTGATGGAAAGAAAGGAAAGAGCAAAGTGATGTTATAGACTCAATTTTCTAGTTCTTTAGGAAGGTAAGTAGGCTGGGACCTCCAGAGACTTACAACTCCATCATCACGAGGAAAAGTTTCCTCCAGTTAAAGTATCTTACATCCAACTTTTAAGTCTGTTCGAACACGTTGCAAAAACCTTTACTTATAAGATATTAGTGCTAAAGAGTCGATTCTCCTTAGAAGTTTCTAAGCTGAAAGCTTAGAGCACAGCCACATATTAAGAGTGATGGGGTGTGAAAATGATCAGCGCAGGGTGCTCCTCCACCCAGAACTTGGGTGCAGTACAAACTGTAACAATGTAATTGTCAGCAATTACTAACATTCTAAAATATTTGCTAAAACGTGTATAAATATTTGTTTTAAGATTTCCTGCATAAAACTTTATTAAAACGTGTTACAATTATAAATTTTGTGCAATACTATCTAGTAATTCTGCCCGAGGAAAAGTCTTTCACTGCAATCAGAGCATTTTCATGCTATGCTTTGCAGCTTTACTGGGGAAGTATAGTTGTGGTAGCTTCCTGTTGCTTTCCACACCAGTGAAGGATGATGATGATAATGATAAGGATGATGCTAATGGACGGATGATTTTCGGGGATGTTTGGGCTCTAAGCTTGCTGACATTTGTCTTACAGTTGAGGAAAAACCCCGAAAAAATCTCATCCAGGAGCCTGTCCTGATCAGAAATCGTACCCGGGCCTGCTGCGTAAGAAGGCAGCACGCTACCTCTAAACCACAACGGTGGACTTGTGCAATACAATGGTTTATAATCTTAATAAATCTTGATTAAATGTTTTCAAAGTTAGTTCCAAAAATAATTCATAGAAATTTGGTATGAATTAAAGAAGGAAAAAATATATAAACAAAGATACTAAATTCTTGTTTAGTTGGTCTTCTGGGCTAAATGGCTGTGTTCCAATTCTGATGAAAGTCGACATTTTGTCGGGTGCAGTCGAGAGTTGAGGAGTTCACAGAGGGCACGGAGAATCTCATGAGGATGTCTACCGCAGTAGACGAAACGTCGAGTTTTAACACAACTGGACCAACGCCATTTAGTTCGGAAGACCATCGAATCGAGAATCAAAACATCGGCCGCTAAAGACTACAGTTTTTATAGATACTAAAATCAACATATTGTCGCAGATGGGTATCGTGTAATATTCAGATGGAATTACGTCAAACTAACTTCACAGATATTTCCACAATGTTTTCAAATTAGCTTTCTTATTTTACAATAATTCACCGATTTTTCACAAATAATTTGCTGCCAATGAAGTTACTTTCATCACAATTGATTGATTATTCAGTTCTTTACACACGCTGGCGGTTTCACATATAATATCTTCTTGTCTTCACACTTAGTTCACGCACATTTATTTGTGCACACTTTCCATATGAACGCACCCGTCCGACCCTCGTATCTTGTTATATATACTAGGGTACGAACATTCTGGGCACTCAATAGAGACTCTTCCCGAGTAGAAATTTCGAAATCCGACTTTTCCAGAATGGAGGAATATACGCATGTGGAATATTATCCGCGCGCTAACTGATTCGTTAATTGTTAGCAAACGGATCCCTCTTTATCATATATTGCGAGACTCTCACCATCGCCCGCGAAATTGAAAAGCCAGTACAAAAATGTGTCTTGATATTATAATAAATAAGAGTTCCATACTTTGTTAGCCCTGGGTAACTTATGGCAGAAATCCACTAGATTCGACGTTTAATCTTCAATATGTCTTGTATTTAATATCCCCCTAGATACAAACTTATTCTCCAATATCGAGTTTAAATCTATTTTTAATTCCTTAGTTTAACCTCTCCCTTTGTATATGCCGTAGTTTTACGCGCCCCACGCCAGCTGGACCTTAGGGGTAGACAACCTGTCGGGAGAAATTTTTTAAACTGTGTATCACGTGCACATTTTTTTGATCACAGAAGGACAAGTAAGCCTTCCCGGATGAGTGATCAGTTCAAAATCAGGGCCAACTACGAGACAACTATACATATTAAACAAGGGAATATTATATGGATGATTATGATGATCAAGTGGTGTTCGGAGATTATTTAGGCTTTAAGATTTATTAATAGTTGTTTTACAGGTGAGGAAAATACTTGGAAATTGACACATGCAGAAAACATGTCTCCACCGGGAAACAATCCAGTGTCTATTGCGTCTGAGGCAACGACGTTATCCTTATACAATAGTGGTGGGCAAATGTAATCTTACAGTCAACAAAAATAGGAACATTTACTCGTATATTAACCAATTAAAAGACCAAAACTATTAATTGTCAGTAAGTTAATTGTAAGTATTTACACTTATGATCAGAAATTAACTGTTGATTTAATTTAAAGTATCGGTCAGGTATCTATTTGAGGTCACCTGAATGGGATGCTACTTCTGACGATAATACATTCTGCCATCTGTAATCCATACTTCTTACCTACTTGTAAGTGAAGGATGGATTCTTTGAAATTTCCCTGAACCTTGCCTGATATAACAGTCAGCCAGTGAAGACGTGAAATACGTGTGGGGCCCATCGGCATGTTTGAAATAATTTGCAACCGGATTCTTTATTGCTCGAAAGTCCTTATGCCCAGAAAGCGCCTGTTAGGAAATATATGAAAACGAATATTACTCCATTAGCCGAAACCCGGGATTTTGTACCACACGAACGCCCTTTTCGAATGTGTATATTGTATTATTTGTAGCACGTAACCACCCATCTTCCTCCCCCATTAAACATATCATTAGAGCCGGTATTTAAGCCTCTCCATATTTACTGCTTCCACCCTCTCATCGCATAGCCCCCCCCCCCCCCCTACTCCTCTCAAATTTTAACGGTCATCGTTGATTCTACGTATCCGCTACGTGGCGTTATTAATGGGGACTATGAGATGGGTGAATTCCTAAACGCATGCGCGGGAGTACAGTGCAAGCGAGAGCTACCCGGGCCCCACCGTTCGCAGTTAGATCAGATTTAACGTGAGCAGTGAACTGTCTTCATAATGAACAATAATATAGAACAATGACTACGAAAGAGAATGGCTATTAAACAAATGTTATGATGGAACTTACATTCTGTCAACCTTACGCGTTTTAATATCAAGCCTTCATATGGCTTGTAAATAAAGTTATTTAATCTGTACTTAGACACTGCCAAATAAAATACACTCTGATAGCAATAAACGAGTGTTTAGAATTTAAAAATAAGTGTTACCACCGCTTTTAAACATGTAATTTTATTAAGTTATCTTTCATCTACCAACACAATAAACATATCAGACAATCGTTGATCAATACCGTAATACATAGTTATGTACAATTTTTAAGGAGGTTATTTTGAACCATTAATCGCATTTAAGCCGTTTAGAAAAATGTAAATATCAGCGTACTAATTTCAAACGCGTAATGCATAAAATAAAAAATGTAGATAATTATGACCATATTTTCAAGGTTCAGAGTTTAGTAGTTACACCTTGACACAGTTATTTTCGAAACACTACGATAGGCTTTCTGCTAAATACGATAAAGCTGACAGCTGTACTACTGTTTAATTACGTTGTATCGAACAGAGACCTGAAATGGTCAGTTCAGATGTTCCGTACACCATAACGCTTGTCAATATCCACAAAAATGTAAACTTTTCAAGATGCGAGCTCAGTTTTTGTACATATATATATATATTCGTCCATAGTAATTCTGCCCGAAGGCAGGTCCTTCACTGCAATCATAGCATTTTCATGCAATGCCAGCAGCTTTACTAGGGAATTGTATAGGTGTGGTAGCTTCCCGTTGCTTTCCACACCGGTGAAGGATGATGGTGATGATTATAATGATAAGGATGATGATGATGATGATGGTGATGGCCATATGATTTCGGGGAACGTTTGGGCCTTAAAGTTTTCTTGATATTTGTCTTATAGGTGAGGAAAAACCCCGATAAAAACCTTACCCATACATATATATTCCATCCTTTGTAATTCTGCCCGAGGTCAGGTAATTCACTGCAATCATAGCATTTTAATGCTATGCTTTGCAGTTTTACTAGGGAATTATAGGTGGTGGGGTAGCTCCCCGTTGCTTTCGACACCGGTGAAGGATGATGATGAAGATAATGATAAGGCAGGTGATGACGGTCGGAAGATTTTCGGGGACCGTTGAGCCCTGAGCTTCCTGACATTTGTCTAACAGGTCAGGTAAACCCCTGAAAAACACCTCACCCAGGAGCCTGTCCCGACCAGGAATCGAACCCCCCTCCCGCAATGTGACAAGGTAGCACGCTACCTCGAGACCACAGCGGTGGACATATATATATATATATATATATATATATATATATATATATATATATATATATATATACATACACACTAATTCACTACACATGGGTCAAGGCACACAACGGGAATGATGGCAACGAGTTTGCTGATAGACTGGCTAAACAAGCAGCAGGGAATGAAGAACTTCCATTGTGTTATGATCGTAAACCAGCCAGTGTAGTTTTAAGTGAATTGCAATCAATGAGTTTAAATAAGTGGGGAAAATTAATGGCAAAATACCACAAAGGGTGCAGTGACAAAATCATTTTTACCTAGCGTGAAGGACAGATTGAAATTAAAATTACCCTTAACAGGCAAAATAACAACTTTCTTAACAGGGCACGGTAAAATAAACAGTTATTTCTATCTTTTTTAAAATAAAAGATAACCCTTTGTGTACATGCGGGATTTCAGAACAAACTATAGATCATTTATTGTTTGAATGTACAAAATTAGAAACAGAAAGGCGGTTATTTAAATACAACATGATTAAGAAAAATGGTAAATGGTCATTCGATAAAGTAAGACTAGTAGTGGAGTATACAGATGAGTTAATCTCATTCATTAATTCCATAAAATTAGACGAACTTTAAAACAAAATAAAGCGAATTCAACGAGCAGAACAAATAAAAAAAATACAAGTGGCCATAGAAAATTAATTAAAAGACAAAAATTTTATTTCTTTGTAAATAATTTTATGTAAATAATGTTGCAATTTAAAGCATGTAGTATTACATTTTTTGTAATGGAACATGCTGAATAAAGAGAATATATATATATATATATATATATATATATATATATACACTACTCAAAAAGATTAGAGGAACACATGTTTAAACCAAAGCCACAAAATAAATATTGTAACAGTTTAATTTTTGAGAGTCAGATGTATTGATATGAAGTATTGTTTAAATTCAGATTGAAGATCTTCTGGGTTTTATTAATTTTTCTCTGAATATGTTAGTGAAATTCCAAGAGTTGCTGAAACCTAAGTGAGTTCGTATTGATTTATTTTTTTAAAACAGGTTTGAAGAATAATCTGTGGTAGGGAATTGTTATTTTTGTGTCTCTGAATCTAATACAGAGCAATGAGACACCTGAATGAAACATCAGTTGCACGAGCAATTGCACTGATTGAAGATGGTCGTTCCATTCGCCATGTCTCTAGAATTCTTGATGTCAGCCCTTCCGTCTCCATAGGCTGTGGAGGCGATATAGAGAGACACATGGATACAAGAGGAGACCCGGGCAAGGTCTTAAGAAGAAGACTATAGACATACGGAGATTTATTGTCTTATCAGCTATGCGCAGAAGAAAGTCTACAGTCAGAGATCTACAATATCATTTACGCACAGCAACTGGGACGGTAATTTCTGATCAGACTGTAAGAAATAGACTTAGAAATAAAGGTTGAGGTCCAGAATCCTCTTTAAAGCCCCCCGTTTAACATGTCAGCACAAAGAATCCCGGATGTGATTTGCTCAGATTCAAGTCAACAGGCAGCTCCGCCAATGGAAGGGTGTTTTATTCACGGACGAATCAAGATTTCGTCTAACAGGTTCTGATGGTCGTACACGTGTATGTAGACGTCCTGGTGATCGTTTTGATCCAGCCACAATTACTGAACATGACAGATTTGGAGGTGGTTAGGTTATGGTTTGGGCTGGGATTACTATTGAGTCTCGAACAGAGCTTGTCGTCCCACAGTGCATGAATGCTGATATTTACATTAATGTCATTATCCTCGAACATTTTGTAGCCTTTGCTTATGTATGGACCCTAATTGTCTTCTAATGCAATATAATGCTAGATGTCATACAGCACAGGCTACCAGAGATGTCCTGCAAGAATACCAAATCCGTGTGATAGCCTGGCCTGTATGCAATCCGAACCTTAATCCGATCAAGCATATGTGTCATAATTTGGGGAAACTTGTTTGTAAGTGTCCTGCTGTACCTCAGAACCTTAAAGAACTTTCACATGCACTCAGCCAGGATTGGGAGAGATTCTCAGAAGTTTCTGTAAGAAGGCTTCTGCGAAACATGCCTCGTAGGTGTAATGCGGTCATTCAGGCTCACGGAGGACACACTAAGTACTGAGTGTTGAAATAACCATGGAAACATTGATTCCAAAAATTGTAAATGTAAAATTTCCACTTTGATTTTTATTACAAATGATAACTTGTTCATATTGCTAATACTGTACAAGAAAATATTGTTTGAATGTCTATTATCATTTTACATAAATCTTGAATTTACAATTACAGAAGATCAAACAGTAAATTGTTTCAATATTCATTCTCGTGTTTTGGTTTAAACATGTGTTCCTCTAATTTTTTTGAGTAGTGTATATTACCGAATATGGAATACCCCTTAAACGATTTATAGATTTATATTTAAGTAATAATAATAACAATAATAAATCTTTATTCGTAAAATAAGTATTTCCATTGGCTATTGAGAAACGCACGACTTTGTGCATGTAGTAAACATTTATTCTGTGGCACTAGCACGGCATGAAATCATCCTTCGTACTCACTGCGAGAATGCCGGACTACTCATCTCAAGCTTTTGTTACCGATATACGAGATTCTCGTGGCAGCACTCCCTTTCAGCCACTCTCGCTTACGAGAGCGAGTGGTAGTAAGAGAGGTTTGACCGTCTATACCCTTTATACAGTACATCTTCATGTATCTTGTAAGCCCATGTTTCCCTCAACGAGATTTAGGCGCTCTCCCCCTACAGGGAAATAAATTGAACCATACTAATTTAGTTACACTTGTTTTTGTATAGATTTCATTGGATTGGCCCGTGGTCAGCGTTCCGCCTGTACATAACAAAGAAATATCGTAACCCTTATCAATATGTAAGCGTGCTTAGTTTTTAGTGTTATTTTTCGGACTGAGCGGGCAAACTGCACTGAGTACCGCGAACTGAAATATCTATTGTGATATCCCAGTATATCAATGATTGGAATGAAGTATATTCCCCGGTGCTATGTGTGTTATAGTTTGTCTTCCGAATCGGGCACAACAAATTCTCCTCAGATGAACCATACAGGCTTTCAGTTGAGCCCGTGCTCGAAAGGTGGGACTATAACCCTCCCGTTGGATCCTTCTGCACTTTTTTACCGCCGATGTTCGGAGTCATGAGCCCGCACTCTGATGGGCCTCCCGCTAAGATCCCCGCAATCACACATTTTCAACACCTATGGATGTCATGTGAAATGAGGTGAAGGGTAGCTTGAACTTAATTAATCAAATGAAGCACAGGGAAGGAAGATTGGAGAGCATTTATGGGATGAAATTCCGAAAACGGAAGAACTCAGAGAAAACCTGAAAAATCCCCTGTATGGCCCACCACCAATTCTTTTTTGGAACCGCCAGGATTCGAACTTGCGAAAGCTGGAAGGTCGCTGATGCCAGAAGAGTCGCAAAACGGTAACAATTAGTATCTCTATTCATCTGCTAAACATGAAAACAGGTGTCCGAAAGGCCTACGATTCTTAAAAGTTAAAAAAAATAATGTAGTTTAGAACGACACCTGCCAGGTATTAATTTTAATATTTTAATTTGTAACTATTTACCTCAAAGGTAATTTAATATGAATGTCAATATTGATTCATTATATCAATATTTCAATATAATGAGGCTTGAAATATTGCTTAATTAATTAACACAATCAAATGTGTTACTATTGTGTATTTTATATATTCCATTGTTGTTTTTTTCAAAGACTAATATTAAATTTACTGCTTAATTAACGTTGACAAAGGAATAAGTTCTTCTTATTTTCATGTTTATTCTATGCTGCATCGACTATATTACTAGCAAGGTATAGAGCATCATTATATGTAATAGGGGAAAACAATAAACGCTCTTTATTACCGCCCAGTTAGGTTTTATCTACTTGTGACGTGATTTTTTAACATCACATTGCGTACAGTATTCAGGTGGAAATTGGAATGTTTCAGTGTAATCAGTTTGAACACCTGTATATCTCGCGGACTTTAAACTAGCGGATTCGTGACGTCATTGCTGTACTTGGGAGAACAAGTAATGAATTGGTACTACTAACTGACTTAAAATATACTCATCTGTTGTTATTGAAGAGGCGTTTCTAATGTGAATTTGTAGGTCTACTTAGAAGTGATTCTAAGTGAACTAAACTGACTGCAAAATTATCGTACGTAGCACACAACAGGAATTATCTCGACATTGATACAAACATCAGGGACAGCGTTTTCTTTCAGATCTAAACTAGGGGTTAGGACGTAGGACCATAAGACTACAAATAAAAAACAGCGGTCGCCAACCGTCAGATTGTAGTGCTCGAAATATGCAATTCATGTTGTTTTTTATTAAAATCACAAACTTTATTTATAAGTAAACAAAATGTTATTTTTCTGCAAAATATTCATTCCACAAAGGCTGTTCAATAAAGGTTGATTTTTTGACATCATATCTTTACTCATCCTGAGAATTTATATGGTCCTTCCCAAAGTAGACTCCTTTGGAAGTAATGTACTTATCTCAACGTTTCTGCCAGTGCATTTTTTGACAAGTCTTTCAAAACCGCCTCCGCATTCCTTCACTGTAGTTTCTGAAGATTGAAAACAGATCTATCGAAAGTATTTATTCTGGTTAGGGAATAGTAAAATGTATATCCGGCTTATAGGGAGGGCGAGAGACTCACTTAACTTTTTTTATCAAAATTTGCTATATGCGGCTTCCCATTATTGCTGTGGACCATCCAGCTTTTTGCACGGAAATGTGGACTTTTGCGCCACAGACATCTGTGGCCTTGCAGAGTTTTCAGGATATCTCTGTATTCCAAGAATGATTTTCTGATAAGTCATTCCATGAACATAAAAAATACATGCCTATAACTTTTACAGCACAAGAAACCATTTTAACTTTTTGGGGAGTTGATGATGGACATTTCTACACAGAGATCTACTCTTCACTCATACGATTGAAATGATGTAGCCAAGTTCAATTACCAGTGATTACCTAAAAAATGTGTATCACCTCCATTGTAGCCGTAGGCGTTAATAAACATGTCTCAATTTACACACCATTCACAGACAGGGATCAGGAGGCAAGATCCTGGCATCTTGATATGAACTATCGTACAAACAAATGTTTGCGTGTTAAGTTATGTATGAATATACCCTGCACACCTCACGTGGGACATGGGTGCTACCTAACGAGAGTTTCTTAACCAAGGGAATTTTGTTAGGCTTGTGTATTCACGCAGACGTTCAGACTTGTTAGGCTTATTTACCTACAGATGTCAAGCGTGGTATGTGGTTAGCACATCGCCTCATTGAGACATCTAGTAAGCGACTTAATGATTACTTGGATGGATGAAGATAGGTTAATTTTTGCACAGATGTATTTTTATTTAGGCTTTAGATTCCTTTACGACCATGAAAATCATTAGAAAGTAACCTACGGCTTAAAGTACTTCCCGGAGGAGTTATCCCTTGGATAATAATAATAATAATAATAATAATAATAATAATAATAATAATAATAATAATAATAAAGGTCTGTATGAACTTAACAAAATTACAGAAGAATATGGATTAAAGATATCTACAGAAAAAACAAAAATTATGGCATTTCAAGGTGTAGATCCTGTCAGAAGTAAAATTGTACTGGACAATAAAATTTTGGAGCAGGTGAATAATTTTACATATCTAGGATGCAATATCTCATATGAAGAAGAAAAGGATGTAAATGCAAAAATATCTAAATTTTTAAGAATTTTAGGGTTAATAAATTCTATCTTCAAGCCACAGTTAGTCCAAAAGCATTCAAGACTGAAAGTGTACAAAACACTGGCTCTTCCAACTCTTTTGTATGGTAGCGAAGTATGGACGTTGAAACAGAAGGATATACAGAGACTTAGATCTGCTGAAATGAGATATCTTCGGAGGACTGCAGGATACACACTACTAGATCACAAAAAAAATGAAGACATCTTAGAAGAATTACACATGGAATCTTTAGAAAACAAAATTTCTGATTATAAGTCAAGATGGATACAACATGTTCATCGAATGGAAGATCACAGAATACCCAAACTAATGTTAAGATATCAACCTGCAGGAAGAAGAAGACCAGGACGTCCACTCAAAAGACTTCTGGATGGTGTTTCTCTTGAGGCCGAAACAGGTCAACAAATGGCCTAAATTCGTGAATGTACTATGATGATGATGATAATAATAATAATAATAATAATAATAATAATAATAATAATGTTTTATTTATTCTGGCAGGGTTAAGGACATAAGGCCTTCTCTTCCACTCAACCAGCACAAATACAAATAAATATTTGACAAATATAGATATACACTATACAAATTATAAACAGTTAAATATACATTAAATATAGCAATGTAAATTTCATGTACAAACAAACATTTTATACGATAATAATAATAATAATAATAATAATAATAATAATAATAATAATAATAATAATTGTATTGTAAGCCTATGTTTTCCCTTTACAGAGATTTAGGCGCTCTCCCCCTACAGGGAAGAATTTGAACCATACTAATTTAGTTACACTTGTTTTCGTATAGATGTCATTTTGAGTGATACGTGGTCAGCGTTCCGCCTCATACTGATATCTAGGAAACCAAGGTAGTACTAGGACGGGAAAATTCGGTAAATTTTGCTTAGAGGCCTTTTCATTCAGGTTTAAAGATTTTTTACGAGCCTGAAAATCTTCAGACTCGGGACCCACGGTTTAAAGTCCCTCCCGGAGGACTTGCTCCTTGGATTTTTCCGTCCTAAAAAATCCATTGACACCGGCCGGGTTTGAACCCGCGATCCTCGTGACGAGAGGCAAGGAGCATAACCACTAGTCCACTGCGGCCGACTAATAATAATAATAATAATAATAATAATAATAATAATAATAATAATAATAATAATAATTACGTGTTGAATTCACTAATACTTGGGAAAAACCAGACAAGTCCAAAACTGGCACAAACAGGAAAGGTCGATATATTTTTTTTAGTGAACTTCCTCCTTTTAGACTTATTTAAATAAGAAAAAAATGTTAATTATAGCTGATAGAATGAAGAATTGACTTGTCTTGTTATTACCATATGAAGAGGTATAAAGAACAGTTTCCATTAAGATTTTTTTTTAATTGGAAAAAAAAAACTTATCTTTCCCGGGTTGATTGAATCATGGCTGTAATAGAATAAAAAAAATAAAATAAATATCCTCAAATCGTGTCCAACTTATGGACTGGTCGAGGGATGAGATGGGATGAAGCCCCGCATATAGAGGTCTTGTGAATGACAAGGGTGCCGGCCGACTTCGCCTGACGCTCCATCACGGAGGCAATTGAACGAATTGAAACGAAATGGAAGAGATGAGTATGGAGAAATGGTGTAAAAGATTCATCTTCATCACCCGGTATCATGGTAGCTGCTGTCGTCTTCCGGAAACCAAACGCCATTCCTATCTATCCATCCATTGATCTTCCTCCAATCCTCTGATATTCATAGCTGCTGGTATCCCTTCTCTCCAAGTTTTCTTCGGTCTTCCTCTCTTCCCCCTTTCCATTGGGATCTATTCCATAACAATTTTAGGCAATATTTGCTCTGGCATTCTTTTGACATGGCCACACCACTGTAATCTTTTCTTTTCTATAATGTATATGATGCCAGGCTCCTCTTCTACACCCATAATTTCAAAAATTGTTCTTAGGAAAATTTTTGGACCAAAGAGAGATGAACAGACAGGTGAATGGAGAAGACTACATAACAATGAACTACATGGTCTTTATAGGAAGCCAGATATAATAAGAACAGTTAAGTCTCGTAGACTGCGATGGGCAGGACATGTTGCACGTATGGGGAATGAAAGACGTGCATGGAAACTTCTTGTAGGAAAGCGAAGGAAAACGCCCAGTTGGTAGACCAAGAAAGAGGTGGGAGAACAACATTAACTATGATTTGAGGGAAGTAGATTGTACAGTGAATGGTTGGAAAGCATTGGTTCAGGATAGGGATGTATGGAGAGCTTATGTCCGCGCGGCCATGAACCTACTGGTTCGATAGTGCCAGTGAGTGAGTAAGTAAGTAAGTATGGCAAGGAAAAACGAGAGAAAATTCCGAGAAAAACATGGCAAGCTACGTTTCGTCCACCACGAAAACAACATGGTGTGATGAGACTCGATCTCGGGACCAAAGTAATGATAATTATTTATTGAACTGCCCTATTACTTACTGAAGTGAAACAATTTATGGAATATTGGTACACTTTCGCAACTGGGTTAGTTCGCCACTTCCATCTTAGTGTTTTGCTAGCGTCGTCTCCGTGTGTGAACTTGGATTATTTGTGTTAAATTGAACCGCAGCTAATCCTGGAAAATGGTAAGCGTCTTATGAATGAGTTGTTATGCATCTCGAGAGCTAAGATGAAAAGATCAATCATTCATGACATTCTATCACATTTGAAAATTGCATTTCAGCCGCTCCTCCCCCCCTCCCCGTCATGCACACCAAGATTAATAACGTTCAGTTCAAACGTGACAAGTGTAGGGGAGTAATTTATAATTTTAATACGTCAATCTTTGTGCATAATAACATTACCTTCCCTGTCACACGATCTAATATCCAAATAATTTATATAGGTGATGAACTACTTTGTAAAATTTGTAAAATAAATAACAAAAACAATCTTGTGTCATCAAAATGATAGACGACAAATTCTCACATAACGCTGAGTGAGAGATTGGACTAAAGAAATTAGAATAGATTTATTTAGCCTGTAGGAGTTAAGGTCATGTGGCCTTCTCTTCCACTCACCAGAACAAGCATATGTTACATATGAATACAAAAAAAAATTACAATAATAGTCATATTAAACAGGACAAACATATGTTACATATGAATACAAAAAAAAGTTACAATAATAGTCATTGAACAATTAATTATCTGTCATATTGAATAGTAATGAAAATAATGTCTAATAATACAATGAAACTAAATACAATTAAAATTACAGAGCACTGAAAGTACAAATACGCTACATTTTTATTTTCGACAGTTTAAAGTATCTCTCGCCAAGGACATGGGAATACTAACTTCTTTTCAGAAGCCACTCCCTTGACCTTCTTGTCTTTTTCCTTTTCATCACTTTTCTTCCCAGTCGTTGAAGCATTATAAGGGAAAAAGTAGTAGTAGTAGTAGTAGTAGTAGTAGTAGGATTTTTATTAGACAAAAAGTAAGATATTTACAATATTATTTACAAATATGGGTCGCACGGGCAGTAAGCCGTACGTGCTGTTGAAAGTCCGTTACAATAAAGTAATAATTGGTACTAGTGTAAAGAAAAATAAACAACAGAAGAAAAGCAATAACATTACAATTACATAAAGAAAACACAATAATATTACAATTAAATAATAACACAATAGCATTATACACTAATTAATTTATATATAATTGTTAAGAATTAATGGTATTGCATTTTGATAACATATTCATGAATGAGTGTTGTCCTTATTTTCCGCGTTTTGTCCAGAAATTTACCGAGGTTTATTCAAGGGAAAAAGTAAATGAAAGCAATTGGGCTTCCTCCGTAATCAAATTAATGATGTCTATCTCATAAGTAACGCCACGAGTCATTTCCAAATTACGACTCACGAAGTGAGGAGTGAATTTATCTAGAGAATTTGCAAATCAGTAGTGGCATTTGTTAGGACTATTTAACGAATAAAATTAAGCTGTTTACTCACAAATCATTATTTATTGTATTGTAAGCCTATGTTTTCCCTTTACAGAGATTTAGGGGCTCTCCCCCTACAGGGAAGAATTTGAACCATACTCATTTAGTTACACTTGTTTTCGTATAGATGTAATTTTGAGTGGCACATGTTCCGCTTCATACTGACATCTAGGAAACCAAGGTAGTACTAGGACGGGAAAATTCGGTAAATTTTGCTTAGAGGCCTTTTCATTCAGGCTTAAGGAATTTTCACGAGCCTGAAAATCTTCAGACTCGGGACCCACGGTTTAAAGTCCCTCCCGGAGGACTTGCTCCTTCGATTTCTCCGTCCTACAAAATCCATCGACCTCGGCCGGGTTTGAACCCTAAAACCTTGGGACCAGAGGCAAGGAGCATTAACCACTAGTCCACCGCGGCCGATCATTATTTAAATTTAGTTATTTTAAAATATTTATATATTTGATGTAAACGGCCATGTTTGAAATCAAATGAGAAACAATTGGTACGTTTCATCTGCTTCTTTTGTTCACCACTGCAACCAGATCATATTATTTATTACCAAAGGAACGCAATATTGTAAAAATGCACTCTAATGGAGAAAAAAGAAACACATCAAACTGTATATTAATTCATTTCTGATGTCCTATGACAGTTATATTTTTCTGGAATGTTATTACCTGGGAAAAATACATTTAAGAAAGTGCAAACAGTGGTTTCTTTTTTTGGTGGTATAATCAATTGCTACAAATGTTTTTTATATATCAACTCCCGCATGAGCTACGTGTTGACATTCATGCACTATATGCACAATCTAGTAGCAGTCACTACATAATAATGCTATGACATATTCAGAATGTTAAAAAGGAGGTGCTTTCTTTATTACGATAAACTTTAGTTGGTAAATTCTAGACGAAACACGACTGTGATTGGTTTTAAATAAAAAATCATTGAAATGTGATTGGCCATTGACTCCCATTTGGGGCATGAGTTAAATAGTCAATTTAATGAGATAAGAATCACTCACAATACACCACAACACGAATCTGGATTGGAACTGAGGTAGAAAATGGTGGGGAAAACGTTACCGTCTAAACACTGGACAAAACGTACGTTTTGTATTCCGTTTTGTGTGATGGACAAAACATACAATAAGACGTATCGTGTAAACCGGCCTTTACCTACATATATTGGTACTAGAATGAGTTGACGAGGTGCGGCTGCTTAGATTATGTCATTACACCGCCGCCATCAATCACCTTGTCGCCTCAAGTATTCTAGTTACATTGGGTCGCCACGTTAAACCGCTCTTGTAGTTAATATGGATGCTAAACATCATCCAATAAAAATATAACCAAATTTGTAAGTTTACGAAATGATTTTTTAATGCAATTACTGCCTATAACATAGAAATGCGTTATATTAGGAAAATGTAATGATTTAGAATATTGGATACGTCAGTTATTACCGGAAAGATTTCTAAATTCAAATCGGGAAAGATTGGCATGCTACGAGTTATTGGTAAATCCAGAAAATTGGATAAACTTGGGTAAATTTCTGGACAAAACGCGGAAAATAAGAACAACACTCATTCATGAATAAATATGTTATCAAAATGCAGTACCATTAATTCTTAATAATTATATATAAATTAATTAGTGTATAATGCTATTGTGTTATTATTTAATTGTAATATTATTGTTTTCTTTATGTAATTGTAATGCTATTGCTTTTTTTGTTGTTTATTTTTCTTTATACTAGTACCAATTATTACTTTATTGTAACGGACTGTCAACAGCACGTACGGCTTACTGCCCGTGCGACCCATAGTTGTAAATAATATTGTAAATATCTTTCTTTTTGTCTAATAAAGTCCTACTAGTACTAGAAATGTGTTTTATAATGGAGATGGACAAATGAAGGAAATTTTGAAGAGATGGTTTATTTCAAGTATCTAGGAACAATAATTGAATCAGTCATTTCGAAAAGGGATCATCTCCATTTTTTGTTAAATTCACCTCTTTCATTATTCCATGTTCAGATACCTACCTCCATCGTTTCCGTGTGACAATGGATCAACTACACTATTCCATTACCAATTTCTGACTTTATTCAGTAGCAATTTCAGATTCAATGCTTTATCCTGAACAAGTTGAATCGGTTTTTATTCCACTCCTGTAAAATTTGATCAGCTGTAGATGATCCCTTTTCGAAATGATTGTTTCAATTACAAATAGGAATGAGATGCACAAAGAAATTAAATAAAGTCTCAATTCTGGAAATGCGTGCTATTATGCATTACAGGGACTCTTGTCGTCTCAACTCGTTTAAAAAATGTTAGACTGAAAATATATAGAACAGTTATTCTCCCAGTTATATTATATGGGAGCGAAACATGGACTCTTACTTTAAGGGGGGGAACAGATTACGAGTATTTGAGAATAAAGTTCTTAGGAAAATGCTTGGATCAAAAAGAGATGAACAGGCAGGTGAATGGAGAAAAGTACATAATAGTGAGCTACATGATATGTATAGGAAGCCAGAGATAATAAGAACAATTAAATGTCGTAGACTGCGATGGACAGGAGATTTGGCACGTAAGGTGAATGAAAGAGATGCATGGAAGCTTCTTGTAGGAAAACCAGAGGGAAAACGCCCAGCCGGTATACCAAGAATTAGGGCCATGACTTGAGGGAAGTAGATTATACAGGGGATGATTGGAAAAATTTAGCTCAGGATAGGGATGTATGGAGAGCTTATGTGCGCGTGGCCATGAACCTACGGGTTCGATAGAGCCTGTGAGTTATGTAACTACTATCTATATAAATAAAAGTACATTCTCTCTTTTACTAAGCTGAAGAAGAAGTTTTTAACTTGTAAAGTAAAGTAAAGTAAAGTGATCCCACAACAGGCCTCAGGAGGCCCTTGGGGTAGTGGGAGGTTAAGGCTCCCACTTTTTCTAGACAATCGGCACTTTATGTCAGCCGGGTTGTCAGCCATGCCTGACGGCCGCCTTTACCCCCAGAACAAGCGTCTGGTACTCATTTCCATTAGAGGCTGAGTCGACCCCAGGGCCATGGTGCCGCCAGAGGGTTTGGGTCAGTTTTAAAAATCCTGACCCCAACGGGACTTGAACCCACGACCCTCCGGCTTGTAGCTCAGTGCCTTAACCACTACGCTACGGCGCGCCCCCTGTAATTTGAAATTATTCCATCTTAATTTAATGTAGGAATTATAAATATTAAGACATTTTTTACAAAATAGCCCATATCAATTTTTAAAGAAAATGAGTTAAGAGCACTATCACGTAGAGGCGCATTTTTGTCATAATTTAAAATGTGTTTAAAAGCCAAAAACGGTCTGTGTCAGGCGCAGAAGCCATAAGAAGAAATACTGATTTTATAAAAATATCCCATGTCATTGTGCTTTCGAACAAAAATTGTCCTTGTCAGCTGACATAGGACGTTCTTTTGTTTTCAGCACTGAATTGATTAGGTACATTATCCATTATAATTATAACCACCTCGTTAGCTTATATTATTAATTATACTTGTGATTTCCTGCTAATTTACTGTAGGAATTATAATTTACAAAATAGCCCATATCAATTTTTAAAGAAAATGAGTTAAGAGCACTACCACGTAGAGGCGCATTTTTGTCATAATTTAAAATGTGTTTAAAAGCCAAAAACGGTCTGTGTCAGGCGCAGAAGCCATAAGAAGAAATACTGATTTTATAAAAATATCCCATGTCATTGTGCTTTGGAACAAAAATTGTCCTTGTCAGCTGACATAGGACGTTCTTTTGTTTTCAGCACTGAATTGATTAGGTACATTATCCATTATAATTATAACCACCTCGTTAGCTTATATTATTAATTATACTTGTGATTTCCTGCTAGTTTACTGTAGGAATTATAATTTACAAAATAGCCCATATCAATTTTTAAAGAAAATGAGTTAAGAGCACTATCACGTAGAGGCGCATTTTTGTCATAATGTAAAATGTGTTTAAAAGCCAAAAACGGTCTGTGTCAGGCGCAGAAGCCATAAGAAGAAATACTGATTTTATAAAAATATCCCATGTCATTGTGCTTTGGAACAAAAATTGTCCTTGTCAGCTGACATAGGACGTTCTTTTGTTTTCAGCACTGAATTGATTAGGTACATTATCCATTATAATTATAACCACCTCGTTAGCTTATATTATTAATTATACTTGTGATTTCCTGCTAATTTACTGATATTACAATGCAATATTGAACATTAAAATATAATATTACAATGTACATTTGTATGATTTTAATACAAAACCCATGTCACACGCCCCCACATTCTATAACTATTTATAGATGTTTAATATGTAAAAACTTAAATGTGTTTATCACATATCTGATTCTTATATCCTGAAGAAATAGTCTCCTTTTTTTTTGGGTGGCCTATCGAATTCCACTTTCATTGCTTTATTTGGTGACATATTCAAGATTCGTTTTTCTCCACAGTTTTTTATTTTATACTATTTCCCGCCATCTTATATTTAAAATACGCCCTCAGATATCTGTTTACAAAGGTCTGCAACTTTTTATTTGTTGCTTCCGTAACTTTCCATGTTTCGCAACCATAGAGGAAGACTGATTTTACATTGTGTAAATTATAAATATGTATATATATATATATATATAATATTTACATATCTATTACACATCCAAGTTAACTGTTCACGGGCGGAGGGGAAGAGTTTTAGCGCTAGTGTCGCCGATCTACTGATCTGTGGAAGGGATGTTGGAGAACACTGTACATCCGATCACATATTGAAATGTTTCAACTTCAAATGTGGGGGGAGAATCTCTAAACACGTGTGAAAGTTCTTAACATGGTTGTCAAATTAGTCATTTAAGCACAGAACGCTCAAGCGATCGGATCATTTAAAATCACAGTATTTGTCGTCTCTCTGTTACCCGCTTCACAATAAATCACAAGTGGCAACATGTAATGAGAAGGGCAAGGAAGGGACAGCTCATTCCTAGACGTAACCCCAAAAGTAACAGGGTTGTCAAGTTAGTCATTCTGCCACTGACCGCGCAGAACGACGGATCATTAAAATACATAGTATTTGTCAGCTCTCTACCTGCCAATCAAACAACATAATACAAAGGACAGGAAGTGGCACACATAGTAAGGAAACAGAAAAGAGAAAGGCAGTTTGGGTAGTTACACATTATTTTCCGCTGCCACACCAAAACATTGAGGGTGTTCGGTAATAAGATGCAGTATATCATATAAGAAGAAAGAGAGAAAGATGTAAATTGCAAAAATATCTGAATTTTTAAGAATTTTAGGGTTGGGTTAATAAATTATCTTCAAGCCACAGTTAGTCCAAAAACATTCAAAGGACTAAAAGTGTTATAAAACACTGGCTCTTCCAACTCTTTTGTATGGTAGCGAAGTATGGACGTTGAAACAGAAGGATATACGGAGACTTAGATCTGCTGAAATGAGATTGCTTCAGAGGACTGCAGGATACACACTACTAGATCACAAAAAAATGAAGACATCTTAGAAGAATTACACACGGAACCTTTAGAAAATAAAATTTCTGATTATAAGTCAAGATGGATGCAACATATTCATCGAATGGAAGATCACAGGATACCCAAACAAATGTTAAGATATCAACCTGCAGGAAGAAGAAGGCCAGGGTGTCCATTCAAAAGACTTCTGGATGGTGTTTTTCTTGAGGCCGAAACAGGTCAACAAATGGCCTAAATTCGTGAATGTACCATGATGATGATGATGATGATGATAATATATTATATATATTTATAATTTACACAAATGTAAAATCAGTCCTCCTCTATGGTTGAGGAAGCAACAAATAAAAAGTTGCAGACCATTGTAAACAGATGTCTGAGGCATATTTTAAATATAAGATGGCCGGAAATAATATCAAATGAACTGTTCAGAAAAACCAACCAATATTCAATACGTCACCAAATAAAACAAAGAATGTGGAATTCGATAGGCTACACATTGAGAAAACCAGACGGAGCCATCGGGAAGACTGCACTAGATTGGAATCCGCAAGGAGTAAGATAGAGGGGACGACCTAGGAAAACTTGGAAGCGATCAGTAGAGGAGAAAGCAAAGGAAAGATGGAAATGCTGGAAACAAGTGAAATGGCTGGCTGGAAGCAGAGTGCGCTGGAGAAACTTTACTGCTGCCCTATGTTCCATCAAGAATTACAGGAAATAAACAATTAAGAAACTGAATAATAAATTATTTATATAGGCTAAGAGTAGTTTTTTTTTGTTTATTTTCCACAAAAATAAAAAAAATTGACAAGGGCTGATTTTGAAATAATGTCTTCATATACTTTTGGACACGACATCTGATCGAGAACAGTATATATTGTATCTTCTTTAATTCGTGGATGGTAAAGAGAATACACAAATATCTTGCTTGTGATATTATATTCAAAAACGAAAATATTTTCGTATATTAAAAATGTTCTCAAATTGAGGTGGCGAGAATTAATTTCATTGCCGGTTAGAAGGGATGAATTATTAAAATGGAATTTTAAAAACCAGTTGAAATTCACTTTTGGAGATTTTGTTATATTTTCGCCTTCATATTCTTCATCCATACAAGACATTCCACCACTGTGGTCTCGAGGTAGCTTGATGACTTGTCATGCAGCAGGCCCGGGTTCAATTCCCTGTCGTGACAGGCTCCTGGGTGAGGTTTTTTCGTTTTTTTTTTCTCTCGCCTGTAATACAATTGTCAGGAAGCTTATGTCTCATCGGTCCCCGAAAATCATCCGGCCATCATCATCATCATCATCATCACCTTATCATTATAATCATCATCCTTCACGGGTGTGGAAAGCAACGGGAAGCTACCACACCTATAATTCCCTAGTAAGGCTGCAAAACATTGCATGAAAATGCTATGATTGCAGTGAAGACCTGCCCCCGGGCAGAATTACTATGGAATGGAATACAAGACTTAGGTCTATAGACATGTTACTATCTCACTGATGAAATTTGTATCCAGCGCCTCCTTTAGTGGCCCAAAGATCTCTTTTCTGTTGTACTCGTACAATAACGAAGTTTGGCTTTAGGAACTATATCTGAACTCATTCGTCACAAATGATTTATCCAAGTTGTTCTGTTATTTATGTATGTACTTGATGACTGGTTCTAAACATAGTTCCTTCAAGACATCATCATAACATTTTTAATCCCAATTGGTTTACCAACTGCATATTTCATTAATCTCATCTCATCTCATCAGAAGTTATCCTGATCTCTCATTGTTGTTATTATTATTATTATTACTATTATTATTGTTATTATTATTACTACTTCGTCCGGCTTTAAATCATTAGTATTTTAGCATTATTATTTTTGTGACGAACAGGTAGCTGGCCTGATGCATCAACCCCCAACCTGGAGGACCAGGTGATTTTCGGTCAAGGTTTTCTTCCTCTAGCCTTTATCAAACCAATGACGAACTGAAAGGCAGCAGTATCTGTACCCTAGATAAGGGGCCCTCACAGGGTACTATCAGTCGGACGTATTGAACTCTGGTTTTTAACGAGGTTGTTACTCCTCCCCCTCGCCCTTTTTTTATCCTGGCTTGGGACAGACTTTAGCGGATTACGAATATTATAAATTCAATAGTAGATTGTATAAGATACAATAAATTAAATTATTGATATGGGCATGTACGACGAATGCAAGAAGAAAGGTTACCCAGAAAAAACATTGAATTGTGTCCACCTCGAAGAAGAAGGAAAGGAAGGCCTGGAAATTCGTGGATGCAATAAATAAGAACTGGAATGAAAACAAGAGGACAGGAGGAAATGGAGTGGATGGATAGAGACGAGTGGAGAAGGAAAATATAACTATAGGCACAGAAAGATTTGTAAAAATTGAAAATCTGTATATAAATAAAATTATTATTGTTATTTTCATTATTTTTATCATTATTTAAATATAACTGGACCTCGGCAAATTAGCCCAGAAGACCAACTTAAGAGTAAATAAAACGACTTTAAAAAAATCTCAATGCAAGTTGATACACTACATTAATTTATGAAAGAAGACATAACATGGAGTTTTGAAGTATTCGATTACTGATGACAGAACAATTTTCGCGAAGTAAAACGTGGCGTTGGCTGATAATTTATCACCATTAACTGTATTAATATTCGACCTAAAGTGATAACTTTTCTAATAATATAATGACGTCAAAGACACGCTTTGACACAAGAATATGCCTGCTTTTAATTTCAGAAGAAGACTCATCACTCTACCGCAGTCATGGGGCACTAATCCCATTAACAACGTTTGGCCTCTTTGAATCTGAAACTTTATTTCCAATAAACGCGACATAATGGAGACTTTGTTTGAAGAATGGCTCAAGTGTATTCACAAATCAGAAAGACGTTACTGAAATCAGTGACAAACAAGTCAACAACCCCATACTGAAACAAATGGAATGCATAAATAATAAAAATAAATATGTATTTTTTCCTTTCTTTCTTTCTTTCCCAGTTATATTTATATGAGTGCGAAACATGGACTCTTACTTTAAGGGAGGAAAGGAGATTACGAGTATTTGAGAATAAAGTACTTAGGAAAATTTTTGGACCAAAGAGAGATGAACAGACGGGTGAATGGAGAAGACTACATAACAATGAACTACATGGTCTTTATAGGAAGCTAGATATAATAAGAACAGTTAAGTCTCGTAGACTGCGATGGGCGGGACATGTTGCACGTATGGTGAATGAAAGACTTGCATGGAAGCTTCTTGTAGGAAAGCCAGAGGGAAAACGCCCAGTTGGTAGACCAAGAATGAGGTGGGAGAATAACATTAATTATGATTTGAGGGAAGTAGATTATACAGGGAATGATTGGAAAGCATTAGCTCAGGATAGGTATGTATGGAGAGCTAAATCCTAACTATCTAAATCCTAACAAGTCACAAGTAATTCTAATGGGACAACAAAGACTGCTTACAACCTTTGACATATCTACACTTCCAAACATTACTATAAATAATATAATTATCCCTTATTCTTCTTCAGTAATAGATCTTGGACTACATCTAGACGCAAATTTAACCTGGCAAACACAAGTGAAACACATATGTAAAAAGACTTTCTCCATCTTACATTATCTTAGACGTTTAAAGAATTTTCTCCCAGTTTCGTTAAAACAAATCCTAGTGCAGAATCTTGTGTTACCACACTTCGATTATTGTGACATTATATATAATGATCTAAACTATGCCTTGTCGCAGAGACTGCAGCGTGTTCATAATGCTTGTATTCGATTCATTTTCAATCTCCTCCGTTATGAGAACCATATTTCCGAACACTTTAATAACCTCGCTTTGCTCCGTCTTACTGACAGACGTAAGATTGCACTCTCTTTTCGCTACTTTACAAGCTTCTGATATTCCTACATTCCTACTTACCCTGTCGTCCAGATTTTAGAAGTTATCCTCCTACCACAATTTGACAGACACTAGGGTCACAAGATAGCAGTCCTGCTAACAATTCCTTCTTCATAGCCTTTCCCTCCTATTCTAACCTGCCTTCACAGTACCTCCGTTCCTCCGCCGCTCCTCTTGCATCTCCTTCCTCAAGATATCAGGGGTTGCCGCACACTTGGCACCTTTAAGTCACGCTTATACAGTTTACTGTTGTCTAATAATTAATTTTTCTCTATTTATTTAATTTTATACTATGTCATTAATCTTTTCCTCGTTTTTTTTATATATCTTGTACATATTATATATTTAATTCGTTAAATTTAGAGTAAATCAAAATACATTATAAATATTAATTGTATTGTATTCATAACTTGTAATCGTTTATATATATATATATATATATATATATATATATATATATATATATTGTAATTTAGATTTAAGACTATTTTTTGTTTGTATTTTTTTTTAAACCTGGTTGAGTGGTAGACAAGGCCTTAAGGCCTTAACTCTGCCAGGTAAAATAAAGCTATTATTATTATTAAAGCTATTATTATTATTATTGTCCGCGCGGCCATGAACCTACGGTTTCGATAGTGCCAGTGAGTAAGTAAGTATGTATTTTTTTCTTATAAAGGATATTTTTTTGTTATTTTTGTATTTGTACATATATTTTTCGAATTGAAAATTTACACTTTTTTGGGCTCTTCCATTGATATTGGTTATTAAGTAGTGGTAGGACTTTATTAGACTAAAAGTAAGATACATGCAATATTATTTACAAATATGGGTCGCACGGGCAGTAAGCCGTTCGTGCTGTTGACAGTCGGTTTCAATAAAATAACGTTTGGTTTTAATATAACGTAAAACAATAAATTAGATAATAATACAATTGCATTATACGTTAATTACGTTATGTTGAATTATTAATTATTCATGGTATTGCAATTTATTAAGATATTTATTTATTCATGAATGAGTATTGTTCGTATTTTCCCCGTTTTGTCCAGAAATTTACCCAAGTTTATCCAATTTTCTGGATTTACCATTAACTCGTAGCATGCGAATCTTTCACGATTTGAATTTAGAAATCTTTCCGGTAATAACTGACGCCTCCAATATTCTAAATCGTTACATTTTCCTAATATACGTATATCGTCTTCAAAGCTCCCGCACATTGGAAGTACAGCTACGAGGTGACGAGATGGCGAGCGTAAGGAATGCGTGACGTAATACTAGAATCATAACAATTCTATCGCATGCATCTCAGTACTACGTGTCCTGAAAATATTCATCGCGTTTATCGACGAATAAAACAGAATATTTACAAACACTGTAATGCAAATGAAACAATTTTAGTAACAGCAACACATGGAGGAATAAAACACAATCTTTTATAAATACTGTAGTGAAATTATATTAGTACTGTAATGAAATTATATTAGTAAATTGTATTAGTATTAGAAACTATATTATATGGATTTATAACACGGCTGTGTGCACCCGGGATTCACAGCGATAACAGCCTCCTCTCCTCATGCCCCTCTCGCCTTCTTGTGAGCTTCTAGCTCTAAATCTTGTTACTTCGGGGATTATTACTGAGACAATATATATATATATATATATATATAGTGGTCTTGTGGTTATCTTCCTTGCCTCTAGTCCCGAAAGTCGTGGGGTCAAACCCGGCCGGGGTCAATGGATTTTTAAAATGGAAAAAATCCAAGGAACAGTTTCTTCGGGTGGGACTTTAACCCTGGGTCCCGAGTCTGAAAATTTTCGAATTGTGAATGAACCTCAAGCCCACAATTATTCCTACCGAGCAGAATTTTACCGAGCTTCCCCATCCAAGTAATACCTTTGTTGCCTACTAGATGCCTCATTGATACGATGTGCTCACCATACGATACTCACTGACACCATAGGGAAATAAGCGTAATTAAATTATCTTGGTCAAAAACACCAGCTAGGGTAGCATCTACGTTTCCACACACACACCAACATATATATATATATATATATATATATATATATATATGTGTGTGTGTGTGTGTGTGTGTGTTCTTGTGAAAAAAGTAAGAGAAATAAGGAAAAACGAATTTTAATTTGACATAGAAACAATAAATAATCATGATCAGAACCAATATGGATCATGAACAGATAACAATGGACCACGAGAAAAATAATAGCTATCAGAATAGATAGGTCACATTATCTCATTCACAAGGTTCATGCCAAACATTGCATGCCGAATCCTACCTTGAAATTTCTTCCAGAGTAGCGTTGTAATGTGCCAAAAAACTGCCGTTTTTAACTGTAAGACACTAAAATCCAGCGCCAAATCTCTCATTTAAACTATAGGGAATTAACAAAACTACAAATTAATAGATTGGATTACCCTTATTACTTGCCTCCGCGCCGTGTCCCATCTCAATCCACTACGCTCTTACTTAGGCAGGATGTCTATCTGCTCAGTTCTGTGGGTTGCCATTGCTGGATTCCAGCTTTGATTTCTGTGTCTTGCAACTAAAAAGGTAGTTATTTTTTTGGACACGATCTTGGTGCAACACAACGCTTCTCTGGGAGAAATTTCAAGGTAATTTTCGGCATGCAATGGCTGACAGATCCCTTGTGAGTATCATTGTCTCCAATGACCTGCAGCATCCATAAAAATGAAGATACATTTCATAACTTAAACTAAATACAGCTAATTTACCCAATCCTAATATAACGTACCATAATGTAGGCCTACCTAAAAGTAAGATAAAAAATGTAGGACAAAGTAAAAAATGGCGTCATTATATGTCTCAATATCTCGAACATATACCTTATCCGCCCTTAGAGTGATCCTAACATAAACAATTGCCTATTGTATCCTTCCACCATTCGCGCCACAATTAGTCACATTGGCAGGGAGCAGGTGTGAAGTGCATAAGACACGTGATCGTTGAATGGGATAGATTAAAAGAAAGCTGTTGAGATTTTTCACTGAACTCGTGAAATACATTTAAAATAACTGTTTTTGTCCACTAGTCAAAGGTTCGCCCGACTTGTGTTTTCAAAATGTAGTCTGCAACACACTAACAGAAGACTCGACACCTTCAGCCATTTTCATGCATCAGAATCGACTCAAATGCATCATCACTATGTAATAAACTATTTTAAGTTGTAATTATTGATTAGGTATAATTGGAATGTTTTCTATCTTTTAAATATCATTATTTTTATTCCCGAAGGATAACACGTATATTCTGAGGACATATTTTTAATTCAATGAAGGGAACTAATTTTCCGCGTACTTATTGCTTCTACAACGTACGTCGGTGTCCATAACCAATTAAAAGCGAGCAGGTCACGTGGTTTTGTTTTAATGAGGATCACTTTAGGAACGGATAGTCTATAGTCTGATATGTAATTGACAGCATTGGATATACCGTATTATACAACCTGTTGTCAAATAGTTTGTAACCTGTTGTCCGTTATAATATGCAGAGTGCATCATTTCCCTAACAAAAGCCATTACATCTATCAAGCTAATTTTGGCTTAATGATATCAGTTTTCTTTGAAAATAACTGGGTGTGCAAATAGCTGCACGAGTCACTGTAGGTATTCAAAACTAAGGTAATTTAAATAAAACACGCAAAGGGAGGAGAGAATTACAGACATTTACATGCAATTATTGTTTGTTCAAATAAAACTAAATTAGTGATAACTCTGCCTAACTAACTAACTCACTGACACTATCGAACTCGTAGGTTTATAGCCGCGCGAACATGAACTCTCCATACATCCCTATCCTGAGCTAATGTTTTTCAATAATTCCCTTTTTAATCTACATCCCTCAAATCATAGTTAATATTATTCTTCCACCTCATTCTTTGTCTACCAACTTGGAGTTTTCCTTCTGGTTTTCCTACAAGAAGCTTCCATGCACGTCTTTCATTCCCCATTCACACCACATGTCCTGCCCATCGCAGTCTACGAGACATAACTGTTCTCATTATATCTGGCTTCTTATAAAGGCCGTGTATCTCACTGTTATGTAGTCTTCTCTTTTCACCTGTCTGTTCATTTCTCTTTGGCCAAAAATGTTCCTAAAACTTTATTCTAAAATACTCGTAATCTCCTTTCTTCCCTTAAAGTAAGAGTCCAAGTTTCACACTCATATAATATAACTGGTAGAATAATAGTTTTATAATATATTCTCTTTAATGTTTTTTGAAAGGAGTTGGGATGTCTAGAGTCCCTGTAATGCATAATAGCACGCATTTCCAGAATTGAGCCTATGTTTAATTTCTTTGTGCATCTGATTCCTATTTGTGATTATTGTTCCTAGGTACTTGAATTCAGCCACTTCCTCAAAATTTCCCTCATTTGTCATCAGCTGTACATTTCCATTATATATGACCATATATGGCGTCCAACAAGGTTCAGTGTTAGGACCACTTCTGTTCTCTATCTATGTTAACGATATATCCACTAGACTTACCTATTGTCGATATCACCTATACGCTGACGATTTGCAAATTTACATTCACTCCCATCCTGACGATGTACATGACACACTAGACAAATTAAATAGTGACCTAGACTCAATTTCCCAATGGTCGAAGAAACATGGACTTAATCTAAATACTGACAAGACACAGTGCATAATTATAGGACATCGGCGAATCCAAAGCATTATAAATTACGGAAATATCCCTACCATTCTCCTAAATGACAAAAATATCCCCTCACAGCTCAGTAATAAAAAATCTGGGTATCTATATGGACCAACACCTAGACTGGAAAATTCAGGTGAATAATACCTGCAAGAAAGTGTTCTCAATTCTTCACTCCCTAAATAGTTTTAAAAACTTCCTTCCTACAAAATTAAAACAAATACTTGTACAGACTCTTATAATGCCACACTTCGACTACTGCGACATATTACTGACTAATCTGACAACTGATCTATCTGACAGACTACAGCGTGCTCATAATGCGTGTATTCGATTTATATTCAATCTCCGTCGTTATGACCACGTGTCTCCTTCATTTCAGGCCTTATCATGGCTACGCCTAAATGACAGAAGAACTTTACATTCACATACCTTACTATTCCAAATTCTGCACACATATTTACCAACTTATTTAACAACACGTTTTCAACACTTATCAGCTCATCACAATTTAGGAACAAGATCACAAGACTCTTCTTTACTTTTGATACCACAACACAGGACCTGTCTGTACTCTGAATCTTACACAATATCTATGGCTAGAGCATGGAACTCACTTCCCAGTCATGTCAGGGACTGTCAATCGCTATCATTATTTAAATCCAAATTAACTGATATCTTAAGTTCGACACAATGAAAACATTAACTACATAACAACTATATAGAGCATTCTATTAATAATCATGTAGGAAGCTACTTACTTTATTTTATATAATTTTAATTTTATTATATTCTATGTTTTTGTTAGCATTAGCTAGTATTAGATCCATCATCATTGTATTTTGTTTAGTCTGTATTTTAATATCTTAAAATTGTAATATGTACGTAATTTTTGTATAATTTTACTATTCGCTGGTTGAGTGGAAGAGAAGGCCTTATGGCCTTAACTCTGCCAGCTAAAATAAATCATTATTATTATTATTATTATTATTATTATTATCATTATTATATATTTAATTTTTCTGATTACAGATTTCAATTCTGTAGTTATCGGTCCAGATAGAATAGTGGTTTCAATACACGCCTCTGGTTTCGAAGCTCGTGGGTTCCTTCTCGGTAGAAGACGATGACTGCTTTTCGGATTGTAAAAAAATATTTCAAAAGGAAATACCTAAAGCAATGACCCATTTATGCATATGATCGCCACGTACAAGAAACCCAAGCCTAAAACAAGAGGCCTCTGAAACAAAAAAAAATTAATCTCGATTATGAAATTTGAAAATACGATGTTAGTGACCTGAATTACACTGAGCAACAAAAGTAAACTTTTTTTTTTGTCTCAGAAAGAAAAATATGTGATTCCAATAGTACTTTTTCTCCTGAATTCAAATATGATGTCGGTTTTTCTCCATCACGCAAGGTTTCCAATAGAGAGGAATTCATAATTTCAAACATTTTAATATTTTCTACATTCATAACTACACAATATTCGAATATTCTGACTCAGCTAGAAAGTAGGTAATGACGATTTTCTGCTATATTTCGCCTGTGGAGCATCCCTCTTGATGGTCCAACAATAATCGGCCAGCATATTAGAATTCTATATGCCTTGATATCTCATTTCCATAGCTGAATTCATTTGAATTAGCTCATTTGGTTTTATTTTACAATGGACAAGTGGAAAAAAATTGTTTATTTAAAAATAATTATTTAAATTCATTAATTGAAATTGAAATAAAAAACTGTGGGTGATGGAGAAGTTTCAAATACATATTTGAAAACGATAAAAAAACTGCATTAAGTACAACTATTGGTACTCATGAGAAAAATATCATGTTGACCAGTGTAATAATAATAATAATAATAATAATAATAATAATAATAATAATTTTATTTATAGTGTTCTGTCCTAGGGCAGGCCTTTCATTCCAATCATGGAATTTTCATGCTGTGGTTTGTAGCTTTACAGCTTCACTAGGGAATTATACGTGTGGTAGCTTCCCGTTTTTTCCACACTCTGGGTGATGATGATGGTGAAGACCAGATGATGTCCGGGAACCGTTTTTACCTCAAAGCGTCCTGACATTTGTCTTACAGGTGAGGAATATCCCGAAAATACCTCTCCCTGGAAGCTTGTCCCGACCGGGAATCGAACCTGGGCCCGCTGCATGACAATGCAGCACGCTACCTCGAGACCACATCGGTGGACAACAACAACAGTAATAATAATAGTAATAATAATAATAATAATAATAATAATAATAATAATAATAATAATAATAATAATAATAATAATAATAATAGTAATAATAATAATAATAATAATAATAGAACTCCGCCATTGCCGGTCCCAAGCCCGCATGAGAAAGGAGGAGGGGGAGGAGTAACACCTCGTAAAAAACCTTGGTTCAGCTGGCTCGGCTGATAGTACCATGTCAGGACCCCTTACCAGGGAACGGTGAAGACCTCAACGGCAATGAAGGCGGAGAGGATACCCTTAATACGGCAGATTTGGCGGAAGAGGCACCCTACCCTCACTCAGGAAAAGAGAGAGGAACCGCTGCCTTGCGGAGAAGGAGAAACTTCAAAGGCTAAGGGAGCATCCCCTACAGAAAAGCATGCCTGTCCAAGAGGCATTGAGGTGGCAACCCCACCATTGGACTTACCCAACTATAGGCTGGTAACATATAATGGGGAAAACTTTATATACTCGAAAGACTACAAGAAATAAGAAAAATCAGTTTTTGTAGTCGCAGAACGGGCATCATCACCCAATACTGCATTCGGAAGAAGAAGAAGATTAATAATCATAATAATAATAATAACAATAATAATAATAATAATAATAATAATAATAATAATTCATTTAAACTGGCAGAATTAAGGAATATCTTCTCTTGCACTCACCCAGTGAATGATAAATCATACAGAAATGAAATAATTGTTACAATTTTAAAATATAATAAACATATATATACACTGAACAAAGGACAATGTGGATGTGGTCTAACATTGGTTAACATTAACATAATTTGGAATATAAATAAAATAAAATTAAATTAAATTAAATTAAGTAAGTAAAGCTTCCTGGAAGAATATTTATAGGTATATATAAAATCATGAATACAGTTGTTATACAGATGATCTGATGATGTTCGGGAAACTTTGTGCCTTAAAATTTCCTCACGTTTGTCTTACAGTAAAGGAAACCTTCCTACAAAAAAAAGTACACGCAGGAGACTTGACCTGATCGGGAATCGAAGAGGGACTGTTTAGTATTAGCGAGCGATGCTACCCGGAGAACAAAGCCGTGGACCTAACAAGCTGTATGACTGTTAATATTGTAATATAAATTTTCTCTGAAATCATCAAGAAAAAGCTGAGTGTCTAAATATTTTTCTTGAGTGACTGTATATCAATTAATTAACTTTTTTCAAATTATTAATATTATGACTCATGTGTATTAATGTACCGGTCAGTCAGAATACTGTATACATATATATACATATATATATATATATTATATATATATAATATATATATATATCGTCACTGCTATAAAGTAAAAATATTCTCTCTTAATTTGATTACTTGTTACAGTAGCTAATAGGTGGCAGTGGGATACCAAGTTAACGATTACATATTGATATATAATAGAGAATATGTAAAGAAAATAAATGTTGGTTTCTCTCTTTCTGTGGACTTCTGTATTGGGGGTTTATCCCTCGTTTTGTTGTGTCTCCTTCGTGTTTCTGGTCGGATTAGCCTGGGTTAGCGCGAAGTGGTCTTAGTGCACTGAGATATAAACTCAGAGGTCCGGGTTCAACTCCCGTCAAGGGCATTTATTTGGATCATCTTGTAATATTAAGCTTGCATTTCTCAATGTCAAAAATGTTTAATTATAACGTATATATAGCAGGCGTGGGGGTTACGTACTCTCAGAGCGAAGTGGGGCACAAAAACATTGCCACACTGACTACAGGTAAGAGAAATTAGAAACCAGTTCGGTGCTGTGTCTTTCAAAATGCATAACATGTAGTAAAAACATACAAGTGAAGTAAAATGCATTTTACTCCACTCATCAAACTTCATACCGTTCTGGTATGCAACTAAGGGATAGAAAACTGTACAACGAGAGCCGCGAAGAGGCAGCGCTACACGAGTCGCTTACCCGGGTATGTGTTATAGTATCTGCGTAATATCTCTATTATTATATTATTATTATTATTATTATTATTATTATTACTATTATTATTATTATTATTATTATTATTATTACTGTTATTATTGGTATTATTATTATTCGTATTATTATTATTATTATTATTATTATTATTATACTTACTCTAACTAACTGGCACTATCGAACCCGTAGGGTTCATGGCCGCACGGACATAAGCGTTCCATACATTCCTATCCTGAGCTAATGCGTTCCAATCATTCCCTGTATAATTCTACTTCCCTCAAATCATAGTTAATGTTCTTCTCCCAACTCATTCTTGGTCTACCAACTGGGCAGTTTTCCCTCTGGCTTTCCGACAAGAAGCTTCCATGCAAGTCTTTCATTCCACATACGTGCCAAACATGTCCTGCCCATCGGAAGTCTACGAGACTTAACTGTTCTTATTATATCTGGCTTCCTGTAAAGACCATGTAGTTCATTGTTATGTAGTCTTCCATTCACCTGTCTGTTCATCTCTCTTTGGTCCAAAAATTTTCCTAAGTACTTTATTCTCAAATACTTGTAATCTCCTTTCCTCTCTTAAAGTAAGAGTCCATGTTTCGCACCCATATAATATAACTGGTAGAATAATTGTTTTATATATTTTCAGTTTAACGTTTTTTGAAAGGAGTCGGGACATCAAGAGTCTCTGCAATGCATAATAGCATGCATTTCCAGAATTGAGCCTATGTTTATTTCTTTGAGCATCTCATTCCTATTTGTGATTATTGTTCCTAGGTATTTGAATTCAGGCACTTCCTCAAAATTTCCCTCATTTGTCATTAGCTGTCCATTTCCATTATTTAATGGATTTTCTATGTGTGACCATATATTTAGTTTTATTGATATTTACTTCCAGTCCTAATTTCTTAGTGTTACTCAATAGTGTGTGCGTGTTGTCCTTTAGTATCTCCTCGCTATCGCCAACAATACTACATCATCAGCATAAACTAACAGCTTATTAATACCATTGAGTTGTAAGCCATCCTCATTCTCTAAAGATTTAATGGCATGCTCTAGTACAAAATTAAATAGTAGAGGAGATAGTGCATCTCCTTGCTTCAAACCCATTCTGGATTTCAAAAGTGTCCGAAAACTGTTTGCCTACACGCCCCTACTCTTTGTGCCATTTAGACACATTCGTATAAGTCTAACTAACTTTTTAGGAATTCCGAAATCCAGCAGGATACTATATAACTTCTCCCTCTTAATTGAATAATATGCTTTTTTGAAGTCTACATACAGTTGATGTACAGTACCATTATATTCCCATTTCTTTTCTAAAATCTGTCTTATACTAAACATCTGATCTGTTGTAGACCTGTTTCTTCTAAATGCACATTGATGATCTCCTACAATCTAATCATTATAGGGAGTAAGTCTGCTTACTAATATATTTGTTAGAATTTTGTACGAAGTTGAAAGTAATGAGATGCCCCTGTAGTTGTTGCAATCAGTTTTATCTCCTTTCTTATAAATTGGTACGATAATTGATTCCTTCCATTCATCTGGAAGAGCTTCTTTTTCCCAAATCATACTAAGCAACCAGCGTATCTTGTCCATAAATTTTTATCCCCTGATTTTATCAGTTCTGCTGGGATCTCATCTGAACCTGATGCTTTATACATCTTCAATTTTTCAATCGCCATTTCAACCTCTAATGCACTTGGCTCTGCGACTAGCATTTCTGCTGTCTGTAAATTATCCTCCTCAATGTCCTGTTCTGTATGTACATTTAATAACTGATTAAAATAACTTTTCCATCTATTTAATATACTCCTGGAATCTGCAATCATATCCCCATTTTCATTCCGAATTATCTTTTTTCTAGCCTGAAATCCTTTCTTCTCTATGCTAATTCCCTGATATAATTCTCTAATGTTCCTATTTTTTGCATTAATTTCAAGATCATTAATCTTCCCTCTCAAATATTCCCTCTTTTTACTCTTTAGTAGCTTGGTGGTTTCCCGTCTAATACTACCCAATTGCTCTAAATTTACCTCATTTGTCTCGTGTAACCATTTCATTTTTGCTAGCTTTCTTTTCTTTACAATGTCGGCACATTCCTCATCAAACCATTTCTTGTTTTGCCTCTTTTTTAAACAACCAACGCTTTCTGATGCTGACAATTTAATAGTATCTCTTATAGCCTCTCATTCTTTATCTATATCAGTTTCTTCTTCGTTTGCCACATTGTCATCAGAAGATTCCAGTACTTCAAATCTATTAGCAATTTTGATTTGGTATTCTTGCCGCATTTCATCATTTTTCAAGTTTTTTAATTCAAATTTTACAGAATCATCTTTAGCGTTTGTTCCTCTCATAAGCGATAGCCGTTGTCTGATTTTTACTCTGACCAGATGATGATCCGAATTACAGTCTGTCCCTCTAACTGATTTAACATCGATTATGCTACTGTGCCAGCGTTTATCCACTAATACATGATCTATCTGGTTCCGAGTTTCTCCATCTGGAGACGTCCAGGTGTTTTTATGAATTTCCTTATGCTGAAATGTTGTGCTCTTAACAATGAGATTCTTTGATGTGGCAAATGTGACTAATCTAACCCCGTTGTCGTTACTATCTTCATGAAAACTGAATTTGCCTATTGTTGGTGTGAATATATCTTCCCGCCCCACTTTTGCATTAAATCTCCTAAGATATTTTTCATATGATATCGTGAAAGGCTATCAAATAAGCATTCTACTAATTCTTCATAGAACTCATCCTTGATCTTGTCATCTTTATCTTCTGTGGGGCATGTACATTTACAATTATAAAATCATGTTGTTTACCCGTTAGAATTATGTATGATACCCTATCACTAACAAACTTAATATCTCGGATAGCGGATAGGACCCTCCTTCTGACTAAAAAACCCGTTCCAAATGCAGGTCTTTCTGCACCCCCGTAGTATAATGCAAAGCTTCCTGATTCCTGACTACCTTCTCCTGGTCACTTAACTTCCTGTAAAGCGACTATATCCAAGGGCGATTTATCTAGTTCCCGCGTTAATATCTCTAGTGCCCCGCTATTGTATAAAGTCCTAACATTCCATGTTCCTAGGAACATGTCCCTGTGTTTGAGCCTTTGGCATGGGTTCCCTGAAGTAGTCCCCGCCCGGAGAACCGAATGGGGGACTATTTGACCTCCGGAAAATTTTACCCCAGTTGAACCCATGTCCGCATTTCTTGACGGTTCTATTTTTACGGTGAAAGATCGTCACTCTTTCGACCAAGGTACTTTTTTCGTCTGGCTTATCACCTTCGACCAGTCCGGCATGTTATTATTATTAGTATTATTACTGTTATTATTTTTGCTATTATTATTATTATTATTATTATTATTATTATTATTATTATTATTGATGTTATTCTTTCAAAACCTCTTAATTTATCTTATGGTCCTCCTGTGGTTTTGAAACAATTACAAATCGATCCAGTACTACAGTTTCAGGAAATCGGAGAGAAAATTGCAAGAAACACATCAACAGAATGAGTAGAGGAAGAATCTCAAAAGCTCTCTATCGATACAGCCCACAAGGGTAAAAGTCAATTGGACGTCGAAATCAAAAATGGGTTTAGTACGTAACTCCTATTACAGATTATTACATGACTGGAAGATTGTTATTATTGTTATTATTATTATTATTATTATTATTATTATATTATTATTATTTATTATTACACTGAGGAACAAAAAGGAAACTTTTTTGTCTCAGAAAAAAAAATTGATTCTGATAGAATTTTTTCTCCTGAATTCAAATATGATATCGGTTTTTGTCCATCACGCAAGGTTTCCGAGATACAGGTTTTTTATAATTTCAAACACTTCAATATTTTCTACATTCGTAACTACACAATACTCGAACATTCGGACTCACCTAGAAAGTAAGAAATGACGATTTTCTGCTATATTTCGCGTGTGAAGCATCCTTCTTGATGGTCCAACAATAATCGGCCAGCATATTATGATTCCATTTGACTTGATATCTCTTTTCCATAGCTGAAATCTCCTGATGAAAGTCTTCCCCGTTTTATTTCATAATGGACAAAAATCTTTTATTAAAAAATAATTATTTAAATCCATTAATTGAAATTGAACTAAAAAAATACTATGGGTGATGGAGAAATTCCGAATACATATTTGAAAACATGATAAACTGCATTAAGTACAACTATTGCTACTCATGAGACAAAAATCATGTTGACCAGTGTTGTTATTATTATTATTGTTATTATTTATTTATTTATTTATTTATTTCTCTTTTATATATAGATTGAATCCCGCGCCGTAGCCGAGCGGTTAAGGTAGGGAGCCTTGGCGCAGAGCTACGGGACTTGCGCTGGTTCGAGTCTCCATGGGAGAAGAAATTTTCTCATGGTATTTCGGCCAGTATGGGACCGGTGCCCACCCAGCATCGTGAGGCAATTGGGTAGCTACAATAAGTAGCGACTCCAGGTTGAGGAACCAACTATAACGGCTGGGGGACTCGACATGCTAACCACATGTCACCCCTACACTGGCTGTTGATCATCTACCTCTGTGATTGACACATGTGGATGTGAAGGGCCAGCAGCCGGCTGGTAAAAGGGCAACCGCTGAAAAGTGGAAAAACCCCCAATCAAATCAAAATTGAATCATGGACAGATCTTAAAGAAAGGTTTTTAGTGTGTGATACAACATTTTAGATTACATTATTCCAGAGATTTTTTGTTTCTCCTAGTTTCGTAATGGAAGTGCTTGACTGAGAAATGAGAGACCTAATTTTGATATAATATTACCGGAAGTAAACAGCGAAATGCTCTTATTCTTTTAGTCATTATTTTAAAGTACTCTAGCTCGGACAACTTTTTTGATGGTTGAGACATAAATTATCCAAATCTCTGCTTTCTAACTCTCATACAAATAGTATAAACGTGTACGTCTTTTCCAGTAAAATAACCGAGTGAAAAGGACTCCATTACTTCGCGTCCTGGTTGTCATTTCTTATGAGACGGCTGAATTCATAATGAAAATCTAATTACAAATTTATATTACTTCTTTAATAGCGTTCTTTCGTCTTATACAGCAATCACGTTCCAATGTCAATTCACTATTTTTTCATTATATTCAGCATCATCAATGATCTTATTTCCACTTGGAGTTGCAGTCAATAGAACGATTTATAATCTCGAGGACTGACGATTTGGATTGCTTGTTATATGACCATTATAGAGGGTGTCTCTAAAGTTACCATCATCTTCTTTCTTCTTGATCTTCCTTTCATGTGATAGACCTAGTTGTCTGTTACGGTCTCAATCCAAAGTTTGGAGGGTCTGCCCAAAGATCTCCTGTCTGGTGGCTGGTAATTTAAGATTTGACGTGGTATTCTTGTTTTTCTCATTCATCTTACGTGAGATTTCCAGTTGTTTCTGTATTTTTGTAAATATTCCATGACTGATTCTGTTTGTAATTCTTTTAGAATCTCAGAATTCCATTTATGGTCTGTTCTTGAGTAACCCGCAGTATGTCTCATAAATTTCATTTCTGCCGCAGTTAGTCATTGTTCATCTACACTTCGAATTGTCCAGGCCTCACTGCCGTAACATAATATGAGTCTGGCCAGTGGTTTGTAAATTCTAGTTCGTGTATGTTACTGTACTGTGTTTGGCTTTAAAATATTATTTATAATTCCTGTTACTCTGTTAAATTGTATAATTTTTTGACAAAAATATTTTCCTCTTCGTATGTAACTTGGTATCCGAAATAGTTAAGTTACTATCATTTTCCATGAAAACACTATTTTTTCTTTTATTTTCATACACTCTTAGCTTAGTGCTACATGTTTACCAGGGAAGATCCTGTTGTCATTGATTGTGCACGGGTATTAGTCGTTCAAAATATCTCTGCAGGCGGAAGAATTACGAAGCTCTGTTTGTTGCTGCACGTGACGTCATATAAGGTAGAGTACACTGTCAGCGTCCCACGTCCCATTCCCCTCTGCACTCGAAGATAATAGTGTCACGTGTTCTATTCCTGCATAAACACGGCTGCAGTGCCCTCCGTCAACAACTGCCCTTACTCCTTAAACGGGTAATACGCAGATTGTCATATGAAGACGCCAGAGCTGAATTTACCCATACATTCAGTAAACCAGCGCCAACAAAAGCACACATTCGTCTACTTGTAAACAAATTTAAGCGTACTGGCAGTGTGTGTGATAAGTAGGGCTGAAAAAAGTATCGGTATCAGGGTAGTAACTAACTTCTATACACGTTGTTTACAAAATGCGTGTCTTTGTCGAGCGTCTCCACTGCCTGCTCGGAGCAGAGAGTGTGTATGCTCGACTCTCCTCAGTAATAAACCTGTTTACGTGGCGTGTGGTTGTATCAGAATGCCGGAACAAAAGTTGTGCAAAGATGAGTCCATTCCTACATAAAGCAGACTATACTAGAAGTCTGTCCCAAGTAGCGCGTGTCAACGTGTAGTATATAAACATAGCGGTCTAAGTGCGATGCAGCCTAGCCTGTAACCAATAATTTTTTCAGCCCTAGTAAAGAGGCACGTCATGGATGACCATGCGTATCAGCAGAAACAGTTCAGCAGGTTCAAATTGCCAGTGATAATCCGAACGCATCATCTCTACGCCTCAATAGGGAGTATAATGTCCCTCGCAACATAGTGTGGAAAATTCTTCGGTTCTCTCTACGAAAACGTCCTTATCACGTCTGTTTGATTTACATAATCGTATCACAGATGCAGCAGGCATTTATACTGTTTAAATGTTTAGGTCTAAATTTCGTTTCACAGCTGAAAGTTTTCAACTAAATGACGGTCATGTAGAAACGCAGTAGGATATGTGTAAAACTTCACAATATAACAGACATCAACGGTTAAAAAATACAAGATGTAAATTGGCATGAGTCATGTGTTCTATGCCAATATACCCCCAAACTGGTATACCAATTTACACCAACGTGATTTTTTACACAAATACCAGCACCATTCTTGACAAAATTGTTATGAAGTATTCAAGCACTTATATGCAATATTTATTGATGGCTCTATCCATTATAAGTGCTAGAAACGCCTAAACATATTTTAGAAGTTGACAGAATAACAAAAACTTTAAGTAAAAAAATTACCACACAGGAAATGAGAAAACTAGCTCTCTAACCTTCCTGGGAACAGAGATCACACTGAAACTACTAGGAATATTGAATCACCCTCGGGTGATTTTTACTGTCGACATGCAAGCGCTTCGGTGTTTATTGCGGAGAAAAAGAAATAGCTGAATGCGAACTTACCCCTTATGCCAACTAGCCCTGTTCTCCCCTATATTTCGAAAATATTGATTTGAAAACAATATATAACTAATCACTTCTCAGATTTTTATCCTCCAATAAGTATGTAATATATTTTTTGTCATTCGGATTGCGTATTTCCTAACTACTTTTTATTATATTTTGTTTTTTTTTAAATTACGAATGGACAGTTGAACCTAATATATTTTATTAACGTTTAAAAACCCCCAATAAACCCCCCCCCCAAGTTCACAATATTTCTGAAAAAAAATAGATCGATTGCATTATCATTTAACGATGATCTGTATCAACATTGATCATCAGCGTCTGAATTCAAATCTAGGCATGAAATGGCGAATCATTTTGCTTCAAAGTTAACTTATTTCAGACTACGAGAACCACGTCTTTATTTCTCTTCTGAGGAACCATGGTCATAATTAAGGGGACCGACTTGTGAAAATGTTGAAAAAAAAATTATATTTTTTGTTTATTTACTATTTAATAACTCTGATTCTTGAGGATAATGTTCATGTACAATGTTTCATTGTAGGAGCAAAATAGAGTCCGTAACGTAAGAGTTGAAATATCCTTGCACGTGTGGTCAGCACATCACTGCTTAAATTTTAATATACTTTTTTCAGTTTCCGTTTTTTTTTTTGTTGACATTTTGCATAACTTAAAACCCTCCTTACGATGCACGTTTTAGGCTATAAAATTGAAATTTTGTGGTTAGACTCCCCAATATATGTTAATTAAAATTTGCTATGCAGTTACTAGTCTAAGACACACGTGTTCTTTTAAATTGAGATGGAAAAAATAATGAGAGTGCTAATTTTTTTTTCAAAAAATGAAACATAAGCAGCATCATCCCTTTATGAATATTTTTGCATAGCAAATATGTTCAGTGGAATAATAAAGACTCTGAATCTCAAATTTCATTAGAGAATATTAAGAAATGCTTCGTAAGGAACATTTTTACAAAATATTAAAAAAATAGATTTAAAAAATCATAATTCTAAAACTATTTCACTTATAAACACCAAACTTCACAGAAACGTTTCTATAAGTACGCGATGTATGTGATAAAAATTTAAAAACAATCAGATGAAAACTAAAAAACTGATGAAATTCATCAGTCAGCCCCCTTAATGCATCTACTCGTAGTGGGTATGAACCCGCGAACCTCGGGTCCAGAAGCTGCCATGACTGAAGAGAGTATTAATTAGTAGATAGAATTTAACGCTATGAACATTTATGGAAATGAATGCTTTGTACACTTAAAACTGTCCTTTGGAATCTGCTCTTCATTCAAAAGGAGCGAAGTTCAACCACACATCTAGATCAGTAACCGAGAATTAATTGCTTCTAGGTAGTTCAGGAGCTCAACAGCATCATGGACTCTCCATACGTGGAAATGTTTAGAAAACGAATAGACTACCACTCCAGAGATAATTGTTCTACTGCGTCCTCACTTACAGACTGCATTTATTATCCTGACTCGTCAGAGCAAAATTCAGCGTTGCTATTGGTTACACTTTTTCGCTATACCTTAAACTGGCAATGAATCCTATAAGATACTTTGCTTTAATTTTATTTATTTAATAGTTTTAATACAACCATAGAAAAACAAACTAATAGAAATTACTTAAATTTATGTTCAATTATACAACATATGTCCACCGCTGTGGTCTCGAGGTAGCGTGCTGCGGACCCGGGTTCGGGTGAGGTTTTTATCGGGGTTTTTCCTCACCTGTAAGACAAATGTCAGGAAAACTTTAAGGCCCAAACGGTCCCCGAAATCATATGGCCATCATCATCATCATCATCAACCTTATCATTATCATCTCATCATCATCATCCTTCACCGGTGTGGAAAGCAACGGGAAGCTACCACACCTACAATTCGCTAGTAAAGCATAGCAGGAAAATTCTATGATTGCAGGAAGGACCTGCCTTCAGGCAGAATTACTATGGATGGATACAACATATAGAACTTCGGGTAATTTGGAGCCCTGTTTTGAATTTGTTGTTTTCCTTCTTTTAATTAAGGTATTTGAACTCCTGGCGCGACAGGCCTTCAAGGCCCTTAGCCAACCAGCCGGCTGCTGGCCTCACATCCACATGTGTTAATCACAGAGGTAGATGATAATCAGCCAGTGTAGGGGTGACATATGGTCAGCATGTCGAGTCCCCCAGCCGTTATAGCTGGTTTTCTCAACCTGGAGCCGCTACTTATTGTAGCTACCCAGATGCATCACGATGCTGGGTGGGCACCGGTCCCATACTGGCCGAAATACCATGAGAAAATTTCTTCCCCCATGGAGACTCGAACCAGTGCAAGTCCCGTAGTTCTACGCCAAGGCTTCCTGCCTTAACCACTCGGCTACGGCGCGGGACAAGGGATTTGAATTTTGTTTAATTACATTGATTAACATTCGTGTTGTAACTATGAAATAGCATTGTTATTTTATTCAAATATGGAAACATTTTCATAATTTATAAACTTTTTTTTTTACATTACTAAAAAGGTCCACTTTAACCTCCACATTCGGATAAAATTTACCCGGAGTCCACTATAGCTTTTAGTATATTTTTAAGTTTATTTACTCTATTAATTCATATACACAGGCACAGAATAATTTGAAAATGTTAGGACTGATCATAATTAAAAGCGTTGATGTTTATTTAATGTTTTGAAATTTTTTTCTTGATTATAACATTCACACGTCATTAAACTGCAGAAAGCGACGGTCTTTGAGTTTAGTAAAAATTACAAGGATATTAAATAAAATTAATTAAATGAATGGCTTTTACAGATAGCATCCTCATTGATAAAATATACATACTCGTGTAAAGTGGACTCAGGTCCTCGTGGAGGGTCCACATTAACCGAATTCCTTTGTTATGTTTAATTATTTTATACAGCCACCGTATCACATATCAAATCAAACCCGTCAGTATATTAAAACAGCATCTACATAAATATTTATGAGTTTTTCAACTTTTTCAATATTCAATAGGAGGAATTAAGAATTGATTGTTAGCTTGAAACACTTTTAAAGTGTTCATTTTCATAAATATCACAAATAAATCCTTATTAGCACAAAGAATAAAGAACTGGTCTTGAACCCGTTAAAGTTGATGAGGGGAAGAAGTTAAAATATATTCTGTTTGAGGGCAGCACCAATTAAAGAAGAAATTATCAGGGTCCACTCAAGCAGAAGGTTCCACATTAACCGACCTGCCCTATATTACCTATATTAATGACTTACAGTTTTACATGATTCTGTTTTCTCTGCGGTTCGAAACTTTTATATAATTGGTTCAAGATATTAATGTATTGCTAATTTTAGAGTTAAAATAATTATTTATAACTATGTCAATGACACAATTGAAACGGAGTTTCAAGGTAACGTGGATATAATTTGTCTGTAAATCCCTAATCCCTAATGGGGGCCCGCTGTAGCGTAGATAGTTATGACGATACGGTAAAACTGGATTGTCGAGCATTCGAGTCTCTTGTGGCACTAAGGGCCATGGGAACGACTCTACCTCTAACTGAAATGAGTGTCATAATCTTGCTCTGGGGGTAATGGAGGCCGCCATGAAGGGCTGACAATCCAGCTAACAAAAATGACCGATTTTCTAAAAAAATGGGATCCCTAACTTCCTAGTACACCAAGGGTCTCCTATGGCCTTAGTGGGTTAACTTTACCTTCTAAATCCCTAACCTGAGCTAATGTTTCCCAATTATATTCTGTGTAATGTACCTCCCTGAAATCATGGGTAATGTTTTCATTCCACATTATTTTTGTCCTAGCTTCTAAGCGCTTTCCCTCAAATTTTCCTACAAGAAGCTTCCATGCCGTTCTTCCATTTCCCATTTGTGCCACACGTCCTCTCCATCGCATTCTAAGAGACGTAACTAACTAACTAACTAACTCACTGACACTATCAAATCCTTAAGTTCATGGCCGCGAGGACATAAGCACTCCATACATCCCTATCCTGAGCCAATGTTTTCATCATCTCCTGTATAATCTACTTCCCTCAAATCATAGTTAATATTATACTCCCACCTCATTCTTGGTCTACCAACTGGACGTTTTCCCTATGGTTTTCCTACAAGAAGCTTCTATGCACATCTTTCATTCCCAATTCGTGCCACATTTCCTGCCCATCGCAATCTACGAGACTTAACTGTTCTCATTATATCTGGCTTCCTATAAAGTTAATCAGTCTTCTCCATTCACCTGTCTGTTCATCTCTCTTTGGTCCAAAAATTGTCTTATGAACTTTATTCTCAAATACTCGTAATCTCCTTTCCTCCCTTAAAGTAAGAGTCCATGTTTCGCATCCACGTCTCTAAGAGACGTAACTATAGGCCCTACTTATTATATCTATTCCCCGTAGTTCACTGTTTTGTAGTCCTCTCCATTCACCCATTTATTCGTCTCTGTTTGGTCCAAAAATTATCTTAAGAACGTTCTTAACAAATACTCGTAATATTTCCTCCTCTCTTGAAGTTATTATTCTTTGCCAGCAGTTAGCCATTTGTACATTTCTGGTATTCTCTCCTGGCTTTGGCTTATTGTAACCCACTTCTGATTTTGGAGTGAAATGAAAGCAGGGTTAAGCTGGCCCTATGATATGACTGATGACGATGATGATGATGATGGTAATGATGCGCCAGATGAGGCCTTAATCCTAAACTTAATATAATGATGGCCAAATGATGTTTGGGGACCGTTTGAGCTTTGAATTTTCCTGACATTTGTTTTACAGGTAAGGAAAACCCCAAAGAAACCTCACCCAGAAAACTTGTCCCGTCCGGGGATCGAACTCGACCCCTCTGCGCGACAAGGCAGCACGCCACCTCGAGACAACAGCGGTGGACAGTATATATTTGTAAGGTTGTGTATATTGACTATACCGGAAATGTAATTTGAGAAAAGATGAGGGGCTCAAGTATGGCGTCTCTAGAAGATGAGTACGGCCTGTCTTCTTTGTGGCATCTTACATTTATAGAGCCTCATTTAAGGGGGAAGGAAGAGGGTGGGATTCCACTCGGAACCACAAGCTCCCTTACACTGTCTTCTGTTTTCTAAGAACGGTAACACCTTGTAACTTCCTTTTCATGGAATATATCATAGTTCCATATCACAGACTCTTTGAAAACGACTCTTATGTCGGCTCTATAAGATTAATTATATAACATCTCAGAGCTCCAACCTACTGCGAAAAATCTAATTTTGTTCACTAAAAGGCATCCTAAATATTTTGCAATTACGTGGTTTACTAAAAGAATGAACAAATGTCAAGGCCGAACATTACAATTACGAAATTGTTTAGCCTGAAAAATATTAATAATAATAATAATGATAATAACAATAATAATGATAATTATTATATATATATATATATATATGACAGCAGCGATGAATGGAGTCTTGTGGAACAGACATATAACCAGAAAAAATAAGTTAAAAATATATAATTCAATAGTGAGAAGTACTGTCACATATGGAGCTGAAGTTTGGAAATTGTCTATGGAAAAGGATTTCTTGAGGAGAGCAGCAAGATGTTCAAAATTAGAACAAATACGAAATACTGTCATACGAGAAAAATGAATATTAGATATTCAATAGTAGATTATATAATAGTAGTAGTAGTAGTAGTAGTAGGACTTTATTAGACAAAAAGTAAGATATTTACAATATTATTTACAAATATGGGTCGCACGGGCAGTAAGCCGTACGTGCTGTTGACAGTCCGTTACAATAAAGTAATAATTGCTACTAGTGTGAAGAAAAATTCCGATTGAGGGTCTTTCCACTTTTCAGCGGTTGCCCTTTTACCAGCCGGCTGCTGGCCCTTCACATCCACATGTGTCAATCACAGAGGTAGATGATCAACAGCCAGTGTAGGGGTGACATGTGGTTAGCATGTCGAGTCCCCCAGCCGTTATAGCTGATTCCTCAACCTGGAGCCGCTACTTATTGTAGCTACCCAATTGCCTCACGATGCTGGGTGGGCACCGGTCCCATACTAGCCGAAATACCATGAGAAAATTTCTTCCCCCATGGAGACTCGAACCAGCGCAAGTCCCGTAGCTCTGCGCCAAGGCTTCCTGCCTTAACCGCTCGGCTACGGCGCGGGACGTGAAGAAAAATAAACAACAAAAAAAAGCAATAACATTACAATTACATAAAGAAAACGCAATAATATTACAATTAAATAATATCACAATAGCATTATACACTAAAAACAATAACATTACAATTACATAAAGAAAACACAGTAATATTACAATTAAATAACAACATAATAGCATTAAACATTAATTAATTTATATATAATTATTAAGAATTAATTTTATTGCATTTTGATAACATATATTTATTCATGAATGAGTGTTGTTCTTATTTTCCGCGTTTTGTCCAGAAATCTACCCAAGTTTATCCAATTTTCTGGATTTGCCAATAACTCGTAGCATGCCAATCTTTCCCAATTTGAATTTAGAAACCTTTCCGGTATATAAGATACTAGCTAATTCCCGGCATACGCTTCTACACCTAAATAAATGAAATTGAATGTGCTTTCATGTTTAGTTGAATAAGTAAAAGGAAACATAATTACAAATTTATATTTTTAGATACCCCGTGCTGTTTGCCCGGCGTTGTCCGGGAATCTACTCATCCTGATCTTCTCAGCATAAATGAGCTGAAATACAAAAATTAATGTACTTCTTATGATTAGTTGAATAAGTTAAATGAAAAATAATTATAAATGTATATCGTAATTATTTAAAGATTCCCCGTGCTGATTACCCGGTGTTGCCCAGGAATCTACGTATCTTGATCTTACTGGCATAAATGAGCTAGAAGACAAAATTCGATTATTGTGAGTTATCCGTAAAAGAATACCCGCAAAGTGCTGATATGCTCGCACAGGAATCTACGTACTTGCCTCGATCTTCTTGGCATTAGTGAAAGACAAAAATGGTTATTGTGAGTTATCCGTAAGAGATAAACATACTCGTATGCTGTCGTGGACCTTTTTCTAGAGCGTTTTGAGGTGTTCAATTCTTTGTGCATTAGTTTTGTGTATTTGTTATGGTTTAGGCAGTATAAGCCATTTAAACGTCCGAAGAGCTACTTTTTTCATGTTTCCCTCTACAAAGTGCGATTTTTAAGGGTGTAAGAGTTGAGTATCACAACTCCCTTGTAGCCTATGTTCATACCGGGAATCTCCTGAACATTTTGCAAAAAGCACAATCGGTTCAACGGTATGACCGCGCATAAAGTACAAACCAACAAACATACATTCATTTTTATGTATTAGATAAGCAATTAAATTGGTATGGGCACGTACGACGAATGAAGAAGAAATGTTACATATGAAAACATTGGAATGGTGTCCACCTGGAAGAAAAAGGAAAGGAAGACCTCGAAACTCGTGGATGCAAGAAATAAGAACTGGAATGAGAACAAGAGGACTGGAGGACATGGAATGGGTGGATAGATACGAGTGGAGAAGGAAAATAAAACTTTAGGCACAGAGAGATGTGCAAACATTAAAAATCTGTATATAAATAAAATTATCATTATACAAAATTCAGTATTACATTCTGTTAGAAACATGTAACTAGAATGGTATGGTCACAGGCCTATATGTACGATGCTAGAGAAAAGATTACCTGGAAAAGCTTTGCAATGGATTCCACCTGGGAAAGGAAAGAGATGTCGACCTAGATTTAAATGAATGGATGATATAAAAAGAGGTATGAGCGAGGTCGGTCTGGAAGTATTGGAATGGGAAGTCAGAGAAGAATAGAGAAAAGAAATGGATGTTTTATTAAACATTGTAAACCTGCATTAATAGTAAACCCGCATTAATAGTTCACAAATGAGATTCCTCCGATCACTAACTGGAGTAACATTAAGGGATAGAATGAAAAGTGATGAGATAAGGATGCAGTGGAATAGTAGGGAAATGGTTGAACATATACAAAATTATCATAAGTAATGCCACGAGTGATTTCCAAATTATCGATAAATTCACGACTCACGAAGTGAGGAGTGAATTTATCTAGAGAATTTGGAAATCAAGAGTGGCATTTGTTAGGACTATTTAACGAATAAAATTAAGCTGTTTACTCACAAATCATTATTTAAATATAGTTATTTTAAAATATTTATATATTTAATGTAAACGGCGATGTTTGAAAACAAATGAGAAACGATAGGTACGCTTCTACCGCTTCTTTTGTTTATCACTGCAACCAGATCATACTATTTATTGCCAAAGGAACGCAATATTGTAAGGAGGAGCTTTCTTTAATATGGTAATTATAACACTGATAAATATTTGGTGAAACACGACTCTGATTGGTTGTAAAACAGAAATCATTGAAACGTGATTGGTCATTGACTCCCATTTGGGGCATGAGTTAAATAGTCAGATTAAATGGTTCCAACACGTCCAGAGAATGTCAAATTCCCGTTTACCAAAGATGATTTACCACCTCAACCCTAAAGGCAAAAGAGACCTCGGAAGACCCTTCAACCGATGGAAAGATCAGTTTTTGTAGTCGCAGAACGGGCATCATCACCCAATACTGCATTCGGAAGAAGAAGAAGAAGATTGTAAACATCTTTTTTAAATTATTATGATTATCTGTCATGTTAAAAGAAGTTAGAGATAGAATACAAAAAAATGGGGATTTCAGATAAATTATAATAAAACAGAATATATTAATTGGATACAACAGATGAGCTAAAATGTAATTAAGGAAGTATACGTAATTTAATTTTTTTTTAATATTTAGGATCTATTTTAGGTAAAAGTGAGAATTCAACTACACAAATTGAAAGAAGAATAACTGATGGAAGTAGAATCATTGGTTTGTTGAACTCAGTGCTTTGGAATAGAAATATAATACACAGAACGAAGAAAACTATATTTCAAGTTCTGTTACAAAGCATTTTATTATATGGATCCGAAACCTGGACAGTAAGTAGAAAACAAGCCAATAAGCTGTTAGCAGTAGAAATGGATTTTTGGAGGCGGTCGACAAGAATTTAAAGAAGGGATAAGGTCAGAAACAGCACAATAAGGAAAATTATGCAAGTTAAAAAAGAAAGATATTGGAAAAAATAGAAGAAAAACGTTTGAAATGGTATGGACATCTCATAAGAATGGAAGAAGAGAGAATACCAAAGAAGATCCTTAACTGGAAAGCTAATGGAAGAAGTGGAAGAGGGAGACCTAGAGAACGTTGGATGGATGGAGTGAGGAGAAGTATAGAAGCAAGAGATATGAGGGAAGAAGATACTCTAGACAGGAACCTCTGGCGACAAATCACTTTGAGTTCAAGTCGAAACACTGTTTTGTGGAATATTGCTAATTTAAAAAAATATTATTATTATTATTGTTATTATTGTTGTTACTATTATTATTATTATTATTATTATTATTATTATTATTATGTACACCGCTGTGGTCTCGAGGTAGCGTGCTGCCTTGTCACGCAGCGGGCCCGGGTTCGATCCCCGTTCGGGACAGTTTTTCTGGGTGAGTTTTTTATCGGGGTTTTTCCTCACCTGTAAGACAAATGTCAGGAAAACTTTAAGGCCTAAACGGTCCCCGAAATCATATGGCCATCATCATCATCCTTATCATTATCATCATCATCATTATCATCTTCATCCTTCACCGGTGTGGAAAGCAACGGGAAGCTACCACACCTACAATTCCCTTGTAAAGCTGCAAGCATAGCATGAAAATGCTATGGTTGCAGTGAAGGACCTGCCTTCGGGCAGAATTACTATGGATTGATTATTATTATTATTATTATTATTATTATTATTATTATTATTATAATTATTAGTATTATTTTAAGAGTGTGTTAATTTTCTACTTTTGTTGTTATGTCGTTATAACATATTTAATAAGTTCTACCCTTTGCATATTTTAATATATTAGAATGGTACAAGCCTACTGAGGCCGGATAGAAAGTAATGGAGAGCCGTATCCGGCCGGCGAGCCGTAGTTTGGATATCGCTGATTTTAACATACACTTATCCTACACTCATCTCTGTGCACAATACAAATGCACATCACGTACATTGTATTCGCAAGTGTTCCTAAATTTAAAATATACCATATTAATGTCATTTATCCTCCTAGTGCGAAACCCAAATAACGACAGAGTATTGGGCAGCATTTGCAGCATGCACACATTTTATCCCATAGTCCGCAGAGAATTCAAGTGCGGGATGAGGTAAGCGGGGGAAATGAATGTGTCACACTAACAAATACAGGTTAACAATCATATGACACGGATCGGTGTGATTTATTTTGCGCGTAATCTGCTGAGGATTGTCCATCAGACAAGATACTAACACACTCACTGAGAGAATGAAGAATTTAACCAATTCGCCTCAAAAGACGAGGTAGACTCGCCGGCAGTTAAATGGCCTTCAACTCAGAAGACGAGGCACACTCGCTTAACTATGCTGTTATGTACTTTGCAATATTTTTGTACATCCCTTGGCAGGGTAATCTTTCGTTAACATTTATGTATAGTAGAGGAATGTGTTTTGGCCTCCACCCTTATTCTGATCTCAAATACCGTTATACTTTGTTTGTTTTGAATGCCTGTAAACAGACAATAAAATTTACGGTAACTTAAATCCGGTTTTTGGGGAAATGTATTGAGCCTTGAAACTTGAAGCGAATGGGTTAATTAGCCTAGTCCCTCATTACTTATAAGTTTTACTAATAACTAAATAACTCACTACAAGATAAAAAAAATAAAATATATACCTGTTGGCAAATGCCGTCGTCCTGAACTGTGTTAAAATATTATACTTGGAATGTTATCTGGAGGCCTTTCGGAAGTTAACTTCCATCATCAGCAGGATGAATGTTTGCTATTAGATGATGATGTTTACGACGTTGTAGATTTGAAGTGTCGTCAGTAGCAACTGACATGTTTTTGACGATCTCGTATAATGGATTGTACGACTGGGGCGTGTTCTCAATGAGTAGTAAGGTGTTGTTTATTTATTTTATATTTGAAAGGTCTTCAAATATATTTATCTTTGCTGGAAGTGTTTCTTTGTGAACTATCTTTAGAGTGTTTTGTATTCTGTCCATCCGGTGATCAGCGTTAATGTTATGTTTGACATAGCTTGATTTACCACCCGCGTACATAAAATCTTTGAAGTGTTCCTTATGCCTTGTTTTAAAGTTTCAACTTGTCCTGCCTATATACAACTTATTACACTCTTTACATGTTAGTTTATAAACTCCCTTGTAAATAAATTTGTTGTTCTTCTATTTCATTATATGTTGTTTAATTTGTTTTCAATTTTGTAAGCCATGTTTATGTTTTTATTATTTTTTTCAAAGTTCTAGCTAGTTTTGTGGTTTCATTGCCTGTGTATTTTAACGTTATCCATGTTTTATTATTAACAGATTCCCTATCAAATTTTTATATATATTTTTTTCTTTTTTGCCTTTTATTTACAAGTTTATCAATGATTTGTTTGTTGAAACCATTTTTTTCCCATTTTTTTAATACATTGCAATACTTTGTTATACAGGGTGGACCGCTCGAATGGACCTAATTTCAATTGCTTGTTACTGGCAAACGGTTGAAGATAGAAACTTAAAACAACGTTCATAGTACAGAAAAACTCACCAAGTTTCGAATCCTATCGGTAGATGGCACAAAGATACGTTTCTCGTTCTTAGATTTAATTGTTTGTGAAAATGGCGACTCCGCAGATGAAAGCGCAAGCTGTTTTGTGGTATGCGGAGTTTAAATCAATCATTAGAGTTCAAAGGGAGTTCCGGCGTGTGTTTAACCGTGATGCTCCAACTGCTAGAAGCATAAAGAAGTGGCGTGATACATTATTAGCTACAGGATCTGTGTTGAAGAAGCATGGTGGTGGTCGCAGAGCATCCGATGAAATGGTAGCAAATGTTCAAGCCGCATTTGAGCGAAGCCCCCGGAAGTCATTAAGAAGAGCTTCGCGGGAACTTCAAATACCAAAATCGACATTACAACGGATTGTCCACAAACGCCTCAAACTGCACGCATATAAAGTGCAGTTAGTGCAACGTCTGGAGCCGAATGGACATGCCGAAACGAGTGGAATTCGCCAATACGATGCTGGACCGTCTCGGCGCTGATCCTGACTTCATGACCAAGATTTTCTTCTCGGACGAAGCCACTTTCCATTTGTCAGGCAAGGTAAACCGGCATAATGTGCGGATCTGGGGATCGGAGAATCCTCACGCTATTCAAGAGCATGTTCGTGATAGTCCGAAGATGAATGTTTGGTGCAGTTTGTCACATAATAAGGTCATTGGACCGTTTTTCTTCGCCGAGAAAAACTGTTCGTGGTACCACATATCTTGACATGCTGGAGCAGTTCTTCTTTCCACAAATTGAACAACTGCAGCCTAACATCGTTTTCCAGCAAGATGGTGCTCCTCCCCACTGGTCCAATGAAGTTCGTACGACTTTGGACAACATTTTCCCTGGCCGTTGGATTGGTAGGGGAGGACCAATCACGTGGCCCCCGAGATCTCCCGATTTAACACCACTGGATTTCTTTCTCTCGGGCTATGTCAAAGATAAAGTTTAACACCACCCCAGTCAAAGACCTTCGTGATCTTCGTGAGCGCATCATAGAGGCTATTGAGAACATTCCAGAAGACATACTCCAACGTACTTGGCAAGAAATTGTTCATCGCTTTGATATCGTCACAGTGACTGCTGGGGCTCATATAGAGATGTGGTGATCTGGATATCAAAACTTGGTGAGTTTTTCTGTAATATGAACGTTGTTTTAAGTTTCTATCTTCAACCGTTTGCCAGTAACAAGCAATTGAAATTAGGTCCATTCGAGCGGTCCACCCTGTATATTTTTTTGTTTAAGGGTAATTTTAACATTTTGTTCGTTAACACAGTTGAATCTACCATCAGGTACATACTTCAATTTTTATCTAATGACTATTTACCTCAACGGAATTGGATATGAATTTTATTAGTAATAAATAACTCACTTGCACTAGTGAACCTGTTAGTTCATGGACTCTAGGATATAAACTCTCCATACATCCCTACCCTGAGCTAATTTTTCCAATTATCCTCTGTATAATCTACTTCCCTCAAATAATGATTAATGTTATTCTTCCACCTCATTCTTGGTCTACAAACTGGGCGATTTCCTTCTGGTTTTCCTTCAGGAAGTCGCCATGCCTTTCTTTCAATTCCCATTCGTGCTACGTGTCCTGCCCATCGCAGTCTACGACACTAAAATGTTCTTATTATATCATGTTTACCATAAAAATCATGTTCCTTGCTCAATGTTGCGTAAGAAATTCATGGTGGTCGCATTCATTTGATCTGTGGACTTACTGGTTACAATGATGAGATGTGTAATTAAGTTAAATGGGGGAAGATGTCAGTCAGTCGAAGATGCCATTTGATCTGTATTTCACTCATCCTCCACCACAAGACAATATGTGTCCTGCAGCGTGATGCTTTCCACAGTTATTTGCATTCGTTACGTTATTTTTCAATTTATTGTTTAAAACCCGATTATTTTTTGAACATCTGTTTTAAATAGATTGGTGAGGGGCGTTTTTATAACAACCATCTCTTAATCAATGAGATGTAATAATTTATCTTTGCTGGAAGTACATTTATTCAACACTATCTAATACTCGGCGTGCGCTGCTACGTCTCAATTAATGAAAATTAATGTCCTTTTATGTTTAGTTGAATAAGTAGAAAGAAAAAATATTTAAATTTACATTTCTTAGATAACCCGTGCACAGGTGAATGGAGAAGACTACATAACAATGAACTACGTTGTCTTTATAGGAAGCCAGATATAACAAGAACAGTTAAGTCTCGTAGACTGCGATGGGCAGGACATGTGGCACGCACGGGGAATGAAAGACGTGCATGGAAGCTTCTTGTAGGAAAACCAGAGGGAATACGCCCAGTTGGTAGACCAAGAATGAGGCGGGAGAATAACATTAACTATGATTTGAGGGAAGTAGATTATACAGGGAATGATTGGAAAACATTAGCTCAGGATAGGGATATATGGAGAGCTTATGTCCACGCGGCCATGAACCTACGGGTTCGATAGTGCCAGTGAGTAAGTAAGATACCCCGTGCTGATTGCCCGGCGTTGCCCAGGAATCTACTTATCCCGATCTTCTTGACATATATGAGCTGAAATACGAAAATTAATGTGTTTTATGTTTAGTTAGATAAGTAGGAGCAAACATTCATATCGTGAATATTTTTAGATACCCCGTCATGTTTACCCAGCGTTGTCCGGGAATCAACTCATCCTGATCTTCTTGGCATAAATGAGCTGAAAGACGAAAGTTAATATAATTCTTATGATTAGTTAAAAAAGTAAAATAAAAAATAATTATAAATGTATATCGTAATTATTTCAAGATTCCCCGTGCTGATTACCGGTATTGCAAGGGAATCTACTTCTCTCGATCTTCTTGGCTTAAATGAACTAAAAGGCAAAATTCGTTATTATGAGTTATCCGTAAAAGAACACCCGCCATATGCTGCTATTCTTGCACAGGAATCTACGTACCCTACTTGTCTTGGTCTTCTTGGCATCAATGAAAGACAAAAAAATGGTTATTGTTAGTTATCCATAAGAGATAAACATATGCTGCCGCGGACTTTCTTGTAGAGCTTTATGAGATATTCAATTATGTGTACATTAATTTTGTGTATTTGTTTAGGCAGCGTAAGGCATTTAAGCGTTCAAAGAGCTAATTTTTTCACGTTTTCCACTACAAAGGGCGATTTTTAAGGGTGTAGGAGTAGAGTGTCACAACTCTCTTATAGCCTATGTTCATCCCGGGAAACTCCTGAACATTTTACAAAAAGCCCCATCACAATCGGATCAACTATATGGCCGCACATAAAGTACTAAGAAACAAAGAAACATTCATTTTTATATATTAGATAGTTTGATACCACATGGAATGGCTGTATTTTCGCCTGAGATTGCCATTTTTATATGAAGCACTTTGGATATACTCTCAGGTGACATATTCCCTTTATGATTGATTAATTAAGGATATTATCCTCACATAATTTCTAACTTACTCACTGGCACTCTCGTATCTGTAGATTCATGGCCGCGTGGGCATGCGCTCTCCATACATCCCTATCCTAAACTGTTTTCAATCAACCCCTATATAATCCGATTCGCTCACATCATGTTTAATATTTTTTCACCTCAATCTTGGTCAAACAACTGGGCGTTTTCCTTCTGGTCTACCTAGAAGAATATTTCATGCCAATCTTTAATTCTACATTTGTGCCACATGCCCTGCCCATCGCAGTTTTTAAGTCTCAACTGTTCTTATTAAGTCTATATCTCAAAAACTTCATGGCCGGGCAGATCTGCATGGCTTCTGGCCTACAATCCGGCTGCTGGCCTTACATCCACGCGTGTTAATCACAGAGGTAGACGATCATCTAGCCAGTGTAGGGGTGTCATGTTGTTAGCATATCGTGTTCTCTATCTGTTATAACTGGTTTTCTATACCTGGAGCTGCTACTTATCGTAGCAATCCAACTTCTTCACGATGCTGGCTGGGCACCGGTCCATGCTGGCAGAAATTCCATGAAAACATTTCTTCCCCCATGGAGACCCGGACCAGGGCAAGTCCCATAGATCTACATTATATCTTGCCTCAACCACTCGGCTATGGCGCAGGACTCTTTATCATACCTGGTTTCCTATAAAGGTCATGTACCTCACTTATTTAGTCTTCTCCATTCACCTGTCTGTTCATCTTTCTTTGGTTCAATTTTTTTTTTCTAAGAACTTTATTCTCAAATACTCGTAATCTTCCTCATATAATGCTGACTCAAATTTTGAACCTTATACGAGAATCGGATTGTTCTTAGAGTATGGATTGAGTAATTACTTTACACACATAAGTAACATTTTGACAAAATTGTTAAAACTTCAGTGAAAAAACATTTATATTATACGTATCGTTTTATGTTAGGCCAGCGATGTAAAACACGAGCTCCATGAGACGGCGCGCACCAACATACTCCGGGAGCGCTCCACTGGACAGGTAACGCTACCTGGTCACTTGGTTAAGTTTCACTTGTCAAACGCAGTGTTGAGCATGGCTACGTTCAGCATGGAGGCCTTGCGATAATCAAGCCTTTGTATTTATTTGGTACAGAATATCTCTCCCAATTGTGAAACGGTTAAATTAGCTAATTCGATGAAGAAACAAGACAAAAACATAAAAATCGTCTTTAAAACTAATAACAAACTCAACAAAATGGTAGTAGCAAATAAATACCAAAATAAAGGCGTTTACAAACTAAAGTACAACAATTACATGTTTTACATCGGCAGAACAAGAAATTTTAACACAAGATACACTGAACATTTTAAAAAATCTATTAATAACGAAGAAAAATTAAGTTTTGGCAAACATATACTAGAAACGGGTCATCAGTTAGTCAAAATCGACAATTCTATGCCAATATTACACAGAGAGAATAACAACAATAAGATTAGCATCCTAGAAAATATACAAATTTTAAAAGAAGTTGAGAATTCAGACTTGCTCAACAAGAACACGCCTGCTGAGCTGAACCGGTTGTACAACTTATACAACAATATTAGTATCAGTTGAAATGCAGAAGATGAAAAACAGTTTTGAAAGGCCTTCATAATTTTAACTACTTGACGAAGTTTTCAAACAGAACTTTATTTTAGTTGAGGACGGCTGGTTTATCAGGAACTAATTATGTACTTTAATATTAAATTAGTAAAATAAAAAAGAATGTCAAGTGTCAAGTAGGAATGCCTGGGAAGTAGCACCCTGAAAAGAGGTGATTTATTTTCCTACAGTAGGAGCAATAAATTACCCACTTACTTATTTTCCTGTACCAAGAAATATTAAATAATGTTTGTTAAAATGGTATAGAAATGCATGAACATGTTAAACGTATTGTCATATTTTGTTTTGGTTGTACGTGAAGCCTGTTGATTCTGAATGTTTTGTGAAGGCAAATATTAAATATTGCAGATTAAAATATTTTGAAGTATTATTTAGCTCTGTAAACCAGTTAATAATATTCATTAATAATTGCTTCACCCCTGTTTGTACATTGTTTTATATTTAGATTCCTCCTGTTATAAGCGTTCGTGACAATGGTAGGCTTTCGTACAGGTCTCGCCGGAGAAATAGGAAGGGGTACAAGTACTTGTTTCAGAGTTAGCACCGCGGTCCGCACAGAACTTGGAGCTCTGAACTATGACATGGGTGTGTTAAGCGAAAATAGCATTACCAGCTGGATTAAGAAATAAATGTAAAATATTCAGTTGTAAATTAAATATATTGACTATTTAACTCATGCCCCAAATGGTAGTCTATGACCAATGACGTTTCAATGAATTTTGTTTTTACAACCAATGATAGTCGTTTTCACCTCGCTCTTTATCGATTTATCTCTATCAGCTCCTGATTTTTTTTTAAAAAGAAAGCTCCTCCTTTTTAATATTCTGAACAGCTCAGAGAATTATATTTCTCCAACAAATACATTGAATATAGCAAATAATGAACATATTCCTTGATTTTACTGAGTTGTTTACTACAAAAATAAATGAATAACCTATAATGCTGATTATAATATAAATTCCATGTTTTTCAATATTTCACCACTAGGGTGCATTCTTACAATATTGCGATCCTATTTGGCAATATGATCAACTTGCAGTAACTATACATAACCTCACATTTCTGATTTGTCATTTACATTAATTATATACTGTACATATTTTAAAATACCGGTAACCATATTTAAATAATGACTTTTGAGTAAACAACCTAATTTTATTCGTTAAATAGTCTTAACAGAAGCCACTCTTGCAATTCCAAATCCTCTAGATATATTCACTGGACACTTCGTGATTCGCGAATTTATCTATATTTTGGAAAACGCTCGTGACATTACTTATGATAACTGCATGTAGGCCTAGTTAATGCCAGTGGCACATCGTCTCATAATGACTGGCATCTTATCCCAGGCCTAGGGGTTAAATGTCACTTTTGCAGACTGAAAAATATGATTTAAATTCAGAAAAATGTGTAGGCATTCAGAGTGAGAATTTTGAATAATGGTAAACTTAAATATGAAATATTATTTTATATCTGTTTCGAATGTGTAATTCTTACTGGTTAGTAAATATTTTTCGATTAGATCTTAAGGGGTTCGACTGGTGAAATTATTTTTTTTATCTGATTGTTTTGAACTTTTTATCACATACGTTATGTGTTTATACTGTAGAAGTGTTTCTGTGAATTTTTGTGTTTATATGTATAATAGTTCGAGAATTATGAATTTTTAAATCTATTTTTCTAATATTTTCTAAAAAATGCTCCTTGCGATACATTTTTTAATTTAATTCATGAAATTTGAGATTCAGAGTCTTTATGATTCCAAAAAAAATATTTATTTTTTATTCCACTCTCATGAATTCCCATCTCAATTTAAGAGAACGTATGTGACTTAGACTAGTAACTGTATAGCAAATTTGAATTAGCATATATTGCGGAGTCAAGCCTCAAAATTTAATTTTGATAGCATAAAAATTGCATCGTAAGGAGTATTTTAAGTTTTGCAAAATGTCAAAAAAATGGAAACAGAAAAAAAAATCATATAGTAAAGTATAAGTAGTAATGCTGACCACACGTCCAAGGGTATTTAAACTCTTACGTCACGGACTCTATTTAACTCCTACAATAAACTTTTTTACATGAAAATGACCCTAAAGAATCAGAGTTATTAAATAGTAAATAAACAAAAATACATTTTTGCCATTTTTTCAACATTTCACAATTCGTTGCCCTTAACTGTGGTATCATTTACCGTACATGCTTCCAAACGCATAAAAATTTTGAATAAAATATAGAATTAGTCAAACAAAGTATTACTCGTTTAAATTAATTAATATTTCATTCTCTCTTTCATTTCGGTAACTAATTATATTTGCATAACCTTAAAAACAGCATTTTTAATGAACAATTGACCATTGTATAATATCCACACATGCAGTCTTTTCAATTATTCAAGCTCACTCTGATAAAATGTTTGTTTATCAAACGACAGCTACACCAATAGTGCATTTTAAATATATTTTTATCAAATAATCAATTGAGTTGGTGTTTACTTGATGAAAATCCATATTTATTAATTAAATAAAAATAAAACGTAGTTTTATTTGATTTTCATATTTATTATATAATTCAGTGACAGCTGTTTCGGTACACTGTACCTTCTTGAGACATGTTAACAAATTATGAATTGTGTTCCAACTGATCTAAGCAACAATACAGCAATATTTATTTAAATTTTTTAATTTATCAAAGGGGATTCATTCAAATCACGTTGAGAATTTAACAGTTTTTTACTACTTTTAAACTTATTAATTTCTACAGCCTCCAAAAGATCTAACTTCTTACCCTTATCACAAATATGTAAAATTTCAAAATTTGGATCGAAACAATGATTAAATTGGAATAGGTGGTTAGCATAGTTTGAATTTTCTAAATTTCTGTTATATGCTCTCATGTGTTCCTTTATCCGAGATATAAAAGGTCTACCAGTTTGTCCTATATAGACATTGTCACATGTGCCACACTTCAATTTATATACACCTGATAATTTTTCTTTTTTTGTTTTGGTTTTATTGTTTTATATCTTTTTCGTGATTCGTAAATTTATCGTTAATTTGGAAATCACTCGTAGCATTACTTAAGAAATAAGATGAAGAAATGTTTGATCAGTTAGAAGTAGAATCAGTAGAAGAAAACCTCTATAGATATAAATTAAACTGGCTGGACGATGTGAAAAAATGATAATTCAAGAATAAAAAAAAAATGATGCAATAAGAACTCGAAAGACATCGTCGACCAGGAAGACCTCTTTTACGATTGCTAGTTGGGGTCGAAACAAGTGTGCAAAGCCCTAATTCGTGACGGATGATGATAATGATGATTAAAGATTTTTTTATTGTTGTGTCTGGAGTGCACATTAAAAATTACGTTTATTTGATTTTAACAGAGTGCCAGATCTAATTCATTGCATAGCGTTTTATGATTTTTGAGATCAGAAACAATTCATTGTAATGACGTACAAATGTACCATTTGTTTTGTTGTAAAGAGGTTATCCAACATTCATGCCACATTTCAGAACTAATTTGCGTTATTCTCTAATTATAAAATGCAGGCTAATACCACTGCAATTTCACGTATTATAGTTTTGAAAATTACATTTCAATTTAAATATGTTACAGCACATACAGTATATTGCCATAGGCAATGAAACGTATAGAAATAAAATACAATGTAATTTAATTAAGGTTAGAAAAAGTATTGCTTCGTTTCCGATGATTAAAAATACATAGTGGAATATGCCGTAGAATAGAAGGACATTTCCTTAAAGTCGTTAGTAGATTTTGAAAATATTGGAAATAAGGGAGTTAATCAAGTAGTGAAATGAAGCTGGAAATTACGTGGCAGAACACTGTATTCTGGCCAACACGTCAAACTTCTCCTAAAGTTTGTTGTAAACAACTTCGTCTTGAACCCCGTCAGTGTGTGTCTGTGGAAAATATATTTTCCTCCCAGACTCCAAAGTACACTTCCTTCAGGTCACGTACTTTGAATTATGTTTTCGGCCGAGATATTCCTTTTGTCAATGTCTTTGTAATCGTCATCATTCCAGTAGACTTAATCTACCTTTGCATAAAGCACTAGTATTTGAAATCTTTCCAAGTTCTCTGGATAATCTCACACACACTGCATTACTCACAAGAGGAAGCACTCAAAAATGACCAATGGAATCAAACGAAACTGTTGTAATATAAAAGAAAACAGTCCTATTCACCATACAATCTTTAAACATGAGACCACAAATCCATAATTTTCATGTAATTAATTGATTACGGTGACTATTTAACTCATGCCCCAAATTGGAGTCAATGACCAATCGGATTTCAAAGATTTTTTATTTGCAACCAATCACAGTCGTGTTTCGCCTAGAATTTACCAACTAAAGTTTACCATAATAAAGAAAGCACCTCCTTTTAACATTCTGAATAGGTCATAGCATTATTTTGCAGTGACTGACTCTCTAAGAAATATGGCTACCAGATTGTATATATAGTGCATGAATGTCAACACATAGCGCATGTGTGAGTTAATATAAAAACATTTGTAGCAATTGATTATACCACCAAAAAAAGAAACCACTGTTTGCACTTTCTTAAATGTATTTTTCCCCAGGTAATAACATTTCAGAAAAATATAATTATATTTACATCATAGGACATCAGAAATGAATTAATATACAGTTTGATGTGTTTCATTTTTTCTCCACTAGAGAGCATTCCTACAATATTGCATTCCTTTGGCAATAAATAAAATGATCTGGTTGCAGTGACAAACAAAAGAAGCAAATGTAGCGTACCAATCGTTTCTCATTTGTTTTCAAACATCGCCGTTTACATTAAATATATAAATATTTTAAAATAACTATATTTAAATAATGATTTGTGAGTAAACAGCTTAATTTTATTCGCTAAATAATCCTAACAAATGCCACTCTTTATTTCCAAATTCTCTAGATAAATTCACTCCTGACTTCGTGAGTCGTGAATTTATCGAAAATTTGGAAATCACTCGTGGCATTACTTATGATAATCTATAAGTCCGTAGTCATTTACGTACTTTTTTAAACTCGTGTTAATTATTAAGATTGGTCGGAGAAGAATCTCAACGATGAGAAAAATTCTCAATGAATAATATATAATTATTGTAGGTGGCATAGAATCCCCGAAGGTGGTATGACTGCTAGTACTGTTTTATTGTACTCGTATTTTATACCAGTTTGGTTAGAATCCATTGGCCGCTTTTAAGTGCTTCCTTGTCAGTAGATTTGTTCAAGCAGATATGTTGTGTCGTTGAGTATGGATTGAGAGCTTCACAGTTGAAATTCCTATTCAGTGTATAGAATTATGAGCAAACAACTAACTTGACCCAGTGTAAACGAGAGCACGAGTAATAAAGAGGTAAGCCAGAGCAGTGTTATCGCTTGTGGGCAGCCTGTAATTGACCACGGCCCGAGAGAGTGAGACAGGAACTTTATTTTGAGAAGTGCACCATTAACAAAATTGAATTTTAAACTGGTTTCTGTAAAGGACACTTCACTGTAACTTTGCAGCAGGAGACAGCGTACAAAAGAATGTGTCTTTTTTATATTTTTAATGTAATTCCTAGATAACAGAACTTATAATTTATAAAATTAAAATCTTCTTGATTTCTTTATGTTTTTATGGCGCGACAGATCTATATAGCTCTTGATCCACCACCCGACTGTTATCCTCACATCCATATTTAGGCCCCACGATTTAGATAGGAGGACGACCATAGAGCCCATATAAGTAAGATATGTGGGCGTTATGTTGAGTCCCCCAGCCGTTATAGCTGGTTTTCTAAATCTGAAGACGTTACTTATTGTAACTACCCAAATTTCTCACAATGCTATGTGGGAACCGGTCCCACACTAGGCGAAATTCAATGAGAAAACATTTGTCTCCATGGAGAGACTAACCAGGGCAAGTCCGATAGTTCTGGTTATCATAAATGCACAAAAGGAAAACGAACTATTTATAAACGAAGAAAAGACAGTCGAAATGTTATTCAGAAAGGTGGAAAAATAATGATCAAAAACAAAATAACCTTATACAATGAGCCACTTCAGATAGTAGGAAAGTACAGTGTGTCCACAAAGTCGTGCTACCAAATGTAAATCAACTCGTAAACAATTTGAAATAGAGACATGCTGTTTTTTGCATCGTATTCTACATCTCTCAAAGTTTAGTTTACATGTGCTGCAAATTGTGATTTAAGTGACAATGACATTAGAGGAAAGAGCCAAATGTGTATGTGGTATGCTGAGTCTGGTAAATCACCAGTACCACCAAATCCGAATATTATGGCGGCTAACATGTCCAGACACAAAGAAAGTACCTTCATCAAAGAACATCGCCCTCTGCAGGTACTCATGTTGTTGTTGTTTTGCAATGCTGGGCCTTGGCAACGAAGCCGTTAGGGTTCTTGCTATCCAATATTTCTCTAGGGTGGATCCAACAGGTAATACTTCACAGGTTTGTAGGTGTTCTTCGTTCATTTCTTCGTCTTTGTTGCATAGTGGACAATTTGGATTCGTGTAGATTCCTACTTTATATAAATGTTTGGCCAAATAGTCATGTTCTGTAAGCAGTCTAAATTTTGCTACTGTAATCTGGCTTCTTTACTAAAATATTCCAGTTTTTGTTTTTGGCTTTATTACATAGGTCTTGGTTTGTGTGATTTTATATTTGTTTTTAATTATTATTTTTACGGATGCGAAAGGTAAGCTTTTAGTAGTATTCTGAAATAAATTGGCGCCTTTTTTTGGCAAGAAAATAGCAGTGTCATTTCCAGCAATTCCACAATGTGCAAGTATCCATTGCAATTGAATTCTTTTCTGTAGTTTTTGGAGTTCTTGAATCATTTTGTAGCAGTCTTGTAGCTGTGTGAATTTATTGCAAATATTGCTGCCTTAGAATCAGAGAGTATGACAGCATTTTGAAATTTATTTATTCTGCATAGTAATTGTCGGAGTGAAATATGAATAGCCGTTACTTCCGCATCAAAATTTGTTGTGTGGTATCCTGCTGGTTGATAATATGAAAATAATGAAAATGTAATTTCTGATCCTGAGTTGTTATCAATAGTATATCCATCTGTGTAGACATGTAACCATTCTTCTGGTGGATATCTCTTATTCACAGCTTCAAACGCTATAGCATTTAGTACAGGTGTGGGTGTTTCAGATTTATCAACCGGTTCTTCTAGATTTAGCTGAACATTAATTGGTTCAAAAGTAAGGGAGTTTTCTCTGATTAAAATATTTTCTTTAGGTTTGGGAAGATTCAAATCTGTTTTTATTTCCGTTACTTTGGACTAGAAACTTGTTTGTGTTTTCAACTTGGTTGGTTGTAACTGTTTTTTTTTCCATTTTGATGTTGTTAATCGTAACATTTTTTCATGTTGTGTTATTGCCTTTCCTCTAAAGTTAGACATATTGGAGGATTCTGAGTTAGTGCTTGCATTGCTGTGATTGGATTTGATTTTCTTGCGCCGGTTATAAGCCGTAAAGCCTGATTTTGGCATACTTCTAGGCGATTCAGGTTTGAGTTATTTGCTGTGATTATTGCCTCCCCGTTGTATAGTAGTATTGGCTTGATGAATGTTTTATACGTGGTGTTCAGAATCGGGCGATTATTACCCCACTTTGCTTCGGCTAATCTTTTTAAGGTTGAAAATATTTTCGTTGCTTTGTTTACTACTGCTTTAGTATGTTTTCTCCAAGATAATTTTGAATCAAAAATTGTTCCTAGATATTTTGTTTCATTTGTTTGTCTCAGATTTGTTATCTTGAACTGTATATTTAGTTTCGTCAATTGCGTTCAGCATGGTGTCAGCAAATTTATTATGCCTAGGGAAGTCAGTTGGCAGCGACGCATGCGTAATTTTCACTTATAGGGATGAAGATGTGACCGCTTATGGAGGACTGTATGAGTGATAGATTTTGGAAAATGCAGTTCCCGTGAAGCACGATGAACCGATTTTGAGGTCTGAGTTCAAAGCAACTTATACATTGTCGATAGTTTATTGCTTCATACCTGATCATCCACTACGTGGCAAGTCCATTACACTGCCAGTAGCGAGAAATTTCTCGACCCATCTAATTATGGATGATTTGAATGTAGGATGTCTTCCATATTTCCGGCGCAAATTTGGTTGAACAGTTACTGGCGATTTACTAGACTCAGAATACCACCATACACATGTGGTATGGCCATTGTTGTTTAAATCACAATCTGCAGCAAATGTAAACAAAACTTTGAGAGATGTTGAATACGTTGCCAAAAACAAAAACCGTATGTCTCTATCTCAAGTAGTTTTACAAGCTAAGTTACATTGTTTTGGTAGCACAACTGGTGTGGACACCCTACCTATCAAATACCTCGGAATTACTCTACAGACTTAGATATAAAATCTTTCAGCTCGCACATTCAGGAAAAGAGCGGCAACAGCCATCAAAGCCTCATTACAATATTCCGAAACCCTTCGATAAAAATGTATCAGTAGGAACAGCGATGTACACTGTTTTTTTTACAACACCAGTATATATTCTATGTCCTAAAGTATGAAATAGAGATCATGGGGGAGAAACTTAAAATTGGCGACCTGTGACCTAAGACTTTAGAAAACAAAGTAAATTTATGTTCGACATGAAAACGGATATTTGGAGAAGTTTGGAAAAACAGCCGCCCATCACGCCTGGATTACGAGCTCATGAGAGAGAGAGACCAAATTTTGTAGTAGGACATCAGATGGCAACACGGGCTCTACCATCTACCGGACCCTATCACGAACTAATTAAAATCAGGGAATACAAGAAGAGAAAGAATTACCTCGAGTTCTACCACCACACCAGCCATGCTAGGATGATAGTGGATGATCTGAGGAGTGTAACACCCAGAGGACACGTCATAACAAGCTTCGTAATACACGGTTTTCACCATATTAAAACTTTGTGCGAAAATGAAATTCCACGAGCCGACAGAAGATTGCAAATGCCTGCTATGCGGAGAAAGATGTAGAAAATACCATATCTTGTGGCAAGAAGTAATAGACTCGTAAGCACTAAAACGTACCAATAATAGTAATAACTGGAAGGCGCACAAAACCTACACACGACTCTATTACCAACATAAAAACCCAAACGAATGGTACCTATCCCTCTAAGCTATAATGAATAACATATTATACACTCGGAGTGGCTTTTTCCCCGGGGTGGCGACTTTATGGGAGGAGTCATCGCCCTTATAAGGCGAGGGACGCGTGTGTGAAAACTCTCGCACGCTCCTACGTTCTGCAAAGAGTCAAGTTCTTCAGTAAACGGTTCGCGAAGGTGGATATTAAAACACGTGGGGGAAGATTTAGAGTAATTCATCCAACTCCACTCCGAGTTAGGTTAAAATATATACAATTGTACATACAAAATTTATCCAATAAACCAAAATAATAAGTGTATAATTTTAAAACATCCCTGAGTAATCATATTCTACCCTGAGTGAACCGGCACCAATCTTAACGTGTGTTTTGTTTGTAAATAGAAAAAATTCTATACACAGACTACAGCAAAAACTAAACGTAAAACTTATTTTTGTCCTCAACCTTGAGCGCACTTTCCTTCTAACAATACAATAAATGCATAAAATACAGAAAACATTTATAAGTTTTGTAAAATTTGACTTAGACCTATATGAACTTAATGATGTTACAATTAAATGTTTAGACTTTAAATTTACCCTTATAACTAAATTCAATTAAAATGTGTTTCACTCTCTCTTTCTTCAAGATAAATTAATACTATTATTTTGAGTTAGTATAAATTAATTTATAATTTTTTATAGAGAAACAAAATAATGTCGAATTACACTGCTCAATGTGATTTTTGTCTCATGAGTACCAATAGTTGTACTTAATGCAGTTTTGTATTGTGTTTTCAAATATGTATTCGGAATTTCTTCATCGCCCAGTTTTTTTATTTCAATTTCAATTAATGGATTTAAATAATTATTTTCTGCTTAACAAACATTAAAGGGATTATGTCAAAATCAAAACATACAGTGATGTACCCTGACTTGCAATCTGCAATGAGACCAGTTCCACACTGCGAAGAATTGCCCATACCAAAGCCTCCAGAACATGTGACATTAGATGAAGAGAGTTCAGATTCTGATGGAAGTAAGGAAGAAGAATAAACATATTTTGGTGATACAACTTTTGAAGAAAGCTGTTCATCCGAGCCTCATTTATTGACTCAAGAAGATCTTAATGATCTCATACGAGATTTAAAGTTATCCAAAAACCAGTCTGAAATGCATGGTTCCCGGCTAAAAGGATGGAATCTTCTTCAAACCTTGCGAGATGGAGAAAAACCGATATCATATTTGAATTCAGGAGACAAAATACTATTACAATCACACATTGTTCTTTCTGAGACAAAAAAAAATTGTTGCTCAGTGTTATGTAACAATTGCCTGTAATAATGTTCTTCTTAATATTTACTTGTTAACTAAGTAACTCCGATTGAGTGTCTTTCCACTTTTCAGCGGTTGCCCTTTTACCAGCCGGCTGCTGGCCCTTCACATCCACATGTGTCAATCACAGAGGTTGATGATCAACAGCCAGTGTAGGGGTGACATGTGGTTAGCATGTCGAGTCCCCCAGCCGTTATAGCTGGTTCCTCAACCTGGAGCCGCTACTTATTGTAGCTACCCAATTGCCTCACGATGCTGGGTTGGCACCGGTCCCATACTGGCCGAAATACCATGAGAAAATGTCTTCCCCCATGGAGACTCGAACCAGCGCAAGTCCCGTAGCTCCGCGCCAAGGCTTCCTACCTTAACCGTTCGGCTATGGCGCGGGACTAACTAAGTAACTAACTAACTAACTAATTTACAGGCACTATCGAGCCATAGCCGCGCGAATATCAGCTCTCCACACATCCCTAACCTGACCTAAGGTTTACCAATCCCATGTTCAATCTACTTCCCTCAAACCATTTTTCTCCACGGTGCGACAGGCCTGAAAGGCCATTTACCTACCATCCGGCTGGTGGCCTCACATCTACATGTGTTAATCACAGATGTAGACTATCATGCAGCAAGTGTAGGGCTGACATATAGCCAACAAGTCGGGTCCCCCAGCCATTTTCTTAACCTAGATACGCTACTTATTATAGCTACCCAAATGCCTCACGATGCTGAGTGAACACCGGTCCCATACTGGGCGGAAATTCTATGAGAAAATGTCTTCCTTAATGGTGACTCGAACCAGCGCAAGTCCCGTAGCTCTGGACAAAGGCATCTTGCCTTAACCACTTCCCTCAAATCATCGTTAATGATATTCTCCCACCTCATTATTGTCTACCAACAAAGCGTTTTCCCTCTGATTTTCGTTCAAGAAGTTTCATCTTTAATTCCTCATTCGTTCCACATGCCCTGCATATTACAATCTACGAAATTTAACTGTTGTGATTATATCTGGTTTCATATAAAGATTATGTAGCTCACTGTTATGTAGTCTTCTCCATTCCCGTGTCTGTTCATCTCTCATTGAAGAGACAGGATAAATAACATTTTAAAATGCAGTCTGCTTGATTTATGTCAAAGATAATTTGCTGATGTTATCGTGCATTTACCCCATAGTGATTATTTAACATTGTCCAATACTGTTATTTTAACACTGTTCCAATAATTGATCATATTATAATATTATAATGATATTGTGAAAGGAAAAATTAATGCCTGAACCAGGAATCGAACCGTGGACCTCTCCTTCTCCGTAGGAGTGTGCAGCCCACTACACCATTCTAGACTTGGTTATAATATTGTAACATGATCCATTATTGGAACTGTATTAAAATAACAATAATGGAAAATGTTAAATAACATCGATTACCGCTTACATAAGTGGTGATGTAAAATTCTCAAACATAGATACTTCTAAATGAAGCCGGCCGTTGGCGATGGTAGTGACACCTACCTGGCAGCGGACGAAACGAGAATTATAGATTTGTATATGTGGAAGAATTTTTAATGTTTGTAATAAGTCTGGATCGGCCGCGGGTGGACTAGTGGTTATGCTCCTTGCCTCTGGTCCCAAAGGTCGCCTGTTCAAACCCGGCCGGGGTCGATGGATTTTTTAGGACGGAAAAATCCAAGGAGCAAGTGTAACTAAATTAGTATGATTCAAATTCTTCCCTGTAGGGGGAGAGCGCCTAAATCTCTGTAAAGGGAAAACATAGGCTTACAATACAATACATACTAAGTCTGGAATGGTGTAGTGGGCTGCACACTCCTATGGAGTAGGAGAGGTCCACGTTTTGATTCCTGGTTCAGACATTAATTTTTCTTTCCACAATATTATTATAATATCATAGTGATTAGCATATTCTCTTAATGGTTAAGCTTAATTAACCTTCGTCAGTATAATCCCACGTGCAATAAATCCATAAAAGCCAGAAACTTCCCATATCCATGTGTGCAACCCATTTTATAGACCAAAAATACATAGATGCTACCAACCTATAGGAGTAAACCATAGGAACCTTATAAAATTAAATTTTAGCCTACTACCCTAATAATATAGAACCCTTCGAAGTAAAAGCCCTAAAGAATACCCAAATCATAACACTGCACCAAGATATGATGATGTAGAATACTCGACTACGGGGTGAGACACCTTGATTATTTTACTCGCACTGAATTAAATGTTCAATAAAATTAATTTCCTTCATTTATGTAGTGTAGTGCCGGGTGTTTCTGAATTTCTGTCAAAATTACTGGTACCAGTGTTTGACAACATTGAAATTAATAATTTGAAGCTTTATCATCTTTTTTCTCTACTGTGTCGGAAAAATTCAACATTGAAACTTGTATATGTTTAACAACAAATTATGAAGTGTTATGAGGCAATAGCGAGGAGATACTAAAGGCCAATGCACACACTATTGACACTGAGAAATTGAGACTGGAAGTAAACATCAATCTTCTTCTTCTTCCTTCCAAGTATTAGGCCAAGGCCTGTTACGATCCTATAGAAAATTTTCCCTCCAGCGTTTCATAGGACGGCCCAGTGATCTTCGTCCTCTTGGTATATAATTATAAATAGCTTTGGGGATCCGATTTGAACTCATTCTTTCAAGATGGTGTTTAAAATTTAGTTGGTACTGTTTAATATATTCCAAAATTGGTGTAGTCTTCAATTCTTTTAAGATATCGGTGTTCCTTTTCCGATCCCATCTGGTGTAACCCGCTGTTCTGCGCATGAATCTCATTTCACAAGCCGTTATTCTGCTTTCATGTTGTTTTCTTAGTGTCCATGCTTCACTACCATAGGTCAACACTGGTCTAGCCAAAGTGTTATATAAACGTAATCTGGTGTTTTTTTTGTACAAGGGATGGTTTCATAACTTGATTAATAATTCCTAAACTTTTTATACTATAATATCCTAACTTTATTATACTAGTATTTTTCAGGGATTTCCTTTTCATCCCAGATAGAGAGATAATATCCAAGATATTTAAATTGATTAGATCTCTCTAAAATTTTATTCTGGAGACAGATTTTACTTTGTATGGGGTCCTTTCCATGAAATGCCATAATTTTAGTTTTCTTAATTGATATTTCCATATTAAATTTGGCACCTATTTTTTGTAAATTATAAATTGATCGTTGCAAATCATTTTCGGAAAGTGCCAGAAGAGCTAAATCGTCTGCAAAAAGAATAGCATCGAGTTTGAGGTTCCTATTGATGGGTATATATCCTCGTTGTGTTTTCCTCCAATCATTTATTAATTTATTCATGTATATAATGAAAAGCACCGGTGAAAGTCCACATCCCTGTCTTACTCCAGTGTTGATCTTTTCCCAAGAAGATAATTTGCCATCTTGTTTAACAGAGATTTCATTATCTTTATAGATGTTGAAAGTAAACATCAATAAAACCAAATATATGGTCACATAGAAATGCATTACATAATTGAAATGGGCAGTTAACGACAAATGAGGGAAATTTTGAAGAAGGGGCCGTACAATAATTACAATAGGAACAATAATTACAAATAAGAATGATATGCACAAAAAATTAAATAGAGGGTCAATTCTGGAAATGCGTGCTATTATGCATTGCAGAGGTTTTTGTCCCAAATTCTCTCAAAAAACGTTAAACTGAAAATATATGACACAGTTAATCTCCCAGTTATATTATATGGATGCGAAACATGGACTCTTACTTAAAGAGGAGAAAATATTACGAGTATTTGAGAATAAAGTTCTTAGGAACATTTTTGGACCAAAGAGAAATGAACAAAGAGGCGAAAAAAGAAGACTACATATCAGTGAGCGACATGACCTTTATAGGAAACCAAATACAATGAGAATAGTCAAGTCCCGAAGACTCCAATGGGCAGGGCATGTGGCACGAATTGGGAATTAAAAGAGGGATATGGAAACTTCTTGAAGGAAAACCAGAGGGAAAACGCGCAGTTGGTATACCAAGAATGAGATGTTAGAATAACATTAACCATGGTTTGCGGGAACTATATTATACAGGGGATGATTAGAAAACATTAGCTCAGGATAGGGATTTGTGGAAAGCTTATGTTCGCGCGGCCATCAAGCTACAACTTCGATAGTGCCAATGAGTTAGTTAGTTATTTAATTAACGATACATTATTGATTATATTGTTTGTATGCCTAAGAAAATATATTTATTACGAAAAATGTAATGACTTTTATATGAGACCTGACTTCTGATCAGGGCAAGAGCAGAGAATTGAGAGAGCTTCGCCATATCGATTGCCTAGAACCATATTGTTCTAAGTCCATTTCGTAGAATATTTATTTTTTGTTATGAAATGAGTATTTTATGTCCCATGTCCATGTGCATTGTGAGAATAAAACAGGTATACGATATATTGTCTAGCATTTTTAACCGAAATGTCGAATTTCTATTCATTTTTACAATGCATATGGACACGGACATAAAACATAAGCAACGTAACAAGAATTCTACAAATTTGACTTAAATCTGAATGGTTCCGGACCATCGATATATGATCCGAAATTGACATCAATCTCCCAGAAATAACTCTCATCAAAGTTTATCCCGGGTAAAAAGACCGATCCACAGGCCAAAACTATGTTGTGTGAAAACAGTCATTCAAATTTATTGACTTAGGCTTTCACGGCCGGAGTTATTATGATGATCTTGTAGAAGATTTCCGGACTGTTGGCCGTGGTCTTGAGGCTTGTAATTCCCCAACGTTTCGCCAGAGACTGCGTCCGGCATCTTCAAGGGAAACGTTGGGGAACTACAAGCCTCAAGACCACGGCCAACAACCCGGAAATCTTCTACAAGATCATCATAGTTATTCAAATTCTTTATATTAGTAAGACAACATCAAATTGCAGATGAGGATGGTATGCGAAAATCTGCCTATGGTTTGGAAAACCCTAATTGACTAATTTCAAGAAGTTTAGTTGCCTATATAATCCCAAGGTTTAAAAGGACTTTGGGTCATCATCATTACTGAATAATCAGGTATATAGGACACATTTCACCGTTTCTACCACATAATACATCAATCAGTCTTTTAGTTTTTTGCCGCGTTATTTAGCGTATATTACAATAAAATGCATTATTAATTTAGGAATTGTTAATCCAGAACTTTTTTATATGGGAATAAATTTATTTTATAATTTGATATGTCCCGATTCCGAGTTCTAGGGAATCAGTACCAGCCATTGATTTTTAAAAGCGTAAAATCCAGATGATGATGATAATAATAATAATAATAATATAATAATAATAATAATAATAAAATAATATAATATAATAATAATATAATATAATAATAATAAAATAATGATACAATGATAATAATAATAGTAATAATAATAATAATATAATAATAATAGTAAACAACATTAACAATAATAATAACTATACTAATAATAATAGAATGGTTTATTTTATCTCATGGAGTTAAGATTATAAAGTATTCTCATTCAGTGTAAAAAAGCACAGCTTTAGGCCTAAAAATAACAAATTATCTACTCTTAATATAATGATACGTACATTACCTACAAAATATACAGATGATAAGGAAAGTACAAAATATATTAAAATAATACTACTATTACTACTACTACTACTACTACTACTACACTACTAACTAACTCACTGGCACTATCGATTCTGTAGGTTTTCCTACAAGAAGCTTCCACACAAAGTATTTCATTCCCCATTCGTGCCATATGTTCAGCTCATCGCAGTCTACTAGACTTAACTGTTCTTATTATATCAGGCTTCCTATAAAGACCATTTAGTTCATTGATATGTAATCTTCTCCATTCACCTGTCTGTTCATCTCCCTTTGGTCCAAAAAAAATCATAAGAACTTTATTCTGAAATATTCGTAATCTCCTTTCCTCCCTTAAAGTATGAGTCCATGTTTCGCATCCATGTAATATAACTGGTAGAATAATAGTTTTGTACATTTTCAGTTTAACGTTGTTTCTAAAGGAGTTGGGACGTCAAGAGTCTCTGCAATGCATAATAGCACAGATTTCCAGGATTGTGCCTGTGTTTAATTTCTTTGTACATCTCATTCCTATTTGTGATTATTGTTCCTAGGTATTTGAATTCAGCCACTTCCTCAAAATTCCCCTCATTTGTCACTAGCTGCCCATTTCCATTATGATAATGTATTTCTATGTGTGACCATATATTTAGTTTCATTGATATTTACATCCAGCCCAATTTCTTACAGTGTTACTCAGTGGTGTGTGCATATTGGCCTTTAGTATCTCCTCGCTATCGCCCAATAGTACTTCATCGCCAGCATAAACTAACAGCTTATTAATACCATTGAGTTATAGACTACTATAACTAATAATAATAATAATAATAATAATAATAATAATAATAATAATAATAATAATAATAATAATAATAATAATAATAATAATTTTTATTTGTATATAGAATTTTAATGTTTACACATCTTTCTATGCCTATAGTTTTATTTTTCTTCTCCACTCGTCTCTCTTCATCCAATCCATGTCCTCCAGTCCTCTTGCTCTCATTCCAGTTCTTATTTCCTGCATCCACGAGTTTCGAGGTCTTCCTCTCCTCCTTCTTCCAGGTGGACACCATTCCAATGTTTTCCTCTTGCATTCGTCGTATGTGCCCATACCAATTTAATTGCTTATACCGTATATAATCTACTCTTGAATAACCAATATTCATTTTTTCTCTTATGACAGTATTTCTTATTTTGTCTAAAAAATACACAAAATAATAATAATAATTATTTATAACTTGATTAGATTATTATATTATATGAATATGAAACTTGAGCTCCACATTAAGGAAAGAGGAAAGATTACGTATATTCGAGAATAAAGTTCTTAGGAATATTTTTGAGAAATATTTTACAACATGTGCGCGAAAAATGTTTCTAAGTTCCTATCATACACCATGTGCAATGTGCCAACAAACTTTAAGCGGTTTACACTATGGAATCACGGGATGCAGCCAACATATACACGATATTTAACGAACCTGAAAGCTAAAATAACGCGATTTAAGTACTCTAATCTGTGAAAGACGAACCTAAAAGCTAACCTGATGCAACTTAAGCACTCAAACCTTTGAAAGAATGCAACGATAAAAAATAAATAGTAAGTTTTGAAATTCTGAAGTATATGTGAACAGTTAATTAGTATATACTCTATGTTGGTTGAACTGGAGCACGTCTTTGTTGTTGCATAGAATATTCGTTAAAATCAATATGACTTTTACGTCTTCATGTTACGTATGTAGTTAAATATCATAGAACTATATATTGAAATAATCGTTAGAAGAAATGTAAAACTCATTGCAAATGGTGGAAAATAATTTGAAAAATAAAATTTGATAGGAATTTATAAAGCAATTAAAAAAAGTCGCATCACAGATTATAAAGTTTAGCCAATTTTTGGGCTAAACATAAATGAACAGACAGGTGAATAGAGAAGACTACACAAAATTGAGCTAAACGATCTTTATTGGAAATCAGATGCAATATGAAGAGTAAAGTCTCATAGGCTGCAATTAGCAGGACATCTGGCACGAATGGGAATAAAAGTAGGGGCATGGATACTTCTTGTATGTAAACAAGAGGGAAAACCACCGATAGGTAGGCAAAGAATGAGGTGAAAGAATAACATTAATCATAATATGAGGGAAGTAAATTACAGAGGGAATGTTTATATAACTCCTTAGATCGGGATAGGGATATATGGAGAACTTATGTCCACGGGTTGTACCTACGGGTTTGATAGTACCAGTTAGGTAGTTAGTTATAACTTGATTATATCATTGGCTTGATAATGAAAGTGCAAATTAAAAATAAAAAAAGGAAAAGTACGGAAAGCGATGTTTTGTATTATAATTTGTCTAAGGAAACATTTAGTGAGCTAGTTTTTTAATTGTTTTTTTTTTAGTCGAGCAATCCTCGATAATATGAGGGGGTATTCCAGAGACTGGTAGCCGTAACGAGGAGGGATGAGGAACGGTATACAACTACAGCTAGGATTAATTTGTCTCTGAAATGTGTATTTAAGTTATGGTAGAAAAATAGTGAATGGAAGCGAATAGAAAGGCAATGGGTGGATGAGGTGGACAAAGTGTGATATAAGACGCAGGTGCAATGTATATTTCGCTCGTCCTCCAATCTATGGTTTCCTTTGAAAAGTAAGTAAAGCCGTGGGACATTCTCTTCCACTCAACCGCCGAATAATAAAATCGCACAGAAATTATATACTTATCACAATTTTGAAACATAGACTAAACATAAGGCAATGTGAATTTGGTCTAACATTAGTTAACACTAACATCCCTGTAATTAAATAATCTATCTTCAAGTTTTTACAGCTGCTGCCGTCTTCCCGTGCCAAACCTCCAAAGCCTACGATCTTGGGCATCTTCAATGCTTAGCCCTCTTGCTTGCATTAATGTCATGTTTTCCTTCCATGTCAACTTTGGTCTCCCTCTTTTCTTCTTTCTGGTCGGATGCCATTGATATAGTTGCTTTGGCCATCGCTCATCTTCCATTCTTAAAACATGTCCTTACTTAGTTACTCACTTACTCACTGGCACTATCGAAACCGTAGGTTCATGGCCGCGCTGGCATAAGCTCTCTATATATCCCAATCCTGAGCTAATGATTTCCAATAATTCCCTGTATAATCTACTTCCCTCAAATCATAGTTAATGTTGTTCTCCCACCTCATTCTTGGTCTACCAACTGGGCGATTTCCCTCTGGTTTTCCTACAAGAAGCTTCCATGCACGTCTTTCATTCCCCGTACGTGCAACATGTCCTGCCCATCGCAGTCTACGAGACTTAACTCTTCTTATATCTGGCTTCCCATAAAGACCATGTAGTTCATTGATATGCAGTCTTTAAAACATGTTCTAACCACTTTAATTCCTTCTCCTCAATTCTTTCAATTATGCTTTCTTCTGCTTCCATTATGTTTATAAATTCCTTATTTGTGAAATGTTCTAATTTTGACTTTCTGGCACTTCTGCGTAAACAATCCATTTCTAGAGCTATTAGTCTATTCTTGTAGTATGTAATAAAATAATAAAATAAAATAATGTAAGAACAGCCTCTTAGATGAATATTTATTTGTGTAATAAAAAGGCTGAATGTAGTTGTTATGCATTTAATATTTTTATTGTGAGAAACTTAAGATGTCAGTTAATTTGGATTTAAAATGATGCATATATGTTTAACTAACTCACAAGAAAGAAAACGAATTTATATATTTTATTTAGAGTTTCTTCAATCTCCTCAAGTCTTATACTACTTTTAAAGATTTTTTATCTTTAGTATTTCCATTTTTTATTTCAGTAATTGGATATTTTTAAAGAACTAAAAGAAATATCACAATTCTTTTGTTTGCTTCAAACGTCATCTTCGTCACTTCACTTTTTCTTGTATGAAAATTGGCCATTAAAATGGGATAGGAAGAAATAAATGATGGATATTAAGGACCTGTATTTCCAGAGAAGTACTTTTGTTGGGACGATTTGTCAGAGTCTGAAGAAAAAAGGTTATATTATAACCTTTTGTAACCGTTTTCCTTCTGTGTCATTTATTCTCTCCCCCCTTCCTCTGTGTCTCTTCAATGTTTGTAGGGAAGGAGTTTTCTCTCGCTTGAGGTTGCTATGATGTGGTTGCGTATCCCGGATTTTTCTACGAACTGCGGGGTCTTGTAGTTTCCAGCAAACTTAAGCAATTCATGAAACTGAGATACGATACTTGACAAAAGTATTTCATGTTACACCAGCAACATTGAATTTTCTTTTAGAAAGACTCTTTAAAGCTGAGAACATGTTGTTTCCGGACGTACCTCATCTTAACTGAAAGCAAAATAAAGGTATATTACTGTTAATGCAATTGAATTCATATTCCAACTAAGGTAACATGTTGTACAAATTAAAGCCTCATGGGCTAGTGGTCAGCGTTTCTGACTACAGTTCATAAGGTCCCGGGTTCGATTCCCGTCAAACCATAGGAATCTTTCCTTAAAGGGTTGTGGTTTTCTATGGTCTGGAATTTAGGTTAAGTTTAGGTTAAGAACTCTCCTGGTGCTTCATTATCATTTATCACCCATCATATCATTTGTGTAACGTAACTCCAACTTCAGAAGTGGGTTATAATTAAGCCAATGCCAGGAGAGTACACCAGAAATGTCGAAATGACAAGCTGGGGCATTGGAATAAAATGCTAACTTATCAATTCCTAAGTATCTTTTGTTAATACTTGTACATATTTGGTGAATGGAGAATGATTAAAAATGCATTTCAGAAATGAATAATTTTAATCTTGAATAATATGTCTCCTTCATTCATTCATTTTGAGATTTTTCCTCATCACTAAGGGTTTTCTGCAAAAAAAAATAATAATCTGATATATAAAAATGAAGGATTGTTTGTTTCGTACTTTATGCGCTGCCATACAGTTGATCCGATTGTGATGGGGCTTTTTTCAAAATCTTCAGGAGATTCCTGGGATGAACATAGGCTATAAGAGAGTTGTGATACTCAACTCCTACACCCTTAAAAATCGCCCTTTGTAGTGGAAAACGTGAAAAGAGTAGCTCTTTGGACGCTTAAATGGTTTACGCTGCCTAAACCATAACAAATACACAATATTAATGTACACAGAATTGAATATCTCAAAATGCACTACAAAAAATGTCCACGACAGTTTATGTTTCTCTCTTAGGGATAACTCAAAATAACCATTTTTGTCTTTCATTGATGCCAAGAAAATAGAGACAAGTACGTACATACATGTGCAAGCATAGCAACACATGGCGGGTATTCTTTTACGGATAACTCACAATAACGAATTTTATTTTTAGCTCATTTATGCCAAGAAGATCGAGATAAGTTGATTCCCGTCCAACACCAGGTAATCAGCACGGGGAATCTCAAAATAATTATGATATACATTTATAATTATTTTTAATTTTTACTTATTCAACTAATCATAAGAAGTACATTTTCGTCTTTCAGCTCATTTATGCCAAGAAGATCAGGATGAGTAGATTCCCGGACAACGCCGGGTAAACAGCACGGGGTATCTAAAAATAATTACGATATAATTTTTTCATCCTACTTATTTAACTAAACATAAAATACATTAATTTTCGTATTTCAGCTCATTTATGTGAAGACGATCGGGATAAGTAAATTCCCGGGTAATCAGCACGGGGTAACTAAAAATATGAATTTATAATTATTTTTCCCTTCACTTATACAACTAAACATAAAATCACATTAATTTTCATTTATTTAGGCGTAGCAGCGCACGCCGGGTGTTAGCTAGTTAACATATAAAAATACATAAATAACTATGGGCATAGAGACTATCAGTTTGTAATACACATTCACAAATTTCCCTTAATGAAGGTTCACCATCGTCCTCTGTCCTCTGTGTCTTCATCCGTTACACCAAATTTCCTCATTGAATTCAGAAAGTTATTCTTCCGGGTTGTTCTTGGTCTTCCTTTTCTGCTTCTTCTTTCAGTTTTCCACGTATGGACGCCTTAGGTAGTCATCCATCCTGCATTCGTCTTACGTGAACATATTATAATAGCCTTCTGTGTTCAATATCATCCATTATACTTTTTTCTGCATTCGTCCATTTTCTAATTTCTGTTTTTCTAATTGTTTCCAGACGAGGTTTTTTGGCAGCTCTTCTCCAAAAATCCATTTTAACTTCAGTTATTCTGTTGGCATATTGTTGTGTCATTGTCCAAATGTCCGATCCATATAACATTATAGTTTCTAGTATGGACTTATAAATTAATGTTTTGTTCTGTTAATGACATTTTTACTTCGTAATATACTGTATAGTTTAACATTCCTAAGGTTTTCTTCCACTATTGATCCTTTTGCTATTTCATTATTTGATATTCTATTTTTCTCTATAATTGATCTCAAGTAACAGAAATTATTGGTCCTATTTATTTTGCCCCATAAATATATGTAATCCATCTAGGTCATTTTTATATACTCTGCTTTTTTTGTTGATTTTCAAACCCCATTTCTGATATTTTGTTGACAACTAACATTTTAAAATAAATGTATCTTCTTATAATTAACAATATATTCCTTGATTACATAGATGGAATTGAAAGCTGCTAACATATCACTTCCTCAATACCTGTTGTTCATCTTAATATATTTTCTCACCTCCATGGCGCAACCAGGGCTAGAAGGTCCTTGGACTACCAGCCAGCTGCTGGCCTCACACCCATATGTTTTAATCATAGAGGTATATGATCATCCAGCAGGTGTAGGGGTGACATATGGTCAGAATTTCGAGTCCCCCAGCAATTATAGCTGTTTTTCTGTACCTGTTAATTCATTTTTTGTGAATGGAAAGTAATAAATAATAATTATTGATTATTAATAATTTTTTAATTATTAAAGACTTCATATTTCAGGAATAAATCGTTTCAACCTTAAATTATACTTTTAAATTCATACGTCTTATCGTAAACAATATACGATATTCCTCAATTACATAGATAGGATTGTATATGTGTATTATTTAGTTTTTATAGGATATGAACTAAAGTTTACTGAAAGTTTATATAAATTATAACATGAATAAACAGCAATACTGACATTAGAATGGAATATACACTTTGGAAGAATGACCAAATAATGCCATCTAATTTAATATTAAATATACTGTCCATTTGGAAAATGAACCGAAGATTAACCACTTAGAAGTGCCAGATGGTAAATGAGACCAGAACAGGCCACTAGGTTTTGTTCTTAAAAGCCTGGTGATGATGATGATGATGATAATAGAACAATAATTTCCAAACAAATCAGTAACTGTAGAATGCAATATTTGAGTTAATACGATATTTATGACGATAATAATAATAATAATAATAATAATAATAATAATAATAATAATAATAAATATAATTATTATTATTATTATTATTATTTTTATTATTATTATTTCTTGTAAGCCATTGTTTCCCTCAACGAGATTTAGGCGCTCTCCCCCTACAGGGAAGAAATTTAACCATACTAATTTAGTTACACTTGTTTTGGTATAGATGTCATTGGAGTGGCCCATTGTCAGTGTTCCGCCTCATACTGACATATAGGAAACCAAGGTAGTTCTAGGACGGGAAAATTCGGTAAATTTTGCTTAGAAGCCTTAAGGATTTCTTACGAGCCTGAAAATCTTCAGACTCGGGACCCACGGCTTAAAGTTCCTCCCGGAGGACTTTCTCCTTGGATTTTTCCATCCTAAGAAACCCATCAACCCCGGCCGGGTTTGAACCCGTGACCCTGGGGACCAAAGTCAAGGAGCATAACCACTTGTCCACCGCGGCCGATAATAATAAAAATAATAATGATAATAATAATAATAACAATAACAATAATAATAACGATAAGAATTATTATTATTATTATTATTATTATTATTATTATTATTATCATTATTAATTTCACGTCTGTGGTCTCGGATTAACGTCGCTGTCTCGTATGTAGCGGGCCCAGATTCGATCCCCAGTCTGACTGTAAGACCCGAATGGTCCCCCGGATATCATCTGGCCACCACAATCATCAATATCATATTCCCCTAATTTATTATGAATAAATGAGTGAATGGTATCTTTACTTAAATGTTCCTGTTGTCTCATAGGTGGCACGTATTGTGCAGTGGGTGGCATTAAAAACACACAGGTTTGCAACTTACTGCCAATACATTTGTGTAATTGCTTTTATATCCATCCATAGTAATTCTGCCCGAAGGCAGGTCCTTCACTGCAATCATAGCATTTTCATGCTATGCTTGCAGCTTTACTAGGGAATTGTGTAAGTGTGGTAGCTTCCCGTTGCTTTCCACACCGGTGAAAGATGATGATGATAAGGATGATGATGATGAAGATGATGGCCATACGATTTCGGGGACCGTTTGGGCCTTAAATTTTTCCTGACACTTGTCTTACTGGTGAGGAAAAACCCCGAGAAAAACCTCACCCAGAAAAACTGCCCCGACCGGGGGTCGAACCCGGGCCCGCTGCGTGACAAGGCAGCACGCTACCTCGAGACCACAGCGGTGGTTGCTTTTATATAATTGTATAAATTTAGAAAGTCACACAATTTAGTGTAGGGATAAATCAAGTCAAATTTTACTACTACCCGTCCATCGATAAAATGAAATAAATAAAATGTCATAATTTATATACTCTTTCCCACTAAATAATACAGTACAGTAAATATAAACAAAACCCAAGTGACCAATTAGGTTTTGGTTGGACTATAATTTACACCATCTCTATTCCTTGCCTTATAGGAGTTTATATATTGAACAAACTTCAATAGAAAATACAACGCAGATGTGAAATGTCAATATCAATTAATTTCTGACATATATTGCAGACACACTCTCACACATGTTACTTGCAGGTTCACAGTAATAACATGTTATATTAACTAAAGTTAATTATTCTGTGTAGAGTTAATTTTCAACTAAACATGGAATATCAAAGTCATAGTAATTTACTTACTGATATGAAATTTACTTTACTTAAAAGCTCTGTGTGTTACAGTGTATAATATAAAGTGATTTTTTTTAAAATAACTTCACAGAATTTTTACCCAAATCTCTGATATTTGTATTTAATGATCCGGTTATTGTCTCTAGCGTTTAAAAAGTCTGAAACAAACATTTTTTGGTTACTTTTCTGAATTAAACATACACTTATTATTATTTCATACTGAAACGCGCTACCGGTGGGTTGTTCGCACTTTATTTTCTTGTAAATACAACAATGTTCTTGTAATATTTCACAATGTCTTTATTTGGTTCACATATATGTTCAACGACACTTCTCTCCCAATGTATTGCAATAATTAATCTTGCTTTACAGTTTACATGTCGAAAAATTATTTCTAGTCACCAATTATTTCACTTGCCACAGTTTCTTATCACAGTTCACTGTATCGCTGTCACAACACAACTGACTGTTTTCCGAACCTGACAATACTTATATAACCAGGTATGGAAAAATCTTGATTAATACTTACTTACTTACTCACTCACTTACTCACTGGCACTATCGAATCCGTAGGTTCATGGCCGCGCAGACGTAAGCTCTCCATACATCCCTATCCTGAGCTAATGTTTTCCAATCATTCCCTGTATAATCTACTTCCCTCAAATCATAGTTAATGTTTTCTCCCACCTCATTCTTGGTCTACCAACCGGGCGTTTTCCCTCCGGCTTTCCTACAAGAAGCTTCCATGCACGTCTTTCATTACCCATACGCGCAAACATGTCCTGCATATCGCAGTCTACGAGATCTTTTAAACTTTCTTATGTATATCTGGCTTCCTATAAAGACAATGTATTCAATGTGATGTATAATCTTCTCGATTCACCTGTCCTGTGCATCTCTCTTGGTCCAGAAATGTTCCTAAGAAATTTACTCTCAAACAACTCGTAATCTCATTTCCTCCCTTAAAGTAAGAGTCCATGTTTCGCACCCATACAATATAACTGGTAGAATATTAGTTTTATATATTTCCAGTTTAACGTTTTTTGAAAGGAGTTGGGACATTAAGAGTCTCTGCAATGCATAATAGCACGCATTTCCAGACTTGAGCCTATGTTTAATTTCTTTGTGCATCTCATTCCTATTCGTGATTATTGTTCCTAGGTATTTGAATTCAGCCACTTCCTCAAAATTTCCCTCATCTGTCATTAGCTGTCCATTTCCATTATATAATGAATTTCTACGTGTGACCATATATTTAGTTTTATTGATATTTACTTCCAGTCCCAATTCCTTAGTGTTACTCAATAGTGTGTGCGTGTTGTCGTTTAGTATCTCCTCGCTATCGCCCAATAGTACTACATCATCAGCATAAACTAACAGCTTATTAATACCATTCAGTTGTAGGCCTTCCTCAACCTAAAATCTCGATTAATATCCAATAAATTTCTACAGTGAATTCCGAGAGTCCAAGTATCCGGATATCCGGAGATGGAGTGCAGATGCGTGCAGTACTTAGAAGAAGTAGAGCTCAATACGCATATCGAACTTTCCGCGCGGTTCTTTCAACTCGCGAGTCGTCAAATCGCGATTTCTTTTTCATCCACTAACAACACGAGATTCCTACTCCTGCCGCCGTCCGCGCAATTCCAACGTTACTATTGCAATGCGTCACAATATGTGTAAAATATTCTGAATTCGTGTCCAAGTCAGAGCCCGATCGAGGGATGAAATGAAGCCCCCTATATAGAGGTCTGTGAATGACAAGGCGCCGGCCGATCTCGCCTGAAGCACTACCACGGTAGCAGATGAACGAAATGAAACGAAATGGGTAAGGTGAGTATGGAGAAACGGTGAAATGAAATTGTGGCAGGGGAAAACGGGAGAAACGCCCGAGAAAAACCTACCTGAGCTCTGTTTCGTCCAGCACGAAACCCACATGGAGTTACGAAGACTTCATCTCGGGACCCTAGTGGTGAGAGTCGAGTGTCTAACCGCTTGTGCCACGGAGCCGTCTTGTCACAATATATATTTACCATAAACGAAAGGTAAATATAAAAAATATTCGAAACTAAATTAAGAGAATTGTCTTCAGGATAATTACATTTAAATAATTATATAAATCCCATTTTCTGCCGTAGTAGGCCTACTTGGTTCAAGTCGATATACTCTACTGAATTAATGACTCATATTTATGAACACATTTCAAACTTGATTTAAACCAATGGTACATGAATAGTTCATACGAGAGCTAGTCAATACATAATTATCATTGTATTTTGGCAACATACATTTTCTCATTTTAACAAGAGAACAAACAATCACCTTCTGGGAAATTCTCGTTTAAGACTCGAAAGCCTAATAATAGTCCCTTCGATTGTTCGATTGGTTGCTGGCCAAAGAAAGGCAAGACTAGTGATGGGGCTGCCATCTTATAGCTTCAGGTCAGGGTTTTCTGGAGAAGAAAAGAAAATAAAGGAAAGAAGAAATGGAAGAAAGGAAAGACTCCCTAGCCCTCGGATACCCTAATAGTGTCGGGGTCGAAAAAACAAGAGTTAACCAAGAGAGTTAAATAGTAAAGTTAAAAGAGTCTAGGAGATCATCAATGTGCATTTAGAAGAAACAGGTCTACAACAGATCAGATTTTTAGTATAAGACAGATTTTAGAAAAGAAATGGGAATATAATGGTACTGTACATCAACTATATGTAGACTTCAAAAAAGCATATGATTCAATTAAGAGGGAGAAGTTATATAGTATCCTGCTGGAGTTTGGAATTCCTAAAAAGTTAGTTAGACTTATACGAATGTGTCTAAATGGCTCAACGAGTAGGGTGCGTGTAGGCAAACAGTTTTCAGACACTTTTGAAATCCAGAATGGGTTAAAGCAAGGAGATGCACTATCTCCTCTACTATTTAATTTTGTACTAGAGCATGCCATTAAATCTTTAGAGAATGAGGAAGGCTTACAATTCAATGGTATTAATAAGCTGTTAGTTTATGCTGATGATGTAGTACTACTGGCCGATAGCGAGGAGATACTAAAGGCCAACACGCACACACTATTGAGTAACACTAAGAAATTAGGACTGGAAGTAAATATCAGTAAAACTAAATATATGGTCACACGTATAAATACATTATATAATGGAAATGGACAGCTAATGACAAATGAGGGAAATTTTGAGGAATTGGCTGAATTCAAATACCTAGGAACAATAATCACAAATAGGAGTGAGATGCACAAAGAATTTAAACATAGGCTCAATTCTGGAAATGCATGCTATTATGCATTGCAGAGACTTTTGATGTCCCATCTCCTTTCAAAAAACGTTAAGCTGAAAATATATAAAACTATTGTTCTACCAGTTATATTATATGGGTGCGAAACATGGACTCTTACTTTAAGGGAGGAAAGGAGATTACGAGTATTTGAGAATAAAGTTCTTAGGAAAATTTTTGGACCAAAGAGAGATGAACAGACAGGTGAATGGAGAAGACTACATAACAATGAACTATATGGTCTTTATAGGAAGCCAGATATAATAAGAAGAGTTAAGTCCCGTAGTCTACGGGACATGTTGCGCGTATGGGGAATGAAAGACGTGCATGGAAACTTCTTGTAGGAAAGCCAGAAGGAAAACGCCCAGTTGGTAGACCAAAAATGAGGTGGGAGTACAACATTAACTATGATTTGAGGGAAGTAGATTATACAGGGAATGATTGGAAAGCATTAGCTCAGGATAGGGATGTATGGAGAGCTTATGTCCGTGCGGCCATGAACCTACGGGTTCGATAGTGCCAGTGAGTAAGTATGTAAGTAAAAGAGCCTGGTATAAGTAAGTGGAAGAAAGGAACAAATACCAGATCGGTTAAAGATAAAAGTATGGAGCAAAACACAAGTAAGTGGAAGCAATGTTTTGCTCAGCTTGGGCACCTTGTGGTCGCCATCCACATATCCCCTAGATGGGGCCCTGAGGTTCCCCAAAGCTGTTTATAATTATATACAAAGAGGATGAAGATCTCTAGGCCGTCCTATGAAACGCTGGAGGGAAAATTTTCAATAGGATCGTAAGAGGCCTTGGCCTAATACTTGGAAGGAAGAAGAAGAAGACTATCAATCACCTTGCACGCCCAAAACCTACCTTGACATTTCTCCCAGAAAAGCGTTGTGATGTACCAAGGTAATGTCCAAAAACATTATCTGCCGCTTTAACTGCAAAGCACATAAATCGAAGTCAAAATCCAGCAATGGCAGCCCTCTGTGCGAAGCAGATGTACGTTCCTGCGAACTGGAGTGAGGCGGGACGCGGCGGACGGTAGATTGTCACGGTTAACCAACCGAACATGTCAGATGTTGTGTTACTTCGCTGTAATTTAAATGAGAGGTTTGTCGCTGGATTTTAGTGCTTGCTGTTAAAAATGGCAGATTTTTTTTTGGACTCAGTCTTGGTACAACACAGTGCTTCTCTGGGAGAAATTTTAAGGTTGTTCCATTCACCGCTTCGGAACCTAAAATTATCTTCACAAGTTTTTAATTTGGACTTCTGTTCGTCAATAGTTTTCTGTCGATCTACCCCTGATAGCGTATACTTTCCATAAGTTTTGATGCTTCGATATAAAATGTCTTCTTACGTTAAAAGTGCCTCTTTGGGCTGCAATTGCTGTAAACATATTAAGCATTGCGTTTTACCATCTTTCAAAAAAATCCTATTCGCTGTTAAATATTTATTTTGTTAATTCAATTTAATTCGAAGCCATAATTGTTTGTTTACCTTACACAATCTCTCATTTAAAGTATAGAGAAGGAATACAACTCTTGAATTGGTAGATCGGATAACCCACACTACCTGCCGTCCGTGCCTTGGTGCACCTCCACCTCATTTCACTCTTACTCTTGCAGGGATATCCATCTGCTCCGTACAGTGAGTTTCAATTGCCGAATTATGGCGTGCCTTGCAATTAAAGAGGCAGATCATTTTTGGACATGGCCTTGGTACATCACAGCGTTTCTCTGGAAGAAATTCCTTTGTAGGTTTCGGCATGTAATGGACGACGTTCTCTTGTGAGTAGCAGTGTCTTTCCTTGTCAGCTTGTCCGATGTAGAATTGTATAGGAGGGGGCCGTCTCGTCACATATAGTGAGCACTGTTTTAACAGCCCTGGTTTGGAAGGATCCAAGATTTAGATTGCTAATTTAATGTTAATGAACGAGAAGAAAGAGACAGAACTACTGTTACCACCTGTGGGAAAGATCGGACAGATTTGTGGCCACGATTTTAATTGGATAACGAGAAGAGTGAAAAGTCTGACTACACATTTCTATCACGTCTTTCCCCCATTCAAATCATATGTTTGTTTATTTGTCTATGTTTATGAAACAATACACACTACAGAACAAGTGAGAAGAACGGCTGTCGTCACTTTTCGCCTTAAAAAGGCACGGCTATCATCTACACAGAACAATAATCCCACCCCATCCATTTTTCCCATCATGGAACTCAGGGGAGAAGTGCACAGACACTATCTCAAATGCTACACGGCGGTCAAACCATCCAGGGAAATAGATTGCTACTGGGAAGCACGGAATTGAATGAATTAATCCTCCATTACCCAAATTAATTATTCGGGTTAAAACAAATGTATCTACAGGGTAATTAAGACTAAGGTACATAACACATACAAGATGGAATTTTATTTTTTATTTCTAAATAAGTTTGTGACTCGTAGGTCATATTGGGAATATTAGAGGAAGTTCGGATAATGTGGACCCTTTGATTTGAGTTGATATCTTCTTTAATTGGTGCTGCCCTCGAACAGAAAAATATTTTAATTTCTTCCCCTCATTAATTTTGACGTGTTCAAGACCAGTTTCTTTTATTATTTGTGCCAAATATGGTTTATTTATTATATTTATGAAAATACCATATCAAAAGTTTTTCAAGCTAATAATTAGTTAATAATTTCTGCTATCGAATATTATAAATATTGCAAAATCTCCTAAATGTGTTATTTTATATAGATGCTGTTTTAATATACTGACGGGTTTGTTTTGATATTATTGGACATGGCGGCTGTATAAATAAACCTAACGAATTCGGTTAATGTGAACCCTCCACGAGGAGGTTCACGAATACGTATATTTTATCAATGAGGATGCTATCTGCAAAACCATGAACTTAATTAATTTCATTTAATATCTTTGTAAATTTACTAAACCCCAAAACCGTCGCTGTTTGCAGATGAATGACGTGGGAATGTTATAACCAACCATATTTTTTAAAACGTTAAATAAACGCTTTATAATTAGGATCAGCCATAAGTAATTTCAGATTTATTTGTCCCTGTTTGCATAAATTAATAGAGTAAATAAACTTAAATGATTGTATTGCCATTGGTCATTTATAAGTATACAAAGTTTCAAGTCGATCCAATGATTTTAAGTGTGTGAAAATCGCGTAGAAAAATTCCGTTACATAGATAGATACATGTCAAGTTAATATAAAGCGTGTAAAATAGACTAAAAGCTAAGGTGAACTCTGGGGTCCACTTTACCGAATATGGAGGTTAAAGTGGACCTTTCTTGTAATGTAAAAAGTTTATAAATTATGAAGGTGTTTCCATATTTTAATGAAATAACAATGCTATTTCATAGTTATAACAGTAATAATAAACACTGTGTTTAAAAACATTAAAATGCATTAATTAAAGGAATAAAAACAAATTCAAAATAGGGATCCACATTACCCGTAGTTCCTCTATTTGATGATTATATATTTTTATTAAGAGGGCAGTATCCCAACAACATAATTCAATGATATATTAACAAGTGAACTGTCAACCTTTGCATGTCGAAGCTTGCCTTGGAATTCCTTCCAGAGAAGCGTTCTTATGTACAAAGACTGAGTTTAAAAATTGTCAGCCTTTTTAACTGCCAGGCACTAAAACCCAGCCCCAAATCTCTCACTTAAACTGTAGGGAAATAATACAACTCCTGATTTGGTAGATTGGATAACCCTCAGTTAGCTGTCGCCGCGCCGCTTCCGCACGCTCCACTCCGCCCCCCCCTTTTACTCAAGCAGAAGGAGTGAGTACTCTGCACCGTAACAGTGGGTTGCCATTGTTGGATTCTGGCTACGATTTCTGTGCCTTGCAGTTAGAAACGAACAGATTTTTTAGGGACACTACGTTTAGTACATCATAACGCCTTCTCTGGGAAGATACTTCAAGATATATTTCGGCATGCAATGAATGGTTGACAGTTCCCTTGTATTGTAGATAACACACATAAAGTGGAATTTTACATCATCATCATCATAGTACAATAACGAATTTAGGAAATTTGTTGACCTGTTTCGGCCTCAGGAGAAACACCATCCATAATTCTTTTGAGTGGATGTCTCGGTCTTTTTCTTCCTGCAGGTTGATGTCTTAACATTTGTTTAGGTATCCTGTGATCTTCCATTCGATGAACATGTTGTATCCATCTTGACTTATAATCAGAAATTTTGTTTTCTAAAGGTTGCATGTGCAATTCTTCTAAGATGTCTTCATTTTTTTGTGTTCTAGTAGTGTGTATCCTCCGAAGGTATCTCATTTCAGCAGATCTAAGTATGTCATTATCCTTATGTTTCAACGTCCATACTTCGCTACCATACAAAAGAGTTTTACTTCATCATTTTTAAATAGGTGTGTGATTTGTAGGTCACTTTGAGCAGTTGTGTTGCACATATTATTGTATATGTTAATTGTTGATTTTAATTAACAAGGCAGTATCGCAACATCATAATTCAATAAAATACCAGGTATAGAGGAAAATATGTATATCATCATCATCATCATCATCATCCATGCAAGTATTAGGCCATGTGGCCTGTTACGGTCTCAAAGAGGAAGTTTCCATCCTCCGCTTTTTTGGACGTTCCAGTGAACTTTTGCCTTGGGGGCAGTAACGACGCATGGCTTTTGCAATTCAATGAGATGGCATTCGTTGACAGTTGTTCTGGTAGTTTTGTATATGGTGGAGCATAGGTTCTACCTCCAACTCTTCCATAATTCCCTCATTTCTTTTAAGATCTCACATTGTATAGCCTGCTGTACGGCGCATAAATCATATCGGAATAGTGACGTGCATTTCATCATCTCTCCTATGCAAATCTCATCCTCAACCTGCTCGTGGTGCAATCTGCTATTACAAATGAGGCTCTGAGGACCGAATACTGGCGGTATAACCACATCATCTTTAATGTAGAGGAAATGCCACATTAGTGGGACCCAACAATTATACCTCTCTATGCTAGCAACCCATTTGGCGAAAATTTACACTTGCTTTCAAGTCTCAAACCCAGCCTCGTATCAATCAGAAAATACGCATGCAATAACATATAATTATTTTCATATAAAGTAGAATTAGGCTTGATAAATACTTAACATTGACAGTTATTTTGTAGTGTTGATTGCACATAAGATAAAACTACTTAGTCTCAAAATAAGTAAAACATAATTTCAGGTAAGAAAATAATTAAATTATGGCATTTCATGGTATAGATCCTGTCAAAAGTGAAATTGTACTTGACAATACAATTTTGGAGCAGGTGAATAATTTTACATATCTAGGATGCAATATCTCATATGAAGAAGAAAAAAGATGTAATGCAAAAATATAATTTTTTTAAGAATTTTAGGTTTAATAAATAATATCTTCAAGCAACAGTTAGTCAAAAAACATTCAAGCCTAAAAGTGTATAAAACACTGGCTCTTCCAACTCTTTTGTATGGTAGCGAAGTATGAACGTTGAAACAGAAGGATATACAGAGACTTAGATCTGCTGAAATGAGATACCTTCGGAAGACTGCAGGATACACACTACTAGATCACAAAAAAATGAAAACATCTTAGAAGAATTACACATGGAACCATTAGAAAACAAAATTTCTGATTATAAGTCAAGACGGATGCAACATGTTCATCGAATGAAAGATCACAGGCTACCCAAACAAATGTTAAGATATCAACCTGCAGGAAGAAGAAGACCAGGACGTCCACTCAGAAGACTTCTGGATGGTGTTTCTCGTGAGGCCGAAGCAGGTCATCAAATGGCCTAAGTTCGTGAATGTACTATGATGATGATGATGATAATGATAAAAATAATTTAGTGTTTAATAACTTTAGGTACTCCCTTACTGAAATTTTAGTAAAGTAACATGACATTGGGAGAAGGATAAATACTAATAATAATAATAATAATAATAATAATAATAATAATAATAATAATAATACTTTATTTATTCTGGCAGAGTTAGTGCCATAAGGCCCTCTCTTCCACTCAACCAGCACAAATACAAATAGATATTTGACAAATATAGATATACACTATACTAATTATAAACAGTTAAAGATACAATAATGTAGCAATGCAAATGTCATGTACAAACAACATTTTATAGGGTAATAACAATAATGATACGATAATAATAATAATAATAATAATGTTTCTTTAGTATTTCGTGAAGTTTTAATTGCTTCTTTCGTAAGTTATAACTACAGGGCGGATTTATATGCACTAAAAACCATAAATATATGCATGCAACTATGCAGCAAAAAAGTTGAAAATATGCTCTTAAATTAAAAAATATGCACGAAACTTTATTTTCTTCTTATACACTATTTTCTCACATAATTTTATTTATTTTTTATGAAGGAACGATTGTAATATTTTTACTTTTTTGCTCCTAATTGAAGTTAATGATATTAATCTTCTCTGTAATAAGAAAACACTTGTCTTGGTCCACTAACACACACAATTTTATTTGAGAAAATAATTCCCGATTTGTTTTGTCACCGTGGTCAATAATGTACAACAGGCTTCCTTTGTGTGATATTAAGTATATTTTGCACAAATGAAAATATATTTCAGGAATGATTTTTGAGTCTTTGTCGTGTATGCCGACAGTCTCAATAAAACTGATGTTCAAACTTCAAAGAATATCGCTGGTTGAAAACGAAAACAAGGAAATTACCACCAATAAACTGTCCATTGTTTGCAAGCATATTCATCTCTTCCGAAATATTCATTTCAGGAAATTGTTTAGGCCAGATTGCTTTATTGACCTGTTGAGATTTAAAACTGCAGACCCCCTGCTCGGCATTGTCACTGCTGTGCGAAAATGCGAAACAGGGATGCTAGCTTTTTATGAAAACAAAATGTCTTCATTTGCAAAATATGACAATATAGCAGAAACTTCTCATTTTATGTGGTTACAAACTAATATTTTAATATTAGATAGTGAAGAAAGTCTAATATATGTACCCATATGCACATATTAGATAAACATGCGCTAATCCCGTGATATGCATTTATATGCACTATAAAATTTTGTCAATTGATTCCAAATGACATGAAATGCATTTTCCTCTTCCATGCATATGTATATCTTTGAAGGAATAAAACGTGCAAATATGCAGAAATCCGCTCTCTAGTCATAACTAAAGTGGTACATTTTGGTTCATTAAATAAAATGTATTTATATTTTCTTGATATCATTAATAGAAATGATATATTTATATCAATCGACATTTTTTACTATGCTACAGAACGTTCTCTTTCCTTATCATCCTGATACTCAAATATAAAGTTGTTTGATTGTTCAACTAGTCGTATAATATCGAAATGTTCTAATTTTAACGAACAGATTGGGAAATTTAATAATTAATCCGATATGACGACAATATGTTAAAGAGTGCATGCCTATGATGTGCAGTTACAATGCGATTCGATATTTCTTATAAGAGCCATAACGCGAGGAAATACATAAAATCTTAAAATATTTTCCAGTAATGAAATTCCTAATGTAAATTCCGCTTCTAACGAGCGCATGGAGCTCATACCGATCAAAGGGAATTTAGTAACACTGGTCAACATGATATTTGTCTCATGAGTACCAATAGTTGTACTTAATGCAGCCTATCGTGTTTTCAAATATTGTATTCGAAATTTCTCCATTACCCACAGTTGTTTTTATTTCATTTTCAATTAATGGATTTAAATAATTATTTTTTTACTAAACGTTTTTTCGTCCATTTTTCCATTGTAAAATAAAACTGGGAACACTTTCATCAGGAGATTTCAGCTATGGAAAAGAGATATCAGGGCAAATGGAATCCTAAAATGCTGGCCGATTATTGTTGGACCATCAAGAGGGATGCTCCACAGGCGAAATATAACAGAAAGTCGTCATTTCTTACTTTCTAGGTGAGACCGAATGTTCGAATATTGTGTAGTTACGAATGTAGAAAATATTGAAGTGTTTGAAATTATAAATGTCTGTCTCTCGGAATCCTTGCCTGACGGAGAAAACCCGTTATCATATTTGTATTCAGGAGAATAAATACTATCAGAATCATATATTTTTCTTCCTGAGACAATTTTTTTTTTGTTGCTCAGTTTAATTAATCCGATATTTTTAAATCTCAAAAAACACTTATGCGTGAAAGTACAAACATTAAGCTATGCGAAGTGAAATGTGTCAACCACGGGCCAGTCCAGCGAGTTCCCTAGTAGGCTACTGCTCGAAACACCCAGACGTCCTGTGGTGTAGAATGTAATGTTCTTCCAGTGTAGAGAAGTCTCCTACCGGGGATGACAATCAAGCGCGCAACGGGGGTGGGAGGTGGTGTAGAGTGTACATGCAGGTGGATTCCTCGAATACCATTGGCTAGTGATGACTCTGCGATTGTTGTACCATTGTAGATAGATTCCTGCATATGAGAGATTCCTGTTATTGCACTCATATGACGTGCCACTATTTTTAGTATTAGTTTTCAATTATGTTTACAGTGCATTGTCAAACTATGTTTCGTAAGTGTATAATACATTATAATATAATCATATCAACTCAATTTTTAACCGGACGTGGAAAATTTCAGGCATATTTACACAAATTTAAAATATCACCAAATGAAAATTGTAAATGTGGAGAAGATATTCAATCAGTCAAACATATTCTATTTAATTGTCTAATGTTGTGGTTTGAACGGTATAAACTTGAAACATATTTGAATTTTAATGCAAAAAAATATTCCAATCCTCTTCGTCATATTCTTAACGACAAAAAATGTTATAATTACTTCTTCTCTTTTGTAAATAGGGCTTATTCTCAACTATAATTAAATTTTACTGTGCTCATCTTTGTTAAAATATTGTTATATAATTGTCTTTTCTTCAACTGTTTTATGTTAATTTACTTGTTAATGTTACATAATTACAACCCTTAGATACCGAAAGGAAAAAAAGGTTTTAATCTTTGGATATAATACAAAAAAGTGTATGATACAACATAGAATCGCACGGCGTTAGGCAGAGCCGTATTCCTTCATGGGACTTTCTTTCTCTGGCAGTACAGTATTCGTATGGAAAGAAGAGGGACGCAAGTAGACAAGAATGGGATTTAATCAATTGGAATGGAACATTCAAAATCTGGCGGCTCTGCGTGAAAGTACGTACAGCGACCGCGAAAACCAATTTGTGAAGACTGTGTACAAAACAATTGTTTCATTTAGAGTGGGTTTCTCAACTAGTAACTACTAATTTTATAATTACGAGCAAATAAATTACAAAACCAAACTAACAGATAAATAGGAAATGGAATAGGGTCTACCTATTACTAAAATTTTCAATCGAATAGTCAATTGTTACGACGTTAAGATAGCCGGTTCCAACCCGGCCGCAGTCAATGGATTTTTAGGCGTAAAGGAATCCTGAGCATGGGTTCGTTTAAAAAGGGAACTACAGTATAAAAGGACTAAGTTGGCATGATTGCTGCTATCCTTGTCTACAGAACTGTTCTTCCACCCTTCGCAAAACACAATGAGCTACCCTTGTAAAATTACTTAGGAATGCTAGAAAATTTCCACCCCCCCACTTCCATCCAGTCACTTTTGTGTCAGGTAATTTTTGTCAGTGGCGACTGGTTCAGAGTGCTCTGTTAAAAGTGACTGCAGAGCGTGTGAACATACTGAAAAGATTGAAGAGTCATATTGGCAGGCAGACGGTTTAATGGACGAAATTAGTGATCGGTTTGAAATAAATTTAGACGATACCGACGATGATGAAAATGAAAATGAAGACATAGAAACTTGGCAGGAAGAATGTTTAGAAGAAGGGAATGCCACCACTGATGTATGTTCACTACAGGGAGTGTCTGCCCTACCGCTGTCACCGTGAAGTGATATGTGTATGAGTGAGAAAGAAGTTGATGACTACTCTCTTTCTCTTTCTAAAATATTCTAGACACTTTAGCCCTCATGGATTATAAAACCGTGGATCCTGTGTCGTACATTTACGGCACGTAAAAGAACCTTAAGCGCGAAGAGAAAAGGTTTTGAACAAAAATTGTCAGCCCTTTCGTGCCCACATTTTAATTGAGTGGTTAATCCACTGAGCTATTAAACACGCACATTAAAATTTAAAAAAGTACTAATACAATAATAAGAATAGAATTTATCAGTGAATTAAACGGGAATTTAATGATAATATATTTAAATATTCTAAGAAGCGTTATTCTTACATTGTATCTCATTCCTGTTTGAAATAATTGTTGTTCCTAGGTATTTTAAATTCATATTAAAGCACCGTTGAGGTTATGTAATAAGATCGTAACTATATAATTTTTACCTGGTAAGTCAGTCGTCCTCAACTAAATTATTAAACTTGAAGTTATTCTATGATGGAGGCCTTTCGAAAACAATGTTTCATCTCCTGCGTTTTAACTGGAACTGATGGGGTTATACAGGTTTTTATACAACCTGTATAACACCATCAGTTCCAGTTAAAACGCAGAAGATGAAAAAAAGTGTTCGAAAGGCCTCCATCATAGAATAACTTCAAGTTTAATAATTTAGTTGAGGACGACTGACTTACTAGGTAAAAAATTATATAATTAACATCTTACTGACAGACGTAAATTGCACTCTCTTTCACTAATTTTCAAGCTTCTGAATTCCTACATCCCTACTTACCTGGCGTCCAGATTTGAGAAGTTATCCTCTTACCACAATATTGACACTAGGCCAGAAGATAGCAGTCTGCTAACAATTCCTCTTCATAGCACTTCCTCCTATTCTACTTCCTTCACAGTAGCTTCTGCCCGCTCCTGGAATCTCCTTCCTCAAGATATCAGGGGTTTCCGCACACTTGGTACCTTTAAGTCACGCTTATACAGTTACCTGTTGTCTAATTATTAATTTGTCTCTATTTATTTAATTTTATACTATGTCATTAATCTTTTCCTCGTTTTTTATATATCTTGTACATATTTTATATTTAATTCGTTAAATTTAGAGTAAATCAAAATACATTGTAAATATTAATTGTATTGTATCCATAGCTTGTAATCGTTTATATATATATATATATATATATATTGTAATTTAGATTTAAGAATATTTTTTTTTGTATTTTTTTCAACCTGGTTGAGTGGTAGACAAAGCCTTAAGGCCTTAACTCTGCCAGGTAAAATAAAGCTATTATTATTATTATTATTATTATTATTATTATTATTATTATTATTATTATTATTATTATTATTATTATTATTATTATTATTATTATTATTATTTAATTCAGACATGTCTTTAAATTTCCTCTCAATTTTCATTAACTGTCCATTTTCATTATATACCGATAATGTGTTTCTATGTGCAGATATATACCGGTACTTTGTTTTATTGTTGTTTACTTCCAGTGCCAATTTCATGGTATTAGATAGTGTGTGTGTGTGTGTGTGTGATGATCCTTAGTATATTCAAGATGCATATTTGTATTTCCCTCTATAATACCCTTCGTATTTTCATACGAAAGCATCGTCTACTAAAATGTTCATTCGAGCTGTGTGTTCCAGTAAAATACCAGTAAGACTTCGCCATTTCAGTAGAAATTTAATTTTAAATCTGACTAGACACTTGACATGAAAAACTGGTCTGTACTTATAATGTGATTCGATATTTATTCTAAGAGCCATAACACGAGGAAATACAGTAAAATCTTAAAACATTTTCCCGTCATGAAATTCCTAATGTAAATTTCGCTTCTAACGAGCGCATGGCAGTTCATACCGATCAAAGACGACAGTGCCAATGAAGAATCATTGAGGAAGTACTGTCACTTCCTTCTTCTTCTTCCTCATTAACTCAGCTTAACCTCGGACCTTATAGGTACTTTTTATATGCCACCTGGGCCTTACAATGGTTCGACCTATCTGGAGAAAGATTTTAAACAGTGGATCACACACATACTTTTTTCTGACTACGCAAGGATATGGAGGGTCTCCCCGATTTAGTGATCACCTTAATGTTAGAGCCACCTCCAAGACAACGCAAAGTTAAGTCGAAAAGCACCATTTACACACGCATTCATACTAAACATGGCGAATATAATAATGAAGATTATGATGGTAAGGCGATGTTGGGGGACCGTTTGGGGCTTCAAGTTTTCTGATTTTTTTGGGGGAAAAAAAGATAAAAAACATCACCTAGGAAATTGTCCCGACCGGGTATCGAAACCGGGCCCTCTGCGTAAGACGCAGCGACGATACCTGAGACCACAGCAGTAGATGTAGTGTTACTAAATAATAATAATAATAATAATAATAATAATAATATAATAATAATAATAATAATAATAATAATAATAATAATAATAATAACAATAATAATTTATTTATATACAGAATTTTAATGTTTACACATCTTTCTGTGCCTAAAATTTTATTTTTCTTCTCCACTCGTCTTCTCCATCCAATCCATGTCCTCCAGTCCTCTTGCTCTCATTCCAGTTTTTATTTTCTGCATCCACGAGTTTTGAGGTCTTCCTCTCCCCCTCCTTCCAGGTGGACACCATTCCAATGTTTTCCTGGGTAATCTTTCCTCTTGCATTCGTCGTACGTGCCCATACCAATTTAATTGCTTATACGGTATATAATCTACTATTGAATAACCAATATTCATTTTTTTTCTTATGGCAGTATTTCTTATTTTGTCTAATTTTGAACATCTTGCTGCTCTCCTCAAGAGATCCATTTCCAACTACATAAGTTTTTGTTCTAAGTTTCTGTTAAATTTCCAAACTTCAGCTCCATATGTGACTTCTCTCTATTGAATTATATATTTGTAACTTATTTTTCCTGGTTATATGTCTGTTCCATAAGACTCCATTCATCATTGCTGTTATTGCTCTACCTTTATTTATTCTGTTCTTAATACCACTTTCTTGTTTGTCCTCTTTATCTAATTTTACTCCCAGATACTCAAATTCTTCACATCCTCTAATATACCCCTTTTCATCTTCTAATATCAAATCTTCGGTTTCGGCTCCACATCCCATATAAAATGTTTTTTTTTCTAAATTTATTTTCAAACCCCAGTTATCGTATTCGTCCAATAATTTTCTGAACATAAACTCCATGTCTTCATATTCATGAGCAATTATTATCTGGTCATCCGCAAATAACAGTATATAGTAGTAGTAGTAGTAGTAGTGGTAGGACTTTATTAGACAAAAAGTAAGATATTTACAATATTATTTACAAATATGGGTCGCACGGGCAGTAAGCCGTACGTGCTGTTGTCAGTCCGTTACAATAAAAGTAATAATTGGTACTAGTGTAAAGAAAAATAAACAACAGAAACAGCAATAACATTACAATTACATAAAGAAAACACAATAATAATATTACAATTAAATAATAACACAATAGCATTATACACTAAAAACATTAACATTACAATTAGCCTACATAAAGAAAACACAATAATATTACAATTAAGTAACAACACAATAGCATTATACACTAAAAAAACAACATTACAATTACATAAAGAAAACACATTAATATTACAATTAAATAACAACACAATAGCATTATACACTAATTAAAACAGTATATATATTGTATCTGTTGATTCATCTCCAAATGGTACTCCCATTCCTGAACATTTTTTGCTCCAGTTTGACAATGCTTTATGTATAAATATCTTAAATAATGTTGGTGATATGTTACAACCATGACGAAGGCCTTTTGTTACTTTGATTTCTTCTGATATATATTTTCCAATTTTAATTTTAGATACTGCATTTTTATACAAATATTTTATTGCATTAATAATTGTATCGTTTATGGCCATATCTTCTAATGCTTCCCACAACTTTTTTAAAGGTACAGTGTCATATGCTTTTTCTAAATCCACAAATGTGAAATGAACTTGTTGGTTATTATTCGTATTTTCTATCAACTGTTTTACCACAAATATGTGATCAATTGTAGATCTGTCAGACCTAAAGCCTGCTTGTACTTCATTCTCCTTATGTTTATAATTTTCTTCCAAATAGTATTTGATTATTTTTCCATATATACGGCTAAAAACATTCATTATGGTGATTCCTCTATAATTATTGTACTCATCCTTTCTTCCTTTCTTATGAATGCCTGATATCAACCCATTTTTCCATTTTACTGGTACATCTTCTCCGTTTAGGCATCTCTCTAAAAGGCTCCTTAACAATTCAAATAATTTCCTTGTACGATATTTAATTAATTCTGGCTGTACTGCTTCTTCCCCACAAGCCGTTCCATTTTTTAAACTTCCAATTGCTATCTCTACTGTCTCAATATCTAAATGTATACTCGTTCTGTTTTGATTATCAGTTTCCTCTGCAATTCCACTTAAAAATTCCAAACGATCTTCAGTCAATAGCTTGCTAAAATATTATTTCCATTCATTTAAAGAAATTCCCTGAATATTGATTTTATTGTGCCCTGGCTTTCTAAAATTTTTCAAAGTTCTCCATGTCTCTGAACACCTTTTCCCTCCAATATAAGTCTGAATTCTTTGACAGGTTCTTTCCCAATATTTATTCTTTTCTTCTGTCACCTTCTTTCTTACCTTTGCTTGTGCTTTTTTATACTCCATTTTGTCCGTCAAATTTTTTGTACTTAACCATTTAAGATATTTACTTTTTATCATCTACATCATTCTTAATCTCCTTGTTCCAAAAATATGTTTTCTTATTCTCCATTTCCTTTTCTCCCAACGCCTCTCTAGCAGCCATAGGCCTATGTATATTTTCGACAATATACAGATATTGTTTTTCAGGAGTAATAATAATAGTAATAATAATAATAATAATAATAATAATAATAAATAGTATCCATCCATCCATAGTAATTCTACCCGAGGGCAAGACTTTCACCTCAAATCATAGCATTTTTCATGCTTTGCTTTGTAGCTTTACTAGGGAATTATAGGTGTGGTAGCTTCCCGTTGCTTTCCAAACCGGTGAAGGAGGGTGATGATAATGATAAGAATGATGATGATGGCCGGATGATTTTCTGGGACCTTTGGGCCCTAAGCTTCCTGACATTTGTCTTACAGGTGAGGAAAAACTCAGAAGAAAACCTCACCCAGGAGCCTGTCCCGACCGGAAATCGAACCCGAGCCCACTACCTCGAGACCACAGAATAATATTATAATGATGATAATTATGATAATGGTATTAACAATAATAGTTACAGGAATAGTAATAAGTATCTCAGTGGCACTGTTGAATACGTAGGTAATTGCCGCTCGGAAATGAGGTCTCCATCCTACCCCATCCCGTGCTAATGTTTTACAATCAACCCATATACAATTTCCTCCCTCAAAGCATTGTTATTGTTTTTCTCGCATTTATAAACCCGGAGCCTTTCATTGAATCTCCGAAAAACCAAAATATTGTGATGATTTCGAGAGCCAAATATAAGCTCTAAGGTCACGTGGCTTATATTTAGGTGTACTCCATTCTTTATTTGTCAGGAGCTAGTGGTTATGCTCCATGCCTCTGGTCCAGAGGGTCGCGGGTTCAAACCCGGCCGGGGTCGATGGATTTTTAGGACGGAAAAATCCAAGGAGCAAATCCTCCGGGAGGGACTTTAAACCGTGGGTCTCGAGTCTGAAGATTTTCAGGCTCGTAAAAAATCCTTAAGCCTCAATGAAATGGCCTCTAAGCAAACTTAACCGAATTTTCCCGTCCTAGTACTACCTTGGCTTCCTAGATGTCAGTATGAGGCGGAACGCTGACCACGTACCACTCAAAATGGCATCTATGCGAAAACAAGTGTAACTAAATTAGTATGGTTCAAATTCTTCCCTGTAGGGGCAGAGCGCCTAAATCTCTATGAAGGGAAAACGTGGGCTTACAATACAATACAATACAATACTTCAGTTGTCGTGTTTTTTTCTTACAAAGTAGTTGTTTTTTTTTTCCTCCTCTTTTCGTTTTACACTGTTCTTCCTTCTCGTTTTACCTTTTTTGTCAACTTTATTTTATTCTCACATATGTACACAAGGACAGGACATACACCCAGACCCAAGGTGGAGATTTAAAATCTCCTTCTCCGCCGGGAATCGAACCCGGGTCGCCGGAGTGGAAGGTAGGGACTCTACCGACTACGCCACGGCGACGGACATTCCTTGAATCATGTAAGTAAATCCGATATCAACAATGTAGCATAACGTTATTTCTTTAGTAAAAATCCATCCATAGTAATTCTGCCCGAAGGCAGGTCCTTCACTACAATCATAGCATTTTCATGCTATTCTTGCAGTTTTACTAGGGAATTGTAGGTGTGGTAGCTTTCCGTTGCTTTCCACACCGGTGAAGGATGATGATGATGGCCATATGATTTCGGGGACCGTTTGGGCCTTAAAGTTTTCCTGACATTTGTCTTACAGATGAGGAAAAACGCCGATAAAAACCTCACCCAGAAAAACTGCCCCGACCGGGGATCGAACCCGGGCCCGCTGCGTGACAAGGCAGCACGCTACCTCGAGACCACAGCGGTGGACTCAGTAAAAATAAAGTGAAAGAATCAATATCATTTACGTGGTTACTGAATACTGAAAATTAGGGAGGAACTAATTTGATACGAATAGCAACAAAAGGTGTAAAATTGTATTCTCGAGATTTGAGCAACAAGCGGGACATGACTGTCAGACGTTTAACGTAATTAACTGCGTTACATTGTTTTGCTTTTGTACTTTGTTTCAAGCCAATTTAATTGTCCGCAGGGGCAAAGTAGTACCTGTGTTGAAAGTTATGAATAATTTACTATTACATGCACTCGCCCATAAACTTCTATAAATGCATATCCTTAGGGTAAACGTTTCAATAACACAAAGACAGTTTATTAAAATATGCAATGTACAAATTGGAGTTGAAACTAAACATAAATAAAACTAAATATATGGTCCACCCTCAGGGGTCCTCATCTAGGGGATATGTGGATGGCGACCACAAGGTGCCCAAGCTGTGCAAAACATTTCTTCCACTTACTTATGTTTTGCACTCTTTTAACTTTACTATCTAACCTCTCTTGGTTAACTCTTGTTTTTTTTCGACCCCGACGCTATTAGGGCATCCGAGGGCTAGGGAGTCCTTCCTTTCTTCCATTTCTTCTTTCCTTTATTTTCTTTTCTTCTCCAGAAAAGCCTGACCAGAGGCTATAAGATGGCAGCCCCATCACTGGTCTTGCCTTCCTTTGGCCAGCAACCAATCGAAGGGACTATTATTATTATTTTTTTTTTATTGCGGCCAAATAGCCAGGATTAAAGTAGAATACATTCGGACTATTATTATGCTTTCAAGTCTTATACGAGAATTTCCCTCAAACGTTGGAGGGAAAATTTTCTATAGGATCGTAACAGGCCTTGGCCTAATACTTGGAAGGAAGAAGAAGAAGAAGAAATATATGGTCCCACATAGAAACACATTTTAGGCCTACAGGATGTAACTGAATTCCCATTACAGACTTTGATGATGTGTAGTGGGGACCAAGACGGTTACGTTTAGCATAGGAAATCATGTCCGGAAACGCACTGTTTTCCCGCTACACGCAAAATACCGCAACTCACGTTCAACTTTCCCACAAATTCGGCGTCATAGACTCTGCACATTCTCCCGACTTTACTCCGCAGGACTGCTATAGTCGGTTCAGTCATTTAGTTTAAAGGCAACTGTTTTCCTCTGGTTTATAAAAGTAAATTATTACTGCCAGGTAGAGCCGGGGAGTTATCGTTAGAGACTTCTAAGACGCCACTCCAATCACCAAAAACTGAAAAGAGTTCTCTGCCAATAATACCTTCGCATTTTAAAATGACGTTTTAATGTCTACTCCTCGTGGATATAATTATATTAACATCGTTGCAACTTTTCTCTTTTGCAGTATCTTTAATTGGTAAAAACGTTTTCTAGTAACTATGTAACTCATGCTGCAAATGGGAGTCATGACCAATCACACTTCAATGAATTTTGATTTATATCTCATCACAGTCTTTTTCACCTCGATTTTATCAATTTGATGTTATCACTTTAAAATCAAGATTCTCCTTTTTAACATTCTATATAGATCAGAGCATTATTTTGCAGTGATTGACTCTCTAAAAAATACTTTGAATATAACAATTTATATATTAAGATGTAAGAATTCCAGAATACATGTGGATACCTGATTGTATATATAGTGCACGAATATAACCAGGCAGTGTTTGCGGGATATAATATCAAACATTAGTTGCAATTGATTATACCACTAAAAAAGAAAGAAACCACTGTTTGCACTTTCTTAAACGTATTATTTCCCAGGTAATAACGTTCCAGAAAAATATAATTCGTCATAGGGTATCAGAAATTAATTAATAACATATAATGTTGGTTATAAACAGTTTGTTGTGCTTATTTTGTTCTGAACTAGGGTGTATTCTTACAATATTGGGATCACTTGGCAATAAATAATATGTTCTGATTGCAGTGATGAACAAATGATTCATAGTAATATAATGTACGGTTAAAAACTATAATATAGTTACCTTGTAGGTCCGTCTCCTCAACTTAAGTTCTTTTAAACTCTGTAGGCCTTTCGGGACTAGTCCCATCATCAGCAGAATGCATTAGGTCCGTTCTTGTTGACCCTTGTTGAAGCACTGACTTGGTTGTGAGAATTTTGTACAGAGGATTGTGTGGATTAGGTGTGTATTCATTGAGAATCAGGTTGCTGTTGATTTGTCTTAGGATTGCGATTTCCTCCAGTATTTTTATTTCATTGGAATGTTTTCTCTATGTACTATTGTGAGGGTGTTATCGATGTTATGCATATGGTGTCCAGCTTGAATTACATGTTTTGCGTAACTTGATTTTCCTCCATTGTAAACGAAATCTCTGAAATGTTCCTTGAATCTAAAGTTGAAGCTTCTGTTAGTTTTCCCAATGTAGAATTTATTGCAGTCTGTACATGTTAATTTGTAGATGCCTTTATTGTCGAATTCATCTATTACTTCGATGTTGTTGTTTATTAAATTGTTTAGTTTGTTGTCAGTTCTGTAGGCTATATTAATATTCTTATCGAGCTTTTTTAGTGTGTTGGCCAATTTTAATGTTTCTTTACCAGTGTACGTGAGAGTTATCCATTTTTTGTTGTTGTCATTGGATTCTATTTCAAGTTTGGTTATGTTGGTAATGTTGTTTTTTTCTTTTTTGTTTATTTATAATGCTATTTATTATTTGTTTGTTGTAGCCGTTAATTTTTGCCATGTGTTTGATGTAATTTAATTCTTTATTATAATTGTCTTTATTTAGAGGGAGTTTTAACATCCTATTTATTAGGCTTTTGAATGTACTTATTTTATGTTGAAAAGGATGTCTCGATTTATTGTTTATGGCTAATGTGTTGCTTGTCGGTTTTCGATAAATGCCAATTTGTATTTTGTTGTTGGTGAAATTTTTTGTTAGTGTTAGGTCCAAATAGTTTATACTGTTGTTGATTTCTGTTTCAACAGTAAAGATGATTTTGTTGTGCATGTTATTTAAATCTTGAGAGATTTCTTTGTCTTTTCTATTTTCGCTGTCATAAATAATTAATACGTCATCTACATATCTTGTGAATAATTTTATGTTGAATTTAGTAATTAGTTCTTTGAGGTGTGTGTTGACGCCTCAGGTTGGCTGCCTTGAGTGGTTGGCGGGAGTTGTCAATGTTGGCCAACCTGAGTCCTCTCGTGGTTTGAACCTCGTGGCGTACGCACGCTTCCTTGTGCTTGTGGAGCTCCTAGCGAGCGGTCGTGTGTGTGTGCTTCTCGTAGATGTCGGACGTGTTTAGTGGTGCGCCTCTGCACATAGTGTTTAAGCATCTACACGAGCACATAAATAACTGTGAGTGATAAATTAAGGCTGAAATCAATAGCCACACATTATAAGCATTATTAAGTGAATTAGAAGAGTGACGCTCTGTGTAAGTACTTTGTGAGAGAACTGAAAGCGACGAGAGCACGTGGTAAACTTACTGAACAAGACTTGAGCACGTGCAACCTTAATGTATTATTACTTGTTTAAATATAGTCTTATCTTCATATGTGTAATTATTTGTGTCACAGCATTTCCTAAAATACAGTCCACTTTCCAGAGAGAAGAACTTTATCGCTATTTACAGGTTAGAAATAAAGCTCAGTGAACGATTACCTGTATGTGTAGTAGGTATTTATTATTATTCTGCTACATATTTTTGGTCCTCCGGGCCGGATCTAACAGTCGCCTTGTGAAAAATCGTGATATTGTGACACAAAAAGTATTACTTACGTGAAGAAATATATTAAACAAAGACAGTGAAAGCGTTACCACGTGGTGTTTCGGTTATAAACTAGTGGACCGCGACCCCCTCGCAGATCTTCGAGTGAGCTATCCTTTGATGTCAACGGTGCTGTGACCTTCTAGCAGCGTGGTGTCCCATTCTAGAGTACCACAGATGTCTGGTCTATTGGAAATCCTAGTAGAGACCTAAAGATAAGTACTACTGCATGCTTGTATCTCCTATCTTAGAGCTGATATCCTACCTCATTCAGTATTGAGTCGAGCTGACATGATATTTCAAATTTCCATATTATTTGTGTGATTTATATATATATATTTTAATTATTTTATAAAATATTTTGTGTTATAGTGTTCGGTAATTTGTTATTTATCAAAATGTCATTTGAAAGTGAGGCAAAGGCTATCCAAAAGCGAGGCATTCTTAAAAGAAGCCTTACTAATTTGGAAAATTATATCAATAGTGGAACCATTTCCCTAAACACCCTAGTAGCTAGACAAAGTAAGCTAGGAGATATTTGGGAACAGTTTGAGGCAGTTAGGAATTTCTTAGAGCTTGAAGTAGATTCAAAGCCAGGTCAGGATCATGCAAGTGATCATGAGGATTTTGAAAATGAATATTATGAGTTGTGTGGCAAGGTGCAGGATTTAATAGAAAGTCTTCAAAAACCTACAGATAGTCATGGTTTTGATGAGTCACGTGCATCCAGTAGATCGAGTTGTAGTTTTAAGTTACCGGCTATTCAGATTCCCCATTTCCAAGGAGAATTGACTGAATACCTCTCATTTAAGAATACCTTTGAGTCCCTGGTGATTAACAATACCAACTTAGATAATGTTCAAAGGCTTCATTATTTATTATCGTCACTTGAAGGCGAACCTAGGCAATTACTCAGTAATTTAGCGATAACTGAAGGCAATTTTGGTACCGCCTGGAAGTTAATTCAGCAAAGGTACGACAACAGACGCATGATATTGTCTCAGCATGTTAAGTGCTTACTCAGCTTACCTTCTTGTAGTACAGGTACTGCTGCAGAGTATAGGAAAGTACTTAACCAAGTAAAAGGCAATATTAATTGCCATAGAGAATCTTCGGAGTGATGCTCTGTTATCAGATCTAATGTTGCAGGAAATTATATCGAGTAAAATGAAAGGTATTCATAGGTCAGAGTGGGAAGCTAAACACGGTGCTACGGATATCCCTAGCTTAGTCGAGTTTATGGAATTTTTGGAGAGAAAGGCTCAAACTTTGGAGCTCAGTGAATGTAAAAACATTGTAGTGAATGAGAAACTAGATGTAAAGCCTAAAGTCAAATCTTTCCATATTGCTAATGACAGCAAATCGAGATATTGCCATAATTGCAAATCAAATAAACATAATTTAACAGATTGTGAGGAATTCAACCAATTAACTGTAGATGATAGAGTACATTTAGTTGGTCAGATTAGATTATGTTATAATTGTTTTTCAAAGGGGCATACAGCGAGATTTTGTAAAGAGAAACCTTGTTCCAAATGTCAACGCAAACACAATACTCTAATACATTTTGAAAGAAAGCCTAATGTTGAGCATCCAGCTATTGTGTCTCCCACTGCTATGAAGATAACCTCCGGGCTAGGCTCAAACGTACTTCTTAGCACTGCCTGTGTTAATGTGAAAGATAAAGTAGGGCGGTTAGTTAAGGTTAGAGCGTTACTGGACTCTGCCAGCCAGTTATCTTTTATGACTACAAATCTGTTGAGCAAGTTAGGTCTTGCAACCCAATCGTGCAAACTTCCTATTGTAGGTATTGGAGACTCAGATGTCTCTCCAGTCAGTCTTACTTGTAAGGTGCAATTGTTATCCAGAGTGTCTAACTATAGGTTGAACTTGAATTGTGCTGTCGTAGAGAATATCACATCTCAATGTCCTGCCACCGAGATTGATCATTCAAACTGGAATATTCCGTCTAACATTGTGTTGAGTGATCCAAACTTTAATAAACCTGCCACGATTGAACTTCTTCTCGGCGCAGACGTGTACCATGATATTGTTTGTTCTGAGACTTTGAGAAGGAAGGGATACCCCACGTTGATCAAAACAGAGTTTGGTTACATATTTTCAGGTGCCTTTCCTGAACTTTGTATTAAGAAAAGAGTAGATCATCGTTCGGTAAACGTTGTGAAACTTGATTCTCTGGATAAAAAACTGGAAAGGTTCTGGCAGCTAGACGAACTGCAAAACCCTGTTCTTAGTCCAGAAGAGAAAGCGTGTGAACAACATTTCGTTGAAAACATCCAAAGAGATGAATCTGGTCGTTTTATTGTGAAGTTACCTATACGTCCTGATGTTCCTTCGGTCGCTGAATCTAAGCACACTGCTATTAAGAGATTTAAGCACATTGAGAGTAAGCTTGATAAACATTCTCAATTAAAGGAACACTATGTCGGATTTATGAGAGAATACAGCGATCTGGGACACATGGAGCTTGCACCTCCCGTAGAAGGAAACAAGAGTACGTTCTACTTACCGCATCATTGCGTAATTAAAGAGTCTAGTACAACGACCAAATTACGAGTTGTTTTCGATGGAAGTTGCGAATCTTCTAATGGAGTTTCCTTGAATGCTACGCTCATGGTTGGACCGTCTATACAACCAGAACTGTTGTCTACTGTCATGAGGTTTCGTACTTATCAGGTTGCGCTATCTGCCGACATAGCTAAAATGTATCGTTGCATATTGGTGCACCCCGACGACAGGGACTTGCAACGCATCGTCTGGCGCGAGTCACCTGATGAGGTTTTAAGGGAGTATCGTCTTACTACAGTGACCTATGGCACTGTTCCAGCGTCGTTTCTAGCAACAAGATGTTTGCTTGAATTATCTAAGCAATGTAAGGAATCACATCCTATCGCTTCTGATGCCATACAGTCTTGTTTTTATATGGACGATTTCATTTGTGGTTCGGACACCGTGGAAAGTGCACAAGAATTACAAGGTAAAGTGTCTTCTGTGCTAGATAGTGTCCAATTTCATTTAAGAAAATGGAAGTCAAATTGTCCAGACGCTCTTGTTAATGTTCCAGAAGAAGACAGAGAAACTCTAACCCCTTGTAATCTTACTAAGGAGGAAGCAGTCAAAACTTTAGGTATCATTTGGCATCCCTCTTCTGATGAGTTCCAAATTCAGATCAAGATCAATCCAGATCAAGGAAGGATCACCAAGAGAAACATTCTTTCCACTGTAGCTTCAATATTTGATCCTCTTGGTCTCTTAGGGTGCGTGGTAGTGAAGTGTAAACTCATCATCCAAGCTCTTTGGCAGTTAAAGGTAGAATGGGATGAGCTATTGGAACAATCTTCTTCTATAGTGCAACGTTGGTTGGAAATCTGTAATGAGTTGTGTGTGTTAAATAATATTCGTGTTCCTAGAAATGTAATGCCCTATGTTAATGCAAAATGTGTGGAAATACATGGCTTCTGTGATGCTTCAGAATCTGCCTACGGCGCCTGTATTTATATTCGTAATGTATCGCAAAACAATCAAGTATCAGTGCATTTGTTGTGTTCTAAGTCCAGAGTTGCACCATTGAAGCAACAGACTATTGCTCGTTTGGAACTCTGCGCCGCGTTGTTACTTGCTAATTTGATGTCCAAGGTCATTGAGTCTTTAAAACTTCCTGAGTATAGAGTAGAGCAAAGTCTTCCCTTTGTTAAGGTAGGTTTGGACTACGGGGGTCCAATTGTAATAAAGGGAGACAACCCAAGATCTAAGGTGAAATTCAAGGCTTACATAGCACTTGTTTGTATGTTTAGTAACTAAGGCTATCCATTTAGAAGTTGTCAGGAGCCTTACTACTAAGGACTTTATTGCTGCCCTCTATAGATTTGTTGCCGCAGAGGACGCCCTTGTCTCATATTGAGTGATAATTGTTCAAATTTTGTGGGTGCCAATAACGAGTTATTGAATTTTGTCAAGAATCATGCGAATGCTATTACCGAGAACATAGCAAATATGAATATTGAATGGAGATTTATTCCTCCTTCTAGTCCCCATTTTGGTGGACTTTGGGAGGCAGGAATAAAATCGGTTAAATCCCTTATGAAAAGGACTATAGGCAAAACTATTCTTAGTTTTGAAGAATTGTGTACTTTGTTGTGTCAGATCGAGTCTGTACTAAATTCTAGACCTATCTGCACGCCCAGTGAATCCCATGAAGAAATGTACCTAACTCCCAGTCACTTCCTGGTCGGTAGACTATTAACTAGCACTATCCCTCCCGATATAGCCAACTGTCCCCTTTCCTACGATACAAGGTGGAAGGTAGTTCAGGCTCTCTACAGGTCTTTCTGGCAACAGTGGTCCAGACAATACCTGCAGTCGCTTCAGCAAAGGAGGAAATGGCTGTCTGCCGGAAGATGGTGCCCAGCTGTCGGTGATCTTGTGATCCTTCGGGACGACAACTTACCACCTCTGGTATGGAAGACTGGTGTGATCCAACAGCTTCACCCTGGGATCGATGGTGTGGTGCGAGTGGTCACCCTTAAGACTAAAACTGGATTATTTCGACGAGCAATTGTGAAACTTGTTCCCTTACCCAGTTGTGTTGAGAGATTCACCGATGTGTTAAATCGTGAGATCTCTCAAAGGGGGAGCATGTTGACGCCTCAGGTTGGCTGCCTTGAGTCGTTGGCGGGAGTTGTCAATGTTGGCCAACCTGAGTCCTCTCGTGGTTTGAACCTCGTGGCGTACGCACGCTTCCTTGTGCTTGTGGAGCTCCTAGCGAGCGGTCGTGTGTGTGTGCTTCTCGTAGATGTCGGACGTGTTTAGTGGTGCGCCTCTGCACATAGTGTTTAAGCATCTACACGAGCACATAATAACTGTGAGTGATAAATTAAGGCTGAAATCAATAGCCACACATTATAAGCATTATTAAGTGAATTAGAAGAGTGACGCTCTGTGTAAGTACTTTGTGAGAGAACTGAAAGCGACGAGAGCACGTGGTAAACTTACTGAACAAGACTTGAGCACGTGCAACCTTAATGTATTATTACTTGTTTAAATATAGTCTTATCTTCATATGTGTAATTATTTGTGTCACAGCATTTCCTAAAATACAGTCCACTTTCCAGAGAGAAGAACTTTATCGCTATTTACAGGTTAGAAATAAAGCTCAGTGAACGATTACCTGTATGTGTAGTAGGTATTTATTATTATTCTGCTACATATTCTGCTACAACAGTAAAGATGATTTTGTTGTGCATGTTATTTAAATCTTGAGAGATTTCTTTGTCTTTTCTATTTTCGCTGTCATAAATAATTAATACGTCATCTACATATCTTGTGAATAATTTTATGTTGAATTTAGTAATTAGTTCTTTGAGGTGTGTATTTTCTAATTCTTGTAAGAATATTTCTGATTCATAACAAACGTTTCTCATTTGTTTTCAAACATCGACTTTTACATTAAATATATAAACAATTTAAAATAACTATATTTAAATAATGATTTGTGAGTAAACTGCTTAATTATATTCGTAAAATAGTCCTAACAAATGCCACTCTCGATTTCCAAATTCTCTAGATAAATTCACATTTCATTTCGCGAGTCGTGAATGTATCAATAATTTGAAAATCACTCGTGGCATTATTTATGACTATTTAACTCATACCCCAAAGGGGAATCAATGACCAATCACATTTCAATGACTTTATTTGCAACCAATCACAGTCGTTTTCACCTCGATTTTATCAGTTTAATTTTATCACTTTAAAATCAAGCTCCTCCTTTTTAACATTCTGAATAGGTCATTGCATTTTTTGCAGTGACTGCATATGGCTACCAGATTGTATATATAGTGCACAAATGTAAACACATAGTACTTGCGGGAGATAATATAAAAATATGTGTTGCGATTGATTAAACCACAATAAAAAGAAACCACTGTTTGCATTTTCTTAAACGAATTTTTTCCCAGGAAATAAATTTTCCGAAATATATAATTGACATATTTACATCACAGGACATCTGAAATTATTTAGTACCTATAATGTTGGTTATGAATTTCTCCACTAAGGTGCATTCTTACAATATTGCGATCATTTGGCAATAAATAATATGATCTGGTTGCAGTGATGAACTAATGAAGCAAACCAATCGTTTCTCATTTGTTTTCAGACATCGCCGTTTACATTAAACATATAAATATTTTAAAATAACTATAGTTAAATAATGACTTGTGAGTAAACAGCTTAATTCTATTCGTTCAATAGTCCTAACAAATGCCACTCTTGATTTTCATATTCTCTAGATAAATTGGGAATCACTCATGGCATTACTTATGATAAATCACGACAACGCCACTTGATATGCTAAATGTTTGTGTGTACAAAGTAGACCTCTCTAACCACAAAGCAATGCGCCTGTAAACTAAATGATTGAACCCGCTATACCTATGGGGTAACATGAAATCCTTGATTTACGAGACCCTTGTGTCATCCGAGGAAGATCTATTGATGCGTGTTTTAGCTGCAAGACCAAGGATTGGTGGTCGTGTGTATGAGAACATACGACGAAGGTACCGTATCTGTGTTGAAATCGATGGTCTTTACATCGACCCCTAGTTGTAAGTGGATCCAGATGATAAGCAGCAGCCCTCAAAGAGGTCAGCATGTGTTACGGTATTTAGCATGTAGCGGGGAGACACGCACAGTGGGGTATTTGACCGATTTAGGCGGCCAAAAATCGATTTTCTGAAATTTATTCTAGACAGGAAAAAAATAGCACATATCATAGCTGAATAATCAGCCGATAATACGGTACCCAATTTTCATCAGTCAGTGTTATCTTGAGTCTGTACGATCAATCGAAAATTGACTGTCTCTTATACTGCAAATATTTTTTTCTCGGTGCTCTTTGTACAAGCTTATGTTTAACATAGATTATTGCTAATTAGGGATTATATTTTTAAGTGAATAGTTGTGGATTGTGATAAACCAATAAGTATTGACATATTTTAATTGTTTTTATCCTCTTGATATCTATTTTGATTCAGAGAAAGCTTCTTCAAGTAGGGTATGTTTTTCGTTATTTTCTGAAGCCAATTTTAACAAACTTCAGTATTTTAGTTATACTTCCGGGTATTTCCGGGACACTTTCCTTTAGTGTCATAGAAAGGTTGAAGTATTGGCTTAGCGATTTCTTGAAAATTGGCCGCGGATTCGCGCGGTTTTTCCATGATACATAGGTTTATTAAACATTAGTAAAATTTTTATTTTTTTACTAAGTGATTATTTCTATTTTAAATGTCTCGATGTTTGTATTAGGGCCATCGGACGTCAATATATTGACTCGAAGAAAGCTGTTTAACATTATGCAACAGCAAAATTTGCCTAATATTAATTAAAAATTAGACTTGTTGGAAAATTACCTTTTACAGGATAATAGTTACTCAGACGAACAAATAAAGGAAATAAAACACAAATTTTCACATTTAAGTCTAAATTGAAAAGAAAATGGAGAGCAGCACATAAGAAAGAGGATATATTTCTTAACAAAAATAGTGATTGGCTTGAAGGGATATTCACAATTCCTAAGGTAGTGAGTCGAACAGGACGGCCAACGAAGACATTTAAAGATTTGAGCGAAAGAAGCAAAATAAGGAAAATGGAGGATTTACGTAGTACAGACACGGGTGTCCTGACTTATGCTGCACAAGTGAAATTAAGAATTACGGAAATAAGAGTTTCTTGTAAGTACTCAAGGAAATAACCAGTTCTCCAAAGCGTGCAGGAGAATATAAGAAAGCATACTCTCTTAGTTTTCAGGAAGACGAAGCACAATTAGCGGCATTAAGAGCATTTGCCGTGTTTGTCGAAACTGATATTTCGAGAAGGCAATATGAAATAATAAAAAAGTAAATAAAAATTTATATCCTTGCTACAGTGTACTACAAAATGCAAAAACGGATTGCTATCCGGATAAAGAATCTTATATGTTACTGGTATATGTGCTGCAATTAATTTACAACAATTATTGATTCTTACTTTTATACGATTGCTGACACATTTAGAGGAAGTTATACAGACTTTAAGTCAAGAAGAAAGTAGCTCATTGGTGTTAATTTGCAAATGGGGCTGTGGTGTATCGCAACAAACTTAGTATAAGCAGAAATTCCAGATTGATGCTGACTCAGATGTAAATATTTTTCAGAGGTCTTTTGTACCACTTCAGCTAATATGTAGTACAAATAATGATACATTGATTTGGCAGAATCCAACTCCTTCTTCGTCACATTATTGTCGTCCCATTAGAATAAGATTCGTTAAAGAATCTACTGGCATAACTAATAAAGAAATAGAATAAGTAATGTGGCAAGTCATTCACTCAACCTCTTATTTCACATAAATAAGTACTTTCATCAAAGGTGAATAATGTATGAACCCGTAATTATTATCAGAAATAGGGCATATTTATATTCAAATGAATTGGAATTAAAATAGGAATTCAATGGTGACAAATTTAAAATGATATAACCTACCACAAAATAATTTCATAAGCAATAAATAAAACACTAGTATCAAGCAATTAGCGCCAGTCATAGACCCGGACCCTTGCTATTGTAGCTAACGAAACTAGTAAACATCATACAATGGAACCGTAAGCCCTTATACAATGGGGAAAACGTCTGCAGTTTCCTTTGTTAAGAGAACTTACAAGACTGCACTATTATTAACTTGTTATAACAATGCTAAGCCCAAAAACTTCTTACAAAAGGCTGGGAAGTCGCAAACAAGCAATTGGATTTTCCTAGGTAACTTGTGGAAAGAGTTATCCCCAAACCAATTTTAACTAGGACATGTCGCTAACAGCGGGTGACTTCTTTGGCGGGATAATGTAGATGACTACAAAGAAAGCCGCCCTATATTAAAGATCACTCTTATTTGGTCAACCCTGGAAATATTATATTAGGGTGCAACTAATTTAAAGGGAGGGGGACGAGGCCACAAACCCCTAAGTTTAACACCCACGACAACGCCCTTAAGATATAATTTACCAATCAAAATTAGTGTAACTTATAAACTGTTTGTGAGACGCTAAGACTTTTGGTGGAAGGGACTAATGCCGGCCCACTCAGAAATAATAAATATTTTTACATAGCAAAAATCAGAGTTCAGTAGGCAGTTGGTTAGTAGGCAGTTCAGTAGTCGTAGGAGTAGCGATAAGCGAGTGTGCCAGCGCAGGGAACATCACATTACTAGGCGAAAATTAAGTTACTAACGTGAGTGTCAGTAGAGATGGCACATCGCTTGGTTGAGTGTTATAAACATTATTAGTTCTGACCCACCAACAGCCTTCGCGTCAAATCGTCGTCTAATACGACAAATGTAAACGAGTGAAAATAGAACTGCATCGATCAATTACAAGACAGTACACCGGGCCTACTGTTTTTTCCCCCAAGTGAACATCCTTTCTCACGGATTCCCGAGATATAAGTCCATTGTTCTACCGAAACCTGAACCCAACTAGTCCGGAGCACAATTGTATATGAACCCCTATCCTTGGACATAATTAAACATACCCCGACTACGAGTCTGTCGCAGTAAAAAGCACAACAAATAATCTGCAAAACACTAAAGTAACATTAGAAAATATATTATTTTCTGTCAAGCACACAGCGATGCTCACCATGGTTGTGCTCAAACAACTTTCATGTGGTGTATCTGGAACCAGATACAGCTGAATCATGAGATGAAATGGAAGTATCTTCTGATGAAGAATTGTGACTCTAATAATCACAATCATAATCATCATCAAAGTGATAACGTGTATAAACATGTATGTAAAGTTTGTGATTGACTTTAACGGCCAGCAAATTGGAAAATAGAAATTTGAAGGATGTCTTACAGAAGGACAAATTGTGCACATAATACTGCAGATTATGGACATAGACTTAGGGTCGCATGTTTGGACGCATTAGACAGTAAAATGCCTTCTCTGCTGAGCAAGTTGTATGCTAATACGATTTTGCTTACTCAGAAATCTGTTCATGCGATAATAATTGGTTAAATTTGTAAGCTACCTGCAGAGGTAGCTTAAATGAGCAACTCAAATTAAAATCCCGAAGGGAACCGACGGGAACCGATGGTAATCGATGTACTTTGCTGCTTTATCCAATATTTATCCAAGATGTCGGACCTTGAAGACTTCGATCATGTTTTCGGTATACACGGAGAAGAGGAATTTGATAGAGTCTACCAAAGAATTCAACTGGAAGAACAGGAGAATCGGCGTAATATTGCGTGTCGCAGACGTGTTTGTATACGGTATTATTTGCGGGATGCAAGCATAAATGCATTCCTATATAGCAGACGAAAATAACGGAAGTGGTTTTATCGCTGAGAATTCTGGGTAATTCGTTGCCAATATTACGAAAACGTCGACTCTCATGCATGACCGATAAGTCGGCCGTTAATTCGTTCTCAGCAATTGCTCACGGTGAATCAGCTCACTAGTGATTGGAAGTAATTTGAGTAGAGAGTAATGTTCTAACATACGACCCTTAAAGTCCAATGCTTGTAGTAGTGCCTTATTTAGGTATAATTGATTGTAAGAGTGCTCTTTTTGAGTTGTAGTTTCTTATATCTGTTCATAGTACTTAATAATTGGATTATATAGTTTAAAAACGTAAAATATATGTTTTTTTCTTTAAAATGTACTACATTTCTCTTAAAATACAGTTAATTTAATAAGAGGGCACATTTATACTCGCCTGAATTGCAAAAATAATTTTGGCCGCCTAAATCGGCAAAATACCCCACTGTGAGACGGTACGTTTCCATACATGAGTTCCTGTGCTAAACGTATAGACTTTATCCCACTTCACGCCCTCTAGGTTTGTAATGGGAATTTAGTTACACCCTGTATAATGGAAATGGACAGTTAAGGGGGCGATGGGTGAAATTTCAATGTTCTATATTTTTTTAGCTAGAGACTTCATTTTTTGTACACACTTTCAGTGCATGATGCATAATGATGTGTTTAAGTTTCATTCTTGTGAGACATTTATTTTAACTCCTGGCGCGACAGGCCTAGAAGGCCCTTAGCCTACCAGTCGGCTGCTGGCCTCACATCCGCCTGTGTTAATCACAGAGGTAGATGATCATCAGCCAGTGTAGTGGTGACATGTGGTCAGCGTGTCGAGTCTCTCAGCCGTTACAGCTGGTTTTCTCAACCTGGAGCCGCTACTTATTGTAGCTACCCAAATTCCTCACGATGCTGGGTAGGCACCGGTCCCATACTGGCCGAAATACTATGAGAAAATTTCTTCCCCCATGGAGACTCGAACCAGCACAAGTCCCGTAGCTCTGCGACAAGGCTTCCTGTCTTAACCACTCGGCTACGGCGCGGGGACATTTATTTTATGAGTTATTAAATATTATATTGAAAAAAATTGAAGATATTATCATTAAATTGGATCCACAATGTTTTAGTAAAAGTATGATTTTTCTTACAAGACGCCCTCAAATATTTAGAAAAACATAATGCATTAGAATTCTTATAATGTGAATACAAAGGGAGAAAAAATGTACCTCGTGCTTGAAATTACAAAAAAGAAATTAATAATTGCATGAATTTTATTTTTATTTCATAAAATACCACTTCAATCTTGAAACCCAAGCACTACTTTGTTGTTCATTGTTTTTAGGACATGCAGTAAAAATTTGAACCTCCTAGGACAAAATTTGTGAATTCCATTCAATTTTGAATGTACAAAAATGCAGTGAAAATGAAAGTGTGGAAAACCAAGTTTAAAGATTTGCATGCAGTTTAAATGCAGTATGTAACATACAGGTTTAATTAGCACTTTAGGGCACTTAGAAGCGTCATAGGCCTCTGAAACGTTGCCAACATATACATTAGAGTGCAGGCTATTTTGTAGTATAAAAAAACACAAAATGCCAACTTTGATCTCAAGTGGTCAATTTTTCACCTAATCACCTCTTAATGATAAATGAGGGAAATATTGGGACAATAATTTGTTATTATGAACAGAAATGTCGAGCACGTAGTAATTAAACATACGCTAAATTCTGGAAATGCACGCCGTTATGAATTATAAGGACACTTTGTCGTTCCATCTTCTCCAAATAAAAAACATAGATTGATGTCAATAAATTCCTCCACTCCCTTTTTTTTCTTCCCCTCCCCCTCCCCACTTTTTCCCAAGGGGAAGGGTCTTTCTCCAACTCTTCTTTGCACTATCTAACTTCTTGAGCATTTATTTTTCACGTTGCGCCTACACCACATTACTTTTCTCATTTCGTCCTGTCATCCCGTACAAGAACATTTTCTTGGTCATTTCCTCTCTTCTGGTAGCCTATATATTTAAGGATTATTTTTGCCCACCGATTGTCATATCTTCTGACAATATGTCTGAGACATTGTCTCTTTAGTGCTTTTTAGTCAAGATGGCATTTACCACTCCTGCCATCTTCCAGATAAGTGGAATTCTTTTAGGGTTTTCAGTGTCCTACATCTCAAAAATAAAATATAGTATTGCACATGTAATTAATTTCGCAAGAAAATACACATTCCTTCCATTCTGTTTAATCTAATATATAAAAAATATATTAAATTTGAAGAGAAAAATTTTCGCCTAGACCGGGACTCGAACCCGGGACCCTTGGCTTTCCGGCCCAAGTGCTCTACCAACTGAGCTACCGAGGCGAGTTACGATCTAGACGCAAATTTTTCTCTTATATACGTTGTAATTCCCTATCGCCAAATGCTTTTGAAACCATTGTTTCTATCTTTGCAAATGGCGGCTTCTTAGTTAAGAAGACATTTATTGGGAATTTAACATATGTTTATTTTTTCGTATTTTATGCGCTGTCATACCATTCATCCGATTGTGATGGGACCTCTTGCAAAATGTTCATGAGTTTTCCGAGATGAACATAGGCTAAAAGAGAGTTGTAATGCTCAACCCCTTCACCCCGTAAAAATCACCCTTTGTAGTGAAAAACGTCAAACAAAGTCCCTATTTTGACGTTTGAAAGGCTAACGCTGCCTAAATCGTAACAAACACACAACATTAATGTACACAGAAGTGAATATCTCAGATAACTCTACAAAAAAGCTCGGGATAGCATATGTACTTGTATCTTTCACGGATAATTCACAATAACCATTTTTGTCTTTCATTGATGCCAAGAAGATCATAAACGTAAAAACATATTAACATTTATTTAGGAGAAAACGCGCACGCCGAGTATTAGCTAGTAGAAAATATGTTAAATGTTACGGCTTTCTTAATTTTGTTTTATTTAGCAGATTTCACAATGTTTCATAAAATTTTCCTGGGTCCAATTACCCTACTGTCGTCATTCTCCTCCACGTCTCTTCTGTCATTCCAATCTCCATCATCAATTCCTTTTTCCCCTCATGTTGCTCAAAACACCATCAATCAACCTTACTTTTAGCCGTTCTCTTCTTCTTCTACCAAGTGGTACCCATTTTTAGTATTCTTCTTGGGAATCTGTCTTCTGCCATTCTTTGTACATGATCATACAATTTCAATTGTTTGTATTTTTATTAAATCGATAATTCAAGTTTGAACATTTATCTTTTTATTTAATTACACTGACTCATATTTTATCTCTTCCAGAAATTCCAGCTGAACGCCTCCAAAAATCTGTTTCCGCAGAATGGTGTTTTATGGGATCAGAATATTGCTTTATTTATATCAAGATTTTAAAAATACCTTACTAAACTCCGTTGAGGTCACGGTGTTAAAGTTTTTAAAAAAGTGTAAAAACAGTACATGATATCTCAGTCGTCCTCAATAATTTGCAGTGTTGTTTTATAGGAGGCCTTTCGATAACTTGAATATCATCCTCTGCTTTCATTTTGGGTACTGACTGTTGTTGGTAATTATTTTGTACAGAGGGTTTATATTGCCGGGTACGTTCTCATTTAACAGGTGTTCATTTGTGGCTTCCTTGATGATTTGTAACTCTTCGAGATCTTTGATTTTCGATGTATCGCTTTCTCTATGCAGGATCGATAATACACTGTCTGTTGTGTTGAATTGATGTCCTGATTCTACTAGGCCCTATGTGTTTTGAAAAACTGGATTTACCTTCATTCCTCAGGAAAACTTTGAAATGTTCATTAAATCTTGTCGTGAAGTTTCTAGTAGTTCATCCAATATAAAATTTGTCAACAGCTATTACAATTCAATTTATAAACTCCTTTATTTTTATATACGTTCGTTTCTTCTATTTTATTTGAAATTATATCATTTATTTTGTTATTTGTTCTGTAGGCAATTTTTTATGTTTTTACCATGTTTTTTGAGGATTTTTGTTACCTTTTGTGTTTCTATGTCTGTGTTTTTTAATGATACCCACTTATTATCTCTTTTATCACTTTCCTTACTTAATTGTGTTATATTTGTTAATTATTATTTTCTCTTTTGTTTCATAATTAATTTATTGATCATTTCATCATCGATTCACAACACTTAAATTTATTGAGGACGACTGATATATCAGGTACTGTTTTTACATTTCTTAAAACTTATTTATATCAAACAAAATATATACTTGTATAGCCTATATATTTATAAACGACATGATATATTGTGTGTTAATTGTAAGAAAACCTAGTAAACAATTATGGGGTAAAAATGCGCTTTATGTAAAATTAATGTTAGTTTGCTTCCTTTTTGCATAATATCATTGAAATAACAATGGAAGCGTTGTTTCCTTCGTCATCATAATAAACCTCAGTACATAATATTATGTTTCTTGAATCCTTCCTTGATCGTGCTTAATGTAGAAGTCGTAAAATATCCAATAGAGCAAATAACTGGACATTTAATGATGATCAATATTATTGTAGTTCATCCAAAAGAATAGTTTCTTATTCGTACTTATGGGTCGTTATAAATCAGGCAGCAAGGCGTCTAAGAACTGAAGTCTCCGGTTCAATCTGCTGGAAAATGGAATTAGAAGTTTTTCTCTAACATTTCGTGTTCTGACTGATCCTTGTGTCCATTAACATCTTTTAAATGAGTATCCACAACTTTCTGGAGAGTACAGTCTGCCAAAACTTCGTGTTGACTGAAATTATGTGTCCATATCTGCGCTGAGAATTCAAAGTCAAATAACAGGAATACCTTTATCTCTGCATTACTTAGAATTGTTCTAAGAGTGAATACGAACAGTGCGAGAAGAACTGGAACAATAGATGAATCTTTCTGGTAAGAATAAAAATATTTTAAATATAATATATTGTACAATTTTGGTTCAATTGTGTATTATTTTTTTAAGGAGGTCAAATAGTCCCCCTTTCGGTTCTCCGGGCGGGGACTACTTCAGGAAACCCATGCCAAAGGCTCAAACATAGGGACATGTACGTAGAAACATGGAATGTTAGGACTTTATACAATAGCGGGGCGCTAGAGTTATTAACCCGTGAATTAGATAAATCACCCTTGGATATAGTCGCTTTACAGGAAGTTAGATGGCCAGGAGAAGGTAGTCAGGAATAAGGAAGCTTTGCATTATGCCTACTACGGGGGTGCACAAAACCCCGAATTTGGAACGGGTTTTTTGTCCGAAGGAGGATCTTATCCACTATCCGTGATATTAAGTTTGTCAATGATAGGATATCATACAAAATTGGAAAACATTGGCTCAGGATAGGGATATATGGACAGCTTATATCCGCGCGGCCATGAAGCTACGGGCTCGATAGTGCCAGTGAGTTAGTTAGTTAGTTAGTTATATTGTACTATATGGCTCGTCCGTTGCCCAAACCTCTCACCGTTAAGGTCTCGAAATAAAGTGTCGGTCACTCCTTGTGTGTTTCGTGGTGGACGTAACGGAGCTTGGAGAGGCTTTTCTCGGGATTTTCTCCCATTTTCATTCCACCATTTTTCCATATTTATCACAGCCATTTTCATTTGATTTCGTTCATCTGCCCCTGTGACGGTGCGTCAGGAGTGTTGGGCCGGCACCCTTCTAGTTCGCAGACCTCTATAAATATAGGGGCTTCATCTCATCTCATCTCATCCATCGACCCGACCCCGCGTTGGACACGAGTTGAGGATATTTATATTGCACAGTATGGCTGGTCCGTTACCTAAGTGATTAGACGCTTGCCTCTCACCGTTGAGTTCTCGAAATAAAGCCTAGTCACTCCATGTGGGTTTCGTGGTGTACGAAACGGAGCTTGGGCAGATTTATCTAGTTGTTCCTGCCGTTTTCACCTTCCACTAATTTTATTCCATCGTTTCTCCATACTCACCTCATCCATTTCGTTTCATTTCACTCATTCGTCCCTGTGGCGGTATTCCGGCATGGTAGGCAGGCACCCTTGTCGCACACAGACCTCTATAAATGCAGGGACTTCATCTCATCTCATCTCAACCCTCGGCCCGATCATCGAGTTGGACATGAGTTTAGAATATTATTGTCATATTGTACAATATTTAAGTTTTACAATTGTGGACAATGTAACATTAAGAGAAGAAATGGAAAACATTTTACTTAGTGAGGAACATTGTTTTAAAACGGCTTAAAATTCTTTAAATTATCCCACAATTTAACATTAAGAAGATTATCAATCTTCTTCTTCTTCTTCTTCTTCTTCTTCCTTCCAAGTATTAGGCCAAGGCCTGTTACGATCCTATAGAAAATTTTCCCTCCAGCGTTTCATAGGACGGCCCAGTGATCTTCGTCCTCTTGGTATATAATTATAAACAGCTTTGGGGATCCGATTTGAACTCATTATTTCAAGATGGTGTTTCCAATTTAGTTGGTACTATTATCAATCTTTTATCATGTAAAATCTACTTCCCTCAAATCTCTGTCTATCTTCGGGTTTTTTCAGCTGCTGCCGTCTTCCCGTGCCAAACCTCCAAAGCCTACGATCTTGGGCATCTTCGATGCTTAGCCCTTTAGCTTGAATTACTGTCATCATGCTTTCCTTCCATGTTAACTTTGGCCGGTCCCAAGCCCGGATGAGAAAGAGGAGTAACAACCTCGTTAAAAAAAAAAGGGTTCAGTTGGCTCCGACTGATAGTACTCTGTAAGGGCCCCTAGGCAGGGTTGCGGTGAAGACCTCAAAGGCAGAGTCGGTGCAGAAGGAGTCCTTCATCACGGCGGAAGAGACAACCCTATCTCTAAGACAAATAGAGAAACGCCGCCTTGCGGTGAAGAGGGATCTTCAAAGGCTATGGGAGGAAAACCCAGACAGAAATTTTCCTGGTCCTCCAGATTGGGGGTTTATGGTGTGGGCCAGCTCCCCACACATTAAAAAAAACATAAAATGCTAAAAGACCAAATCAGTCAAAGCCGGACAGAAAAAAAGTACGAAAGACAAAAGCAACGAAAACGGACATTGAGTATAGGCACGTGGAATGTACGAGGAATTAGAAACTTCCCTCAAATCATGGTTAATATTATTCTCCCACCTCATTCTTGGTCTACCTACTTAGCTTTTCCTTCTGGTTTTCTACATGAAGCTTTCATGCACCTCTTTCATTCCCTATTCGTGCCACATGTCCCGCCCATCGCAGTCTACGAGACATAACTTTTCTTATTATAGTCCTATCTGGCTTCCTATAAAGACTATGTGGTTCAGTATTAAGTAGTCTTCTCCATTCACCTGACTGTTTATCTCTTTTTGATCCAAAAATTCTCCTAACAAGTTTATTCTCAAATACTCGTAAGTTGTAATAAGTGAGCAGGTTTTATAAAGCTATTTCACAGGAATAAAATTTACTGAAAAAGAAACATTTTAAATCATTGATCAATTCGAATTCAACATTAACAATATATTTAGATTCGATATAATTTATTATTATTATCATTATTATATATTATTATTAGTATTATTATCGTATTATAATTGTTATTATCGTATAAAATGTTGTTTGTACATGAAATTTACATTGTTATTATCGCCTCACTCAGATGGTTAACAGTTTGTATAAAAACGGGTGCCGCGCGGCAATGCTTGACATGCGGTATTGTCACGTTTCTCATAGCGCTTTGGGCGTTTATTACTGATTATTTATGTTATTATTTAATTTTTATATTATTATTTGGTATTGTTTAAGTTTTAAAATTAAAATTATATACGTATTTATTTATTAATTAAATAATTTAATTTCAACATTATTACATAATTTTAATATCCATACAAAATCATGCTGAAAATATTATTATATTTATTATTATTATTATTATTATTATTATTATTATTATTATTATTATCCATGGCCGCCACATGTTGAAATCACTCATATATAATCTAATATAATATGTAGATATGGCATTATTATTATTCTAGCTACGTATCATAATAAATCATTGATAATTATACAATTAATTACGGTTTACAATTTTGTAACTGGATCTAATGTTCCACATTGTACCGAGTTTTAATTGAAAGTGAGGGAAGAATAGCAATGTGGCAACATCGTCGTAGTCGCGGCAGTCGAGATCTTTGTATTTTAATAACATATAACAGCTGCGGGGAAACAAAGCGAGCCGCTTGTTTAGCATCATAGTGAGGCGATAATACATTAAATGTATCTTTAACTGTTTATAATTAGTATAGTGTATATCTATATCTGTCAAATATTTACTTGTATTTGTGCTGGTTGAGTGGAAGAGTAGGCCTTATGGCCTTAACTATACCAGAATAAATAAAACACTTATTATTATTATTATTATTATTATTATTATTATTATTATTATTATTATTAATTTGTTATATTATTAGATTTTCTTGTAGGTCAATATAATTATGGATGAGAGGATTTTCTCCATGAAAATTATATGATTAACACCATAATTTTTAATGTTTCTCTAACAATATTTATTTATGTTTCATATTTCACTTCATGCTGCCATTTTCAGCAATATTTACCTTTTACAATATTTTCCTCCAAGATATAAAAAAAATGTTGAAAATGTCCTTGTATTTTTAAAGGAAACAATGGACAGTTGTTTGTGCTGACAGAATAAGGAAAAAAGTACAGGAACTTGTAGTATGCAAAGTGATTTCGATTTGTATAGGGAAGTATTTTCCTCATAGATCAGATTGGATTTGTTGTTTAAGTCCTTTTATATGTCCACCAATTTTTTCCTGTTTTCCTCCGCTTTCTTTTGTTTGTCGTCTTATTTTACTTATCTTCTTTTTCCGTGTTGAGGGAAAACCAGGAGTGTCTATTTTTTAATACTTCGAGATGCCGGAAGGTCGGAAGTTCGAGTCCCGAGGAAATCAGGTTTTTAACTGGCCTAAACCTTATGGCAGCACCATGACACTGGGGTTACTAATTTGCTAATGAAATTAGTACTGGGCATTTATTCTGTGGTTGAAGGCGACATTCAAGCAGGGCTTACAAACCAGCTGATCTCTCATAATAATTTTCTAGAAAGATGGGAGCCTTAACTTCGTGCTAACACAAGGGCCTCCTAAGGCCTGTAGAGGCATTACTTTTTTATTTTTAACATTAAACACTTGTCATGAAAGAGAGGGTCCAACACAGTGGTCTCGAAGTAACATCGTCCGTAGGATACAGAGGGCCCATATTGGAAAACGGTCGGGATTATTTCTTGGGTGAGATTTCAGTTAGGGTTCCTCATATGTCAGGAAAATCTAACGAAACTTCAAAGAGTTCCCGTACACAATTTGGCCATCGTAGTCATAAGTAATACCTCGAGTGATTTCCAATTTATCTAGAGGACTTGGAAATCAAGAGTGGCATTTGTTAGGACTATTTAACGAATAAAATTAAGCTGTTTACTCAAAAATCATTATTTAAATATAGTTATTATAAAATAGTTATATATTTAATGTAACCGGTGATGATTGAAAACAAATTACAAATGTTTGGTTATATTTCATTTGTTCATCACTACTACTTGATCATACTATTTATTGCCAAATAGGATCGCAAATATTGCAAAAATGAAACACATCAAACTGTGTATTACAACCAACATTATAGGTTATTAACCTTTTTTTTTTCGGAAACAACTCAATAAAATCAGTATTAAAAAACACAGTTAATGAACACAAATTATCAAAAGTGTAGGTCGGGGGAATATGTTCATTATTTGCTATATTCAACGTATTTGTTAGAGAGTCAGTCACTGCAAATTAATGATCTGACCTGTTCTGAATATTAAAAAGGAGGAGCTTTCTTTATTTTGGTAATCAAAATGCAATTATTATCGAGGTGATACACGACTGTGATTGGTTGTAGAACAAAATTCATTGAAACGTGATTAGTCATTGACTCCCATTTGGGGCATGAGTTAAATAGTCACCCAAACATATCCATCTTGATTAGTGTTAATATGTATATATCTTGCTTTAAAATGTTCTTGTTGTCGCGGAGGTGGCCTTGTCCTTGAGAAGATCGATCGCATGCATGTGGAAGTCCTCTTGCTCCTCGTGTGGTAAAAAAGTATGTGTACAATCTATAATTTAATATTCTCCCCTATCAGTTCGTTTCCCTTTAAAGCCCAGAAGACGTGGTGCATGAAAAAGTACCTACAAATAGAGGGCTTAAATAAAATGAAATAAATAAATAAATAAAAATCATGTAAAGGAGCAACAGTATTTCTGGGTATTCAAAAGTAACATTGGCGAATAACTGTTTATTTATTTCCCTTGCACGTGAAAATAAGCTCTCCATACAACTCTATCCTGAGCTCACGTTTTCCAATCATCCCCTGTATAACTTACCTCCCTCAATTGATGGTTAATGTTATTCTACCACCTACTATTGGATGTTTTCCCTCTGTTTTCCTACAAGGAGTTTCCATGCCCATATTTCATTACCCATCCGTGCCACATGCCCTACCTTTTGCAATTTATGATGAATAACTGTTATTATTACATATGGTTTCCCATAGGATCATATATTTATAGCTAACTGTAATATAGTATTCTCATTCTACTGGTTGTTCTTCTCTTTTTAGTCCATCAATTTTCCTAATAACTTTATTCTCAAATACTCGTCCTCTTTTCTCCTCCCTTAAATTAAGAGTCCATGTTTCGCTTCGATATAAGCCTAATATAGCTGGGAGAATATTTTTATATATTTTTAGTTTTCTTTTTAAGTTGGGATGTCACGAATCCCTACAATGCGTAATAGTATCCATTTCCAGAATTAAAGAATTAAACGTACTATAAATTTAATTTATTTCTGCATCTGATTCTTTTTTTTTATAGTTGTTTCTAGGTATTTGAATTTCTTCAAAATATCCTCATTTCTCATTAAATGCGGCATTCCATCATATAATGCATTTCTATATGTGACCATACGTATAGTTTTATTATTGTTTACTTCCAGTCCTAATTTCTTAGTGTTACTCACTTGAATCTGCGTGCTGCCACGTAGCATCTCCTCACTATCGCCTAATAATAATACATCATCAGCATTAACTAATAGCGTATTAACTCCATTGAGTCGTAGGCCTACGCTTTCTTTCTCCTCTAAACATTTTTCATGTTCTAGTACAAAATTGAATATTAGAGGAGATAGTACATCTCCTTGCTTTAAACCGTTGTGAATTTCAAAAGTATGTGAAAATGTTTTGTATACCCACACCCTACTCTTTTTGCCATTTAGATACATTCGAAAAAGTCTAAACAACTTCTAAGGAATTCCGAAATCCAGCAGGATACTGTTAGGAACAATAATCACAAATAGGAATGAGATGCACAAAGAAATTAAACATAGGTTTAATTCTGGAAATGCGTGCTATTATGCATTGCAGAGACTCTTGATGCCCCATCTCCTTTCAAAAAATGTTAAACTGAAAATATATAAAACTACTATTCTACCAGTTATATTATATGGGTGCGAAACATGGACTCTTACTTTAAGGGAGGAAAGGAGATTACAAGTATTTGAGAATAAAGTACTTAGAAAAATTTTTGGACCAAAGAGAAATGAACAGACAGGTGAATGGAGAAGACAACATAACAATGAACTACATGGTCTTTATAGGAAGCCAGATATAATAAGAACAGTTAAGTCTCGTAGACTGCGATATGCAGGACATGTTGCACGTATGGGGAATGAAAGACTTGCATGGAAGCTTCTTGTAGGAAAGCCAGAGGGAAAACGCCCAGTTGGTAGACCAAGAATGAGGTAGAGAATAACATTAACTATGATTTGAGGGAAGTAAATTATACAGGAAATGATTGGAAAGCATTAGCTCAGGATAGGCATGTATGTAGAGCTTATGTCCGCGCGGCCATGAACCTACGGGTTCGATAGTGCCGGTGAGTAAGTAAGTAAGCAGGATACTGTATAACTTCTCCCTCTTAATTGCTCTTTGCGTTTTTAAAGTGTACATACAATACCTGCAGAGTCCCGCTATATTCCCATTCTTTTCTGAAATCCGTCTTGCATTAAAACACTAGTGTATAGCCAAATTGAGGTCATCAACCTAACAATGACTTGTGGGGGTATACGATCTTCTTGGGGCGATTGCGTGCCCTTGAAGTGCTGATCTTGTTCTGATATTTATTAAAATTTTGGGTACATCCGAACTGCCTAACTAACTCATTGGCACTATCGAACCCGTAGGTTCGCAGCCGCGCGGAGATAAGCTCTCCATACATCCATATCCTGAGCTAATGTTTTCCAATCATACCCTGTATAATCTACTTCCCTCAAATCATTGGCAATGTCATTCTCCTACCTAATTCTTGGTCTACCAACTGGGCGTTTTCCCTCTGGTTTTCATACAAGAAGCTTCCATGCACGTCTTTCATTCCCCATTCATGCCACATGTCCTGCCCATCGCAGTCTACGAAACTTAACTACTCTTATTATATCTGGCTTCCTATAAAGACCTCGTAGTTTACTGTCATGTAACATTCTCCATTCACCTGTTTGTTCATCTGTCTTTGGTCCATAAATTTTCCTAAGAAGTTTATTTTCAAATACTCATAATCTCCTTTCCTCCCTTAAAGTAAGAGTACATGTTTCAGATCCATATAATATAACTGGTAGAATAATATTGTTATATAATTTTTTAGTTAACGTTCTTTGAAAGGAGTTGGGACGTCAAGAGTCTCTGTAATGCATAATAGCATGCATTTCCAGAATCGAGCCTACATTTAATTTATATGTGTACATCTGAGCTGCCTAGATTGCACAACTGTAGAAAGAGTGCAAGTGTACCACGTTGCTCTAGTCTTGCAGGTGATCAGCTGTTCGTACAGTAATTTGTGCTTTGTGCACGTGTAGGTGAGTTGTTTTAAGAAAACACTATGATTCAGTAATAATTCTGGAGCTATGGAAGCCAACAGAGGAAGAATGAAGTCTGTTAGTAGAATTAAATTGAAGAGTGTTTGCTTCTAATTCGTATGGTAATGCATTCAACGAAATCGTATTTTGGAAAATAGAGTATGTAACAATTGAACTCAAGAATGTAACAACCCCCAAAGATGAAGTCCGTTCCGAATAAACAGATAAAGAGGAATTATATTAGGGATTTGTTTCCCTTCTTGAATGAAGATTCAAGGAGCTGGTACGAATATTTAATAGAAGAGGCATAACAAGGGTATCCATATAACGAAGCTGAAGGCGAAGTGACGGTCACGTGCTAAATACACTGAGCAACAAAATATATTTTTTTTTTGTCTCAGAAAGAAACATGTGATTCTGATAGTATTTTTCTCCTGAATTCAAATATGATATCGGTTTTTCTCCATCATGCAAGGTTTCTGAGAGACAGGCATTTATAATTTCAAACACTTTAATATTATCTATATTCGTAACTACACAATATTCGAACATTCGGGCTCACATAGAAAGTAAGAAATGAGATTTTCTGCTATATTTCGCCTGTGGAGCATCTCTCTTGATGGTCCAACAATAATCGGCCAGCACATTAGGATTCAATTTGCCTTGATATCTCTTTTCCATAGCTGAAACCTTTGAGTTAGCTCATTTGGTTTTATTTTACCATGGACAAATGGGCGAAAGAACGTTTATTAAAAAATAATTATTTAAATCCATTAATTGAAATTGAAATAAAAATAATGTGGGTGATGGAGAAATTCCGAATACATATTTGAAAACTGGATATAAACTGCATTAAGTACAACTATTGGTACTCATGAGACAAAAATCATGTTTACCAGTGATATTAACCGCAATTTGTTTTATTTGGTTGCAGTTATTATATTGTTTAACATTCTCAAACTTTAAATTAACAGTGGATTCAGTAACATTTGAAAAGTGTCAGATAAAACCTTACGATAAGTATAGTAAGCCATGATAACAATCAATGGCCGAGCTGCTCCACGTTTAACATTAACCAATTAGAAATTATTTTCTCAGATACATAGTTAATGTAAAATCACACAAGTAACAGTAAGTTAGCAGTTTACTACGAGAATTTAAACAAGCAATATCTCCTGAAAAGTCACCCACGGTAGGCGATGAAACAAGACACGACCAAATTCCCTAAAATGTGTTTCAAAATTCGTAACGATAGCCGTGAAAGTCTTAAACAGTATATTTAATATCTAGTTCAAAACGCTGGGAGAGCGAACTTTTTGAGTTTTACTTCTGATTAGGAAAAGGCGTTAATGTTTTGTGTTCCAAAGGGATGCATTCAAAACGTTGGACAATGTTACTCTTTCCGACTATAATTTCTATGTAAAATTTTTAAAATAATAAAATTTTCATCTGAGTAGTATGTTCACCCTAAAAAGAGCGTTTGCAGAAATTAAAAGAAGTGACTATTATTTGAATATATTATGTTGTTATAAATCCACCACTGTGGTCTCGAGGTAGTGTGCTGCCTTGTCACGCAGCAGGCCCGGGTTCGATCCCGGTCGGGGCAATTTTTCTGGGTGAGGTTTTTATCGAGGTTTTTCCTCACCTGTAAGACAAACGACATGAAAACATTAAGGCACAAACGGTCCCCGAAATCATATGGCCAACATCAACATCATCATCATCATCCTTATCATCATTATTATTATTATTATTATCATTATCATCATCATCCTTATCATTATCATTATCATCATCATCATCCTTTATCGGTGTGGAAAGCAACGGGAAGCTACCACACCTACAATTCCCTAGTAAAGTTGCAATCATAGCATGAAAATGCTATGATTACAGTGAAAGACCTGCCTTCGGGCAGAATTACTATGGATGGATGTTGTTAGAAGTCCACCGCTGTGGTTTTAGAGGTAGCGTTGTGCCTTGTCACGCAGCGGGCCCGGGTTCGATTCCCAATCGGGACAGACTCCTGGGTGTGGTTTTTTCGGAGTTTTTCCTCACCTGTAAGACAAGTGCCAGGAAGCTTAGGGCTCAACGGTCCCCGAAAATCATCCGGCCATCATCGTCATCCTTATCATTATCATCATCATCATCCTTGAAAGTGGAAAGCAACGGGAAGCTACCACACCTATTAATTCCCTAGTAAAGCTGCAAAGGATAGCGTGAAAATGCTATGATTGCAGTGAAAGACCGGCCCTCGGGCAGAATTACTATGGAATGGAATGTTGTTATAGTTCGTTTATGTATTAATGAATTAGGACAGAGTAATGTAGGCCTATATCAAAGTAGGTACTCAATTTTCCTTCAGTTGAATCTGTTTTCACTAAAATAGTGTACTAAACTTTAAACCTCATTATTTCATAACGTTATTCAATCATAAGCCCTAGTTAGGATGACGTTCTCAATTAAACTGGTCAACATTATTTTTGTCTTATGAGTACCAATAGTTGTACTTATTGAAGTTTTTTTATCGTGTTTTGAAATATGTATTCGGAATTTCTCCATCGCTCAAAGCTTATTTTTATTTCAACTTCAATTAATGGAATTAAATAATTATTTTTAATAAACGTTTATTTTGTCCATTTGTCCATTGTAAAATAAAACCAAATAAGCTAAACTCAAATAGTTTAGCTATGGAAAAGATATATCAAGGCAAATGGAATCCTAATATGCTGGCCGATTATTGTTGGCCCATCAAGAGGGATGCTCCACAGGCGAAATATAGCAGAAAATCTTCATTTCTTATTTTCTACGTGATTCCGAATGTTCGAATATTGTGTAGTTACGAATATATAAAATATTAAAGTGTTTGAAATTATAAATTTCTGTCTCTCAGAAACCTTGTGTGATGGAGAAAACCCGATATCATATTTGAATTCAGGAGAAAAAATACTATCAGAATCACATATTTTTCCTTCTGAGGCAAAAAAAAAGGTTTATTTTTTGTTGCTCAGTGTTATTGGCTAAAATGTTATTGAAAACAAATGTATGCCTCTGTATAAAATATCTTTACCTCTATAAGTATCCATCAATTAGATACAGTTCAATGACAGCTCGAATCCAGTCCACAAATGCGACCGTCGTGTTTGTGTTAGATTCATTAGTGTATGTACGACCCTGGATAAGTAGTGTTACGTGAAGTCCCTTTTTAATCCAGCAGATGGTGTGGAGAAAGCAGGAAATGCGATTGACATCGCGGACACATTTTAACACTGAAGTTGGCGTGTGTCACATTCTGCATTTTATTGGGATCTGTCATCTGACCAACAATACCACTTGGTTAGCCATACATTACTGTAAATGTGTCACTTCACATACACGTCGTTGAGTGACGTCTGAATGCAGCCGGTCACATCGAATGCACCTTCTGCTACACGCACCAACAAAATATAATTCACGTTTATACCTACATTTTTATTTTTCGTTATATTTTATTTGTTTATTTTTATTATTGTTATGAATACATAGTCTTTTATATAGATTTTTTATTGTTTTATAGATTATTTTAATTATTCAAGCAAAGTCTTTTGAAATAGAGTTTAGACATTCAAAGTCTGTTGAGATAGAGTTTAGACATGATATAGTTCAGAGCAAAGTTTTGCATAGCTAACTGTAAACATCCCTACATTTAGATTATTGGAATGTTAGTGAGTACAGTTAGGGTAACTAGAGGCCAAATTGAGTATATAACACTTGAGAAGTGAGGGTCTCGTGTCTGTCTGTCTGTGTGTGTAAGCTACTGAAGGGTAAGTTACCGACCATTTTTCTTAATATGTAGTCCGTACTTTTGTAAAAAGAATCAATTACCTTAATTATTTTGATACATGCTTTTCAAGGGATAGCAGAATTCTAAACAATGTAGACTGTTTAATACTATATTTTCAAAAGGGGATATAACATTTTTAAACATGTAGATTAGGGCAGATTTATAACTTCCACAACTCCCACTCTCTCAAACTCCAGAAAGTACTGTATTTTTTAATATAGGCTTAGATTAGTAATTTAGGGCTAGAATACTTAGGGATTCTAATTATTTATACCTTAGTAATAAAATAGTTTAAAATAAGACTTCTTTTGTTTATTTCAACACATGTATAACTGTACATCCTCATACTAACGCTCGGCTAGATAAACGCTACCAGATTTTCCAAGTCCCGAAGGTCCTTTAAGCCTAAGAAATCCAGTTGGGTTTGTAATAATTATTAATGTGAAATCTCTTCAATATAGGGGTATATCCATCCGTCCATAGTAATTCTGCCCGAGGGCAAGTCTTTCACTGCAATCATAGCAGTGAGTGGATAGAATGGAAGATGAAAGATGGTCAAAAATATATATACCAATGGTCACCCCCTGGAAGAAATAAACTTGGCAGATAAAGATGGAAATGGAAAACTTATGTTAGAACTATAATGGATGATAGGAATTTGGAAGAAGGAGATTGAAATGATAGAAATAAATGGAAACTGAAGACGGCAACCTATAAGTGGGGGAAAGCCGAAGAAGAAGAAATAAGGAACTGGCCAAGACTAATCCAAAATCGAAAATAATGGCGGAAAATAGTTGAGAAAGTCAGATTTTCTATGAAGTTGTATCACCTAATGAAGAAGAAAAAGAATAAGAAGAAGAAGAAGGTTAATAATATAATAATAATAATAATTTTGCATTGTATTGCAAGCCTATGTTTTCCCTTTACAGAGATTTAGGCGCTCTCCCCCTACAGGGAAGAATTTGAACCATACTAATTTTGTTACACTTGTTTTCGTATAGATGTCATTTTGAGTGGTCCGTGGTCAGCGTACCGCATCGTACTGACATCTAGGAAACCAAGGTAGTACTAGGACGGGAAAATTCGGTAAATTTTGCTTACAGGCCTTTTCATTCAGGCTTAAGGATTTTTTACGAGCCTGAAAATCTTCAGACTCGGGACCCACGGCTTAAAGTCCCTCCCGGAGGATTTGCTCCTTGGATTTTTCCGTCCTAAAAAATCCATCGACCGCGTCCGGGTTTGAACCCGCGACCCTCGGGACACGAGGCAAGGAGCATAACCACTAGTCCAGCGCGGCCGACAGTGTGTAATAATAATAATAATAATAATATAATAATAATAATAATAATGTTTTATTTATTCTGGCAGAGTTATGGCCATAAGGCCTTCTCTTCCACTCAACCAGCAAAAATACATATAAATATTTGACAAAACTATGGAAACATGGAAATAATTGGAAAACGGGGGTCGGGGTTTAGATCTCGGGTGTTCAACTCACTCAAAGTTAAAAGTAATAAAAACGATTTCCCACAAAGTAATTATTTTATTTTAAAAAATGAATTTTTTCGAGAATCTAGATTTAAGAGTATTGAGTTAGGGAACACGATTTAGTTTTCAGTAGGTTGTAATATTGTTCTGAAAGCCTTTATAAAACAACCTGAAGTAGCTTTCATAAAACACGTACTTCATAACTGGATTCGCAGAAAGGAAACACAATGCTACACGACTGAAGTTGATTGCGATTTGAACAATAAACAGCTCACATAAGCAGTGGGGACGGGAAAGGAGTTTACAGCTGGTATAGAAATCTGCATCTAACTGCATCATGAACGGTGTTTATTACACATTTCAGATGGTAGTAATCTCGAAGCTTGGCTTGGTTTATTATTGCCAGAAGTGAGAAATGTTATGCCTATATCTACAGTTTGCGCTGATAAATCATTATTATTTGAGAACAACAACTCATCAGGACTTTTCAAATTTAGTTAATTTTTTCATCATCATCTTTCAAAAATGAATCCACTGCTGTGTTTCATCTTGATGCAAAATTTGTGGTTTTTCTCTCTTCACGATTATTCTTTAATACTGTCTTAATCCTAGACCTCTTCCTCTAAATCATTCATCTAATTAATCAATCTTGTAGTAATAATAATAATAATAATAATAATCATAATAATAATAGTAATAATATTAATAATAGTAATAATACTAATAATAATAATAATAATAATAATAATAATAGTATGATTTGAGGGAAGTAGATTATACAGGGAATGATTGGAAAGCATTAGCTCAGGATAGGGATGTATGGAGAGCTTATGTCCGTGCGGCCATGAACCTACGGGTTCGATAGTGCCAGTGAGTAAAGTAAGTAAGTAAGTAAGTAATAATAATAATAGTAATAATAATAATAATAGAAATAATAATAAAAATAGTAATAATAATAATAATAGTAATAATAATAGTTATAATAATAATATTAATAGTATATAATAATAATAATATTACTAGTAATAATAATAATAATATAATAATAATAATAATAATAATAAACAATAATAATAATAATAATATTAATAGTAATAATAATAATAATAGTAATAATAATAATAATAGTAATAATAATAATAATAATCTGGTATCATGGCAGCTGCCGCCGTATTCCGGAAACCAAACGTCATTTCTCTCTGTCCATCCATTAATCTTTCTCCAATCCTCTGACATTCATAGCCATTTGTACCTCTATTATCCAAGTTTTCTTCGGTCTTTCCCTCTTCCTCCTTTCCATTGGGATCCATTCCATAACAAATTTAGACAACCTTTGCTCTGGCATTCTTTGACATGGCCATCCACTGTAATATTTTCTTTTCTATAATGTCTATGATGTCCGACTCCTCTTGCACACTCATAATTTCCCTTATTTATTTATTTCGTATTCTATCCGTACTAGATTTTCCAGCTGATCTTGTTAGAACATCCATTTCTGTACTTAATTTTTTTTTCATTTATCTGGTAGGAATTTGCCAAATTTCAGCACCATATGTTAAAATGCTCTCAATTATGGTTTGATATATTAGTAATTTTCTATTTTTTTTGTAATATTCTTGCTCCATCAGAGTTTTAGCATTTATTGCTTGTTTTGTTTGTGCGATTCTATTTTTAATTTCAACTGTGTTATCACCTGAATGGTCTAATTTTGTTTCTAAATATGTGCATTCAATACTAGGTTTTAGTTCTTCTCCATTGTTGGAATTTATATTTTCCATTTCTTCTCTACATTTATATAAAGTCCCTATTTTTATTAATAATAATCAATAATAATAATAATAATCAATAATAATAATGATTATGATAATAGCTTTACTTTACCTGGCAGAGTTAAGGTCTTAAAGCCGTGTCTACCATTCAATCAGCTTAAAAAAATACAAAAATGATTCTTATATCTAATAATAATAAAAATAAATATGACATAGTATCTCTAAAATATAATTATTATCTGCAGAATAATTTGACTTATTTAACGAATGAAATGTAAAACGTACAAGATAGAAAAAAGAGAAAAAAACTATTAATGACATAGAATAAATTTAATTATCGAGAAAATATGATTATTTAATAACAGGTAATTGTATAAGTGACTTAAAAGTACCAAGTGTGCTGCAACCACTGATATCTTGAGGAAGGAAATTCCAGGAGCGGGCAGAGGCCACTGTTAAAGAGGAAATGCTATGAAGAGGGATTGTTAGCAGACTGTTATATTGTGCCCTAGTGTCGTTATTGTGGTAAGAAGATAATTTCTCAAATCTGGACGCCAGGTAACTAAGAGTATAAGAATTCAGAAGCTTGAAAATAAGTGAAAGAGATTTACGTCTGTCAGTAAGACGGAGCCAAGAGAGGTTATTGAAGTGTTCGGAAATATGATCATAACCACGGATATTGAAAATGAATAGAACGCAAGCATTATGAACACGCTGCAATATCTGCGACAAGTAATTATTTAGATCTTTATATAAAATATCACAGTAATGGAAGTGTGGTAGCACAAGATTCTGCACAAGGGTTTGTTTTAATGAAATTGGGAGAAAATTCTTTAAACGTCTAAGATAATGTAAGATGCAGAAAGTCTTGTTACATACGTGTTTCATTTGTGTTTGACAGGTTAAATTTGTACTGTACGTGTCGGTCTAGCATCGCTCGGGTTCGATACCCGGTCAAAACAAGATCCCTGGATTATAATTTCTATCCGGTTTAACCTCACTAATAATACAAAAAAGAAGAAGAATAAGAATAAATTTTATTCACAAATTAATGTTGTACACAGTATTGACACCCAAATGAGCAAGTGCTCGTGCTCGGGTGCAGTTCAGTTAGAGAAATACAGGGTCTCTCTAAAGTCACTACCCATTCCAATGAAGGAAGGCAATGATTGTAAAATCAATGTTATTGTCAAGTTTTGCACATATTCTGCTGCTTTTGTACATGACTTCCGTCTTGGTGAAAACACATACTCCGTCTTTCAGCTGTGAAACAAAATGTAAACCTTAACATTAAAGCCGTAAAAAATCCTGCTTCTTCTGTGATATGATTCCGTAGATAAATCAGACGTGATAAGGATATTTTCGTAGAGTGAATCGTGGAATTTTCCACACTGTGTTGCGATGGGCATTTAACTCCATGCTGAGGCGTCGAGTTGATGCGTTCGGATTATCACTGGCAATTTGAACCTGTTGCACTGTTTTTGCTAATGCACATGGTTGTCCATGTCATGCCCCATCACACACACTGCCGGTACGCTTAAATTTGTTTACAAACAGACGATTGTGTGCCTTTGTTGGGGCTGTTTACGGAATGTATGGGAAAATTCAGCTCTGGCGTCTTCATGTGACAATCTGCGTACACGTGCAGAAACAATGGCAACTCGTTCTTCAGTGCTAAACATGATACACTAAGCTAACAATGTATGCAAAGAAAACAAAAAAATAGTATTGTTTTCATGGAAATGAATAGTGATTTTAGGGACACCCTGGATTACATATAGAATATATACATTATAAAGATTTAGTTAAAGGGAGAGAGAAAACAAAATACATAAAGTTAGTGGCCAGTTCCAAGGCATAAAATAAATTCTGGCATATAAAAAGTTTAAAAATAATACAGGGGAAATAAAATAAAATAGAATATATTAATACCAGACTGAAGAAGTTAATTAAAGGCATGGGTACGCAGATTCTCACATGAAGACGCCAGAGCTGAATTTTCCCATAAATTCTGTAAACAGCCCCAACAAAGGCACACAATCGTCTGCTTGTAAACAAATTTAAGCGAACCGGCAGTGTGTGTGATGGGGCATGGCATGGACAACCACGCGTATTAGCAAAAACAGTGCAAACAGGTTCAAATTGCCAGTGATAATCCGAACGCATCAACTCGACGCCTCAGCATGGAGTTAAATGCCCATCGCAACACAGTGTGGAAAATTCCACGATTCACTCTACGAATGTATCCTTATCACGTCTGATTTATCTACGGAACCATATCACAGAAGAAGCAGGATTTTTCACGGCTTAAATGTTAAGGTCTACATTTTGTTTCACAGCTGAAAGACGGAGTATGTGTTTTCACCAAGACGGAAGTCATGTACAAAAGCAGTAGAATATGTGTAAAACTTGACAATAACATTGATTTTCCAATCATTGCCTTCCTTCATTGGAATGGGTAGTGATTTTAGAGAGACCCTGTATTTCTATAACTGAACTGCACCCGAGCACGAGCACTTGCTCATTTGGGTGTCAATACTGCGTACAAGATTAATTTGTGAATAAAATTATTAACCGTGAATAATAAATCAAAACATATTTCGGAGAAAATTTCAAAATATAAAACTCACTCTATGATAAAAAAAGTCAGACAAATGTAATACCCAAACAATTCCTAAGCATCTCTTAGCCATTGTAAACATCATTATGATATTCGTCGTGTTTAGTAGGAATATGTGAGTGAATGCTGTGTTTCGTCTTAAATGATTGTGTTGTCTCGGAGGAGGCCATGGATTGAGCTGATCACACATTCGAGTTTAAAATTCTCTCACGACAGGCTGTGTTACGTACAACTGAAGATGTTGAACTAAGATAAAGAAAGGAATGTAATTAAAAACCACCGATAAAATAATGACTACAATTTATATTATTGTTTCGCGTTATAACTCAGGGAAGATTCTTTTATGGCACTGGTCCTGCACAATAAATCTATCGCTTATAAAAGACTCGTGTTAAGCGTAAAACTTCTACATACAATCTTTCCTCTTTTGTTTAGTGCCAAAATATTCGGAATATAAGCTACGACGCTCTTAAAATAACATAACTCAGAAGATATTAAATTAGAAACAATGGTTTTAAAAACTTATATTCTACACCGTGTCTCATTCAAACTTCCCACATTTTAATTAATCATAACTCTGAAAGTATGCGGAATTATGAAATGAGGTTTCTATTAAAAGAAAGAGAAACTCAAAAATTTTCGTTTTCATTTACTTACTTACTCACTGGCACTATCTAACCCGTAGGTTCATGGCCGCGCGGACATAAGCTCTCCATACATCCATATCCTGAGCTAATGCTTTTCCAATCATTCCCTGTATAATCGACTTCCCACAAATCATAGTTAATGTTATTCTCCCACCTCATTCATGGTCTACCAACCGGGCGTTTTCCCTCTGGCTTTCCTACAAGAAGCTTCCATGCACGTTTTTCATTCCCCATACGTGCAACATGTCCTGCCCATCGCAGTCTATGAGACTTAACTGTTCTTATTATATCTAGCTTCCTATAAAGACCATGTAGTTCATTGTTATGTAGTCTTCTCCATTCACCTGTCTGTTCATCTCTCTTTGGTCCAAAAATTTTCCTAAGAACCTTATTCTCAAATACTCGTAATCTCCTTTCTTCCCTTAAAGTAAGAGTACATGTTTCGCACCCATATAATATAACTGGTAGAATAATAGTTTTATATATTTTCAGCTTAACATTTTTTGAAAGGAGTTTGGGACATCAAGAGTCTCTGCAATGCGTAATAGCACGCATTTCCCGAATTGAGCCCATGTTTAATTTCTTTGTGCATCTCATTCCTATTTGTGATTATTGTTCCCAGGTATTTGAATTCAGCCACTTCCTCAAAATTTCCCTCATTAGTCATTAGCTGTCCATTTCCATAATTTAATGAATTTCTACGTGTGACCATATATTTAGTTTTATTGATATTTACTTCCAGTCCTAATTTCTTAGTGTTACTCAATAGTGTTTGCGTGTTGCCCTTTAGTATCTCCTCGCTATCGACAAACAATACTACATCATCAGCATAAACTAACAGCATATTAATACCATTGAGTTGTAAGCCCTCCTAATTCTCTAAATATTTAATGGCATGCTCTAGTACAAAATTAAATAGTAGAGGAGATAGTGCTTCCCCTTGCTTCAACCCATTCTGGATTTCAAAAGTGTCCGAAAACTGTTTGCCTACACGCACCCTACTCTTTGTGCCATTTAGACACATTCATATTGAGCCATTGTCATGTGTTCCCTGAAGTAGGCCCCGCCCGGAGAACCGAATGGGGGACTATTTGACCTCCGGAAAATGTTACTCAAGTTGAACCCATGTCCGCATTTCTTGACGGTTGTATTTTTACGGTGAAAGATCGTCACTCTTTCGACCAAGGTACTTTTTTCGTCTGGCTTATCACCTTCGATCAGCCCGGCATGGGTAACCCTATCGGCAGCAATGCTACCGCCGGCATAGCTCTCTGGATCATTTAAGCATGCAAGCCACTCCACCACGACAAGGTAAAGATACCATGGAGGGGTTTCGTTTTCATTGTTGCAGTTGATTCATCAGTCGCATGTTCGACAATAATGACATAAAACAGAATGGCGAGCACAAATGTTATCTGGTATGCAGAGACGGTCAATAATTACAGTGTAAAGAAATTACCGGAGAGAATATGGAGGAAATGCACTTGGAAAGACCATTAAGGCATGGCTTGAGAAGTTTCTGGCGACTAGAAGCGTTAAAAAAAAGTATGAGGCGGTGCTCGTACACGTGTTTCAGAAGAAAAGATTGAAGAAATGATGCACATATAGAGGTGTTTTAATGTGTGGCAATGAAAAAAATTCTTTGGGTTTCTGTTTCGTTTGATACCGGCCTCATTTCATAATTCCGCATACTTTTTTAGTTATGAATAATTAAAATGTGGGAGGTTTGAATGGGACACCCTGTGCTTTTGTAGAATATAACTTATTCTATAAATATTGGAAACTTTTTTTTTTCAGAATACACTGAATTTATTACGTATAGAATAACATTTCGGGATAAAAATTCTTCCTGCCATAAGCCAAGTATTTACATTCTTCGTGAAAAAGCCGTAAGATAACTCATGGTCCTACTTTTTTTTATAAAATATTCTTTAACAAATATGGTATATTAACCAAATTTTTAATTTATATTGTTCTCGCATCTAGGCCTGTATATATATATATATATATATATATATATATATATATATATATATAATAGGTAAAAATATTCTCTTTAATTTGCTTACTTGATATAGTCAGCTGCTAGATGGCGGTGAAGACCGAGTTCTCGCGACATCTAGTAATAATGGAGAGTATAATACATATATAAGAAAAAATAAGTGTTTGAATTGGATTCGCCTGGTAGTGTAATGGATATCACGCTGAGGTACAGATTCAGAGATCCGGGTTCGAATCCCGTCCAGGCATTTATTTTTCTTATCATTCCATATTAAGCTTGCATTGCTCAATGTTAAACATTTAATTATAACATCTATAAGCGTCACTGCTATAAGGTAAAAATATTCTCTTTAATTTGCTTACTTGATATAGTCAGCTGCTAGATGGCGGTGAAGACGAGTTCTCGCGACATCTAGTAGTAATGGAGAGTATAATACATATATAAGAGAAATAAGTGTTTGAATTGGATTCGCCTGGTAGTGTAATGGATATCACGCTGAGGTACAGAGTCAGAGATCCGGGTTCGAATCCCGTCCAGGCATTTATTTTTCTTATCATTCCATATTAAGCTTGCATTGCTCAATGTTAAACATTTAATTATAACATATATATATATTTTTTTTTTTTTTCATTTTGAGTATTTTCCTAATCATTGAGGGGTTTCTCCAACCAATCTTAGTAATTAACATGATTTTTTTAAATAAAATACCTAAATGACTACCGGACTTACAGACTATCAGTTTGTAACAAACATTCACAAATTTCCCTTAATTAAAGTTCTCCTTCGTACAATGTCCTCTGTGCCTTCATCTGTTACACCAAATTTCCTCAAAGAATTCTGAACGTTATTCTTCCAGGTTGTACTTGGTTTCCATTTTCTGCTCCTTCTTCCGATTTTTCATGCATAAACAGCCTTTGATGGTCTTCCATCCTGCATTCTTCTTACGTGTCCATACCATTTTAGCCTTCTGTGTTCAATCTCATCCATTAAACTTCTTTCTACATTCATCCATTTTCTAATTTCTGCATTTCTAATTTTTTCAGTCGAGATTTACTGGTAGCTCTTCTCAAAAAATTCATTTCAACTGCAAGTATTCTGTTGACATGTTATTGTGTCATTGTCCAAATTTCTGATACATATATAAGTCCTGACGGACTTATAAATTAGTTTTGTTTTGTTGATAATGTTTTTACTCCATGGTATAGAGTTTAACATGCCTACGGTTTTTCTTCCATTACTAGAGCGGATTTTTATATTATAAAAGTTAAGATTGCAACATAGTATAGCGATAAAATTAATTTAATAAGTCTTTATATCCGATCAACTGTTTTTTTCATAATATAACTTACAAAACCGTTTCTCAATAATTTTTGTGTGGGATCTAGCAATATTACATTTATATTTTATATCTTATTTTTAAATTTAAAAAAGAAATAATGCAATTAGAACAATATTTATTTTTAATTTAAAAGTAAAAATGTGTAATATAAATGTAATAATGCTAGATTCCACACAACAATTATTAAGAAGCGTTTTTGTAAGTTATATAAAAAAATGTTTGGAGACTTGAAAACAAGTTAATTTCCTACCAGTCGGTTGCTAGCCGAAAAGTAGTAAGGTAAGTCTAGTGGTGGGGTTGCCACTTAAAGCCTCTGGACAGGCATGGAAATATCAAGAACAAAATCTAAAAGTTATGGCCTTTCAAGGGAAATTCCCAGTAAGAAGTAAAATTTGTATTCAGAATTCAATATTAGAGCAAGTTAATTCATTTAAATACTTAGGATATAATCTAACTTATAATGAGGATTGTGATATATCCTTTAAACTACAAAACTATAATAAAGCTTTAAGAATTATCAACCAAGTTTTTAAACCATCAAAAGTGCAGAGACACACAAGAATGAAAATCTATAAAGTTCTTGCTAGACCCATAATCTGTTATGGCAGTGAAGCTTGGACCATCAGAACTCAGGATGACCGTCATATTACAGCCACGGAGATGAAATTTCTGCGGCGAACTGCAGGTTATAGCCTTCTAGACCACCAAAGAAATTCAATAATAGCCAGAGAGTTAAACATCGTACCTATATCTGAATACCTCCAAGAATATAGAAACAATTGGCTAGCCCATATTCAGCGCATGGATCGTCACAGAATACCAAAACAAATTCTTCACTACATTCCTCGAGGCAGAAGATCTGTGGGTCGACCTTTTCGGAGATGGCGGGAGACCGTGACGAGCCACTGGGCCTAATACTTGAAAGGCAGATGATGATGATGATGATTATAAAAAATCAATTGATTGGATATAAAGAGCTTATTACATTAATGTTATCACTATACTATGTTGCAATTTTAACTTTTAGAACATAAAAATCCGCTCCCTACTAATCATTGTTCTTTATTTGATGTTCCTAGGCCTCTATGTTAAACACAATTCTGATAACTGTGCAGTTACATTTAAAAAACTCCTGGCGTGACAGGCCTACAAGGCCCTTAGCCTACCAGCCGGCTACGGTCCTCACATCCACATGTGTCAATCACAGATGTAGATGATAATCAGCCAGTGTAGGGGTGACATGTGGTTAGCATGTCGAGTCCCCCAGCCGTTATAGCTGGTTTTCTTAACCTGGAGCCGCTACTTATTGTAGCTACCCAAATGCCTCACGATGCTGGGTGGGCACCGGTCCCATACTGGCTGAAATACCATGAGAAAATTTCTTCCCCCATGGAGACTCGAACCAGCGCAAGTCCCATAGCTCTGCGCCAAGGTTCCCTGCCTTAACCGCTCGGCTACGGCGCGGGACCAGTTACATTTAATTTTGTGATTTATTTATAACTATTTTATTTTATTTTATTTGTGGTTGAAAATATATTCTAGTTTTTCTGTGTGAAGATGAAAGTGAAATGTTGAAATAGAAGTGCCGCAAGATTATTCATTTACATTCGCTATGAAAGACAAATGCCATTTTTTTGTATTGCTCAAATGGCTGCCCAATGAATTATTCAGTGAAGTCATTCAGACCCGACGCATACACATCGTTCTCCCGTCGTATGCTTTTGTTCTGCATTCTAAGTTCAAGTTGCTCTTATGAATAGTATTATTTTATGATTTATTAAAATTTTAATGCACTCCGCTCTATATATTACAGAGCGATTTAGTTACTAATTCGGGAGATCGTGGGTTCAGTCTTCGAAGACGTTCTGTTTGCATATAAATAATTTTTCGTGGTTTTCTAAAATATTTAATTTGATTACTGAATATTTTTTTATTTTCTTTTCTTATAGTCAATGCCATCAGGTTGTCATTATGGTATTCATGGTACACTCTCCTTGCATAGTTGTTGTTATAACCCAGTTCTGAGGTTGGGGCGCCTGGAAGGCGGGGATACGCTGCGCCGATAATAAAGTGCGATCAGTATAGCATTGAACGGCAGGCGCGGGGCTTGTGCTATGCGATGACGAAGGCTTACACGTGCAGGTACGAGACTTGAAATGTGCGCAGACTCAGCCATTTACGAGTACATCCCACGCATTCACGTCGCAGTCGGACTGTATGCTTCGAATGGATAAGGCGCTCGCTCGCTTTTCCTTGTGATCTTAATGGCGTGTGACGAATGTAAACTGTGTAATGACTAATAATTTTTCTACTCAACAACGTGTATTTATTAATGATCAATATTTGTTATCTTAGTCTGCCAGCCAAGTACGAAGACTCTTTGAAACACGATTCCCAGGTGTAAAAATTCCATCACGTTCAACAGTCCATAATCCGTACAACAAATTTCATGCAACGGGAATTGTCGAGACTAAGAAACCACACAAACCGCGTAGTGTTCACACAAAACAAACGATAGACGTCATCTGTTATCGATTGGAACAGTCTCCTAGAAAATCACTTAGGCGCCTTTCGCAACAAGTAGGAATTTATTAAGGCTATGTACAAGAAAATACTAAATTGTTAAAGTTGCATCCATATAAAATAATCAAGACACACGCTCTTAAACCGGATGACCCTGTTCCAGCACCTGCGTCAATAAAATTGGCAAGTATGATAATTTGTAAAATAGTTACGAAAATGTGTGTGGTTGTATCACCGCGATCCTACGCTGTCCGTTCCCCGCCGCGAGTGCGTCAATAGTGTATAGTGAAATCCCCGCGTCTGCTGTCCAATGTCATAATGATCGCACTTTATATGATAGGTGATGATGCGGCAGAAGTGTGCTTCATCCTAAAATTAATTTAATGAGGCGAATATGTTATCAATGGCCAGATGTTTTTTGTGGAATTTTGGGCCTAAATGTTTCCTGACATTTGTCTGACAGGTGCGGAAGAACTAAAAAAATAACATCACCCAGGAAACATGTCCCGACCGAAGAACGAATTCGAGCCCGCTGCGCGACAAGGCAGCACACTAACTCGAGACCACAGCGGTGGACTATTGAATATCTATTCCGCGCACTATAATTCAGTCAAGTTTATTGTTATATTCATATACAGGGTGTTGCAATAAATACCGTCAACAGAGGTGAGGTACTATATTGAGATATATTGATCATTTTTAATAAGGTACAAATGTCCGGAAATGATGCGTTTTCAAACTATGATTAGTTGATTATGTCTCAAGATCAGCGTTAGTTTGAAGGATTTGAAGACTCATTACTTCACGACACCTCACAGGTACGGAACCTATGATACGTGGCTTCGCAATGGAATGTGGCTGCAACACGACGGAGCTCCAGCTCAATTCCATGCCAATGTAAGGAGACATTTGATACCACATATCCAGGTCGATGGATTGGAAGAGGGGGACCAGTCCCATGGCCTGCGAGATCACCTGATCTTAACCCTTTCGACCACTTTTTGTGGGGCGACATGAAACAGTTTGTTTATCGGATTCCAGTAGAGTCACGTATGGATCTTATAGCCTGAACCCGCGCTGCTGCAGATACAGTTCAAACGAGGCCAGGCGTATTTCTGCCAGGTAAAATAAAGCTATTATTATTATTATTATTATTATTATTTATTATTATTATTATTATTAATAATATTATTATTATTATTATTACTATCATTACCATCATCACCATCATCATCATCATCATCATCATAGTACATTCACGAATTTAGGCTATTTGTTGACCTGTTTTGGCCTCGTCAAAAGCATCATCCAGAAGTCTTTTGAGTGGACGTCCTGGTCTTCTTCTTCCAGTAGGTTGATATCTTAATTTGTTCGGGTATCCTGTGATCCTCCATTCGATTAACATGTTGCATCCATCTTGAATAATAATCAGTAATTTTGTTTTCTAAAGGTACCTTGTGTAATTCTTCTAAGATGTCTTCATGTGTTTCGTGATTAGTAGTGTGTATCCTGCAGTCCTCCGAAGGCATCTCTTTTCAGCAGATCTAAGTATCTGTATATCCTTTTGTTTCAGCGTCCATACTTCGCTACTATAGAAAAGAGTTGGAAGAGCCAGTGTTTTATACACTTTTAGTCTTGAATGTTTTTGGACTAACTGTGGCTTGAAGATAGAATTAAGTAACCCTAAAATTCTTAAAAAATTACATATTTCTGCATTTACATCATTTTCTTCTTCATATGAGATATTTCATCCTAGATATGTAACATTATTCACCTGCTCCAAAATGTTATTGTCAAGTACAATTTTACTTCTGACAGGATCTACACCTTGAAATGCCATAATTTTCGTTTTCACTGTAGATATCTTCAAACCATATTCTTCTGTAATTTTGTTAAGTTCATACAGACCTTTCTGCAGATTATCTTCTGAATTTGCTATTATTAATTGATCATCTGCAAACAATAGGGTGTTTAATTTTGTATTTTCTGATGTTTTTAGTCCAAGTTTATATTTATTGTTCCAGCAACATATTACTTTGTTGATTATTATTATTATTGTTATTATTGTTGTTGTTATTATTTGGACGTGTGCGCCAATCACTACATCACCTATGCAGCTCTGCAATGATAAGGAAGGTGGATATTCTGGAAACTTAATGTGACTGTGACAGTATGAGTATTGCCAAGTATTGAGTCTTGAAATCCAACTAACGGAACTTTTGAAAAGTTAGCTGCTCATAGTGTGAAAACTTATAATTTCCGGACATTGGTACCTGATTAAAAAATGATCAACATATCTCAATATACCACCTCACTTCCGTTGTCGGTGTTTTTTGCAACACCTGTATATGTATATATATATACATATATATATATATATATATATATATATATATATATATATTATATATATATATATATAGGGGGCACGCCGTAGCGTTGTGGTTAAGGCACTGCGCTACAAGCCGGAAGGTCGAGGGTTCAAGTCCCGGTGGGGTCAGGATTTTTAAACTGACCCAAACCTTCTGGCGGCACTATGGTCCTGGGGTCGACTCAGCCTCTAACTGAAATGAGTACCAGACGCTTGTTCTGGGGTAAAGGCGGCCGTCACGCAGGGCTGACAACCCGGCTGACATCACATCAAGTGCCGATTGTCTAGAAATAGTGGGAGCCTTAACGTCCCACTACCCCAAGGGCCTCCTGAGGACTGTAGTGGGAATACTTTACTTTATATATATATATATATATATATATATATATATATAGTCATGGTCATTTTTAGTATCTAGCAAATAGAACTGATGAAGATTTGTGAAGATATTTGAAAAAAATCAGCTACTCTCTATCAGAATACCACGTCATGTTGGCCAACGTGATAACACAGGTTTTCACTAAAGCCAATTACCAACATGTTTACTTCACTATAATTCGCATTCTGTCCCAAGAGTCCACCTACAATAGTGGGCAATTTGATGTGAGCAAATGAGCAAGTTAATGTGAACCAGATTAGTTTTGGCAACTTATAATGAGAAAATGGTCGACTAACTGTAACACCAGTTTAGTTTATCGTTTACTTCTTTGAGACCTTTTTTGTTATCAGTTGGCTACAATGTTTGAGCAATGGCTAATACATATTTTACATTGTTCGTAAGTATGGTGATTTTAGGTTACTTTCATCTCAATTTTTCACTTGATTTTAAGCGATTTAACACTTCTTTTTGGGAAGAAATCAACATATATATTTCTCTCAGGCAATTATTCACACACTGGAACAATAAATTATCCGTTTTTCCAATTTTAATTTTAATTGATATAGGTTGCACCGTGTAACAGAATCCCCGAAAAAATCTTATGATGACTATAACTTCAAAATCTACATTCTTCTGGAATTGGAAAAAGAAAATATAAAATAGTAAATATAGTTAAAATAGATAAATTACGACTAATTTTTAAAAGGCCTATGCATATTATTACGTTAGGAAACGTAGTTGTACAATTAGTTTACTGATAAAATAAAGAGCTCCATATCGAAAAAAAGTATTACCAAAATTATACCAATTAAAAATTACTGACTTTGATGAAAATCAATATACGAGTGTGTCCGTGTCCTAGGTTAGATACAATACGTTCGTAGCTCCGCCGGATCGTTCCGCGGCGGCCTTGGACTATGTGAGTATTGGCGCGCCTTCCGCCAGAGTTCCACGTACACGACCATAAAGCCTTTAGTACTGAGCACTAGCTACTGTGCTAAAATTACAAATTACAAATTACTATTTTACTAAGTTACATTAGGCTTACCTGCATCGCAATAGATTTTGAAAGTGATGACCTTGACATTATTATTATTATTATTATTATTATTATTAGTAGTAGTAGTAGTATTATTGTTATTATTATTATTATTATTATTATTATTATTATTATTATTATTATTATTACTATTTTAGCACAGTACGTAGTGCTCCACACCAATGACTTACCGGTCGTGTACTTGTAACTCTGGCGGAAGGCGCGCTAATACTCACACAGATTTAATTTCTGACTAGAGGGTCAGAGGTCGATACCGGCGGGTTTGGAAAATTTAATTGCTAAGTTTTCAATATCCACTTTCAATCGTACCTTTGTCCCGCACCGTAGCCGATTGGTTAAGGCAAGATGCTTTGACACAGAGCTACGGGACTTGCGCTGATTTGGGTCCCAATGAGTGAAGAAATTTTCTCGTGGATTTTCGGCCAGTATGGGACCGGTGCTACACAGCACTGAGTGATTTTTTTTGGAAGCCGCTACAGTAAATAGCTACTCTAGTTTGAGAAACCAGGTATAACGGTAGTAGGATTCGACATATTTGACATGACTCTCCAGTATTAGTTGGGCGATCGACCTCAACTTTAAATGGCACATGTGAATGTGAGTATAGCAGCCCGCTGATAGGCCAAGGCAATTGAATGCCTGTCACGTAAATTTTCTATAATTTTGTGCTCATGAATTCTGGTACATAGGCACCTACGAGTTCATGCCGTACGGGGAAGTTCCGCTTATACATATAATAAAATGAATATGAACTAACTCACTGGCACTATCGAACCCGTAGGTTCATGGCCGCGTGGACATAAACACTCCATACATCCCTATCCTGAGCCAATGTTTTTCAATAATCCCCTGTATAATCTACTTCCCTCAAATCATAGTTAAAGTTATTCTCCCACCTCATTCTTAGTTACCAACTGGGCTTTTTCCCTCTGGTTTTCCTACAAGAAACTTCCATGCACGTCTTTCATTCCCCATTCGTGCCACATGTCCTGCCCATCGCAGTCTACGAGACTTAACTGTTCTCATTATACCTAGCTTCCTATAAAGACCATGTAATTCACTGTTATGCAGTCTTCTCCATTCACCTGTCTGTTCATCTCTCTTTGGTCCAAAAATGTTCCTAAGAACTTTATTCTCAAATACTCCTAATCTCCTTTCCTCCCTCAAAGTAAGAGTCCATGTTTCGCATCCATATAATATAACTGGTAGAATAACAGTTTTTATATATTTTAAGTTAAGATATTTTGAAAGGAGTTGAGAAGTCAAGAGTCTCTGTAATGCATAACAACACGCATTTGCAGAATTGAGCCTATGTTTACTTTCCTTGTGCATCTCATTCCTATTTGTGATTATTGTTCCTAGGTATTTGAATTCAGCCACTTCCTCAAAATTTCCCTCATTTGTCATTAGCTGTCCATTTCCATTATATAATGTATTTTTATGTGTGACCATATATTCAGTTTTATTGATATTTACTTCCAGTCCCAATTTCTTAGTGTTACTAGGTAGTTTGTGCGTGTTGGCCTTTAGTATCTCCTCGTTATCGGCCAGTAGTATTACATCATCAACATAAACCAACAGTTTATTAATACCATTGAGTTGTAGGCCTTCTTCATCCTCTAAATATTTGATGGAATGCTCTAGTACAAAATTAAATAGTAGAGGAGACAGTGCATCTCCTTGCTTCAACCCATTGTGGATTTCAAAAGTATCCAAAAACAAAAATGAATATTAATAAGTCGAAATTTCAAATCATAGCCTATGCGGAACTGTGCATAAAACATTAAAGAACAAAACAAGAAGAGATACTAGATTCAAGTTTTATAAAACATTGGCACTTCCTGCATTACTTTATGGGAGTGAAACTTGGCTAATGACCAAAAAAATTACCAAATAGAAAACAGACGTAAAGATGAACTTCCTTACAAAACAAAAGCTGCACGAGATTGGATCGGATAAAGTCACTGAAGATATAAGAACAGAGTTAAATATATATCCATTGAATGACTAAAACCTAGTATAGAATGCACTTATTGAGAAACAATACTAGATCATTCAGGCGATAACACAATTGAAATTAAACATAGAATCGCACAAACAAAACAAGAAATAAATGCTTTAAACTCTGTTTGGTGGAGCAAAAATATTACAAAAAAATAGAAAATTAAAAATATATCAAACCATAGTTCACAGCGTTTTAACATATGGTGCTGAAATTTGGTAAATTCCTACCAGGGAAATAAAAAAAAATAATTTTAAGTACAGAAATGAATGTTTTAAGAAAATTGGCTGGAACATCTAGAATGGATAGAATACGAAATAAAGAAATAAGGGGAATTATGGGCGTACAAGAGGAACCAAACTTCATAGACATTATAGAAAATAAAATATTACAGTGGTATGGCCATATCGAAAGAATGTCAGAGCAAAAATTGCCTGAAATTATTATAGAATGGATCCCAATGGAAATGAGGAAGAAAGGAAGACAGAAGATAACGTGGATACAAGTTGTGCAAGCGGCTATGATTATCAGAGGATTCGAGGAAGATCAATGGATGGACAGAGAGGAATGACGTTTGGTTTCCGGAAGACGGCAGTAGTTGTCATGATACCGGATAATGATGATAATTGTGAATGATAAAACCAAAGAATGTAGAGATAAATCATTTAAGCATGTAGAAAGAATAAGTGCAACAAGATCACCAAAAGCAGCATAGAA